>JBANSL010000003.1:55068813-55726313 GCA_037127255.1 Persicaria tinctoria | reverse complement strand
TTTAAAACCAACACTGCCACCTAGGTGCCACATCTGAATAGAGAAGGGAAGAGCGTTTCTACTATTGACATCTGGAATGGAGAAAAATGGTGAAGCCAGGTAGGAGAGGTTTACTTCTGCTTTTAGGTGTAGTATAGATACAAAGGAGCTTACCTCTTTCTCAACCAAGTCCGAGATCTCCTCAACCCAACTGATCGATCCTCTTCCTCTCTATCCTTATTCAGTTTCAACATTATAAATAGAAGGGATGGCCCTCGTTGATCTCCACATCTCACAAGCAATTCCTCCTCTCCTCTCCCAATTCTCCCAAGCCGAGAGCAGCACCAGCCTCCGATCGCCCCGAAGAACCGCCGACGACCTGAGCCACCGGAACCGCAACCACTGCCCAGCCCTCGCCGGAAGCACGCCCAGGACAGAAGTTTGAGCCTCGCTGCAGCCGCTCTTCACCACAGCTCCTCCAGAATGCAGCCGTAGCCAAAGACGCGCCCATGTTCGCCTCCGATCACCGTTGTTGTGCCGTCACCATCACCAGAGTTGCACATCGCCTCCGACTGCCGTCACCATCCGTCGTGTCGGTCGTCGTTCCCAATCACCGCCTGTCGTGAGCCATCGCCGCCGAGAAGTCGTCAGTTCGTCCTCATCTCTGTACGTGAGTTCAAGGAAGAAAGAACTTGGTTTTAATCTCGTTTGCAAAAATTACATAAACTTCCTTATTATTTAGTCTATTCTCATTTTGGCCAAAAGTTAATTATTTATTAAGTTATGCGGCCTGTTTGGGTGTAAAAATTCATCTTTTGTTAAAAGTCATCATATATGCTCGTGAAATTATTTTGGTGAAAGCTTTCATGCGATAGTCCAAACATCAAACGCGAGTGCAAATTGGATGACGATAATTACAAATAAGTAAATAGTGCGCAAAATGTGTTTCATATCAAATACATTATTTTAGCATACTACAAGCTCGTAAACTAAGGTATACAATTTTAATACGATAGTTGAGCATACAATAAAAAATATATATTATTAGGCTGTCGGGAGTGCAAATTCCGTCACTTGGATGGTTAGTCCCTCGAAATCCAACGCTAGCTCAGCTATTTGTTCAAATCTGCAAAAGTAAAATAAGGTCAAATTAGTGGGTTTAAACAAAATACTCACATGGGCTTTTTAAATTAGAGGTAGCCCAAAAAGACTTCTAAAAGACAGCCCAAATCTCATCAATCTCATCATTCTAATCTAATAACGTGACTGACTGAAAGAAGTTAGCAAAAGAGATAAGTGAATGGGGTAAATAAGGATCTGTCTCTCTTTGTTAAAAAAAGATCGGCAGTAAAAAAAAGGATAGGAGATCTGCCATAGCAAGGAAAAATATGTATCTTAAAAGGAAACAAGATATATCCAGAGCTCCCCCTTCTCCCTATAAAATATGGCCAAGTCTAGGGTTTTAAAGCGCGACAGGGCTGTAGAAAAAAGGCAGAGGGAAAGAAAGAAAAAGCCACCCTCAAAAGCCATACAAACACACAGCACACAGAGAGAAAAAAAAAGAGCACACGCAACAAGCAGCAAAGAAGAAGAGGAGGCAAACAGGCAGCCTTCTCTCCATGTCGAGTTTTTGGTGATTCCCGAAGCCTCGCCCTTGCAAACCCTGCGGGCTTTCGCTTGTGGCCTGGGCTTCGGAGTCATCAGATCACCCTCGAATCAAATCAAGTTGAAGGACCAGCGCAATCGACTCTCGAAACCCCGCCCTTGCAAACCTTGCGAGCTTTCGCTTGTGTCTTGGGTTTCGGAGTCATCAAATTGCCCCAAAACAAGTCGACGTGCTGTCAAAATCGATTCTCGAAACCCCGCCCTTGCAAACCTTGCGAGCTTTCGCTTGTGGCCTGGGTTTCGGAATCATTAAATAGCTCTAAAAGAGGGCGAAATGCTGCTGGATTTTTCCTAAACTAAGCGACTAATTCAAGCAGACAAATTGCAAGACATTCAAGCAAATCCCAACGGAAACAACTTCACTGCAGTCAAGACATGGGATTGATGAAATTGAAAGCAAAGAAAAAGAATTCAGTTTCACACAAGACAAAATACCCAAATCAAGTCTAAACTTTTCTAAGGCAGTCAAGGGTTTACCCTAAATGAGGGTGAAGTTCTGGCAAAAGTCCCTGCAGAGGCACAAACCCTCATTTCAAGGATGTCTACAAGTTGCAAGGAAGGAAAAACCAAACAAACAACAAACAAACAAAATCCAAAAAATTCAGTCACACAGATTTTTTGTTCAAACTAAATCTGTCCAGAGCAAGTTTTCTAGATAAACTAAATCTCTCCAGAGCAAATTTTCTGGATAAATTAAATCTCCCTAGCAAAAGAAAGTACTTGCAAAAACCAAGCAAACAAAAGATAAGTTCGCACACAAATCACAAGTAGCTTCAAACAAGGCCAGAAGAAACAAATTCACTGCATCCAGATATGGAATGGTGAAACCAAAAGCAGAGAAAGAGAACAGATTGTCTGCAAGATAAATCAGTTCAGACAAATTAAGAATTAGGTTTCTCTCTGTCGGCAGTTCTCTAAAAAAAGAGATGGTGAATCATGGACAGAAATACACCACTGTTCTAAATTGGTTTACGCCAAATCCAAATGCAAATTAGAATCGGAACTCACATGCTCAACAAAACAAGTCTCACGAGGCCAACTAAAGGACTGGATTAAGGCAGAAAGATCACCAACATGACGACAACCTCCTGTATTCCAAAAATTGTTTGGTCCCTGCTGATTTGAGTCGTCTGAGCCCTAGTTCCCCGCTTCTTTTGGTCGCTGGTTTTCCCTAATCCAAATTACAAGTCAGCCGAGCATCTAATTGAGAATTGGTGAAGAAAGAGATTCGAAATTCTTAACTTAAATTATCTGAACGCTAAATCAAATAACGAATTTGGGATTGGGGGTTTTCATACACAGATAAAAAATCAAAATGAACATACCTAATCTGTGGCGTCGGCATCATCTTCGCGATGCCTTCGAGGGTTCAAGCGAGACCTTGCCACACTGAGACTCAAAGTTGGAACCCTTCACCGGTTTCTTTCAAAAGCCCTACGCCCGGAAGCTCGTTCAGCTTCCTAGCCGCCATTGCTCTGTCCGCGCCTTTGATCCGCCCGGGCTCCGCCCTACTCAGTTTCAGTTGGCTGAGATCGGACCTTCAAGGCGGTGGAAGCTGTAGGGTACGACGCTGTCTTCGATCGCTCAGCGGAGAGAGCTTGAGTGTGTGAAGAACATCGATTGAAGCAACGTAGTAGTAAATATTGTACTAGCTAACACAAAACAAAAAGTTTTGGGCTGGGCAAAAAATATCCGGGCCGTGGCTGGTTAAAAAATAATTGAGCGGGCTCTGTAATAAAAAAATGGGATGAAGTTCTCAACTTTGAATTAGCTTAATTAAAAAAAAATGGAGCGAAAGAAGTCATGTAAGCATACATACATATATGTTTGCGAGGATTGCAAAAAAGAAAGGCAAATAATGCACATATTATTACATATTATGCATACAATCGGTTTAGGCCTTTTGTTTCTTATGTGTAATGACAAAACTTACCCGCTCACATATAAGAATTATAATCGGCACAAATTAGAAGTTGAGTTTAACAAAATCACAAAGTTAAACTCGTAAAATTTCATTGCCGGGTTATTCCAGTGGCTCGATCTCAAATTGGCTTCTAAACGAGGAAAAAAGAAAACGGAGTCAAAGTCTCAAATCAAATTTCTCCAAATTCAAGTTCTAAAAAGAACTACGGTCGATTTGATTCCGAGTTGTCGGATACGTAGGCCACCAAACATAAAGCTAAAGCTCGTCTGGTTCAATCGGCAGACAAAAAAATCAGAAATCAAATTAGTTCTAAAAAGAACTACGTAAAGACTTGACGCCTTATATCGGCTATGTAGGTAACCCGATATTAAATCTTTAATATATATCGGGTACAGTCATCAACCTCTAAATTCACTTTTAAATGCATACGAGGTCAAAGTCCAACCAAATTAAACCAAATAGTTCTTTAAAATGAACTACGCCTGATTTGATTCCGAGTCGTCGGATACGTAGGCCACCGGACATAAAGCTAAAGCTCGTTTGGTCCAATCGTCAAATAAAAAAAATCAAATTAGTTCTAAAAAGAACTACGTGAAGACTTGATACTCTTTTATGAGTTACGTAGGAAATCGGATGCCAAATTCAAATATACATTGGATCCAGTCGCCTTTCTCAAATCAAATTAAATTTGTTCTTAAAAGAACTATACAAGATTTGATTCCCGACACAAAGCTAAAGCTCGTCAGGGTCAATCGTCCAGTTCAAAATAAATTGGTTCGTTTAGAACTACGAGCGATTTATTTCTCTTCTATGAGATAAGCAGGACACTCGGTGCCAAGCCAAAGCCCATCGAGTTCAATCACCACCTTCAAACGATCTCATGATCAAACCCAAATCCAAAAATCCTTTTTTTATCTCGAACTACGATGACTTGATTCCATTAAACAAGTGGATACATGGAAAACTAAGTGTAAATCAAGTTCTCACCGAGTCCAGTCACACTCAAACATTTCATCAAATCTCCTCAAATTCCTTCATCGACTCTAGTCGTCCCAAATATCAAATTTTTCTCAAACCCAAAGTTTCTACTCTAACTCGATACAAAGCTTTTGCTCGTCGAGTTTAGCCACATCCAAAAATCAAAAAAAACAAATTCCACGGTCCTCAAATTGACTTCTAAGTCAAAGCTCAAGTCAAAACAAGTCAAATTCCAAATTAAACTCCATATCCAAGTCAAACCGTTTTCTATGCAAATGATAGACGGGTTACTTGAGTTACCCTTCCGAGAAGGTGGGCTCAGGTTACTCGGGTGGAGTGTTGTTCAAGCTACCCTTCATAGAAGGTGGGTTTGAACTTCATCCTCTTATGCATACAAGAAAACAAAAATCAAATCCAAATTTATCCAAATAAAACCGAATCCAAATTTATCCAAACAAAACCAAATCCAAACCAAACCAAACACAAATTCCAAAACTCCAAAACACTCTGAACTACGTAAGGCTTGATTCTCTTTCAAGAGATACGTAGGCAACCTGCTAAATTTCGGGTGCAGCCCAAATCGCCAAAACCACTCAAGTCTTGGTGTCAATACAACTTCGAATCAAGAGGACAACCAAAAGGGGTCGAACTCAAATTCTAAAAAATTAAATAAAATATGTTTTACAATTATTCACGCATTTTTGTTTAACATATTTTTGGCACGCCCAGTGGGACCATTTTTGCCTTTTCATCTCTTAGTTGTAATGATGCTAATAATTGATTATTTACTTGGGTTGAAAGGTACAAATGCCCCCCCCCCCCAAGTGATTATTAACTTCGATGAGCTTCCATCAACCTTCATCATATCAAAGGAGGTCGGTGGATCAAGAAGAGATCATTTGAAGCTCGATTTGATATCAGTCGGGATTCATTGTCTACAAAGATCCCGATAAAAAATTGTCTTTGGGGCTTTGCAAGCTCCGGAGAACAAGACTGCTACCGAGTGGATGTCAAAATCTCCCGTAACGCACTCAAGGGAAGGGCCACGAAGCTTAAAGCACTTCCAAGCCATGGGGGCAAGAAGTTCAAGATCACCCAGTTCGGCGGTAACAAGTTCAACAACCAACCCATCTTCAACAAGCTCAAATTGCAGGAGGGTAGATTTAGGGGCACCAAGCTCACTAACGAAGTCGTTCAAGGGCCTATCATTCGCATCATCACAACGAGTGAGGGGGCAAGTTCTACTTCTGTGCAACTCATTCCCATTACCAAGAAGGCAAACAAATCCATAAAGAAAAAGGGACGCAGGGGCAGATATCATAATGGCAAGACATGATCCCTCACTGTGCTAGCTCATTCATCAACTCTAAAGCAAGCCAATGCAACCCTGCAAAAAGTTGTAAAAGATCTTCTTGCTGCACAAGGGGAAAAGATAAACTCCTCAAGTGGCCTCTCCAAGATTGATCCTCATTGGTTCTATGTTTATCTGTCCGATAGAGGTGATACAACTCAATATGACCTCATATTCAGAAAAGACGGAACTCAGGGGCACAAAAGTTAAGTCTTCAAGATCCAAGAAGGGTAAGGAGGTTCAACAAGTATGCCAAGTTTCCAAAGATGATGCAGGAGAAAGAGACCGATTGAAGTTAATAAGTTCAAACACTTCAACAGTTGAATCTCAAACAAACATCTCACTGGATAAACTAGACGTGATGCTGGTATTGACTACCAGCACACCGAATATCGATGAGTAGCTTCAAGAGTTGCAAAGAAAGCTTGATGAGAAAGATGCTCAAATCGCATTACTTCTTGCTCAAAACGATATTCAAGCTCAAGAAAATAGACAAGAGCAAACCATGCCAAATGGTGAAGGTTCAGGCAATAGTACATCGATCTCTCTACAAGAAATCAAAGAGCTGATCACTCAAGGGATAAGAGAATTCTATGCATAAGATAATCCAATTGTGCTCGAGTATAAAAAAGCCATATCCAGCACCCTATGATTCGATACCATTTCCCTGAGGCTACCAAAGACCAAGCTTTGAAAAGTTCAATGACCTTCACGGTTCACCCCATGAGCACCTAACTCATTTTTTATTTTGCTTGTGGTGAGACTGCCTTAAACAACGTCTTGTTAATTAGGCAATTTGTCCAATCTTTGAAGGGATCGGCATTCACCTGGTATACTCAACTCTAACCAGAGCCGATTCAAACATAGGATGATCTGCGAAGAGAATTCTTAGCTCAATTTGTGAGCTCAAAGGCAAAAGTTTCCATTCTGGATCTTGCAAACACCTATCAAATGCTTAACGAGCTCGCCAATGACTTCATCGCCAGATGGAGAGGCTTAAGACTCCAATGCCATGAAAAACTAAGTGAACAAGCTCGTGTTCAAATATGCACGAACAACCTAATACCGGAATAAGCGGTACACGTTGAAAGTGTCGAACCTCGTTCATTTGCTAAATTGGTGTCAAAAAAACATGCAACGTTGAAAAACAACTTGCATGAGGATCCAAGTGAACTCAAGATAATGAGACTAATGAAGATGATGGCGATCAGCTGCAAGGTGGATAAGAGTCCATGGCCATTTTGGCCAAATATAATCAAGAGTTCATCAATGGAAATGGTTCTAAAGCTCAACGAAAACATAGAGCTAAGGAGCCAATCAAGGGACTTAACATTCATGAAAGATAGGAAAAGAAATATCATGTTGATGATGATGATGTACAAGGGATTTTTGATGAATTGATGAGCGTTGAAATTTTAACACTCCCAAAGCCAAAAAGGCCTAACGAAGTTGGTAAAACGAGTGATCCAAAATATTGTTCGTACCACCAGCTCATTAGTCATCCAATCAAAGATTGTTACGTCTTCAAAGACATCATAGAGGAGATGATTAACAAAGGAGAAATTAAAATCGATGGGGCAACATCCACAACTCAAGAGGCTGGATCAAATACCATTTCACTAGTAGAGGTTGCAGAGCCCACCCCTCGCTCCACGTGTCTCCTCAAACACAAAAAGCATATGTCGTCACTATAGAAACTAGGGGCATCCCCACAGTTTCATGGCCTCATATGGCGATACCCGTAAAAATTATCACGGAAGGTAAAGTCTAAATTGTATGGGCACATCCCGACATGCCAAAAGATGGGCAGGGGTAATTGACCTCATAAGAGTCGATGTTGTGCTTTTGTAGTGATGATACTGTTGCGAATGAAAGTGACTTCAAGTGGCAAACTCATACCAGTCACAAAAAGCCTCAACAAGTGGTGACTCACATCTCAAGAGCTCCAGGGTTAAAAAAACCCAACAACAACAAGAAGAGAAAGAAAGAAAGAAAGAAACTCCAAGACTTATTCTGACGAAGAGTATGCCCAACCAAATGGGGCATCGATTACCTTAAAGGATTTTGTTCCTAAGGCGTTGGTGAAAGTTGAGTCATTGGAAGACAAAGAAAATGCTCAATGGTGTATGGTCTCATGGAACGATGATGTATGCAAAGAAGAAGCAAAAGCTGATAAGCTTTCTCTTCGATACAAGCATCAACTTCTCTCCTCAAAAGAAAAAAGGAAATTAAGGGGAAAGAAGTCAGGCTCAAGTGAAGCTTCAAAAACGCACTAGAAGCATAAAGCTCAGGTGCAGAAGTTAAAACCCTCTTTCAAGGGTAAAGCTTCGCAAAAATTTATCGGCGAGGCTTGTGTCAGCATTTGAAAGGCTCGAGAGGGCATCAGGTGGAACTCCTAAATCTTCGGTGTTCAAAAGGCTTGATCTAGCCTCTACATGTGAAACACCAAAATCTTTAGCATTCAAAAGACTCGACCTGACCTTAACAAATGAAGCATCTAATTCTTCATTATTTCAAAGGCGTGATATGGCCTTGTTCGATGAAGAATATAAACCTTCGGTGTTTCAAAGGCTTAATTTAGCCTCAATAAATGAAGAGTCTAAAGCTCCGATATTTGAAAGGCTCGGATAAGTTGATAAGCCTAAAAACAAAAAAAAAAAACAAAAAACAAAAAAAAAAAAAAAAAAGAGTCCAAGTGAAAAGGACTAAAAGCAAAAGCTTCAGAAGAAGCGGCCAAAAGTTCTCATTCACAAGTTCAAACAAGTCATGGACACTTGAAAACATGTAACAATGTCAAAATGATCAAGTACCATCCAGGCGGGAAAACAAATAGTATTGTCTAGAACTACGTCATGACTTGATCTCTAACAAGGAGTACGTAGGACGTTTGACAACCAAAATATGTCAAAATCAGTCGCGCGAAAAAAAATTGGGTTCGCAAATGATAGTCAGGTTATTCAAGAAACCCTTCCTAGAAGGTGGGCCTGAGTGATCTGAATGATGCGATAAAAAAAAAGTCCTCGTTCAACGAAAAGGAAAGCATGGACTTGAAGTCAGTCCGAAACCAAAACACCTTGTAGTGTATGTGAAGGAAAGGGTGCCCAACCCTCCCTCCTCTTCAAGGAGGTCCAAATGAACTACGAATGGCTTGATCCCTCATAAAGAGGGTACGTAGGCAATCTAGCTTGTCAAGAATGCCAGATGCAGCCCCAAAAACAAAAACAACACTAGTCTCCCTCTTTCAATGGGGATGTATGTGTACTTCTCAAGACTGACCAATGTTTGATCAAATTTACGTTGGTCATCGTGTGAATTTGTTCAACTACGCCTATTCAGGTTTGAACTCATATACGAGCTTCATGTAGTCCCTAACGCCCGTTTAGGACGATTGTTTACATAAACATTTATTCTAAAAAAACTATCCAAATCAAAGACCAAATCAAATGAGGTCAAAATATCAAGGGCGAACTTTGAATATGTTCGACAAGCTTCTCACAAATTCAATGTTCGGGAGCATCTGTTTGGGTGTAAAAATTCATCTTTTGTTAAAAGTCATCATATATGCTCGTGAAATTATTTTGGTGAAAGCTTTCATCCGATAGTCCAAACATCAAACGCGAGTGCAAATTGGATGACAATAATTACAAATAAGTAAATAGTGCGCAAAATGTGTTTCATATCAAATACATCATTTTAGCATACTACAAGCTCGTAAACTAAGGTATACAATTTTAATACGATAGTTGAGCATACAATAAAAAATATATATTATTAGGCTGTCGGGAGTGCAAATTCCGTCACTTGGATGGCTAGTCTCTCGAAATCCAACGCTAGCTCAGCTATTTGTTCAAATCTGCAAAAGTAAAATAAGGTCAAATTAGTGTGTTTAAACAAAATACTCACATGGGCTTTTTAAATTAGAGGTAGCCCAAAAAGACTTCTAAAAGACAGCCCAACTCTCATCAATCTCATCATTCTAATCTAATAACGTGACTGACTGAAAGAAGTTAGCAAAAGAGATAAGTGAATGGGGTAAATAAGGATCTGTCTCTCTTTGTTAAAAAAGATCGGCAGTAAAAAAAAGGATAGGAGATCTGCCATAGCAAGGAAAAATATGTATATCTTAAAAGGAAACAAGATATATCCAGAGCTCCCCCTTCTCCCTATAAAATATGGCCAAGTCTAGGGTTTTAAAGGGCGACAGGGCTGCAGAAAAAAGGCAGAGGGAAAGAAAGAAAAAGTCACCCTCAAAAGCCATACAAACACACAGCACGCAGAGAAAAAAAAAAGAGCACACGCAACAAGCAGCAAAGAAGAAGAGGAGGCAAACAGGCAACCTTCTCTCCATTTCGGGTTTTTGGTGATTCCCGAAGCCCCGCCCTTGCAAACCCTGCGGGCTTTCGCTTGTGGCCTGGGCTTCGGAGTCATCAGATCACCCTCGAATCAAATCAAGTTGAAGGACCAGCGCAATCGACTCTCGAAACCCCGCCCTTGCAAACCTTGCGAGCTTTCGCTTGTGGCTTGGGTTTCGGAGTCATCAAATTGCCCCAAAACAAGTCGACGTGCTGTCAAAATCGATTCTCGAAACCCCGCCCTTGCAAACCTTGCGAGCTTTCGCTTGTGGCCTGGGTTTCGGAATCATTAAATAGCTCTAAAAGAGGGCGAAATGCTGCTGGATTTTTCCTAAACTAAGCGACTAATTCAAGCAGACAAATTGCAAGACATTCAAGCAAATCCCAACGGAAACAACTTCACTGCAGTCAAGACAAGGAATTGATGAAATTGAAAGCAAAGAAAAAGAATTCAGTTTCACATTAGACAAAATACCCAAATCAAGTCTAAACTTTTCTAAGGCAATCAAGGGTTTACCCTAAATGAGGGTGAAGTTTTGTCAAAAGTCCCTGCAGAGGCACAAAGCCTCATTTCAAGGATGTCTACAAGTTGCAAGGAAGGAAAAACCAAACAAACAACAAACAAACAAAATCTACAAAATTCAGTCACACAAATTAAGAATTAGGTTTCTGTCTGTCGGCAGTTCTCTAAAAAAAGAGAAGGTGAATCATGGACAGCAATACACCACTGTTCTAAATTGGTTTACGCCAAATCCAAATCCAAATTAGAATCGGAACTCACAGGCTCAACAAAACAAGTCTCACGAGGCCAACTAAAGGACTGGATTAAGGCAGAAAGATCACCAACCTGACGACACCCTCCTGTCCTCCAAAAATTGTTTGGTCCCTGCTGATTTGAGTCCTCCGAGCCCTAGTTCCCCGCTTCTTTTGGTCGTTGGTTTTCCCTAATCCAAATTACAAGTCAGCCGAGCATCCAATTGAGAATTGGTGAAGAAAGAGATTCGAAATTCTTAGCTTAAATTATCTGAACGCTAAATCAAATAACGAATTTGAGATTGGGGGTTTTCATACACAGATAAAAAATCAAAATGAACATACCTAATCTGTGGCGTCGGGATCATCTTCGCAACGCCTTCGAGGGTTCAAGCGAGACCTTGCCACATTGAGACTCAAAGTTGGAACCCTTCACCGGTTTCTTTCAAAAGCCCTAAGCCCAGAAGCTCGTTCAGCTCGCCTTGCCGCTTGTCCTAAATCGAAATGCCCCAAATTTCACAAATTGAAACCCTAGAAATTGAAAGTAAATTCAGTCAGGGAATTGGGCGTTCAATTGGAAGTGGGTTTAGTTGGGAATCTAAAATTTAGGCTACAAGTCACCCAAAAATCGGATTGAACGCCAAATTTGGGGTTGAAATTTGTAATAAGAAGAAAAGGAAAGAAATCCCCTACGGCGTACCTGGGCTCGGGGTCTCTTCGGTTCCTAGCCGCCATTGCTCTGTCCGCGCCTTTGATCCACCCGGGCTCCGCCCTACTCAGGTTCAGTAGGCCGAGATCGGACCTTCAAGGCGGTGGAAGCTGTGGGGTACGGCGCTATCTTCGATCGCTCAGCAGAGAGAGCCTGAGTGTGTGAAGAACATCGATTGAAGCAACGTATTAGTTAATACTGTACTAGCTAACACAAAACAAAAGGTTTTGGGCTGGGCAAAAAATATCCGGGCCGTGGCTGGTTAAAAAAAAATTGAGCGGGCTCTGTAATAAAAAAAATGGGATGAAGTGCTCAACTTTGAATTAGCTTAATTAAAAAAAATAGGGCGAAAGAAGTCATGTAAGCATACATACATATATATTTGCCAAGATTGCAAAAAAGTAAGGCAAATAATGCACATATTATTACGTATTATGCATACAATCGGATTAGGCCTTTTGTTTCTTATGTGTAATCACAAAACTTACCCGCTCACATATAAGAATTATAATCGGCGCAAATTAGAAATTGAGTTTAACAAAATCACAAAGTTAAACTCGTAAAATTTCATTGTCGGTTTATTCCAGTGGGTCGATCTCAAATTGGCTTCTAAACGTGGAAAAAAGAAAACGGAGTCAAAGTCTCAAATCAAATTTCTCCAAATTCAAGTTCTAAAAAGAACTACGGTCGATTTGATTCCGAGTTGTCGGATACGTAGGCCACCAGACATAAAGCTAAAGCTCGTCTGGTTCAATCGGCAGACAAAAAAATCAGAAATCAAATTAGTTCTAAAAAGAACTACGTAAAGACTTGACGTCTTATATCGGCTACGTAGGTAACCCGATATTAAATCTTTAATATATATCGGGTACAGTCGCCAACCTCTAAATTCACTTTTAAATGCATACGAGGTCAAAGTCCAACCAAATTAAATCAAATAGTTCTATAAAATGAACTACGCCTGATTTGATTCCGAGTCGTCGGATACGTAGGCCACCGGACATAAAGCTAAAGCTCGTCTGGTCCAATCGTCAAATAAAAAAAAATCAAATTAGTTCTAAAAAGAACTACGTGAAGACTTGATACTCTTTTATGAGTTACGTAGGAAATCCGATGCCAAATTCAAATATACATTGGATCCAGTCACCTATCTCAAAACAAATTAAATTTGTTCTTACAAGAACTATACAAGATTTGATTCCCGACACAAAGCTAAAGCTCGTCAGGGTCAATCGTCCAGTTCAAAATAAATTGGTTCGTTTAGAACTACGAGTGATTTATTTCTCTTCTAAGAGATAAGCAGGACACTCGGTGCCAAGCCAAAGCCCATCGAGTTCAATCACCACCTTCAAACGATCTCATGATCAAACCCAAATCCAAAAATCCTTTTTTTTTCTCGAACTACGATGACTTGATTCCATTAAACAAGTGGATACGTAGGAAACTCAGTGTAAATCAAGTTCTCACCGAGTCCAGTCACACTCAAACATTTCATCAAATCTCCTCAAATTCCTTTGTCGACTCTAGTCGTCCCAAATATCAAATTTTTCTCAACCCCAAAGTTTCTACTCTAACTCGATACAAAGCTTTTGCTCGTCGAGTTTAGCCACGTCCAAAAATAAATAAATAAACAAATTCTACGGTCCTCAAATTGACTTCTAAGTCAAAGCTCAAGTCAAAACAAGTCAAATTCCAAATTAAACTCCATATCCAAGTCAAACCGTTTTCTATGCAAATGATAGACGGGTTACTTGAGTTACACTTCCGAGGAGGTGGGCTCATGTTACTCGGGTGGAGTGTTGTTCAAGCTACCCTTCGTAGAAGGTGAGTTTGAACTTCATCCTCTGATGCATACAAGAAAACAAAAATCAAATCCAAATTTATCCAAATAAAACCGAATCCAAATTTATCCAAACAAAACCAAATCCAAACCAAACCAAACACAAATTCCAAAACTCCAAAACACTCTGAACTACGTAAGGCTTGATTCTCTTTCAAGAGATACGTAGGCAACCCGCTAAATTTCGGGTGCAGGCCAAATCGCCAAAACCACTCAAGTCTTGGTGTTAATAAAACTTCGAATCAAGAGGATAACCAAAAGGGGTCGAACTCAAATTCTAAAAAATTAAATAAAATATGTTTTACAATTATTCGCGCATTTTTGTTCAACACGGCCAATGTTTCTAAATTATTCAATTCTTGCCCATTTCAGCTAAACCAAGAAACCAAGAAATCTCGAAGCACCCACGCCGAATCCCGCTTCCTGAGGAATTAATATTGGTATAGATATTTAACTTTATAGAATTAATTCAATTTCAAATTGAGTTAAGTAAAGTTAATTTTATAAAATATCAATATTAATATTCCTTTTTCCGTTAGATTCAATAGGTGCTAAAATCTCATCTGGTTGTCATCAGCTGATCATCGAAAGTTAAGGCAAGTGATTTCGTTCAAATGCCCTTTGCGTGTTTCGTTATTCTTTTGTTGTGCCCTTTTAAATTCTTCCGTGTCGAATGCGGCCCTGTGGCCAATTTCCTTGCCAATTTCGATAAATTGCATACCCTTCTGCTTGATGTAATTTGTCTTTTTAATCATAAATTGGCATGAGTTAAATTAATGGGCAATTATTAAATGAATTATAGTGATACGCGGATTAAATGTGATTGTTTGTTTATAACACGAGTTAAGTAAAGGTTGTCCATTTTCTTCTTCCTAAAGTGCATGATATTCTGCTTGTTCTTTCATGCAAACTAGTGACATCTGATAGTAAGATCCTTTGAATTATCCATACTTGTTCCTGTTTGATTTAATGTCGTTATTATGATCACCTAGTATAAACTTTTATGTATGATAAGATAGGCAACATGTGATGCTTAGTTATGATATGTGAAAAATGCGCACCACGTGATGCGAGTGGCTATAGGCCTTTGGCAAGTTATGCAGTAGACTTACTTGCAGGTTGTGGTTCGTTAAGCCACCGCCTCACAAGGTTTCATGAAACACCATCCCGGAATGCATTCTCTGCGGGGTGGTAAAACAACGATCTGATGTAGGTACTGGTCCTTGTTAAAGGCCCGACCGGTACCACGTAGTATTATTATTATTATTATTATTATTATTGTGAGTATTATCGACTATTAAATAGGTGATCATTTCAGTTATTATACTTATCTGAATCGAGTATAATTCCTTTTCTTATCTTATAATCGATCGTTATGATCATCCGAGTCATGTCATGAATTTTTACCTTTTTATTCAGATTCCATTATTAAATATTCGTATCTTTCCCTTAGCTTATGACATACCGTTTTATAGTCACTGTAAGGTTAAAGTCTGAACATTTTCCCTATCATTTGCTAGTATTAATTGTACTAACCATCCTATTTATTGGATGGCTGGTGTCCTTCGTTCTCACGAAACACCAGACCATATTCCACAGGTTTAGTGCAAGCAGCGGAGCAGGAGAGAGTTGTAGAGCGGGATATCCTTTATTGAATCTTTTACTCCAAGTTTTGAACCTCTAAAGTTTCCGCATCGTTACTTTAATTTCATCTATCTTGGAAGTTATTCATACTTTATGATTTTGGTATTTTTATGTTATTGTGATCAGATATTCTAAACTAATAAATTTTATTGACTTCCACCTATTTTATTGTATTTAAATTATCATCTTCTTTATAGGAGCATGATTGCATGTCCCTATAAGCCTCAAGTGAATTCAAAGACATTAAAGTCTGCGGATTCAATGGCGCTGTAACACTCCTTTGGGTTCTAAAAGGGGGTGTTACATGTCGGACGAACGACCCTTGCCTGTCGGACGAACGACCCCTGCCTCGCCGTCGGCCACGATCACTACGACCATGACCACGAGCAGAAGCATCTGATCGGGACTGATAGCCGCTGGAGACAAAATTGGTGGCCGGATGAGAGGTGAAATCGACAGCTGTTGGTGGAGGAACAACACTGTTGGCACCAGCAGAGGGAGCCGATTCTTGCTGCGGTCGCTCCTCCTCCTGAAAGGAGAAAACCAGTGCGCTCATCAGGGGAAACTAGCTCGATGCGAACATTGATGGCAGCTTTGAAGGCGTCGTAGGATGTGTCCAAACCATGAAGAAGAGAGGCGACAACATCATCATCTTGGACGAAATACTAGCACTCGGCTAGGGGATCAACAATGGATCGCTTCTTCTCAATGGGTTTGAGACTGAAACACGGAGGAGATCATAGCCTTTCAGAGAGTGTAGATCACAACCAAACCAACACGTACAAAGAGGTCAACTTTCCACCACACAGTTTATTCGGTGAATGGGGCATCGACAACCTTAGGAGCGGTTTTAGGCTTCTGGAGCACATAGGCATTAAGATCATAAGTCTCGAGGGTAGAGAGGACAACATTACGCCAGAAGTAGTAGTTAGACCGATCAAGTTTGATGGGAAAGGTTGGGTAATTGCATATTGGTTGAACTCCCAATGGAAAGAAGGACGTTGTTTGATTGAGAGGTAGACATGACGACAAGGATGGGCAGGGGTGATGTTGCTGCAGGAGGATGGTCAAGTATGAAATAAATATAAAGTATAGATCAGACTGACTTCCCTGTCTCAGCAAATAAATACAAGACTTTCTCCCGTTGTAGTAGAAGGTTGTCAGGATCGAATCCACGAGGAAGCACGTCAGCAGTTCTTAGGTAGAAACAGATCTCACAAAAGCAGCAGAAAAGACAGAAACAGAAAGACAGAAATAAATGCAGAAAAGACAAAGCAAAACAGAAAATAAAACAAAGCACCAGGCGTACTCGATCTCGACGACAACCTACTCGAGATCGACTACCAACAGTGAAGACAGAAACTGCAAAATCGACAACAGAACAGAAACTCTACTCAACCTAGACAAGACCGTACTCGATCTCGACAAGGATCCTACTCGAGATCGACAAGCTCCTCCTCTATCTCGACTAGAACACAGAAACTTAAATTGCAAATTTCGAACACAGAACTCAGAAATTCGACAGAAATAAATCAATATAATAAAAGACTTCCAAGACCAGGGTATCAACACCACAACGATAACCATATAAAGTAACACATAAAGGCATAAAAGATCATGCTTTCCATCAAAATAACTTTCGTTACTAACAAATAGGCATATAGAGGCTTTCGCATAAACCCTAATTGTTACTAACCCTTTTCACATAATTAATCCAAGTTGCATTAAGATCACTTTCATTTCAATAACACAAACAAGGATCACCTTCAACTCTCGCAAAAGAATCATGCTCATAGGGATAGAAGACGAATTGCATAAAAAGATCTGACTTTACCGCATCTCCTCACATGGCCACCGTCGGGCTCACCCCAGCCCCAGAAGTGGGTGGACTACTCACGCCTCATCGCAATAGCAGACATTGATTGATGAAAAGAAACTTGTATTAACTAAATTCAAAGCCTTTACAATCCCGGCAATCAACTTTCGCTGAAAGCCAAAACCTTAAAAACCTTAGAACTCCTAAACTGTATCTGTGGAACTACTTCTCTCTGACTGAAATTGAATTGGAATAAGATGCCTAATGCTCAGCCCCTAGGGCTTTATTTATAGCCTTTTATTCCTTGCTAATCAAGGATAGAATCTCCTATCTATATCTAAAATTATATCTAAAATGCTTTAGGATAAATAAATGCAACAAGGGAATTAAATCTTTAAGGGAAAAGATAAATCTAAACTAGGTAATATGTCTTCATGTTGATAGATCTCCCTTCCATGGATAGATGTTGATAGATTTGGATAGAATCTCGGCCAACTCGACTTCCTTCATGCCCAAGGATTCCCAACTCGACTCGGACTGCTCACGTCGACGCGTTTCCAGAACCTGGTCTACTCGACCTCGACAAGGGCTTGTCGATCTCGACTAGGATTCGTCGTCGACTGGACTTCTCGGGTGACTCTGCTCGACATGGCTCGGACCTGGGCTCCTGGGCGTCGTCGATCTCGACTAGGGCTCCTCGAGATCGACTAGAGTTGTGGTCGAAGACGGCTCTCTGGTGATGTCGAGGACTCCTCCTCGGTATGGACTCGGACAGGCGCTCTGGGCTTACTCGATCTCGACAAGATCTCCTCTGGATCGAGTAGGGTTGCTCAGCGTCTTCGTCCTCGGCTTGGCACAACTTCGTCGACTCCGGGTGTGGTGCTGAGGTGTAGTCGATCTCGTCTAGTGGTACTCGAGATCAAGTAGGCTCCCGGAGTCGGGTTGATCTAGCTCTCGACTTTGCTCTTAGTCGACAAGGCCTGTGCTCGGACATGTTCGTCGAGATCGAGTAAGGTCCACTCGAGATCGAGTAACCTTGGCTCTCAGCTTGATTCGACTGGTTCCGCTGCTGCTTTGACCTTGGACTTCTGTTGTGGTTTTCTGAGCTTTTCCGACCTTCCTTAGAATTGCTGTAAAATGCCTCAAATTCTGCGAATTTAAACAGAAATTGGTGTAGATTCCATAATTTGGAAAATAAACATAAACTACATAGGTTTTGTACTATCTTAGCCCAAATGAATGAAATGTATGCAGAAATCGATATAAATGTAAGTGTAAAACATGCCAGATTCAGCTCACAACAGGTGACAAGGATCGACTAAGAGAAGAGAAAGGCGGAAAAAAAATTGGAGGAGAACCCTAGGCTCTAGATACCATGTAGAATTGTGTAAGACTTGTATGTGTTCCATTCCATGAATTGTTTACAATTTACTGGTATAATATAACTGTAATCTATCAATAAGATCTAAATCTAATCTTTAATAACAAGATAAGTGCATATCACAAGATAAACTCATATCTTAGATGACTAAGCACCAAAATTAGGATTTATCGAATAAGGATTGAGTTCCAATAGAGTTTGAAGAAGCTATATGGGTAGATTTGACAAGATCTTGACTATTAAAATAAAAATTAACGGACAAGATCTTGCCCCATCCTTTTCCCCAACGCCACCAACCCGAGCCCCACCAACCTAAATTTCATTTTTAATTATTTTTTGTGAGGAAAAAATTAACTCTACATGGTAGAGTTTCTTCACAACTCCACTGAATCAAAACCGATCTAATAATAAGGAAAAAAATCGTTCAATTTCTATGGCAAACCTTTTCTTGAAAGCGTAGATGAAGTGATCCAAATGGCTAAAAAAGCAAACCCATGGCTTTGATGATTTGGACATCAATGTAATGGTGGAAACAATAACTACAACATGCAGTTACATTAATTAAAAAAGGGTGTTGATATATACACCGCAAATGACGATTAAGGATTTGCACGTCCTTAAGGACGTGCAAGTCTGGGACTTTGCACGTCCACTAGCAAACACTTGCACGTCCTTAACAACGTGCAATACTTGCACGTTGTTAAGGACGTGCAAACCCTAGTTAGGGTTTTGCGTTTAGGGTTTAGTGTTTAGGGTTTAGGGTTTAGGGTTTAGGTTTTCCGATGTTTTTGTAATGTTAATTGAAAAAATTGAAGTGTTTAGCTAGTGGAGTTGAAGGATTTATGGTCAAATTAAATAGAAAACAATAATTGTTAAGGTTTTCATTCGGATAATATGCGAATAACGTTATAAGGAACGGAAAAAAAGGTTTACATTCATAATTTTAATAAACTGGTGGAATAAAATCTAGGAAAATAGTAAAGGGCGGCCGGACTCGACACGCAAGGCTCGAAATCTCTCAAACTGAGCTTGAAACGGAGCATCCCATCCTTCGACGCTCGGATGATGATGTGCGACCCATTCTGTCGGAGGCGGCGGAATAGGAGCGTTAGGACGTAACCAGATCTATGAGAACGGAAAATTAGAGTTAGAGTATTGACATATATATATATATATATATATATATATATATATATATATATATATATATATATATATATATATATATATATATATATATATATATATATATATATGAAAAGCAAGAATAGGTAATAAAAAAGACGTTTGAAGTCGTACCGCGGTAAAATGGTCTTGGTTTCCGATGCAGGCTACACCAAGGGTTGCTGATTAAGGGTTGTTAGCAGGTGTCGGCGAGGTCATAGGGAGACATGTGAATGGATGATGCCAAGCTAGGACAACGAGAGGAATCTGATATACCGTTGCAAATACTAAACCCATGATGGATAGCTCTATCCACCGTCTCCTATCACCATGCACAGCTCCCGCCCATCTCTGGTAGTTGACGAACTGCTGGAATGGATACTCTCCCGTATAACAACCGGCGTACAGATCGGCGTGATCCTCCAAGTGATCGCATAGTAACGCTTTCAGTTCCGGGAAAGCAGTCTCGCCGATCGGTGATGTCAAAGCCGCCAAAGCAAGATAGCCACAATGACCATCTCCAAAAGTGTCCCTCACACCCTCAATATGACCGAGCATGAAGGGATCAACGTTGTTTCGACCCAAGTTGAACCCTCCGAACCCTAGTTAGGGTTTCGACCCCAGTTGAACCCTCAGCCTGCCCCTCCTGACCGTTGTCAGCCTCCTCAACGACGTCAGGGATCACATCATCTGCAGAGGCCAAGGAGATCGCCGCTGGTGTGGGGGAGGTCGAAGGCTCGGCATTGTGGGTGCCGGATGTAGAAGCCTCTGGAATGGCTGAAGCAGAAGCCTCTGAAACGTCTGAAGTAGAAGCCTCCGGAACGGCTGAAGTAGATGCCTCCGGGATGGTGGGTGGTACATGAGTAGGCGGTCTACCCATGTCGGCCCGTCGCCCAACAACTACGTCAGTAATGCAGCTGCTCAAAACACCAGCGGTCTCTAAAGAAGGTTGCAACCCCATCATCGCATCGCCAGAAGGATCCCAAGCTGGCAGACCCTTCCTGAAGCTGTCGTGCTCGTCGGCCGGGGAGGGGGTCCCCATCGACTGCTGGTAGCCCTCTGCAGACGCAAGCAGATCATCGACTATGGCTGTCGGAATATCGGGTTCCGTCTTCTCTGGTATCTGGCTGACCGCTGCCCGATCACCAAACCTAACAGGCCGGAGGGTACCATCCCCCCTCATGAGCCTCCCTGCCTGTTATTATGAAATGTTGAGAACCTGTTACTTTTAATGTTTTTTATTTTATCCAGTTAACTATTTTGATATATTTTAATATGTTATAATGTTTTTTAATATATTTTAATATCTTTTAATGTATTTTAATGTCTGTTAATGTCTTTTAATATATTTTAATATTTTTATTTTCTTTCAATTTAAATTTATTTCTATGTATTTTATTATATTTTAATATATTTTAATGTTTATATTTTCTTTCAATTTTAATTTATTTCTATGTATTTTAATATATTTAATGTTTTTATTTTCATTCAATTAAAATTTATTTCTATGTAGTTTAATATATTTTAATGTTTTTATTTTAATTTATTTTAATGTCTTTTAATATATTTTAATATGTTTTAATATCTTGTAAACTATATTAATCATTTTTATTTTTTTCCATGAAAACTATCAAAATATACAAACTATATAGTATCTATCAAACTATATACTAAAACTATATAATCTATCAAATTATATAGTATCTATCAAACTATATACTAAAACTAATTACATTATATTATAATACTATATTAAAATCTAAACTATATTATAAAACTATAAAAATAAATCAAACAAAATAAATAAATCAAAGAACATACCGGTGGAGTCAGGACCGGCGAAACCTCCATAGTCCGCCACTTTCGAGACGGTAATAGGTCCACATTCGCCACTCCGCCGCCATCACCACCACCACCACCGGACGTTGCCGCCTCTGCTGCTCCACCACCAGTACCGTCACCACCACCACCCTCCTCAACCCCCATGGGCGCCGCCCCACCACCACCCGCCTCAGCAACCGGCTCCACCGCCACCGCCTCCCCCAATGCTCCACCCCCACCACCACCCTTCTCAGCCACCAGCTCCACCACCTCTGCCGTCTCCTCCATCAACACCGCCAGCTCCACCACCAACTCTTTCTCCGGCTCCATCTCTCTCTCTCTCTCTCTCTCTCTCTCTCTCCGGCAATCACTCTCTCGGCCGCTCTCTCTTTCTCTGGCAATCGCTCTCTCGGCCGCTCTCTCTTTTTCTCTGGATTTGGATGGAATTGGGAACGACGAAGCACGTCGGCTTCGATTTTAGGGGACGAGCTTGCACGTCCTTGAGGACGTGCAAGCACCTTTTAAAAAAAAATTAAAAACGTGCTTGCACGTCCGGGCTCGGGTGGTTGTAAAACCCCTTGCACGTCCTTAAGAACGTGAGGATTTGCGATGTATATAGCCGAAACGATTAAAAAAAAATGTTATCATTTGCCTTTAAAAGTAATAAATATATGTCATTTTGAAAATTAAACTAATGCTTAGCCAATTATGAGATGATTGTAAACTTAATTAAGCAAGGCATCATCAAAGAAGCAGCACAGAGGAATAAAGACTAAACAGGTCCCCTGCAATGCAACTGCATAAAGGCCTGTCTATGTCTCCATTCCTTTTGCAAACAGTACAGTGCATACATAAATCATACTACAATTTTGACTGATATTTTCACCAAAGGGTATTTAGCAGCAATGATACTGAAACTTCCATGGGAGGACACATGAAAGTGACAATTCTAAAAGGGTAAGAAAAGTTAGAAAACTATCTTCATTCAGAACTCTTAACATTCTCATGACTTGTATTCGAGACCACTAAAATTATGGGGGAATCTCTTACTCGTTTTCACACTCCATGAGTTAACCAAACAACTCATCAATCATGCTTTAATATACGGAGTATACGTTTAGCTAGGTACACCAACAATAAGAATATCACAAGTGTAAACCCACTATCTATGCTAATCCCGAAAACCATGATGAATCCAACTCAGGATATGAGTAATGCCATCAGGGTCATGATTACCCACCCAGCAATAATACTGGCAAAAAGTGAAAGTGGCTAGGCAAAATGTGATGATCAATGGAAACTGCACTTTCATTGGTTGCTATATTAGCGCCATAAAAATCACGCTTAATATATATATTATGTTAATATACAATGTTAATGTTGTTTTTTAAATTTGTGAGAGATTTAAGTAGTCATCGTTTTAGAAACCGTGAGAAGTTCACCTGAGAATGATTTTAGAAACCGTGAGAATATTGCGAATCAAAAAAAAATGATAAGAATATTATTGTGGATAAAACCAATAAAGTGAATTACGTAGTATAAGAAAATTGCATACTACTACATTCAACATTTTTGTTCTTCAATCTTTATTTCTTATCCCACTAGTAATCAAAGGGAGAAATAATCTATATCTATATAAACTCTTAATTTAGAAGAGTTTAGAATGATTTGTCAAGCTTAGATAAATTTTAGGAGTCTTTGCCAATCATTTTTTTGCCATTTTTTTTTTATTTTCTTTAATTCTATTTTTTTTTTCTTCTTTTTCCTTTAATTCTCTTTTTTCTTTAATTTTAATAACTATCTATATAATCTATCTATATAAACTCTTAATTTAGAAGAGTTTAGGGTGATGTGTCAATCTTAGAGACATTTTAGGAGATTTAACTAATTCCTTTTTTTCCATTTTTCTTTTATTTTCATTATTTCTATTTTTTCTTATTTTTCCTTTAATTCTCTTTTTTCTTTAATTTTACTAACTATCTATATATCTATATATAAACTCTTAATTTAGAAGAGTTTAGGGTGATGTGTCAATCTTAGAGGCATTTTAGGAGATTTAACTAATTCTTTTTTTTTCCATTTTTCTTTTATTTTCATTATTTCTATTTTTTCTTATTTTTCCTTTAATTCTCTTTTTTCTTTAATTTTACTAACTATTGGGCTTATTTCAAAACATTGAATTCAATCTAATATAACTATAACTATTGGGCTTAATCTAATTTATTTATTAACTATCTATATAAACTATTAATTTAGAAGAGTTTAAGGTGATGTGTCAATCTTAGAGGCATTTTAGGAGATTTAACTAATCTTTTTTTTTCTTTTTTCTTTTTTTTTCTTTTTTCTTTTTTTTCATTATTTCTATTTTTCTTATTTTTCCTTTAATTCTCTTTTTTCTTTAATTTTACTAACTATTGGGCTTATTTCAAAACATTGAATTCAATCTAATATAAGTATAATTATTGGGCTTAATATAATTTATTTACTAACTATTGGACTTAATTCAAAACATTGAATATAATTATATAAACATTGATTATGACATGTCACATTTAAACAATGTTATAATGATATTGATATTATTATTACTGGGTAATTTTAAATATCTATATTTATGTAATATACTTTACATAAGATTTTAAAAAAGTAATTTCATGAGATAATTATAAGATACATTTATTGTAAAGTTTTTTTTCATGATTTTTATCTTAACATTAATTAATATTTTATAATATTTATATATAATATTTAATTTAAAAAAAAACGCGTCATGGCGCGGGAATCGTACTAGTTGGGCTTAATTCAAAACATTGATTTCAGCCTAAATTATAATTTTAGTTTTTTTTTCTCTAAAAAACATCTATATCTATATAAACTTTTAATTTAGAAGAGTTTAGGATGATATGTCAAGTTTAATTTAGATGAATTTTAGGAGTCTTGACCAATCACTTTTTTGTTATTTTTCTTTGATTTTCTTTAATTCTATTTTTTTTTTCTTTTTTTTTCTTTAATTCTCTTTTTTCTTTAATTTTACTAACTATTGGACTTAATTCAAAACATTGATTTCAGCCTAAATTATAATTTTAGTAGTTTTTTTCTCTAAAAAAACATCTATATAAACTACTCCCTCCGTTAATTAAAACTTGACGTTTTACTATTCACGCACGCATTTTTAGGTGTTAAAAACTATATAAAATATTAAATTTTTTAATAATTTTTTTAAATAATATCATACTTATTACTATTAAGTATGAATTTATAAAAACAAATTTAAAAAAAAGTTAATATTTTATATAGTTTTTATCGTTCTAAAAAAGCGTGCATGAATAGTAAACGACAAGTTTTAATTAACAGAGGGAGTATTAATTTAGAAGAGTTTAGGATGATGTATCAAGCTTAGATGAATTTTAGGAGTCTTGACCAATCATTTTTTTTCCATTTTTCTTTGATTTTCTTTAATTCTTTTTTTTTTTCTTTTTTCCTTTAATTCTCTTTTTTCTTTAATTTTAATAACTATCTATATCTATATCTATATCTATATAAACTCTTAATTTAGAAGAGTTTAGAATGATGTGTCAAGCTTAGATAAATTTTAGGAGTCTTGACCAATCATTTCTCTCTCATTTTTCTTTGATTTTCTTTAATTCTATTTTTTTTCTTCTTTGTCATATTAGTTTCATTTAAATCTTATTTATAACTTAAATGGTTGGCATGGGGCTTGATGAAGACATTTAATTTTAGAGGTTTTTCTTTTCCTCTAAATATAGAGAAATTTTTACTCTCTCCTCATTTCTCTATTTTACAAAACAATATAGAGGAGCTATTGGACCATGAAATCCATCTGTTTTTCTAAATTTTCCAATTTTCTCTATTTTGGAGCTTCTCTTGGGATTTCTCTAACTGAGTCAATTTTCTACAATTTTAAAAACAGTTATACAGATAATAGTATCTGTATATTTGGTATATTTTCATCTTTGGATAGCAACTCTGCTTTAATTTGATGGAGTTGAAGTTGAAGGGCCCCACCTTACCTGTGGTTTGTGTCACAAAGGGAGCCAATGCATCACTTTCTCTTCATACAAAGAGGAACACAACACTTGGAAGATACAATCCTTGATCCCTGCAGTAAAGATCACTGTGAACATCTTTAGTTGCTTTCTTTATTAAAGAACGCCCCTCTTTTTGAATTCAAATGCAACAAAGCCAAAAAACTAATTAAACGGGCTAATTTACATTAAATCACCCCTTATCTTCATTTTTGCATAAACATGCCACTTAGGTTAGTACGTTTTCAAAAACCACCCATATTTTAGCCCAATTTTTATTTTAAAAAAACGTACACCCTTTTTTTATTCTCCGTTATCAGCTTATAAGGAATGATATTATGTTCACTGCTAATTTTTTATTTTTCGATCACAAAGTCCCCGCCACATGCAACGGTGGTGAGAGAAAAACAATGTAAAAATAATCATCGTTACATTTGGTGATGGATCGGTGATGAAAAAATAAAATATTAGTATGTAGTGAATAGCTCCCTCGATCAATTTTCCGAATAGAACAAGAAATTGAACATGTAGAATGATAGAATTGATGTAAAGTCGTCTTTGAGGGTTTTCATTCATTATATATATATATATAGGGTTGGGTTCGGGTGCAAAGGTCACCAAAAGTGAGAAGGAAAGAAGCAATTTGATTGGTCCACGTGTGCAAAATTGAATTAAAATTAAGAGACACGCGGCTTCCCCCATTACTCACCCAATTAATTAGTAACACACCCCCAAATTAATTAGTAACACCCTCACTCTCACCTACACACTAATTAATTGCATGCGCCAACTTTTTAATCAATTAGAAATTGTACGTACATGTAAAAGGGTTCACTTCAACTTTTAAAAATCATTTTTTGACATTTTCACTTGTTAAAAAAATATAAAAAATATATATTTGTGTGTAATTTAATTTTATCTACACATAGACACCCACTTTGTATATGTTTTGTTGAAAAAAAAATTCACAAGAAGTGGTTCAGCAATTTTATTCACAATGGTTCGGCAATTTTATTCGCAGTGGTTCATCAATTTTATTCACAGTGGTTCAGCAATTTTATTCATAGTGGTTCAGCAATTATTTTCACAGTGGTTCAGCAATTTAATTCACAGTGGTTCAGCAATTTTATTCACAGTGGTTCAGCAATTTTATTCACATTGGTTCAACAATTTTTTTCACATTGGTTCAGCGATTTTATTCACAGTGGTTCAGCAATTTTATTCACAGTGGTTCATCGATTTTATTCACAGTGGTTCAGCAATTTTATTCACAATGGTTCAGCGATTTTTTTCACAGTGGTTCAGCAATTTTCTTCACTGTGGTTCAACAACTTTTTTCACAATGGTTCAACCATTTTATTTGTAGTGATTTACATGGTTTACAAGTTATAAAGAAGTGGTTCATGAATCTATGAAGAAGTTGTTCATGAACCTAAAAAATTTCACATTTTTATAATTTAGTTTTTTTTAAAATGATATTAAATATATTAAAATAAAATGTGTCATGAAGCACTACTCTTTATTTGATGAACCATTAGAATTTATTTCATAAACCACTACTATTTAATAATTATAAAATTTTCATTCTTCTTTTACTTTCTTTTAATGTTTATATTTAATTAAATAATTAATTTTCTTTTAAAATAAAATGGTTCACTGAACCTCTCTCTATTTAGTCACTGAACCTCTATCTATTTAGTCAATGAACCACTGAACCAATCTCTATTTAATCAGTGAACCAACCTCTATTTAGTCACTGAACCAACGTCTATTTAGCCACTGAACCAACCTCTATTTACCTACTGAACCAACCTCATTTAGTCACTGAACCAACCTCTATTTAGTCACTAAATCAATCTCTATTTAATCACTGAACCAACATCTATTTATTCACTGAACCAACCTCTGTTTTGTCACTGAACCAACCACTATTTAGTCACTGAACCAACCACTACTTATTCACTGAACCAACCTCTAAAATCCCTACACTTGGTATAAAAACCCTTGAACCACTTGGTACAAAACTCTGAATCAACCTCTATTTCGTCACTGAACCAACCTATATTTAGTCATCGAACACGGAGGATCAAATATTAATAAAAAAAGAATAACACATCGTGTTGTTCATCCCAATTCAAGTGCAGCAAACCGTCAATGGCACCAGGATCTCAATTCAAGGAACGACATCCCATCGTGTTACAGCGGCGGCCATGGTTACTTCATTCTCGTCGAATTGCCTAGGTTTCCAACTGCGAATGAGGCCGAGGACACGTTCTTGCGGCCTGATTCCAGCGAAACCTCAACGAGAGGAGCCAGCCGTCGAAGAATTGCACGATCTCGCATCTTCTTGCCTCTGAAATCTCGGTAACGGGTTGATCAGCGGCCGGAGAAAGCAGCGATACCAGCAGGGAGGATCATCCGCAGTCGATGCTGAGGGTGAAGGTGAAGATCCCGAAGGCGAGAGATTGGGAGGGCGAAACCCCGTGGATGGAACCGACGGGTGGCGAGGTGCCTCCAAATCCTTCGAATCTGGGCGCAGGACCTCCGATTCAACCCTCGATGATCTTCAATTGTTGATCGACAGCCTCCAGATCTTCAAGATCCATGGCCGTGTGACAACCGCGGCCGCCAGATCCTCCATTTGTGGATTTGTTAGGAGGGAGGAGGGCGTGAGCGAAAGAGGAGAGGATTGGGCTCCTGGTCCGGCAAATCGTCGTCGTTCCCGTCCATCTACAGGGGGTGGCGAGAGAAGCACGGAGGGCGGCGGCGCCGGGCTCCAGGTAGACGGGGAGGAACAAACAGCGGCGGAGAACGCCTGGTGGTGGAAAACAGTCCTTTCGGGAGGGCGGCGGCGGATCCCATGGCGGATGGAGCGACGGATCTCCTGAGATGTGTCAGTGATTCCATCGATTCGAATGGATCTTGCGATTCGAATGGACCTCCGATTGAGGGTGGAGTATTTGAGGCCGGTGGATCGGAGGGGTCGACGACGTCGTCGGAGTTGGCGGAGTAGGCGAGGAAGAGGTAGGTGTTCTGAGAGTTGGGATTGAGGAAGAAGACGTGTGTTAAAGATAAGGGAAGTGAAGCGCGTGAGCTTCGTAAAATACCAATTAAAAATATATTAAATCCAACCAATCAACTTACTTCTTTCCTTCTCACCGGATCAGATCCTTCTCACTTGAACCCTACCCTATATATATATATATATATATATATATATATATATATATATATATATATATATATATATATATATATATATTATACAAGAGATTGGACCTTTTGGCCCACTATACAATGTGTCGTCTATGTAATTTATCAGAACACTACGATTAGATTCAAGATACAAAACAACATGCAAAATATAAAATGGGTGTTGAATTGAAAAGTAAAGACCAATAAGGGGTGTCGTTTTCTAAATAGCGAAAAAGGAGGGGTGTTTTTTCTAAAAACCAGGGGTAAGATGTAATTAATACCCAGCCAAAAAAACCCCACATGATACACAATTTAAAGGCCCTCTTTACTCTTAGATAACCCATGCTCTTAGGCCCTAGCTAGTGTTCTTGCTTCTTCAACACCTTGTTTCAATTCTTCATATCCCTTGCCTTTCCTGGCACTCAAAGCTACCACGGAGCTTGTCGAGTTAATCGATCGATAGCAAGGGATCCTTAGTGAAAACCCATCTCCCATCTTTCCCTAAGAGCATCAAATTGTCGCCACCCAAAGCTGCATTGAGGCCCCAAAAAATTAACATGGCTTCCTCCTTTCAAGCTTTCCCTCCACCACTTGCAGTATACCCAACCACAGAAACCAACCAGCCTGAAACTTCATACCGCACCGGATCCTACGGCACAGTCTTCGTAGTCTTGGGAGTCATCATCGTCGTCTCCGCCATCGCCTGCGTTCTTGGCCGGCTATGCAGCAAGCGCTCGAAGCGCTCATCCGACAAGCTGCCAAAGTCATCCAAGAACAAGCATCACAGCCACGACCACAACCACGGTCACAGCCGGGACCACAACAACTACAAGGCTCCTCCTCACTCCAATGGGCGCTCTAAGGAGCGGGACATAGAGCTGGGGTTTGGCCCGAATGGCAGGGATTTCGAGATGGGGTTCGACAAGAAGATTCCGAAGGCGAAGGTTGCTCCTAATGGGCATGGAAGGGGGCAGAGGCCTCCCCAGCATGGACAGGCTCAGTTCGGTGGCCGTCAGATGGCCCACCACCAGCTCGGTGTAAATCCCATGTTGCACAAACAACAGCTTCCGATGATGGAGTGCCCGAGGGGTTTTGAGTGATGCAAGTGAAGTGGGAGATGAAAATCTTCTTCATTGATGTACGGCTAGCTTAATTTATATGATGGATTGGTGGGAGGGGGTTTGTTTAATCAAGGTTTTTTTTTTTAACCTTAGTTTCTAGATGTGATGTTATCACGAAAATGATATGTAACAAAGAGATCTTATGGGGGGGCATACGATGGTTTTTTTTCCTTACACATTTGAAGTATGCGCCCTTTGTGATTGTGTGTGGAATATTAATCAACTCAACTAGAGAAAATCAATTAGTCATACATACATACATACATACATACATAGGGTCGCGCTCCGGTGAAAACCAATATTGCGGTAGAAACCGTGAGGACTATTTTGATTGGACTGTTTATCACACGCGCCCCTCTTTCCTTTCAAAAGCGCGTCATTATATATTACTCAGTAAAATACAAAAAGTACGTGCGTGTAGTTTATCTGGGGTATCCAACTAGGAAAATAAATGGTTGGAAACTCAACTAGAGAAAATCAATTAGTCATACATACATACATACATACATACATAGGGTCGCGCTCCGGTGAAAACCAATATTGCGGTAGAAACCGTGAGGACTATTTTGATTGGACTGTTTATCACACGCGCCCCTCTTTCCTTTCAAAAGCGCGTCATTATATATTACTCAGTAAAATACAAAAAGTACGTGCGTGTAGTTTATCTGGGGTATCCGGTATCGAACAAGGAAACTGTAGTACAAGGAGAATTAGGCCCAATAAGCACAAGAATTAGGCCCAATAAGTCCCTCAAGTAAGCCACCGAGCATTTATTATTAAATGGCACCTGTTTCATTTTATACCCGTTGTAATTAGTCAACTACGTAAAAAAAACTATTTATATCTCTATTTGCATCCTTTTTTCTAATCCTAATTAGCTATCAGTTTTACGCTTTAATATTTTTCAAATTTAGTCTTATGCTTTTTAATTTTTATATATGCAAAAACCAATTAGCATATTAGATACGTATTGATTTTTTATATAAATATCGGTTTTAGATTTTTTATAATTGTCGTTCAAGATTTTTTTTTTATATATACTAGGTGAGTAGCCGCGCGCATTTGCGCGCGGCGTTGTCATGTATTTGTAGTGTGTATAAGTGCATATCAAGTTACATAATATCATTTCAAAGAGATACTATAAGGAGAGCAAAATGGTCAATGAATCATCGATAAAATCCATTGTATGCACACATCGATCAACATGTATTTAATCTTATAAACTACATAGCATTAGGAAAGAATCCGTCAAGGTAAAGAAATATCTTCATATTCCACTTCACTTCATTCCATCAACCTCTAGAACTCCTACAATAACAAGTTTTTTTATTAATAGATGGTTGACCTTTCATGGCTATAAGGTTCTTTTGTCATTGCAGATTCTATATCCTCAATAACATCCATCTGCTCATTATTTAGCCTAGCTCCGGACAATTCACCACTGTAGCTTTTATTTTGAAGAATTTTCAACTGACATCAAGATTCGCATAACCAACATCTACTTATTGACCTTGTCATCAACCAATTCCATTCGCAACCATCTTCTTGCCTTCAACCATTACAACAATACACTGCTAAAGACAAGACAATTAAACAAGAAAAGGGCGGAAGAGATTGAAACAAAGTTGGTTGGAAGTTAAGGAAGGTTGTTTTTCTAATAACATATGCGATGAGTATTAAGTAATATTTAAGTGTGATTAAATAAAAATTAACCAAATTGTTGCCAGAAATGAAAAGTTACATAATGCCCACTCTATCTCTAGCTTGTTAGACTAATTGTTGGAAGGAACATATTTTTTATTCTCTTAATTTTTTCCAAAATGAATAGCAAAATTTCCTGATAGAGTTACTTACGATTATAAAAAAATCATCAAAATGATATCATATGTTGGTGAAGTGCTAAATGATGTGGCTGACAATCTCTAGCAAATTATATACAACTTGGAAAGGTCATTTAGCATGCAAAGTTGTAAGTTGAGTCTATCTGTCCATATCTTACCATTTTTAAGAAAACACTAAAACCCCATGGCCCATATACATATAAAATTTCCCAAAAGTGCACACATCTAAGGGAAAATGATGGGATGAACGAACAAGTGAATTACTCACCTGATGTCTTGTGATCGGTCATGGCATTAGATTTTGGCTCTATTTTTATAATGTCACCTTTTTTCTTGGAAATTTCCTTCTTATTCAGTGGCCTTTTCCATACATGCACCAATTTGCTTGCAAATTATAATGCAAGTTCGAATAGAATTCAGGCTCATACACATGCAAATTGTTATTGTTTAACCTTCTCATTATCCCAAAATTGAGTCAGCAAAAAAAGGGTACTCGTGCTGAAAGTGAATACACCAAAACTGATGCTCAACTATTTCAGAACATAATGATTCTGTAAAGACGTGAATGAACATTTTCATAACAAAATTACCAAATTAGACAATACTTAGATCCTAAGGAGATAATTTATCATGTAACACATAACGAAAGACTTACAAATTTTTTTATCTTAGCAATAGAATTCACCCGGCCTTTATTGTTCTCAAGCACTGGATGAGACCTACTTTCATTCTTATTTGTAGCAAGACTTGGCTCCAAGTCCTCAAGCTTCTAACATGATCTGGTTGACGAAGAGACGACCCATCATTAATGCTACGAACATGCATCTACAAAGAATGCAAACATTTACATCAGTACAAAAATGTACGATTACCAAGTGAAACACCTGGCTTGTTATAGTTTGCATCCCCACGTGCTTCAACCTTTTTGTGTCATGTCTCTCAATTTATATTCATGGTAGCTTAATACCCTAGTTCTTGAATAAACATTAAGCATCAGAGCTTTAGTACAAGTAATCCTAGTTCCCAAACTTCTTATAGGATTTAACTGGTATATGTTGAACGAGGAAGAGGAAGACCAATTCATTGGGACCATTCGATTGCTTGACATGAATTGTTGAGGCGTACCGTTTGGATTAGTTTCTCCTCTGAGCTCTTAAGTTGTAAGCTTCAGATGCTGGACTTTTGCCTCTAGTGTCTCATTAAGCGCTGCAATGAAAGTAAGCAAATAGGTTTAGTTCCAACAAGCTTATGTAAACCAAAAAACTAATCTTATTTGAGCTAATTTCAGCATAAGAAGCTTCAATTGGTTTGAAGAGCTGTAAAAGGCTACTCTTACTACCCTTCGCATCCAACAAGTCAACAACGACCCATTATATGGTTTCTACATCATTTCCTCTTTTTGAGACCAATCAAGTCCCAAATATATGCTGAAACTACTTCAACAGATTTGTTTCATTCATTTTGCACAAAATCGCTACCCGATAGGGGATTGAAGTTAATTTTTCCTTTGAACTCCAATAGACTTGTTTCAATCAATACATAAACATTAATCAATACAGAACCCCACCTGCAAATCCGTGCAAACATTTCCCCAACAAACTGAAAAGTATGATCCATATCATTTAAACGGCTAGAAAGAGGCCCATCACCTAATTCGATACTTTTCTCTTCAGCAGCAGCAAGGAGTTGAAAATTAATGTGCTTGAAAAAAAATGGAAATTTCTCTAAGGATAATAAATGGGTAAGAAGCAATCCTCGCCTGATTTAAGTTTTACGAAATATTAAGCATTGTGAATTATCAGTAATTTTTGTCTCGAGCTCAACCTAGTTTGGCTTTCTCAAATCAAATATGTTCCTTGAACTGCTATGTTGATTTGCTGGCATCTCTAGTAATCTGTACAGAAGTTTTCCATTGCTGCATATTTCATGGAGGATTTGACTAAAAATTTTGGGATCAGTATTTTTGTCAATTTTTTCTTACTTTTAATGCTGGTGGATCAATGTCTTGTTCTTTGTGCTTGTATCTCTAGCTGTATAATTCATTAGTGTGGAGGGTTTTGTTTTAGAATTTAATTAGTTTTCTTGTAATATCCTTGTTAGGCATTGGCTCACTTGCAGCTGAAAACATAAGCATATGCCTAATCTATAACAAACTCAAGTAAACCAAAAAACTAACCATGTTTGTGACCGATTTCAGCATAGAAGGCTTCAACTGGTTTCGAGAACTCTAAATGGGTAACCTCGTCATCCAACAGCAACCCATCATATGCTTTCTGCACTACACTTCCTTTTTATGAGATCAATCAAGTCCCTAATTATCAAAAGGAGGAGACCAAAACAGATTAATTTAATCAAAATTCAATGAGATGGGTAATTCCAAATTTTATAAAACTTGGAAAACCATTAATAAAGAGTATGGGATTTTATTCCAATTAAAAATCTTCACGAAACAATAAAAACAAAGTTTATTTAATTTGGCCATTCATCAAACTTACCTCTCCCAATTCAAAGCACCATGAGTATGTCGTCTGCAGTCCTGCCAGTCCATACCATTTGAAGCAGAACATGAGGAATAAGGAGACAAGGGCAATTTTTTAATTATAAAACCACAAGGGCAAAGATCAGACGGTTTTGGCGATCTCAAACATAGCAAATCAGCGATTCGAACCTATCGTTTCCAAATAATCCAATTAGAATTTGTCATTTACCAAAGAAGAGATGATGCCTGGAAATCAATTGCAATCAATTTTTATCCAAAAATAGATCAAAGAAATCAGTCAAAAAAACCCTAGAAATAAGAATAGGGAGACAAAAAATTGAGAAAAAGGATCAAACCTTTCAACGTTCTGATGTTATTGAGGGGCGAGAATGATGAACTACTGCTTATCGGAGGCGGTTTCCTGTGGATGCGCCTAGAGGAGGTCTAGATGTTGAAAAGGGGAGATGTGCCTAGATCCGACAACAATCTGCGACTCCGGCGATGCTCAGTCGAAGAGCCACAGTCGCAACACCTATAATAAGGCAAGGAAAAGATGGCGGAGAGAAATCTCAGAGGAAGATGAAAATTGGCTGAAAAAGAAATTGGGAAGCTGAGAGGCGGTGATTTGAGAAAAGAGGGGCAAACCATACAACTATACAAGAGCAGAAAGAAGCGAAATTGCAGAAGGCCGGATTGCGAGACCGAGTAGTGCCACCATCTGAAGATGCGAGCACCGACGAAAGAGAGATGTAAGCACCGGCGAGAGGAGATCTCTGGAGAGGTCCGACGAAATCAGAGAGAGGCCAGTAGAAACGAAAACTGTAGAGAGCCAGAGGCAGGCGGTGGATATGAAGAAGGAGTAATGTATTAATGAAAGTTACAAATTTAACCCTAATTCTATTGAATAATGAGAAAGTAAAGGAAGGGCAAAACGGTAATCAACATTGATGAACAGTAAAATAAGAGTTGGGCTTTTATATAGTAATGATAAATGTAAGTCAAGTTTTTTGTAATTGCAAGTTCAACAATTTTTTATATATAAATTTGAGATCAAAATTTTTATTGCATTAGATTCAAGATTTTATACAATTTTAGGTTAAAAATATTATATGGTCAATTTTTTTTATATAACTATGAGTTTCAAATTTCCTGATTATATAATGACGGGTTCAATATTTTATAAATATGAGTTCAAAATTTCTAAAATTTATATAACGATATATTTTCAACCTACTTAATAAAATTTTAACATGTTTTATTTATCATACCTTTAACCTTTTTTTAATTGTGAGTTCAAGATTTTAAAATTATAATACTCCGTATTCGGTTAAACTAGAAAGATTATTCGGTTAAATTTGAGATATTATTCAATTAAATTATTCGCTGAGATTATTTGGTTAAGATTGATAGATTATTTGTATGTAAGAGAGCGATTGTTTATGCATTCATTAATATTAAAGATATTAAATGGACAATAAACAATTTTATTCGGTTAAAATTATATTATTTGATTAAATTAGAAAGATTATTTATTTAAATTTGATATATTATTCGGAATTTTTTTTAGAGATTATTCAGTAAAATTATAAATATTATTCGTATGTAAGATGACAATCGTACTAGTAATATTATTCGATTAAAATTATATTATTCATTTAAATTAGAAAGAGTATTTGGTTAAATGTGATATATTATTCGGTTAAATTTGAGAGATTATTCGGTTAAATTATAAAATATTATTCGTATGTAAGATGACAATTGTTTACAAATTTATCATTTTTGGGGAGGTTAAAATAATAATCAATAATATTGTACATTAATCGGTGAAATTACAAAAAGTATTTGAATTTAATAGTAAAATTTTGAAGGATTTATATGTACACCATCCACATATAAGAAGGTGATTATTCGCTGAGATTACAAAAATATTTTGATATAAACGGCGAAATTAAAAAAATACAAATTTGTTAAATTTGACCCAAAAAGAATTATATTATACATATACATTAATTAAAAAATGTAAAATTTTGGAGCATACGTAGTACTCCGTACTGTACATGGCACTGAAAGTGTGATACACACGCTCACACGCGAGTTTGGGAAACTTTTGAGGTGGGCCTCATTTTAAAAAAAAATAAAATCAGAAATTGGAGATTTAATTTCATCCCTTGATTTTATCCAATCCGACGATCAAGAAATGTTCCTACGTTCCCACCCTAAGGGGTGTTCTTATCCGATCCATACTCTATATATATATATATATATATATATATAGAGAGAGAGAGAGAGAGAGAGAGGATGGTTATGGTGAAAACACCTCTTAGAATGTAATTTGTAAACGAATCTGAACCATTGGATTTGAAAAAAATGAAAGGCCTATATTAATAATGATTTAAATTGTTTTTTTTTTTAAAAAAAAGGGACCCCACCCGTTTTAACCCTCCACGCGCATGGCGTGGCTATGCCCCCAGATTGAACAATCCCCTCCCATTCATATCGGTATACTCCATAGTCCATATTTGATTTTAATTTTTAATTTTTTAATGTTTTTTTGTATTCGTTTATTTTTTTGTTTTTTTTATATCTTTTATAAATAAATAATAGGAGGAATTATGCACACACACACATATATATATATATATATAACAAACTTATTCATCGATATATGATGAATTATTCATCCAAATTACGCAAATATGCATCGATTGATAATGAATTATTCGTAGAAATGAACGAAATTTTGAGTAACAATATTCATATTTGTGGTTGGGTAATGTACGATTAAATAGGAGCTCATTATGTATTCATCATAATTCTACAAATATTCATCGACTGATGAGGAGTTATTCACAGAAATTAACAAAATTTTGAGTAACAATACTTGAATTTATGGTTGAGTAATGTGCGATTTAATAGGAAAGCATAAGTTATTCATCCAAATTGTGCAATTATTCATCGATTGGTGATGAATTATTCGTAGAAAATGAACGAAATTTTGAGTAACAATATTCGTATTTACGGTTGGTTAATGTGCGATTAAATAAGAACGCATAATTTGGATTATTCATCGATTGATGAGAAATTATTCGTATAAATTAGCGAATTTGTGAGTAACAAAATTTTCCTTAATGCACTCATAATTTTTTAATTGAAAAACTGTTTAGTTTAGTAAAAGTTTTTTCAGATGTATGAATGCGTTTACCAAAATTATTCGTATTTATCAAAATGTTTCGGTGTAGTGAAAATAACATTATAATGATTTATTCACTGAGTTCTTCAAATTGGGAGGCTATTGATTGAAGCTTTGTGATTTTGATCTGAGGCATCAATTGAATAATGATGCCGATCACATGCCGGAATATTGACCTTGCTCGAATTGGGTGTGATGTAATCTACTAATCTCTCATGGGTACTCTCCAAATCCCTGTTTCTATTTGAAAGGCCCTGTAAAGTTTTGGAATCTGCCACAACTAACCCCCACTTTCTAATTTGTCAAATGAATTATTTTTTTTTAAAAAAAACGTTTTCTGTAGTCCACGCGCACTTACAAATTGCAAGGAGAGTGGGGTGAGTATTGGGTGTGGGTCCCACATTTTTAAAAAAAAAATAGAAAAAGGAGATTAAATCTCCACCCTCTATTTCACACAATCCTAAGGCTTAGATTTGTTCACAAATTGTATTATAGAGAGTGTTTACAAATGATCCTTCCCCTATATACATATATATATATATATGGTTGGGTTCAGGTGGAAAGGTCACCAAAAGTGAGAAGGAAAGAAGCAATTTGATTGGTCCATAAGGATTAAAATAATATAAATTTATCTTTAAAAAAAATGCCTCCACGTGGATCCCAACAACATTCCGCGCGCCTTACCCACTCCCCCCATTCGCAAAGCCCCGTGCGTGTGTCCACGCGAGCTGAGCTACAAGATTACTCTATAATTAATTAAAAGGGTAATTATGCCGTTGTGAGGAATTGAACAGCGAAACATATGCCCCCTTCCCAATTGCCAAACCATTGAACCAAGACACCTTACTTGTTATAAGATTGTATTCATTTTGGTTTATTCTTTTTTTTTTTCTCGACTCTAAAGATTGCATTCATTTTAGTTTATTCTTTTTTTTTCGACTTTACAGATTGTATTCATTTTACTTTTTTTTTTATCGACTTTACTTATTCAAAAAAGGATAATAAATATATTAATGTAAAATTTTCACATTTTTATATTTGATTTTTTTGTTTGTTTTTATGATGAATTTTTTTATTTACAAAAAAGGATAATATATAAAATTGATGAACCACTTCTATTTAATTTATGAATCATTATATATTTAGTCATTATGTGCTGAACCAATTAGTATAAAATTGATGAACCATTATATATTTAGTCACTGAACCAATCCCTATTTAGTCACTGAACCAACATCTATTTAGTCACTGAACCAACCCCTATTTAGTCACTGAACCAATTCCTTTTTATTCACTGAATCAATTCCTATTTAGTCACTGAACCAACCACTATTTAGTCACTGACACAACCTCTATTTAGTCACTGAACCAAGCTCTAATTAGACACTGAACCAACCTATTTAGACACTAAAACAACCTCTATTTAGTCACCGAACCAACCTCTATTTAGTTATTGCACCAACCTCTATTTTGTCATTGCACCAACCCTTATTTAGTCACAGAACCAACCTCTATTTAGTCACCGAACCAACCTCTTTTTAGTCACCAAACCAACCTCTATTTAGACACTGAACCAACCTATTTAGTCACCAAAACATCCTCTACTTAGTCACTGAACCAGCCTCTATTTAGTCACTGCACCAATCTCTATTCGATTACTGAACCACTTTATCCGGTCACTGAACCACTATCTATTCGATCACTGAATCACTCTCTATTCGGTCACTGAATCACTAACCTCTATTTAGTTACTGAACCAATCTATTTAGTCACTGAACCAACCTCTTTTTAGACACTGAACTAACCTCTATTTAGTTACTGAACCAACCTATTTAGTCACTGAACCAACCTCTATTTAGACATTGAACCAACCTCTTTTTAGACACTGAACTAACCTCTATTTAGTTACTGAACCAACCTATTTAGTCACTGAACCAACCTCTATTTAGACATTGAACCAACCTCTATTTAGTCACTGAACCAACATCTAAATAGTCACTGAATCAATCTCTATTTAGACACTGAACCAACATCTATTTAAACACTGAACCGACCTCTAAATAGTCACTGAACCAACCTTTAAATAGTAATTACTTCGATATACGGAGTATATGATTTGTTGTTTAGCACACAAAATCAAAACTAAACACTCCAGTTGTACTACCATCTAATTCAATCAATTAAAGAAAAGTACCCTTACACGGGTGAAAATCACCTGCAACACTCTATGTGTCCTTACATGTGACACAAAAATAATTATGTTAAATATTTATGATAAAAAAAATTCAAAAAAATATTTTTATGTTATAAATCACTAATCATATTTACTTGTATATTTTTATCTTGAAAAAACATAATTTAAAAGATATTAAAATTATTATTATCAAATAATCATCTTTTCAATTTTAATATTTTTTAAAATGTGTGTTTTCATGCAAAAATTATACAAATATATATGATTTGTTATTTGTAATATAAAAATATTTTTTAAAATTTTTTTATTATAAATATTTAACCTAACTAATTTTGTGTCACACACAAGGTTGCATGTAGTGTTGTAGATGATTTGGACTCCCCTTACACCACTACGACCCATTTAAAATTAAATAAAAAATTTGTCATCCCCATCAATACCATTCTTATTTTGTGCATATTGAATTGGAATTTTGAATTGGAATTTGGAATTGCAACGGTTGCTCGATCATCTTCATCTCTGAAAAGGCACTGGGCAAAGCAAACAGCGGCGGAGGCGATGGCCATGGAGAGCGAGGCGGAAACGGGAAGGAAGAGAGGACTGGGCTCCTGGTCCAACAAGTCGGCAAGTCGTCTAGTTCTCGTTCATCTATAGGGGATGGCGAGAGAGGCATGGAGGGCAGTGCCGGGCTTCAGGTAGACGAACAAACACCGGCGGAGGCAGCCATGGAAGCTCCTTCTGTGGATCTGTTAGGAGGGAGGAGGGCGCGAGCGAACGAGGAGAGGACTGGGCTCCTGGTCCAGCAAGTCGTCGTCGTTCCCGTTCATCTACAGGGGGTGGCGAGAGAAGCACGGAGGGCGGCGCCGGGCTCCAAGTAGACGGAGAGGAACAAACAGCGGAGGAGGCAGCGACAGAGAACGCTGGTGGTGGAAAACAGTCCTTTCGGAAGCTATCGAAGTCCGCCGACTTGCCGAAAGATGTCAGAGGAGAGGAGACGACCGACGAGATGAGAGGAAGAGTCAGTAGGTGAGGCTCCGGGTTGGTCTCCGGACGGCGAGCCTTGCCGGGAAGATGTGCGGGAGAGGGGATGCCAGCAGTAGCCGGTAGGAGAGGAAGAGAAGAAGATGGTGGGGGATGGCCACAGGAGGAGGTAGGAGAAGATGACATCCAAGAAACAAGCGCGTGAGGGTTCTTTTTTTATTAAAAAAAATAAACCCGTCTCCACCAATGAGGTTCCTTCTTTCCTTCTTACCGGTATATACTATTCTCACTTGAACCCTACCTTATATATATATAGGGTTGAGTTCGGGTACACACAAACCCAAGAATTAGAAGGAAAGAAGCAATTTGATTGGTCCACGTGTGCAAAATGTGAATTAAAATATGAGACACGCGGCTTCCTCAATTAATTAGTAACACTCACCCAAATTAATTAGTAACACCCTCTCTCTCACCTACCCACTAATTAATTGCACGCGCCAACTTACTAATTAATTAGAAATTGGACGTACAAGTAAAAGTGTTCACATGAACTTTTAAAAAATCATTTTTTTGCATTTTCACTTGTTAAAAAAATATAAAAAATATATATTTGGGTGTAATTTAATTTTATCTACACATAGACACCCACTTTGTATATGTTTTGTTGAAAAAAAAAATTGACAAGTAGTGGTTCAACAATTTTATTCACAGTGGTTCAACAATTATTTTCACAGTGGTTCAGCAATTTAATTCACAGTGGTTCAACAATTTCATTCACAGTGGTTCAGCAATTTTATTCACAGTGGTTCAGCAATTTTAATCACATCGGTTCAACAATTTTATTCACACTGAATCAATCTCTATTTAGTCACTGAACCAACATCTATTTATTCACTGAACCAACATATTTATTCACTGAACCAACCTCTATTTAGTTACTGAACCAACCTCTATTTAATCACTGAATAAACCTCTATTTATTCACTGAACCAAACTCTATTTAATCACTTAACCAACTTATTTAGTCACTGAACCAACATCTATTTAGTCACTGAATCAAGCTCTATTTAGTTACTGAATCGATCTCTATTTAGTCACTGAACCAACATCTATTTATTCACTGAACCAACCTCTATTTTGTCACTGAACCAACCTCTATTTAGTCACTGAACCAACCTCTATTTATTCACTGAACCAACCTCTAAAATCCTACACTTGGTATAAAAACCCTTGAACCATTTGGTATAAAACTCTGAACCATTTGATATAAAACCTCTGAATCATTTGATATTAAAAACTCTAAACCAAAAAAATCAATTTTTTATAAAAACACAGGCAACAAATTACTTGGCTCGATCTTCTTGTCTATTACGAAATCAAAAATGGATCAATGGTTGTAATTATATATAGTCATTTGCTAATTAATCCAGTACATCTCATATTTGAAAGGAATCAAATTAGATTGTTTATAATAATATAATCCAGTACTTCGCCTCCACCTCCTTCAAGCTCGCGGCCAGCGCTTTCACTCCTCCTCCACCGACGTCCGAGCAGCTCAAGAGCCCGAGCTCGGGAACCCACCCGTCGAGCCGCCAGGGGCACCACCGTCGAGCCCTCCTCCTCAATCCGAAATCTTATCAATCGAAAAGCCTTCCGAGGACCATGAGATCGACGACGAGATCAATTGAAAGGGTTGATCGACGGCAATGGACGTGTCTCCTTTGCTTTCCAATCTACTTGCCGGCAATGGATCATCGACCTCTCGAAACGCTTGAAGCGGAGCGAGATTGACGGCGACCCTGAATCGCCGATTCGCCAGGAAGAACGGCGGGGAAGCCATGGGGCTTCGAGGTTCTAGATCCGAATCGACAAAGGCAAGAGAGGCGCGGCTGGTGGAGGAAGATGGCATTAGCGGGAGTAGTCAGGGGGAGAGCTTCGAGTTGCTGGTGGAGGAAGACGGCATCGGCACGAGAAAGGGGACGAGGACCGGTCGAAATACCAGGAGCCAGTGGCCATGGAAGACGGAGTTCCCGGCTGGTGGATGGCTACGGCGGGAGAAAGGAGCAGGTGTGAGAAGGGAAGGGAATGGAAGATCTCCATGGAAGCCGAGCAAGATCTGGAAGAGACCTAAAAAAGACGGATGAAATAAGCGCGTGAGCCTAAAAATCAGTCTCAATTTTTATAATTATTATTTTAATAAATATGACCAATCAGAATACTTCTTTTCTTCTCACCGGTATAGACTCTTCTCACTTGAACCATACCCTCTCTATATATATAGGGTAGGGTTCAAGTGCAAAGATCACCAAAAGTGAGAAGGAAAGAAGCAATCTCATTGGTCCGTTTGCCCCTTTCACTCGCGCGTTCTGCACACCCCATGCGCCTACCTCTCTCGCGCGCGTCCTCTCACGCGCCTCTATCATATTTAGCCCCCGTTTGTTTTTTGGTAGGGGAAAGTAATGATTACCCTCATGAATATAGTCCATATTTAAGTTAAGATTTATTGATCACTATTCTAATCATTTCACTCATTCTCCCATTTTCCATACAAATGTGTTACCCTTCTATTCCCTAATTTTGAGGGGGGTAACTAATACCTCTAGGATGGACTAATATTCCCCCATCCCCTCCTTCAAGCTCACAAAAATTGGTGATCATATACATTTTATGTGTAAAGTTTAATAAAAAAAAAACTTTCCAATGCGAAGACTCGAACCTCGGGCAGCCGTGCTGATGGGAAGCGCAAGTATACCTGCTTTTAATTGCCAATATGCCAACCTTTATTCAATGTTCAAACTACCTGCTTTTAATTTAACGTTAAAGTTTTCTTTTTAAAAATTCAATTCCGTATTAAATAGGAGTACTACGTTGCTTTTAAGTTTTAACTTTTAAAGTTTTACGTACCAAAAAAAAAAACTTTTAAAGTTTTAATTCTGTGTGTTAGTCTCTATTATAATTAAAATATATAATATATTCTTATTATAATTAAAATATAGTCACTGAACCATTATATATTTAGTCACTGAACCACCCTCTATATATGTGCTGAACCAGTTACTATAAAATTGATGAACCACTTCTATTTAATTAATGAACCATTATATATTTAGTCACTGAACCACTCTCTATATATGTGCTGAACCATTCTCTATTTAGTCACTGGACCATTCTCTAGTTAGTCGCTGAACCACTTCTAATTCGCTTTTTTTTTTTATCACTGAATCACTCTCTATATATGTGATGAACCATTCTATATTTAACCACTGAACCGCTGTATATTTAGTCACTAAACTACTCTCTATTAAGTAACCGAACCAACCTCTATTAAGTCACTGAACCAACCTCTATTTAGTCGCTTAACCAACCTCGATTTACTCACTGAACCAACCTCTATTTAGTCACTGAACCAACCTATATTTAGTCACTAAACCAACCTATTTACTCACTGAACCAACTCCTATTTAGTCACGGAACCAACCTATATTTAGTCATCGAACCAACATCTATTTAGTCACTGAACCAACCTCTATTTAGCCACTGAACCAACATATTTAGACACTGAACCAACCTCTATTTAGTCACTGAACCAACCTCTATTTATTCACTTAACCAATATCTATTTAGAAACTGAACAAACCTATTTAGTCACTGAAACAGCCTCTATTTAGACACCGAACCAACCTCAGTATATACGAATTGAACATGTGAAAATCTGATAAACCCATTCAATGTTATTTTGAATTAAAGTTTTTTTATATATATTTTAAATTCCCTTTACTCTACATCTTCATCGAATAATCTCAAAAGCTACGTAATTTTGAATTGAAATCAATTTCATCATCCCATTTCGATCTTTCTTCAGCTATACTAGAACTATAAAATTTACTGAACAACATTCAGCCATTAGAGCTTTGGTTGGGTCCAACATTCAGCCAGTGGAGGCGACCCACAATCTTCATAAAAAATGCCCAATTCCTCCACCAAACGGAATTGGCAGCGCCGACGTCGGAAGAGGATATCCAACCGATCCACAGCAAAAGCGCCACCGTTATTCCATAGAACGAGATCAGAGTCAGGCCCGTCTGTCTCATCCCGCCGACCAGCTTCTTGCTGCGAGCCAGGCCGTCCAATCCTCGTCTCGATTCGATCACCATAGCGGCTCTAGTGAGGATTCAATTCGTGGCTAAACCGGCCAAAAGCAGAGATGAAATCAGGGCTCTGACGGAATGCGATCGTGAGAAACCCATGCAGGCGCTCGTGAGGATCCAATTCGAGCAGCGCCCGATCGACTGTGTCGATCATCTGGAGGAACGAAGGTGAGCAGCGAAGCGGAGAAGATCGCGAGGATCGAAACTTTCCTTCTCACCGGACTCACTTCTTCTCACTTGAACCCTACCCTATATATATGTATGTATATATATGTGTATATATATACATATATATATATGTATATACATATATATATATATATGTATATATATATATATATATATATATATATGTATATATATACATATATATGTATATGTATATATGTTAAACCTCTCGTTTTTAACTATATGAATGATGATATAAGACATTATAATGCATAAACGTATCTCCAACACTTGACACCTCTTATAAAATAGAGAAAATTTCGAGAAAAGTGGGGTTTTATAGCTCCAATAGCCCTTCCATATTGATTTATAAAATAGATAAATCAAAGGAAATACTAAAATTTTCTCTAAAATTTAGAGGGAAAGTGAACTGGAAAAGCATAACTCTAAAATTAAAATTTGGGAAGAATCTAGGTAAGAAGGCTTAAATATTTCTTTGATTTGATGTTCAACCTAAAAGCAATTCACCATATGCCTCCAAAGCTTTTGCTTCGAATGTAACTTCGGTTGTGATTTGTTGCTATCCAATTTGTTGTTCAAATTGAATTAGCCATTCGATTTACTGTTCAATTTAAATGTTTGAGTTGTTAAGCTTTGCTTGTTATTCAATATTGATTGTTCATTTGTTTCCTTGTTGTTATTGTAACAAGTTTCCATGTAGATCGCAACCTGTATATATATAAAAAATTCAAAATGGCGGAATTCTCATCCTGCGTCCCGTTTCACAAATTTTTTATGGAACCGATCAATTTTAATTTTTTTTTTCAAATTCCACCGAGATTGAGATAGTACCATAATACTAAAATTGTTGAGATTTGTGTTTACCCCCTAATTTTAGCTATTTAACTCCCGCTTTGAAATGATGGGCTTGAATTTTTTATGGTTTAGGGCTGTTTATTAATAAGCCCAAAAATCACGAAATTTAACCCGGTCCAATTAGTGGAGGCTATTCAAACCCATCTCGGCCCAATTGATAAATCAGTGAAATTTCCTCTCTTCGACTTGAGCTGGCGTTAACCATTCCGGATTGACTCATTGAAAAGGACTTGTGGGAAGTACCCATAGGTCCCCGGTTCGAACTCGGGAATGATTGATCTTTATTTACCAATTCAAGACTTGAGCTGCCGTTGACTGATCAACATTTCTTATATTGACCAAAATACATTGAAATTTCAAAAGCAACGTGGGGACGAAGTTTCTCTCAAACCTCTAGAAGTTTTGAGTGGGAATGTCAACTTGACCAGGTCGTCTTTTTGACCTTTTGACCGTTAGATCTTATATGCTTTCATTTTGGATCTTTCATCGTTGGTTGCCATCACGTTCACGGTTCATCCCGTTGTTCGGGCTACAATATACAAACCCTCTTCAACACAAAAACCTCTTCAAGACTAAAATATACAAACGTTACATAAGAGCAATTGTGTGTGTGGTGTGTGTTTACAATTCTCATCTTTAAATGCGACCTTTAAAAAATCTAATTCATTTACCTTTCACGCTAGATAAAGTAGCCGTAAGAGGGGCGATATATTTATTAAATACTCCGTAGTTTTTTATATAATTTCATAAAGAGTAAATTTCCCATCAAAATATTTTACACTCGTATTAAATAGTTTGTGTTATTGATAATTATTAATAAAAAATTTCAAATTATATTTAAATTCAAGTGCTTTGTGTTTGACTCGTTACAGGCAGTCTAAGAATAAGTGATTTGTTTCATCAAAGTGTTGTCCGCAAATGTTGTAGTCGGTTGGACAACGGGATGCCCCTTGAAGCCAATTTGGCAATAGTAGGGATACCATCTTTGAATAAATGCCATAGAACCCTTTTTTTTTTTTAGATTATCGATTTCCCAAATTCAATTTTGGTCTAAGTGGGAGTGTTTCTTGTTATGATGAATAATGTCAACCGTGGATTTATCATGGGTAATTCAGGTTGGAATTGGTGTTTGTAGGATATTGTTAAGTATGCTATAATCTAGCGGGTTTGCTAGAGTAGATTGTAGCGGGTTTCTAGCGGAGTTGATCAGGGGTGCATTATCGATCCATAAGTCCTTCCAAAAGTTTATATAATTGTCGTTACCAATAGACCAACGAATTCCTCTTTTGAAGGTATCTAAAAGGGTGGTGACTTTAGTCCATTGTCATGATGCGTTTCCTTTGCGTGTGTATGACAGTAAATGTTTCTTTTTTAGTTACTTCTAGTTTATGATCTCAACTCAAGGGCTTATCGGTTCCAGTAAGATTTTCCAAACAAGTTTCAGTTGTAATGTTATGTTCATATCTTCAAAGCCACGCAAGCCTAAGCCACAATTCTTGCGAGTTTTACAGACTTCGTAAGTAGGGTTGTGCATCGGTCTAAAGCCGAACCGAACCGAAACCGAAAATCTCAAAATTTCAAATCGAAAGCCGAACCGAAAGCATTAGGTTCGGTTCGGTTATTTACCGGTTTGGTTTGTGTTCGGTTCGGTTTTAACATAATTGAACTGAATTTTCATTAAAAAAAATAAAGTATATATATTGTATTTATGTGTATATATACACATATATATTCCAATATAAAGTATACAATTAATACAATATACAAATATATGTATATACACTAATACAAATAAGTATACATATACAGTGTATATAAATAATTATACAAATAAAGTTTATATGCACATGCAAATACATATTAGTATACAGATGCAAATACATATATATACACTAAATACAAATATATACACACTAAAATATATTATACTAATATATAAATATACACTCTATTCACTAATATATACACTTTAAAGCATACAAATATATGTAGTATATATAAATACAGTATACACTATATGTGTATACTTATTTGTATATATAAAGTATATGAAAATATATACTCTGTAAATACATAGTGTACATATACTCTGTAAAAACGTAGTGTATAAAAAAATACAGTGTATAAAAAAAATCGGTTTAACACAAACTGAACTGAAATCGAAAAAATGAAAATTCTCGAACCGAAAAACTTCGGTTAGGTTCGGTTTGTGTTGGTTCGGTCCAAAAATTCGGTTTGGACCGAATCATGCACAACCCTATTCGTAAGCTAATGAGTGGCTTGTGATCGATGAGGTCTTTTGTTCCATAGAAAGTTTTGTTAATTCTGTCAAGTTCTTTATGAATTGATTTTGGAAGCATGAAGCACTGCATTAAATGCAAGATTTTAGCGGCAAGACTGGACTTGATTAGCATACAACGTACGCCCTTCCTGAGAAAGGGAGTTGGAATTCCATTTTGATAGTTGTGTTTTTTTTATGTCAACGATATCTGCGAAAGTGGTTTTTGTGACTTTACCGTTTATTACCGTTTATAACAAGGCAACTCAAGGTTTATTGTGATTGGTATTCCAATTTCGTTGGTACTAGTGTTGGTGACCGCATTGTTTTTTTTTATGTTGGTACTAGTGTTGTTAGATGTTTGGAAAACAAATTTCTGGATATTGCTTTTTTGGCCTGAGATAAAAGAGTAGGCGTTCGGGATTTTGTTGATGCGGTCACCGACCGATTTGGTGGCATTAGTAAAGATGATGATGTCGTATACGAAGGCGAGGAAGGGGATTTTGGTGCCAGATCGGGTAATGGATATGTCAATATGGCTTTTTGTGTCACGAATTTCAAGGTGGAGGCCCCAGGTAAAACCTCAAAGACAAGAAGGACGAGATAGGGGGAAATATGATCGCCCTAGCGCAACCCTCGGAAGGGAGAGAAGATTTATGTGGGATTGTCGATAGCGAGGACAGAGCACGTGACTATGGTGATGCATTCTTTTATCGAGGATATGAATTTGTTGTAGAAACCGAATTTTTGTAGAAGAGTTAATAAGTCACAGTTCACAATATCAAAAGTCTTTTCCATATCAAATTTTATTGTCATCCAACCAAGAGAACCCCTTTTGTTTTAGAAGGAATGAAAGATCTCGTGGGAAATGAGAATGTTGTCTTGGATGAATCTGTCAAAAGTAAAAGCACTCTATAGTGGGTGGATTAGTTTTGGCAGGAATATCTCAAGTCTTTCAACAATTATTTTGGAGATGATCTGTAGATGGTTGAGCAAAGACTGGTGTGTGTATAGTTGTTAGCAGATATGGGGTTGTCACATTTTAGTATTAGGGTGATGAAAGTGTGTTTTATTTGTTTTAGGATTTTTCCCGCTAAGGATGAAGATTTTAACGACTTTTGTGACACTCGAACCAACAATATTCCAGTATTGCTTGAAAAAAGCCAGCATGAAACCCATCCGGGTCAGGATATTTGTCATTGACTATAAAAAAGACGACCGGTTTTATTTCGTTGTTGGTTACTTGATTTGGAAGCTATTTGTTGTCAAAATCATGAATTTTAGATGTAATGTTTTCAAGTAAATTTATCGGTTGTTGGGCTCTAGAATGCTTCTCAAAACGCCTGATGAACTCTACTTTGATCTCTTGCCGAATATCACTATCTTTAGAGAGATGTAAAACCTCTCTTGTTTGTAGAGTTTTAAATGCCTGATGAACTCTACTTTGAACTCTATTGTAATGTTTTCAAGTAAATTTACCGGTCGAAGCTGGATAAGTGTTTTGGATACTGCTATAAACAAGAGCTCTGTCTAGTTTTTCAAACGTGTTATCGGGGTCATAAGGGTTTTCCTTCAAGCAAAAGCGGTACCAAAGGATAGAAAGTCCACCAGATTATGGCGGTTGATAAGTTCAACTAATTTGGATAGCCTATTAGGTGTCGGGATAGACTCGGCCTCCAAGCTTGTCATTTGGATGAAGAATTTCATTAAGGACTCCAATAATGACACTAGGGATATTGTTTACGATATTAGAGATTTTACTCCAGAAAATGTCTTTATATTTGGGATGTGGTGGCGCATAGACAAATAGTATGACGAAAGTGATTGAGATTGAGTTATTGGTATACTTTGCACGTATAATTCTGTGTTTAGAGAAATTTCCAGAGAAGACAAACACCGCCTCCGAACTCAAGAGAAGGGATGAAATAAAATTAGGTTGTGTTCGATACTGCATTTTAGGGGATTATGTAGATTTCAAAAAAAAAAAGATCTCCGTGTAAAGGAGATAATTTCCACTCCATTTTGGAACCTCCCCCGGGAATGATTATAGAAGATGCAAGGGGATTCTTCTATAATTTTGACACTTTTGCCCATTCATTATTGACAAGGTAAGCTCGTCGCCCCTACTCTCATCTCCTATGGTCTCCTCGCCTCTCGTGTCACCGTCGGTCGGAATTGGAGGGACGACGCCCTACAATGGGGATTCAAAGGGGAAAAGTAATACATATAAGGTTGCGGAATTGGGAAGCTTCAAATCCAAGATTGGAGCCGCCATTGATGTAGCTTCGAATGGGAAACAGAGTAAGCCTGCAATAGGAACGAAGGAAGCCTCAATTTGGAGGCCCTTCCCGTCGGTGGTAAAACGAAACTGGGGCCACCATTGTTGCATACACTGTTTCAGGGAGGCTGGCCTTCCATCTCCACCTGCAATCCCTCCGATTATGTGCTTCGTTTTCCCCTTTGTCTTCTATCCCCGATGCCATTTTCGATTTAGGTGAAGCTATCCCCATTTTTTTGCAGAACACGGAAATCTGAAGCTATCCCCATTTTTGGCGGCCTTAGGTGTAGAAGTGGGGGACTCCGATCTACTTCTCTTGTCCCATCGGGGCAAGTGTTTGGAGATGCGGGGGTGGTGATTTTCAGCCTGAAGGAGGAGGTATCGCCACCAAAGGCACTCCGATGTGACGAGATTTGGGATAACAGCACGAAGGTTCTAGGTGGTGATTTTCCCTCAATAGCGCTACGAAGGTTCTGGGTGGGAAAGAGTCCACATTCGAATGGTTAATGGGCAGTGGGGGGTAATCAATTTCAGGTCAAAATTGTAATTTTGTTTCTTCAAAATACTCCACAATCTTATATCCACAAAACACCTTTAAGATATTATTTACAAAAAAAAATCTCAATCTCCAAAATCTCTTTAATCTACAAAAATAATCCCCATCTCCTAAAATCTATACAAATCCCAAATAATCTCCAAAACACAATCTAGTGTAAAACACAGTCTAGTGTAAAACACAGTCTTAATCTCGACGCCTTCCAAATTTTTAAGCTAGCCAGAATAAACTTTTTGTTTTTTTTTTAAAGTTAGAAGTCTTTTATTTTACAGTAGGCAAAAAGTTAGATGTACTACCGACATCCAAGATCATCGAACATGATGATGTTTTGGAACTCACTATAAGAACGCATAATAAAATTACAGCTAAACTGAGATTTCACAAGAAAATCAGTCACATAATTCGCCTCTCTATAAAAATGTTGAAATCTGATGGTCTCAAAATCTATGCTTAATGATCTGATATCTTGAACTATTTGCACCACCTCCAATGGTATATTGTTCCCCCTGATTAATGACATTAATAACAATTGAGCAATCACTCTCAACTATGACTTTATGTATTCCAAGCTCCGTTGCCATTCTTATACCTTCATAAACTGCAAAGGCTTCTGCTAGGATGACAGAACTCATCATAACATTACATTTATATATCCAAATAACTTGGCCATAATTGTTCCATAGAATACATCTAATCTGAGGTTGCAAATCAATTTTGACCGAAGCATCTACATTAATTTTGACGAAATTTGTAGGGGGGTATTGCCAAATTATTTTATCAGGAGGCCTAATACGTTTTGGTAATTTGGTTTTCACCTATTCCTTACTCCAGCAAGAAATCCTATCAATAGTTTGAGTTAAAACAATGATAATACTCTTATCAGAACTGTTGTGAAAAATCAATCTATTTCGCAGCTCCCAAATAGAATGTCATAAATGGTATAGGTCTCTAAAAAGTGTGCAACCTTATCCGCCACTCTGTTGCCAGATCGGGGTATATGAAAAAATGACACTTCTTTCAGATTTGATAACATAAGTTTGATGTCTGACATGATGAGTTCTATTTCCCAGGAGCATTTTGCTTTATTTTTTAGGTAGTTTATGATTATACTGGAGTTGCCTTCGATTGGAGTTTTTCAATACGTAAGTGTAAAGCATTTTGGACTCCAAGCTTTAAAGCATGAGCTTCGGCTTTCAGAGGACCCTGCTTACCAAGTTTTTGGTATCCAATGTGGATTGGACAGCCATCCCAGTCCCTAACTATTGTACCAGCCGTACTGATGTTGTTAATAACAGAGGAGCTGTCGAAGTTTAATTTGAAGAATCCTTTAGGTGGTTTGCGCCAAACAACGTTGTCGTGTTTATTTTTCTTTTTAGGTCGTGTGTGGTTTTGTCTTTGATGAGAGGAGTTCTCTTCAAAGTAGCTATCAAAACTAGCAGGCTTGCTCTAGTTCACTTCATGTGTTCTAATGATACATAGAGTTGCATCTTTACTCGGGATGGGTTCATGCTTGAACACGTGATTATTTCGAATATGTCAAGTAGTCCAGCAGGAGAAAGCTAACTTTGTCTTAGATACCTTGTTAAGGTTATTTCCCAAGAAAGATAAACCCGGTCTTATATCTCTTGACAAATTAGTCAAACTCGAGATTGTTGAGTTGATGTGGTTTGGGAGACTAAAAAGTGATCTTGTGAATTGACATTCTAGTAGGAGATGAACATCATCTTCCTCCGCATAGTTGCATAAACAGCAGGTGGATGGGATAGAGACATTACGCTGAGCTAGCCTAAGGGATGTGGGAAGACCATTCTGGCACACTTTCCATAAGAAATTTTTGACTTTTGGAGGAATGTCTAGATTCTAGTACCACACGTTAATATCTGGGTTTTGAGAGGACTCCCTAGAGATCAGTTTATAAGCACTCGAAGTGGTGAACCAGCTATCCCTATCTGACCACCAATATAAGCGGTCCTCGAAAGAAGAAGCGGGAAGGGGAATATCCAAGATTTCCTCGACTATCTTAGTTGGCAACACCTCATTTAGTTTCTCCGTCCACCGCATACCACCCAGGATGTAATTGCTCACAGTGTCCTCTAAATTGTTTATCAAATGGCAGTCCACCCTCGAATACAGGGAGGAGGACGAGACCCAATTATCCGTCCAAAATTTGATAGACTTCCCATTTCCAACCGACCAAATAAGACCAGTCTTAAATTTGTCAATGAGCGATGTTAGTTTGGCCCATTGCCAAGACGTATATCCCCTTTTCTTGTAATCAAGTATATTAGTTGAGCGTAGGAACTTATAATTTATAACAGAAACCCAGAAATTCTCTGGTTCAGCTAATATTTTCCAAAGTAGTTTCATTTGAAGGGCTTCATTCATGTCTTTTGATTTTCTAAGTCCAAGGCCCTCAAACTTTTTGGTTTTGCAGATCCTATCCCAACTAATGAGAGGATGGTGTTGGAGATCTTTGTTCCAGAAAAACGTTCTATTTACTTGATTGAGTTCTTTATGGATTGATGACGGTAGAAGGAAGTTTTGCATAGTGTATAGCGGTTTTGCCGCAAAATTTGTATTGATGAGGATTGCGCGTCCTTGTTGTGATAATGCATTTGCACGCCATTTACAGAGTTGTTCTTTGAATTTGCAGATAATGTCCTTAAATGTGGCTTTAGTAACGCTCCCATTGATAATTGGGCAACCCAACTATTTTTCTAAGGACGTTACGTTTGTAATATTAAGACAGTTGTAGAGCTCGGAGATCCTGGCACTCGAAATGCCTTTGGTTGCTTGGAAGCTAGATTTTTGATAATTTATTTTCTGACCCAAAACTTTGCAGTAAGCGTCAGTTATTTCTCTAATTTTTTATCCAGCAGCAAGATTGCCTCTAGCAAAGATAATAATATCATCTGCAAAGGATAAAAACGGGATTCTCAGCCCATTTCGACCGAAAGTAAACCCAATGTGGTTCTTCTCTATAGAGGCTTATGTAGACAACTTGCGTGCCAGAATTTCAGCACCAAGGACAAATAGGACGGGGGAAAGAGGATCCCCCTGACGAAGACCCCGAGACGGAAAAAATAGATCTGTGGGTCCATTGTTAACAAGAACCGAGTATGATACAGTGGATATGCATTCCATAACCCAAGATATGAAGGTAGGGTGGAAACCAAATTTATGAAGAATTTGTTTTATAAAATTCCAATCAACCCTATCATAAGCTTTCTCCATATCAAGTTTTATTGCTAACCATCATTCGCGTCCCGTTCGAGTTTTAAACGAGTGGAAAATCTCGTGGGCTATTAGAACATTATCTTGGATGGCCCTTTCAGACACAAAGGCACCTTGCAGTGGGTGTATTAGTTTTCTGATAATTGCTTTAAGTCTTTCAGTTAAGATCTTCGAGATGACCTTATAGATTGTGGAACATAGACTAATCGGGCGGTAATGACCGGTAGAGGTTGGGTTGTCCCTTTTCGGTAAAAGAGAGATGAAGGTGTGGTTTATTTGTTTAAGAATTTTCCCAGAGAGGAAAAAACCTTTAATTGCTCTAATGATAGACCTACCAACAATGTCCCAATTTTTTTTTATAGAATTCAGTAGTAAATCCATCAGGACCAGGAGATTTGTTATTTCCTAGGCTAAATACTGCAGTTTTTATTTCGCTGTGGGATGGATGTCGTATAAGGAAATCATTATCATCTATATTAATTGATGGTTGGATTAAGTTAAGCATTTCATTAAGTAATCTTTCATCAGTTGGTTCTTTTGTATACCGTTTTTCGAAATCGTTTTTGATTTCTGACCTGATATTTTCCTCTCCAATAATCAAAGTTCATTCGGCAGAGAGAATATTATGGATCTGTTTCCTGTGCCTTTGCCCTGAAGCCACACGGTGAAAATAAGAATTGTTAGAATCAGCTAGTTTAATGTGCCTTGTTTTGGCCCTTTGGTTCCAGAACGTTTTTTGGAAGAGGAGGAGATTTTCCTTCTTTCTAAGAAGGTTGTGTTCTTTATTCTTATATTTGTCAGAGCCCGTTATGGACACAAAGGATTGAATCTTAAGTAATTCATTTTCCTCCTCATTTAGTTGGCGAAAAATGTTACCAAATGTATACTTATTCCAGTGTTTTGCTTTTTTCTTAAGAATTTTTTGTTTGAACATTAGTTGAAACAAAGTCGACCCGGAACATGTGGTTCACCACGAATGTTTAACTATATTAAGAAAGTCCTTCCGTTGGAGCCAGACATTTTTAAATTTAAATGGGGGAGCTTTGAATGCGACACTACTCTCAAGTGTAATTGAAATAGGACAATGATCCGATGTTGAGAAAGCCCCGTTTTTAGTACTTAAGTTTGGGAATTTATGGAGGATCTGGTGATGCACTAAAACCAGATCCAGTTTTTCACGGATGTTGCAATCGTCTTTAGGACTCTTTCTCCATGTGAATGGGTTCCCGGAAGAAGGAATATCTAAGAGAGAATAATTATTTTTGAATTGAAGGAGACGGGTAAATCGGGAAGGACGAGTAGTGCTCCCCCCCCCCCCCCCCCCAACTTGTCATCACTACATGAAATTTCATTTAGATCCCCCATAATAAGACATGGAATGGACGAAGCATTTACTATATTTGTTAATGTATCCCAGAAAGGATCTTTTTCACGAGGATCCGGAGGAGCGTAAACAAATCGGAGTAAGATCAAAATCCCGTCATTAATATTTTCATATCTCAACCCAATGATTCGTGGCAAGTGGATTTCGACGTAGATGAGTTCATTTGTTAATTGATGGGTTTTCCAAATTATTCCTAGACCACCTGATCGCCCTACACTAGGCGACCAGATAGCCGCATCAAATCCTATGTGCTTCCAAAGTTTATCGTTGGGAATGGTTTCAGATTTCGTTTCAGCTAGTGCCACTAATTGAATGTGTTCGTTTTTACACCAAGTATCGATTTCTACCCAAAAAGTTTTCTTTTTTAACCCCCTACAGTTCCAGTATCTAACTTTCATATATAAACTTCTTTATAATTTTGGGGCCAAACAAAATTTCAAATTGATTTTCATGTGAATTAGGACTTTTACCAAAGCCATATCGGAATGCATACGAACTGCATTTGGTTTCAATAAAGTAGAGGTTTGTGAGCATATTCCTCCAATAGGAAAACTTGATAAACCAAAAATACCATAATTTATAGCACGAAAAGAGAGAGATGAGGTGTAAACTCCAAGCATAAGAGCAATCACTACTAGAATTCTGCTATTTAACATCGCCTCATTAACATCGGTAAGAAAAACCTGTCATGTTAAACAGTTTTTTAACATCGATTTCTAAATTTGTGATGTTAAAAATAAAATCGACATCACCTTGTATTTTAGACCGATGTTAAATATTTATTTTGAAATTTTTTTTATAAAGGTGGGGAACCAAATCATGAATTAATTAAAGACCCGCCCATCAGATTCCTGAGTAAATCCAACCCTCTCTTCATTTCAACCCAAGGGTTACACTTCCCTTCCACACGTTCATTCTATAGTTCTTCTCTCTCCTCTCTCGCTGGAGCGAAAGCCCCATCTCCATCTCCAAATCTGCTCCACCACCCTCCCTCCTCATCTCCTCTGCATCTTCACCCCCACAGATTTGTAGATCTGAATCTCTCATCGGCCTCTCTCTTTCTCTCAAACACATAGACGGTTCCAAACCCATCGACCTTCGCCTATGTGTCGGAGCAGCCAGTCCTCACGCCGTTGTGCTACCGCTCGTCCCTACACCGTCGGTGACGCTGCCAGTGTCGTGAACCCGCGTGGATAATGTGTAGCTCGTTTGTGCTTGTCGGATCTTAGGAACCTTCGAAAGAAGTGGTTCTCATACACCTTCCCCAAATCTTCGATCGACATCTCAATTGTCAGGTAATATCTTTAAATCCCTTTCAATTCAATCCAAAAGCTTGATTACGTGTGGTTAGGGTTTGATTTTGGGGGAAAGTTATTGTTTGGTTAGGGTTGGATTAGGTTTGGTTTGGTTTCCTTACTGTTTTGTTAGGGTTTGATTTTGTTAGGATTTTGAACAATCAATTTTTGATATTTGTTATACGAGCCACTCAAAATTTCAGTGTTGTCTAGGTAACATGTCAGAACCGTTTGAATGATATGGACTCTATTCACGACATGGACTTTTAATATGAGCCACTCAAATTAGTTAGCGTTTTTGGAAATGTTCACCACCATCGAGTTTCATGACATTGTTGATACACTAACACCGACGAGTTGTTGGGAACAGGTCATACTATTTTCTGCACATCACTTTAAAGCTTGGACTGGTTAGCATATGGTCTTATACAAAATAAGTATAACAGTAGGACTAGTTAGGCCACGATAAGTATAACAATAGGACATTTAAAGCTTGGGCTGTTTAGCATATTATCTTGTATGAAATCAGTATAACAATAGGACATTTAGCTTGTGTTATAAAATCCATGATATACTCCTCAAATAAGATTAAAATTTTCAAAGGGGGAGAAGGCCACGATAATATCTAGTCATTTGATAGAAGTTAAGATGTCAAAACCAAAACTATAGCTGCTATTAGGATATCCAAGTAGCAGGGCCAATTAGGCCACGATAATATCTAGTCATATGGACTATATTTAGTAAATTATATGTTCTACTCTTTTTTTTTTAACCAATATTGGTATTTGTGTTGTTTCCTTCGGAATGCATTTAATTTTTTTTAATCAACCTCTTAATCTTGCATTAAATTTTCTCGATTTTAATTAGATATTTGGTGTTTTTTTAATCATTAGAGTTCTAGGTTTTGGTTGGGTTCCCCATTTAAAATGAATTGGATTGATTTGTGTTTCTTGCCTTGAATAATCTGCTGATTGTAGTTGTTGAATGTTATCTAATAAATAAAAACATCATTTGAAAGAAATAGTTTATTACGATTATATTAAATATCATATCTCTTGAGCTCCAACGATCCTATAAGATATCCCTAGTTGTAACAAAATATTTTCAAGAAAAAGGCTTGACTTATTGTTTCATGGGAGTTATTTTCTTATCCTCTTTGGGTTGTAGGAGGATAGCTGAATGGTGTCATGATGCTTTATTGAAGAGGTTAGTGGATAACAAAGAAGATGAAGGTACTCGTAGTCAAACCTTTTGATAAGATCCTCTTTTCTTGTGCATATCTTTTGCATTTGGATGTAATTGCTTATGATAATGCATTTATTTTCTGTTTTCTGATAAATTCAGAAGAGACTCACTAAAAATTGCAATGACAACATTAAGGTCGAAAATTATCTCTAAGACAAGGAGCATTTTGCCGAACTGGATCATGTTAATGCATTGGTGGCTCCCTGAGTGATTCTCTTCTAGATATAGGGTGAGTCTTTTGATTGTAGGCCTTATGTGGATGCTTACATGTCAGATTAACATGCCATTGCCTAACACTTTTTTGGGGGGATGAGTGTATATAAGCATTAGTCTGTCCTAGTTGTGTATTGGCTTTTAATCCCCACGTTTAATAATTATTTTAGATTTGGTTGCAAACACAACCATGCATGGATACAAATAAAGTAAAAATATGCTTTTGTTTGAAATGTGGCCACAATAATGGTTTAGGTTTGTGGCAAGTGCTAGATAATTCTCCTTTATATTGATTTCTTATTTTATTGGTTGAATTCTTAAAATTATTTTATTACTTTTCCATACCAGGATGCATGAATTTTTTTACAATTAGTTTAATGTACTCCTCCAGTCCCTCGTATTGCATAAAAAAGTGCTAAATCTGGTGCATATGTACTGCTGGATGTGAATACAATTGGATTGACTTCCACCTTAGATCTCAATGGTATACTGGATACAAGATATTAACTCAGTAAGGATCTTCAGTCCACGTTAATTGTACTTTCTATTTGTCTTCCACACTATATTAAATCTCTTCACGTATGTAATTACTTGACATACTTTGATACACATATGGGTAGTTAGGATAGAACCTTCTACAATAAGCTAGAAGATAGGGAGTATTATAAGTAAGGCACTACTAGCCTCTTAGTTCATTATCAAGGCAATTACTTGAGAGTTTGTTAGGCATATCAGCATAGAGCCAGTTGCATCTACCTTGGCTCTCATCTTCCTATTTCTGTCTTGTTCCTCCAAATTCCAGTCAGTGCAAAGAGGCTAGACCTCAGTTTATCCCTAATTTCTGTGTTTTAGTCTGAATTGCTCCTAGATAGATCTAGTTATAGCATTGTCACTTTTTTTTTACTAATATTGTGCAAATGTGTTTGCTCAAAGTGTCGTTGCAACTTGTCTAGTTATAGCATTGCCACTTTTATCTACTTTTGGATAACCCTGACATCTTAGTTTCCTTCTATGTTGATAATATTCTCATGTAAGTTTTTTCCTTTTGATTTAATCAAAGTCTTGAATCTTGATGTTTTGAGATTTGCCTTTGAAAAATATCTAAGCTTTAAGAATTTCTTTGCTGGACTATTTCTTCTCTTGATGCCGGAAGAAAATGCATTTTGGTATGTTAAGAATCAAGTTTTATGTTACAATGCGAATCTTGTGTTTGATGTTATCAATTCTAACTATCCTCGACCCTCTGCCCTTTTTATTTGTTTTATTTGGAACTTCAGCAGGACCACATGCAGAAGTATGTGCAATGCAGATACTTGTGTAATGGTTTGAATTGGGAGTAATGTCTTTCTTAGTTAGTCCCTGTGATAATAATTAATCAATCTATTTTGTATACAAAGGTTGATCGGCTTGTCTTTGAGAAGTTGATATATGAAGTCTTTAAGGTTATGTCTTTTATGCAGGTTTGGCAAGCCTTTGCTGGGTTACAACTCTCCTGCTGCATGTTTATATTTCTAGCTATTTGTTAAGTATCTAAATAATGTGCTTTGCTAGACCCTTTTATATATTTGTATTAGTTAGGTTAGTGTTAGGTTTAACATTTCCATTTTGGAGTGTGAAGAATCATGTATATGTATGTGTTAGTTTAATATCTTATTTAAGCCTATTAGCTCAAATGGTAGAGCGTTGTGCTCAAGCACAAAGATGCGAGTTCAAATCCCGCATAGGCTACTAATAATCAGGAAAAAAATATATAAATATTTCATTTAACATCGGCTAAAACCTGATGTCAATCAAAATAAAAAATTGATGTCTATGTGGGTGATGTTAAAACTAAAAAATGTATAACATTGGTCAAAGCCCGATGTCTTTGTTATCTTATAATATCAGTTATAAAATATAACCGATGTTATAACATAACAAAGACATCGGATTTAAAAATATAACCGATGTTATAAAATACAAAGACATCGGGCTATAGCCGATGTTAAAAAGATTTGGTTTTTTACATCACCCACATAGACATCGATTTTTTTTTTGAAAGACATCGGTTAATACCTGATGTTAAATAACAAAATTCTAGTAGTGAATGTTTAATTGTCATGAGATTAATGCCAGAAGGAGGGCAACTGAACAAAATGGATTGAGTGGGAAGTTGAAATAATGGAATTCTATATATAGAGTATAGGCTCCTTTTGTTCTCCATTCGATTAGCCTTTTACCGTATCGGAATTGTTCTCATCTATTAGAAGTAAAAATGGAGATTTAGAATTGATGAAAAAAGGGTACCTTTAACATATTTTATTATGTAGCTTAATAAGAGACACCACAAAAGACAATCTCAATGTGATATAGATTTTACCCAGAAGAAGGTTACTCTGAATAAAACCTCGGCAAGTATCAACTGTAAAATATGGAAATTGCATTTCAATCGATGCATTTAAACAAAACTTACATCGGTCACCAAACGCACATTTTAAACCATCCGAATTGATCGGGGGTTTCCGTATTTTCTTCTCCTGCATCCCTAATTTCTGGTGGCAGTCAGGGGCGGAGCCAGGAATATGTCTAGGGGGGGCTCAAATTTTTTTTCACTAGTTCATGAAAAATTGCACAATAGATGGCTTCTTAGATCGTGTAATCTAAGTTCATGAAAAATTTCACTAATTCATGAATTTTTTTTACAAATTCGTAACTAATCTAAGTCCAAATCTCATTCACAAATTGCAAAATCACAAATTCAAAATAACAAATCCATAACTGATCTAAGTTGTAACTTCTACCCCTCATACATTTCACAAATTGCAAAATCACAAATTCGTAACTAATCTATGTTCATAACTAATCTAAGTCCAAATCACAAATCCATAACTAATCTAAAAGGGGAAATGAAAATTAAAAAAAGAAGAAGAGGCGAACAGATGGTAGGAGGTTAAAAAGAAATGAGGGTTAGAAGGAGGTTAAATAAAAAACTGAATAAATGAGGGCGGGATGGGAATCGAACTCCTGCTCTGTGCTCTCCCCGGAAACACCTACAACCAATTGCGCTACTGCATCTTTGTGTTCTCATGTCATCTTCTGTACTATATATACATTATCATTTTTTTCCGGGGGGGGGGGCTTGAGCCACCACATGCCCCCCCTCCCTCCGCCCCTGGTGGCAGTTAGCCACCAAGGGGGAGGGAAATCCACTCGGATTTTTGGCTCTCGTAGAGAGGTTTAGGGCCCTTACGGGGGTTGGATGAGGAGAGAACGGAGTCCTTGACCCCCATGGGTATTTTGCCCAGGTGTTTGTGTTGGTGCGATTGCGAATGTAGCCTCAATTCTGATTGGAAAAACCGCTTGAAAGATCAATGAAAATCCGTGTTTGAAAGTGTTTTCAAGGCTGTGGAGTGGTATAAAGGGAACCACTGCCTTAGAAGCGAAATCGCTCCGACACCGTGGTGTAGATCGGCTACAAGCGTCGCCCCCCAAGGACACACAACGGACTTCTCAGGCATGCACTCGCCGTCGAAGCAATGGAACCACCCAGGACTGAGAACGGCTTATAGAAGAAGAGAGAAGGAGGAGATTGTGTGTTCTGTATTGAAAACTGAAGGGAACGTCGGTTTTTAAAACATAAAGAAGACGTTCCACCTTGCTGAAATCTCGGAAAGAATCTGAAACCGTTTTTCAAAACGTGTGACAACATCGCGCACGTGTCACGAACAGGGACCAGACCGACGACGGTGGCGGTGGTGTGCGAGTGTGGGACTCCTATCCCAACTCTCAATAGCCCTTTCAAAAACTCCTCCTTAAAAACAACTCTTCAACCTCTTTTGCAATCAATGTGGGACTTTAAGAAGTTCAAAAGACACTTTGGAAAAAGCGCCCACATGAACATTTCCCCAACAGTCCCCCACAAATGTGAGGAACTGGGGTTTTTAAAATAAAAACATTGTTCTGAGCTGGTTTCGTGGAGAAAGTACTTATGCCAGTGAACAGATCTTAAACCAACACATAGTGAAGCTGAGTATTTCGCTTGTCATTGAAGTGAACGAATCTTGAACTTTCAGATTCGCGAGTTGACCTCAACAACACATACCCTCACCACTGCCCTGGTGGTTCTGCGATCTAACTGTCAACTGTAATAGTCATCTCATACCTTGGGTGCTAAAGAGTGCTCTAGAAAGACAACCATAGTCTTCCATAGAAGGCAACCAACCCTTCACACTCTCGTAGGTGATTCCATCAAGTCCTTCTCAATAGGACCACCCTTATAGGGCTATGGTATCATTAAGAGCATAAAACTCAACCTCTACAGTTTTTGGTGAATCCATCAAGTCCTTCTCAATAGGACCACCCAACTCTGGGCTATGGACTCATTAAGAGTTCGAGACTCAGCCTTTCTCATACACCTATCCCGGGAATAGGTGTGGTGTATCTCAGCTCACGTGGGTTTGAACCCCATTCCCTTAGAGGATTCAAGGACCATCCTTCTGTTCAGCCCCTTCGTCAACGGATCTGCCATATTTCTCTCGGACTTCACATACTCCAAGCAAATGACACCGATAGCAATCAGCTGTCTCACAACTTCATATCTAATTTGTATGTGTCTCTTCTTACCATTGTAAGTATTGTTGTTAGCTACACAAATAGAAGATTGTGAGTCACAATATAGAGAAATAGTTGGGGTCTTATGCCCCCACAAAGGTAAGTCAGCCAGTAAGCTTCTCAACCACTCAGCCTCTTGACCAACTAAATCTAATGATATGAACTCAGATTCCATAGTTGATCTAGCAATGCAAGTTTGTTTTGATGATTTCCATGATATAGCACCACCACATAAAGTGAACACATAACCACTAGTGGAGCTAACCTCATCATTGTCAGTGACCCAGTTTGCATCACATTATCCCTCCAAAGGATGGGGATAACCCACATAATGTAAACCCCAATCAAAGGTGCCTTTAAGATATCTCAATAATCTATTAAGTGCAATCCAATGCTAAATATTGGGGTTATGTGTATATCTATTGAGTCTACTAACATCATATGTAATATCAGGCCGAGTATAATTCATCAGAAACATTAAACTCCCTATTATTTTAGCATACTAATTTTGGGACACACTAATTCCAAAAAATTTCTTCAATTGCATGCTAGCATCATAAGGAGTTCTAACTGGCACAACATCAAATTTATCATTTTCTCTACATAATGAGGTTGTGAGAAAATGAAGCCATATTCTTTTCTAGTTACTTTAACTCCTAGAATGACATCAACTTCACCCATGTCTTTCATCTCAAACTTAGATGACAAAAACTGTTTGGTTGTGTTTATAACATTTATGTGTGATCCAAATAATAACATGTCATCCACATATAAACCTATAATCACACAATCAACACCAAACCTCTTAGAATAGACACATGCATCAGATCCATTTACCTCAAATCCAAAGCTTAGGATAGTTGTGTGAAACTTCTCATACCATTGCTTTGGTGCTTGCTTGAGTCCATACAATGACTTCTTCAGCTTGCACACTTTGTTTTACTGTCCTGGAACGATGCACCCTGGAGGTTGTTCCATATAAATTTCCTCATTTAGATCACCATTCAAAAATGCATTTTTAACATCCATCTGACGAACAAGCATTTTATGGCTAGAAGCCAAAGCAAACAATGCACGAATTGTAGCAATTTTTGTAACAGGAGAATAAGTGTCAAAGAAGTCAATGCCATATCTTTGAGTGAATCCTCTTATAACTAGTCTTGCCTTATATCTATCCACCGAGCCATCCACTTTTAGCTTCTTCTTAAAGATCCACTTACAACTAATGGCTCTATTTCCTTTAGGCATATCAACTAGTCCCCATGTGTCATTAGACATAATAGATTATATCTCACTGTTAATAGCATCTTTCCAGAAACTAGCATCTAATGAACTTATTGCCTCATTATAGGTCTTAGCATCACCTTATATCATATGAAGACTAATGAACGTCTCATCTAGTTCATTTAAATCATTAAGTTCAACTAGAAATGCAGTCACAAAAGCAGGACCAAAACTAGTTTCCTTCCTACGCCTTTTACTTTTCCTAGGTTCATCGTGATGAGCATGAGCATTAGGCACAACAGTATTAGGCATGGATGAAGATGTGTCATGAGATGAAGAATCATTACCAGGCAATGCAGATTTCTTTAAAGGAAACACATGTTCAAAGAAGACAGCATCACGATATTCACTCAAGGTACGGTCACTCAAACACATAAAACGATATGCAGCACTGTTTTCAACATAACCAATCATAATTGCATCAAAAGTCTTAGATCCAATAGTATCAACTTTGAACGAAGGTAACCCCACCTTAGCTAGACACCCCCACACTTTCAAGAATTTCATATTAGGCAGATGCCCTTTCTAAAGTTCATAAGGTGTTTTGTCAAGCTTCTTATGAGGTACCTTATATAAAATATGATTTGCGGACAATACAACTCCCCCCCACATATTATCAGGCAAACCAGAACTAGAAAGCATAACATTCATCATTTCCTTTAAAGTTCTGTTTTATCTTTCGGCAATACCATTTTGTTGTGGGCTATAGGGAGCTGTAAACTCATTAATAATGTCATTTTGTTCACAGACTTTCTCAAAGAATGTGTGACATATTCACCGCCTCTATCATATCTAAGCCTTTTAATTTTTTGATTCAATTGGTTTTCTACCTCAGCTTTATACACATAAAACATGCTTTCTGCTTCATCTTTAGACCTAATTAAGTATACCTTAGTATATCTAGAATGGTCATCCACAAATGTGATATAGTAACGCTTGCCACCTCTACTCTCAGTGATGTGGAACCATCCAAGACACCTTCGGATGATGTCCTTCTCAAGAGGAAGAAGAAGGCTCCACCTTGGGAGAAGAAATGACGTTTTAGACTCTCGTTCAGAATTTTGACAGTTTTTCGACGTCTCTGTAAAATGGGTCGTACGGATTCAATATTATTCGGATTGAGGCGTGCCATACCTTGTTGGAACGAGAACAAATATATCTACAACTTTACTGTTGAAGGTTTTTCCAGATTCGACATGGAGCTTGGCCGAAAATCAATATCTTTGAAAGTCTGTCACTGTTTTGACGGGAATGGATCCTATTGGGCCGAATTGGGCTATTTTAAGTGTTATTTCTAGAGACCTTATTTACTTATGTTTTTAGGTGTTTTAATTAGATGTTAGGTTTATCTTTTTATCATTAAAATCGGCCTATCAGCTTATCTAAGGCCTATATATTTCAATTCCTACATTGTAATTCAATAGGAACATAATGAATAGAATTAGTCTTCTCAAATTGTGTGAAACACATTGAGTGATTGTTGGATGATTAGAGTTGTGCTCATCATTCACAAATTGGTATCTATCGCAGCTTGGTTTGCTTTGTGTTCATCAACTTCGCAAGACTTGGTGATCCTAGTATCCACAAGCCCCCCCTTGTGCCTCCAAGTTGTCCGCTTGGTTGTGTAGGGTTGCAGAGGCGGGTTATATAGTCATTGGTATTGGTTCCTACCCTCTTAGAAGGCCTGGGGTCTTTATCTTGTTCTATATAGACCGTTTCAGTCCTTATCAGGTCGTGTCTTTATTGTTTTGATCGAGTCTTGCATCTTTCTTTATCGAGTCTTTGTTTCTTGATGCGTCTTGTTTGAGTTCTTGATCGATCTTGGCTTTCTTGGTCGATTACTTGCTGTCTTTGTCGAGTCTTGATTCGTTTCTTGCTTTCTTGTTCAGTTCTTGCTTCCGTTTCTTTAGTTTCTTGCTTGTTGTCGAAGATCGGACCATCTTACGGCTAACCCCGTATCACTCAGTGTTCTTAAAATCAGCCAAATCAGAATGGACTAACTCCAACAATTCAGTTGTCCTTTCTAACACCGTTTTAAAAGGTTGTTTATGAAATTTAGTCTCAACATATATTTCACATTTGCTATGGTCATGTTTGGATAGGCTAGGAATCAAACCCATATCATGTAATCGACATACAGATTTCGCATTCACATGTCCTAGTCTAGCGTGCCATAAATCAATATACTCAGCAATATAAGCAGAAGTAGAAGCATTCTCATTATTCTCAATCATGGTCTCAAGCACATACAGAAAATCAGCCCTATAAGCCTTTCCTACAAATTTTCCATTTTTGGTTAAAACCATTTTGCCATCATCAGTCACTTGCTTAATTCCAGCTATCTCAAGCAAACCAGATGAAATCAGATTTCGGCACAGAGAAGGAACATAAAGCACATTCCCTAGGGTAAGAGACTTCCCTGAGGTGAGCTTGAGTGCAACCTTACTTTTGCCTAGCACTCGAGAGATGCTCGAGTTGCCCATGTAGACTTGGTCGATGTCTGTAGCATCCTCCAACTCAGCAAACAGGTCCTTGTTGGCGCAGAAGTGTCAAGTAGCGCCGCTGTCCAGGAGCCAATCGACCTGGCCGCCCACATGGCTGACCTGAGTGATCATTGCTATCAGCTGGTTATTGTCATGGACAAGGGTTGCTTGCTGTTGGGCTGGAGCTGCGGGCTTGTTCTGCTGCTATCCTTGGTTCTGGAGATCAGCCCGATTGCGACACTGCCAAGCCTTGTGGCCTGGCTTGCCACAAAAATAGTAGCCGATCCCAGTCCCTCCCTGTTTCTGCTGCTTGTCCGGCTGATTTCCAGACTTCTTGAACCCCTGACCCTTTTTTGGTTTAATGTTTGGATTAGAACCTCCAGACTTGTTTCCCTGCTTGGACCTATCAGATTTCACAAAGGATTCAACCAAATTAGCCTTCACAGTATCAGCAGATTTAGGCTTAGGTTTGTCTTTGAGGCGATTAGCCTCTTCGATCTTCATGTGATCGACGAGCTCTTCCCGGGTGGGATCCTTCTTTTTGTGCTTTAAATGGTTGCGGTAGCCAGCCCACGATTCAGGCAACTTTTCGATCAGAAAATTTGCCTGCAGGATCTCGCACATCTTCATGCCCTCGGAGAGGATGTCAGCCACCAGGTTCTCATACTCGTGCACTTGGTCCATGATTGGTTTATCATCGACCATCTTGAACTGTATAACCTTTCCAACAACATATTTCTTTTTCCCTGCACCGCTAACCCCATATTTCTTCTCCAGCAAATCCCAAATAAATTTAGCAGATTTATGAACAGAGATCAGATCAGATATGGGGTTCGAGACGTGGCTGAGAAGATGGCATCGCACAAACTTATTGTTGGACTCGTACTGTTTAGCCCGTGCGAGGTCATCATCAGCAACATTCTTACCCTTGTCGACAACATCAGCATCGTCGTCGACGTTGACAACCTTACCCTTAGTGTCTGCAGCCACGGCGACGGAGGTGGATGACGAGGTTGCCGTAGCAGTAGGGGCGTCCTAAAGAAGGACGTAATCGACCTCCAATTGCTCGAAGAAGATGAGCATCTTCTGCGACCATCGCTTGTAGTTGGTCCCATCCAGCGGCTCCAATTTCGAGAGATCCAAGAGCGGTTTGAAGAACTGAAGCTCCATCACATAAACAAAGATATTTTGCTTCTAAATTGTTAGTGCGATTGCGTATGTAGCCTCAATTTTGATTGGAAAAACCGCTTGAAAGATCAGTGAAAACCCGTGTTTGAAAGTGTTTTGAAGGTTGTTGCATGGTATAAAGGGAACCACTGCCTTAGAGGCTTACAGAAGAAGAGAGAAGGAGGAGATCGTGTATTCTATATTGAAAACTGAAGGAAACGTCTGTTTTTAAACGTGTGACAACACCGCGCATGTGTCACAGACCGGCGGCGGCGGTGGTGGGGCGCGCGTGTGGGACTACTATCCCAATTCTCAATAGCCCTTTAAAAAACTCCTCTTTAAAAACAACCCCTCAACCCCTTTTTCAATCAATGTGGGACTTTAAGAAGTTGAAAAGACACTTTGGAAAAAACTCCACATGAACATTTTTTCAACAGTTTGTCCGAGATTTCCATGCCAAGCCAAACAAGAAATTTGAAGTTATAATTTTTAAACAAGAAAGAGATAACTGAAGGAAGAAGCAAGCAGGTTAGGGTGTTGGGAGAAATCAGACCCTCAACACACATAGGGGTGTGTATCGGCCTAAAACCAAACCGAACCGGGACGAACCGAAACCGAAAATCTTAAAATTTCAAAACCGAAAGCCGAACCGAAAGCATTAGGTTCGGTTCGGTTATTTGCCGGTTCGGTTTGCGTTCGGTTCGGTTTTAACATAGTTGAACCGAATTTCCATAAAAAGAAATTTTTGAGACATCAGTTGTTATTTAGAAGTCAGAAGTCTTGATAAAAAAAAAACTTATTGACGGCTCAAATGTCTAAAATTAGCAGGGATGTAATCTGAAAAATCTACCCCCCAAAAAAAAAAACTCTCTTTTGTGGAAGAGAACAAAAAACCCCCCACAGGGTCTTCCTCCGGCGGCTCTATCGACAACCTTCACGGTGGCCGGTATCACCCGCGGTAAGTGAAAAACCTCCTTCGGGAGCCTCAACTCTCCTTCGGGAGCCTCAACCCTCCTTCGGGAGCCCCAATCCGCCCTCTTCGGGTGTCGCAAACCCTCCTCCGAGAGCCAATAAACCGCCTCCTCGGCGCGATGAACCGCGATTTCAACTTGTTGTTGGCTGTTGCTCTCCTCCGCCCCTAAAATCCGACCCCGGTTTGGGTTCGAATGATTTATCTTGCCGTGGTCTGCCCCCCTCTATTTACCCATCCTTCAGATTTCGCCTCTTCTCCGCTTTGGGAGTTTTAGCACCAGATTTCTTCTCCTTCAGCCATCCGACCTCTACAGTAGGCTTGGACGCCTCTCCTCGCCGTGATCTGCTTTCAGGTGCGCTCGACGGCGTCCCCTGGTGGCGACTGGATCTGGTGGTTTCTTCGGTGGGTCGAACCCGGCCTGGTTTGGCCCCCCGTTAGCCGCCTCCTCTGGTCGTGTCGACCCCTCAAAACCCCCCTTTTCTTTCCTCTTCGGCCGCCGCCTTTCCTATCCCGCCGGTGGCCTTGCCGTGATGGCCTTTTTCTTCCCCTGCAGGTTCTGTGGTGGCGTGTAGGTGTGGTTCTAATCCTCGGGGTGCAAGAACTGTTTCTCCTTGCACGCCAAGCCTCCACCAAAAAAAATATAATAAAAATAAAAAAATTAATTAAATTAAATTAAATTAAAAAAATAATATCCAGGATTTGTATTTATCTTCTCCTGGATATTAATCTAAAAAAAAAAAAGTTCTTAAGGGGTTATCAAAACCCCGTATTGGCTGGTGTAAATAACTTGTGTAAATTTTAAATTATAAGTAAAAACTATAAATCATAATTAATATCTTAAAATAAATAAATTAAATATATTTACATAGAGTCAATTAAATCCGGATTATTCCCGCGCTCTTCATCCTCTTTGCGGCTGTGCTTCTTTTGCTCGTGTGGTTTAGTGTCCGTCTTTGGTTCGTGGTTAGTTTCGGTTGAGGAGCAGTTCTGCGGCCCTGGTTGATCGACGTGATCGTGTTGGTGGTGTTTGCGGTCTCCGAAGATCCCTCATCCAGGTGGGGGGAACGTCGTGTGATCCACACTTCCCCAGGTGTCGCCTTTGCCTTACGAGGATTTCTGCTTTCCGACTTTCCGGCGGCGAGACATTGTGTCAGCTAGTGCTGTCCCATGCGCTCGCTATCCACTGCTCCGCGACGACTTCCTTCCTCTCGATATTGTGACCGCTAGCTTAGGTCTAGGGTTTTTTCCGGGTTTTTTTGGGTTCTCCTTTGTTGTATTTTTGTTATATTTTCTATTTCGTTGTTGTATGTTTAGACGGCTTGCCGTCTGCCGACCTTGTCGGCCTCTCGAGGTCCGGGCTTGTCCGGCCTCGAATTATTTCCTTATCAAAAAAAAAAAAAAGTAATCTGAAAAATCTTTTTTTTTAAAAACTAAACTAAAACCAAAAAAATAAATAGAAGACGTGGGCGTGTATACGTATCAAGATTCACGCGCCCTTCAGTGCACGTGTCAACCAAACGTATTGAAGCGTGTCCTCCTCCAGTCCTCCGTTATAAGAGAAAGCCGTCGGTATCCGGTGAGGGAATCTCTTCAACTCCCTCTGCCCTAAAACGCGTTCACCTCTTCACCTCTCCCCTCTAACCGCCATTACTCTCTCTCTCTCTCTCTCTCTCTCTCTCTCAATTTCAATCGCCTCTTTTTTAGCCGACCTTTGTTGAACTTCAAATCTTCAATTCTCTCCCAATTGGTAGTACATCCATCTTAAATTTCATTTTGGTTGAACTATATATCTCTTTCATTTCTCAACCACCAATTCATCAAATTCCTGGGGATTACCTAATTGGGATTTGGGGAATTGCAATGGAGGTTGATTCAGCCGTCATTTTCCCTCCGCCTCTGAATCTCAGCAGTCACGCCATGGAGCAATTCTCAGACATTGCTACCAAATTAGATCTTCAATTGAAACTCACAGATAGCCCCGTGGTCGATGAAGAGAGAAATCCACACCCTGGAGGAGAAGAAGATGAAATTGAAGAGGAAGAGGGAGAAGAAGATGGTGATTCCGAGTTCTCTTTCGCCTGCGCGGATGCTTCTTCGCCGATTTCTGCTGAGGATCTCTTCGACGAAGGCCAGATCAAGCCGATTTTCCCCTGGGCTGGGAACGACGCTGTCACGGAGCCTCTGAAGGTCGGCGAAGAGTCCAGATTGGTGAGTATTCCGGTGAAGAAGGTGTTCGTGGAACGGAGTGATCTACCTACGGCCTACAAGAGCTTGGAGGCGGAAGACATCGACCGAGTCGCCGAGGGGCCGTACTGTGCCTGGTCTAAGAGGACGGAGTCGTCCGGAGAGTCGAACTCGTCGGCGCCGGAGTCGTGCCGTAAAAGCAACTCCACCGGATTTTCGAAACTGAGGAGGTTCCGGCACTTGCTGCACCGGAGCCAGAGTGACGGTAAAGACACGTTCGTGTTTCTGACGCCGGAGAAGAAAACGGAGAAACAGGAAGAAACGACGTCGTCTTCGGCTTCTTCATCAAAGAAAGACAAGAAGAAGACGAAGAGCTCCAACAAAGGCAGAAAGGAGGACAAAGCAGGGGAGAGCAAAACGACGTCGGCTAGGAAATCTAAAACAACCAAAACGACGTCGTCTTTGGCATCCTACGCATTGCAGTATGGGGGCAAGGGGAAGGAGAAGAGAAGATCATACCTGCCGTACAGGCAAGACCTCGTTGGCTTCTTCACCAACTCCAACGCCATGAGTAAAAACATTCATCCTTATTAAAAATATTATTTTAACAAAAAATCAGAAGTTTTAGTAGTCCCAACTTAGTTTGAGTTGTTTGTGGCAGTGGGAATTGTGAGTGCAGTAATTGTGATTTGTGAACAATCGAACGTGTGGTTCCTAGTTTTCAATTTTTAGTTGGAGATTTGATGCCTGCTTAGCGAGCTAATTATTCATTGATTTTACTCCCTCCGTTCCAAAATACATGGGCTTTTAGTTTTCGGCACGCTTTTTAAGGAGTGAAAAACTATATGAAATATTATTTTTTTAATTAAATTTTTTATATAATTTGATACTTATTAGTAATAAGTATCAAATGATATAAAAAATTTGATTAAAAAAATAATATTTCATTAAGTTTTTCGCTCCTTAAAAAACGTGTCAAAAAGGAAAAGCCCATGTATTATGGAACGGAGGTAGTAGTAAATAATCCGGGTAGATACCGGTAATATATGGGTGTCGAATAGGATATGGAGTACTATTTTCAGATTCTTTTCCACTCAATCAGACATGTTGCGAGTTAATTATTCTTTGAATTTGTAAATAAAAAGCTATTCCGTATTAAGAATGAATGCACATGTGAGTTACAAAATGTGTATGCAGTTTAAAGATATTTCGATTAGTCCGTATTAAGAATGAATGCACAGGTGAGTTACGAAAAATGTGTATGCAAGTTTAAGATATTTCGATTAGTCGTATTGAATTTTTGTGTTTTATTTTTCATAAAAAAAAAAAAAAACCCTCTACTGTATAATATAATGTTGCAAATGGGAGTAGATATTTGTCGCAATGGGATGAGATTAAGATAAGGTAAGGCCCATCATCCCCCACCTCTTTTATTTTTGGCTATATATATCCGCCAACCTCAATTTTGGATTTAATAATGTAGGATTGTTTATTGGCAAATGAAGAAATGGCTAATGAAAAACAGCTAGGTTGGCTATCCTTTTAATGTACTCCGTATAGAGATCGCAAGTCGGTCGTTCGGGTCGGGTTCGGATCAGGCTTGCTCGGGTCGGATCAATTCGGGTAAAATTTATGGTCGGGTATTAGTCGGGTCGGACATTGGTCGGGTCGGGTTCGGTCATAATGAATTTTAGATTGGTCGAGTTTCGGATTAAGTCGGGTCATGTCCATTCGGGTTAGGGTCAAAGCGGGTCGGTCTCGTTCGGGTTTCAGGTCAAGAGGCGGGTCGGTCTCATTTGAGTTTCGAATCAAAGTGGGTATAGTATAGCGGTATAGTTGTACTTGACATTTTCGGTCGAATCATATTCGACCCGTTTGTAATTTGGATAATTAGTTGATTTTGACTCGGTTAAATACTTAAATATGTAATTTCCTTAAAATAAATGATTTTAACTCTGTTGAATACTTAAATATGTAATTTACTTAAAATAAATGATTTTGACTCGGTTGAATACTTGAATATGTAATTTTGACTCGGTTGAATACACTCATTGTTATTGACTCATCGGTTGTCGACCAATTTTCAAAAAAGTCATAATCAGAAATTCGATATTCGGCAACATCGTCCTTTTTTAAACATTTAAATCAATTGATCGGTGCTATAATTAAATCAAATTAATTGTACATTTAGGTTTTAACCTTATTTTAACTAGCAAGTTGCAAATTGACTTATCTGCTTATCTATTGATTTTACTTGGGTTCTTATTCATATGATAACAATTAACAAAAATAATTGGTGTTTTATATGTTAAAGTATAATCATAAACTTGTGTTAAAATAAAAAAAAACATTTAACATTTAAGTATTAAAATGTTAATGTTAAATAACTATTTCAATTTGGGTCGGGTTGGGTCGGGTCGGGTTGAGAGTCGGGTCGGGTTCAAAGTCGGGTCAGGTTCAAAGTCGGGTCGGGTTCAGAGTCAGGTCGGGTTTATCTGTGTTCGGGTCTGTTTCGGGTCGGGTCGGGTTCGGGTTATGAATGACTCCAGATTTTGGGGTCCGGGTCGGGTTCGGGTCAGATTTTGCCAGCTCTGACTCCGTATATACTAGACAAGGTAAACTCCTTCATCCTCTAGATTCCTAAAAGAAGTCTCATTGTTTCAGTCAGTCAAGAGCGGAGATCTTAGTGTAAGATGTCTGTCTTCGCAGCCGATCAACAAACCCATGTGATCGAGAATGATGAAACCTACACCAGAAATATTAGAGTAGTTGTTACTACCGTCGAAATTTATTTTTAATGTTCCTTCATGTGGTTTATTCCATCGCATGTGTTGTTTCTTTCGGGTTTGTTCATTTTGTGATAGCGTTAATGTTTGGTTCATCCAAATGTTTCATTTTTCTCCCAATTTATCATTGTTTGTGTTGTCATATTTTCCATGTTATGGATTGTCCCAATATTGTCATTATCGAAGATTTTCTTATTTCTGAATGTCCAAAGATATCACCATGCAGTCGCTAGTTTTTTCCTTTGTTCCGGAGTTATTGTTTCGAATATTGTTGACATAATTCTCTTTATGTCTTGTTCATTTCTGTTTAATTCGTCTACTCGTTTTTCTATTACAGGGTCGATTTTCCGTATAAGGTTTCTAGTAATGTAGCATTGAGTAAATAAATGAAGAGGAGATCCGTTGCACGTATCACATAGTTCGCATGTGGAAGGGAGGATCCCTCATTTGGCGATTAGTCGAGTCTTTTGTTGGGATCCCGTTGTTATACAATTTCCACAAGAAATTATTTATTTTTAGAGATGTGTCTTTCCCAAATCCACCCACACCCACACAGACCCACACACACACACACGGGAGATATCTAATGAGAAGTGACATTTCGGTGAGAAGATGAGAAGTAAGCACACACACACAACACACACACACACACACACACACACACATGAGAGAGATATCTAATGAGAAGTGACATTTCGGTGAGAAGATGAGAAGTAAGGCTTATACCCCTTAGATTAAAATGATTTTTTTTATATGGATATAGGGGACATATCTAATGAGAAATATATCAATGTTTTTTTTAAATTATTTTTTACGCTATTTATCTAGATGGTGATTTAACTTTTAAGGTTCATTTTAGGGTTTTTATGCTAATTTAAATTAGGTTTTTTCATTCATCATCTAAAAAAATAGCATATAAATAATTTAAAAAAAAACATTGATATATTTATCATTAGATATGTACCCTATATCCATATAAAAAAAATCATTTTAATCTAAGGGGTATAAGGCTTACTTCTCATCTTCTCACCCAAATGTCACTTCTCATTAGATATCTCCCCTATATATAAATAGGGATGTGCTCCAGTGAAAACCAAAATTGCGGTAAAAACCCGTGAGGACCGGCTTTTTAGCATGGTTCACTTGCTTTATAACCCGGTTATGAATAGAACCGATATATAAAGTCACAAATTTTAGCCCGGTTTTGAATAAAACCGAGCTATAAAGTCACTATGTGATTTTAAAATATGAGTTTTTTAGCACGATTTTTATGCTTGACCGAACTATAAAGTAATGTGTTATTTTAAAATTTGAGTTTTTAGCACGGTTTTTAGGTTGAACCGAGTTGTAAAGTCACCGTGTGATTTAGGTTTTTAGCATAGGTTTCAAATAAACCAAGTTATAAAGTAGTCCTCACGGGTTTTTACCACAATTTGATATATATATATAGGTATAGACAAAGGTTCAAATGTAAAATTACCTTTGGGTATAAAATTTGTTTAAGGTGTAAAATTCACTTAATGGGCCTAATTTTTGTTAGTAAATTGCTAATGAGCCTAATTTAATTAGTAAAATGTCAACCTCATGTGCTCCCCTAGCCCCATGCGTGTGCCCCCCCAGCCCGCCACTTTGCCCCCCCTTCTCGAGCCAGATTTTTTTTTTTGTGTTAACACTTTCTGTTGTGCAAGTATAACTTGATGTTATGCACATATAACATCATGTTGTGCAAATATAACTTTATGTTGTGTAGACATAATAATTCGTTATGGGGTAAATAGGTAAATTGGCCTATTTCAATTATAAAATTTATAATTGAAATATGCTTAATTTATGGGTAGATGAGCCTAATTTTATGGGTAAATAGGTAAATATGTCTAATTTTATGGGTAAATGCACTTTTTTTTTTCCCGTTTTTGACACTTTTTATTGTGCAAATATAAAGTGTATAAATAAAATGATAAAGTGCAAGAATAAAGTGACGATGTGTATGAGTAATAACATGAAGTGCACAATTAAGATTATTGTTATTGTGTCTTGAATCATTTTTTACCGGCGTCGCATCAGGGGGTCCGAGGGGGTTAGGGGGGCAGCGCCACACCGCATTTACGGTATGCAATGTTTATTTTAAACGGACTTATCGTCTATTTGTTTTCAAGCATTTAACAATTTCAAATTAAAGTGCATAAATAAAATTAAAATGTGCAAATATAATATTATGTTGTGCAAATATAACATTATGGTGTGCATATATAATAGGCTTTTAAATTAAAGTGCATAAATAAGTTTAAAATGTGCAAATATAATGTTATGCTGTGCAAATATAACATTATGGTGTGCATATATAATAGGTTTTTAAATTAAAGAGCATAAATAAGATTAAAATGTTCAAATATAATGTTATGTTGTGAAAATATAACATTATGGTGTGCATATATAATAGGCTTTTTAATTAAAGTGCATAAATAAGATTAAAATGTGCAAATATAATGTTATGTTGTGAAAATATAACATTATGGTGTGCATACATAATAGGCTTTTAAAATTAAAGAGCATAAATAAGATTAAAATGTGCATAATTAAGGTTAAAAAGTGCATAACTAAGATTATGATGTGCATGATTAGCAATTTGCGATTGTTGCGCTCTTGTCTATTATGTAACCTATGTGAGATTTGAACCCACATATTTGTGCAAACGCACATTACTCTACCAATTGAGCTAATAGGCTAAATTTATATTTTCATGCTAAAATAGAAGAATCTAATCAACCTAAAGCATATCGTAATAAAATTCTAAAATCAAATTAGCTCATGATTCACAAATAATTTGACAATGCTATGAACATGAAATTAGCTCCAAATCAACCCAACAAAACAACCATATCATCAATTTCAATCAATTTGGCTTTTGGAAAAAAAAAAAAACCAAATTCTAAAGCATATCGCAATAAAATTCTAAAATCCAATTAGATCATGATCCATAAACAATTTGACAATGCTATGAACATGAAATTAGCTCCAAATCAACCCAAAAACACAATCATATCATCGATTTCAGCCAATTTGGCTTTTGGCAAAAAAAAACCCAAATTCTAAAGCATATCGCAATATAAAATTCAAAAATCAAATTAGATCATGATCCATAAACAATTTGACAATGATATGAACATGAAACTAGCTCAAAATCAACCCAAAAACACAACCATATCATCAATTTCAATCAATTTGGCTTTTGGAAGAAAAAAAACCCCCAAATTACGCCCCTAAATCAAACCCTAGGTTTTCAATCTCAATCTAAATAATTATAATACACAAGTTTAGGGTTAGAAATCATACCAAATTCGAGTTGAAACAAGGATAAAAATTCGGATTTCGAATGGTTTCGAGCCAAAAACGTCGAACATCACTATTGGGGAAGATGGGCTCGGTGTGAGCTCGGCTGGGCACGAACCAAGGGGGTTCCGGTCTCGGGGGGTGTGCCTGAGGGAGGTGGTTCGAGCGGGTGGTGGCTGGTGGCCGGAGGTGGCTCGTGGGTGGTGTGGAGAGTGATGAGAGAAGAAGCAACGTGGGGCTTCGAATGGTCATGGTGGGCGCGTCTGGGCTCGAACCAAGCCAAGTTCGAGCTCGGGGGGTGCGCACAGGGGTGGGCTCGAGTGCGGATAGGCACTGGATGCCCGAGGTGGCTCGAGGTGGTCAGGAAGGTGTGGCCGTGTGGGTGTGGGAGTCCGAGATCGCGTATGTGATTTGAAACGGGATGGGTGAGCGCGCATAGGTGGAATAAAAAATTAAAATTTACACCTTAAGCAATTTTAAACCCTAAGAATATTTTACATTTTAACTCTTCCCTATATATATATATATATATATATATATATATATATATATATATATATATATTTTACATTTTAACTCTTAGGGTTGTGTTCGGGTACACACAACTCCAAAAGTGAGAAGGAAAGAAACAATTTGATTGGTCCACGTGTACAAACGTGAATTAAAATTATTAGGCACGCACAACTTTCCAATTAATTAGTGACACCCACCCAAATTAATTACTAACACCCCCACTCTCACTGTACACGCGCCTAATCAAACACACAAATTAATTGCACGCGTCAATCAACACCACCTACTAATTAATTAGAAATTGGACATACATGTAAAAGTGTTTACATGGACTTTTAAAAATCATTTTTTTGACATTTTCACTTGTTAAAAAAATATAAAAATATATATATTTGGGTGTAATTTATATTTATCTACACATAGGGTGTGTATGGTAAACCATTTTAACTGTTAAAATTTTCACTTTTTTAGCCGTTAAAAAAATAAACAGGTAATATGTGTGTATGGCAACCCGAAATAAGCAATAAACAGTTAAAATTATGAGTTAAAAAAAAGCTACTTGATGGAGCTTATTTGGGGTTTATTTTGTTTATTTGGTTTGAAAGTACCACAATACCCCTAATAACAACCAAATAAACTCCACTTTTTACAAATAAACTGTTTTTCGTCCCATACGGAGTTTATATTTTTTCATAAATTTTTAACTACTTTTTACCAACAGTTTATAAATTTTACCCTATTTAAAATTTTAGTCAGTTTATTAACTCCGTCCCATACGAACTCATAGACACCCACTTTGTATATGTTTTGTTGGAAAAAAAAAATTGACAAGAAGTGATTCAGACATTTTATTCACAGTGGTTCAGCAATTTTATTTATAGTGGTTCAACAATTTTATTCACAGTGGTTCGGCATTTTTATTCAGAGTGGTTCAGCAACTTTATTCACAGTGGTTCAACAATTTTATTCACAGTGGTTCATGGGCTCGAACCAAGCCAAGTTATCAAGAAGTGGTTCATCAAGTTATTAAGAAGTTGTTCATGAAGCTATAAAGAAGTGGTTAATGGGCCTAAAAGAAGTGGTTCATCAAGTTTAAATAAGTGGTTCATCAAGTTATAAAGAAGTGGTTCATGAAGTTATAAAGAAGTGGTTCATCAAGTTATCAAGAAGTGGTTCATCAAGCTATAAAGAAGTGGTTCATGAGCCTACAAGAAGTGGTTTATCAAGTTATCAAGAAGTGGTTCATCAAGCTATAAAGAAGTTATGAAGAAGTGGTTCATCAAGCTATAAAGAAGTGGTTCATCAAGTTACCAAGAAATGGTTCATCAAGCTATAAAGAAGTGGTTCATAAAGTTATAAAGAAGTGGTTCGATCATCAAGTTATCAAGAAGTGGTTCATCAAGCTATAAAGAAGTGGTTCATGGGCCTATAAGAAGTGGTTTATCAAGTTATCAAGAAGTGGTTCGTCAAGCTATAAAGAAGTTATGAAGAAGTGGTTCATCAACCTATCAAGAAGTGGTCCATCAAGCTATAAAGAAGTGGTTCGTCAAGTTATTAAGAAGTGGTTCATAAAGCTATAAAGAAGTGGTTAATGGGCCTATAAGAAGTGATTCATCAAGTTTAAAGAAATGGTTAATCAAGCTATAAAGAAGTGGTTAATGGGTCTATTTAGTCACTGAACCAACCTCTATTTAGTCACTGAATCAATCTTTATTTAGTCACTGAACCAACATCTATTTAGCAACTAAACCAACCTATTTAGTCATTAAACTAACCTCTATTTAGACACTGAACCAACCTCTATTTAGCCACTGAACCAACTCCTGCACCCAATTAAATGGTGAACTACGGAGCAAACAATAAGTCAACTCCAGATATAAGGTACAAATCATAAACGGTTCATCCTCCTAAATTACCAATTCATTGCAACCTTAAGACCAGGTAATCCAAAATCAAATACCAATTCAAAGAATCAGAGAGTCTGTATGATTTGATTTCAAATTCCCACGTATATACCCAGATCTAATGATTTCACATTCATATACGTGGGAGCACCGGCCGGTTCCTCCTCCTCGTCCCATCTTCCCCAATAGCTATGCTGCTTCCGTTGCTTGGCCGTGAAGTAGGAGATGGATCAGAATCTCGTAGCGGTGACGGAGAAGGGGCTGAAATTAGAAACGGGGACGAGGGATGAGGATAGGGTTTTGGAGTGCTCCTCGTATGCCATTTTAGAAGGGCTTGGAAGGAAGGGTGGCCCTGGCCAATATCTGAGCCAGACGACTTCATCGGAGATTTCGGATCGAATTGCCCTGGCGATTGCCTTGCCATCGATAATCATAGTGGTGTGCTCAAGCGGTGCTCAGTTGTAGGAGCAAGAGCGGAGCGCGAGATCTGAGAGAGACGGAGGGAGAAGGAGGGCCGCCATGGGAGAGGAGAGCGTGAGTCGGAGGGCAAGAAAGAAGAAGGGGAAGAGGCGGCTGCCATGGAGGAGGAAGGTTCACAGGAATCGGATCTGATGGAGTCGAGAGAGAGTGGAGTTTTAGGCGCGTGAGGCATTTTTTTTTAATGAAAAATTAGTTCTGTCTCCTCCAATAAAAACACTTCTTTCCTTCTCACTGGGACGAATTCTTCTTACTTGAACCCTCCCATATATATATATATATATATATATATATATATATATATATATATATATATATATATGGTAGGGTTCGGGTGAGAACACCTCTACCGGTGAGAACGAAAGAAACATTTCTATTGGCTGAAATTGTGTATCTCCACGCGCATGTTTTCGACGCCCACGTGCACACATCGCATGTTCCACACGCGCTCAATATAAAGAGCTTTTTCCATCATTTGCAACACACAGATTCCCCCTTTCTCACGTTTCTCTCTCGTTCATCCATAATCTTCAAATCTCTCCACAATTTTCATCGAATCTTCGAAACTCTCTCCAACGTTTCATTAGTTTTTTCTTCTTCAACAAGAATCCGAGCAACTATTTTCCAGATCTGATACATTGACAACAAAAACCTCTGTTCGTATTTTCGCCGATGAAGAAAGGTGATAATGAAAAAAAATATATTTTTCTTTTAATTCAAGTTACGTTTATGCCTAAATCATGTCGCTGCCGGTTATTTCCTTTATAGAACATTGGTTCACTGAGATTGTGTGCATATGTTTTGGATTCTGTTCCTTCTCTAGTATTTTCCATTGTTGTATGATCTACATATCAAAGGAGGAAAGAAACTGAGAAAAATACATACACCAAATATTACAAAACACAACAAGTTAACCATTCTTGGATACCCAGTGAACCACATACATTGAATAAGTGAACCAAACACTGCAAACAAAAAATTAGCAGTGAACCACACAAAGTCAATAAACCACTACGAGTGAACCCCCCAAGTGAACCACACCCCAGTGAAACAAACACAGTCAATAAACCACTACTAGTGAACCCCCCCCCCCCCAAGTGAACCCAACTATCTGAGTGAACCACACACAATCAATAAAGCACCACTAGTGAACCATACTTAGTGAACCAACCTCTCTGAGTCAACCACAACCCAGTGAACAAAACACAGTCAGTAAACCACTATCAGTAACCCCCCCAAGTGAACCAAACTATCTGAGTTAACCACACAGTCAATAAACCACTACTAGTGAACCCCCCCCCCCCCCCCCAAGTGAACCAAAAGCAGTAAACCACAACCAGTGAACCAACCTCTCTGAGTGAACCAAACACAGTCAGTAAACCACTACAAGTGAACCCCCCCCCCCCTCCCCCCCCCCAAGTGAACCAAACTATCTGAGTGAACCATAACCAGTGAGCCATATTTATATAACTAAATAGGAACCTTGTGAGTGACAACCATTGAATCAAACCAGTGAACCAAATCCATTGAACCAAACCCCTCCTCCCCCCCCCCCCTCCGGTGAGCAAAACTGAAATCTTTTAAATCTCTTAAATAGACTGCACCACACTCTCAAATCTTTTAAATATTTAAGATAACGCAGCGAAAGGGAAACCGTTACAAAAAAAAAACACACAAACACCATTACGAACAAATGCAACTATTACATCCCGAAAGCAAAAAACGACTCCATATAACACCAAAAAAAAACAGAATTAAGTTCAAAAAAACAACTTACAATCACAGATAATGAAGGATTTCCAAATTCGAACAGGCAAATAGAGAGAGAGAGAGAGAGCTTGGAGGATTTACGAGAGCAAGTAGATATGATTTCGCAAACGGAACCCTGGAGGAGGAAAATACAATTATAGAGACGAAAAAGACAAAAATACCCTCATATATATATATAGTTGTTGTGGTAAATCCTAATTTTGGAAGTCCTCTCTCATATATTGCATTCGTATTAACTACTTGTTACTTGAGTTGAATTAAGTGTGTTTTGCACTACTTTACAACCGATAATTGCATCCTCTTTTGCTCCTATTGTTGACCTTACTTGGAACTAGGATAGAAGCGTTGACATACTCTCTTTGATCGACCTTGATTTCCACTATACTATAGAGAGATTCGAGTATAAATATATTTGACCGGAGTGAGCATAGGTATCGATCTCCCCTCACGCACAACACAGATGAATAGATCCACTGAGAGGTCATTATGTCAAGCCAAAGATGCGAAACAATGACGCTTCTCGGAAGGCAACCCAATGTAAGTAGACTAGAATCATGTTCTTTTTCATTAGTTGGTAAAATTTTTTCAATAAATTTAGATAATGTTAGATGTTAGATAGTGGGTTTTGGAGATTTCTCGGACTAATATTTTAGGTATGACATGTCGAGGATCGCAAAAAGGAGGAAAAGGGGTTGCCACACCAGAAGAGAAAAATGCCAACTGCGCCCACGACGCAAGGGAGTCAAGACATTTTTTTTTAAAAACAAAACGTCAAGATCATGTTGGTCCTACCTAGGGGTCTTACTTAGACTGAAATCGAGAAATAACAAACTGGTTATCTATCTATCTTCTACCCTATACTCCCCCTCCTCTTGCCTCCTTTTGCATAACCTCCATTTAAGGGCTCAAAGAAGAAACCCCCCACCAAGAACTAACACAACCGTTGGCCACCCTGTGCACCACCCAGAATCTTTGCCCGGGACCGTTTCCTGCATCCTCACATACTACACACCCTTCTTTCTCCATTCCATTTCCAAATCTACCACCTTTCTTCTCCATAACCCACCAAAAACTTCACTCATCACCTCCTTCCATCCACATTCAAGGAGAACGGGGCTTTTTGTTGAAGAAAGGAGTTGGTTTTGAGGAGTTTTTGATGCACTGATATCCACATTGAGCATTCAAAAAGTTTCTAAAGCATCAGAGTCCGGTTATGTGTAGCCCCAGCCATCGCGCCCACAACCTCATATGCCGCATCCATGGCCTATTGCCACCGCGCCTGCCGCCTGTTTCGCCTGCAACCTCATTTTCACACAGTTTCGATTGTTAGTCTTCTTGTTTTGATTTAATTGGTAAATTCTAATTTATTGAAAAATGTGTAATGCAATATGGTTAGACCTAGTAGGATGACAAGGGCCCAAAAGGAGAAGTGGGCAACCCTAGAGAATAGGAACTGCGAGGTGATAAATTTCTTTGACGTTCTGACATTGGAGGCTCTAGGGTTGGAAAAGAGTGTGAGACAATTGATGAGTTGTGGAGGGCTGGGTAGGTTGGTCGATATGAGTGCGAGAATGCATCTGACTCTGATTTGAGAGGTTCTCGCTACTTTTGAGGTATAGAGGGATGATAGCATGAAATTTAGGATGGGGGAATATTATCCAAAGCACCAAGAGCAAGATTGGTAGAGGCCTTGGAGTGTTTGTTATGCCTATTGAAGGGTGGAAGATAGTTTGAGAGCAACCACCATGGGTAGAAACCTGGTATACGGTAGCGAGGAGAGTGATGAAGCCGTGGGCCGGCGAGTATAACTACAAAATTACTCACCCGACTTTGTGATTGAGTCATAAAGTGTTGAACAACACCTTCTTTACATAGGTTGAGATCAACAAACTAGTGATGGAGGCCTAAGGTTGGTTTTAATGTTTGACTTTTAAGAGTGGGATTGTGCCATATTGGGTGGAGTTGTTCTTTGAGGCATGTTATAAAATGCCGAAGACAGGTACTCAGTGAAACAGTAGGACCATCAACTTTGGTGGTTTGATCACTCAAATTGTTATGAGACATGAAGTTAACCTGTATGGCATGGATCGTTTCGGGGATAACTTTTGGTTGGAATGGAAGGCATAAGAAGGGTAAAACACTTGGAGGGTGATCAAGCACCCTATGTCTGGAAGGCATGCTTGAACAATGCCCACAAGTTGATACTCTCGAGGCCTTTACCAATTGGCCCGACTATGGCTGATTTTTATATTCCCTATGAGGATGTTGATCTGGGGAAGTTTTCTTCTGATCGATCCTATGATGAGCCAGATGTTAACTATAGCACTCTAATGAGGATATGGATTATGATCTGGATCAGTCGGGTGTGGGTGCTAGTTTATCATACAATGGAGAGCAGAATTATCGGGTTACTATTCAGGAGCATTACTGCTTCTTGATGAGAGGCAAGCGACCTATGATCAATGGTTCTAGGAATTTTAATGTAAAGATCGGATTTTAGAATTTCCAAAATAGGAAAGTTTTGGAAAAACTCGTCCTCGAGCATTGCTATTTTTGGAAAGGCCTTAGAAAATATCCCGACACGCTTTTAAATTTTAAATTGGAGGATTCTAAACCTTATCCATCGGTTTTCGATTTTGTGATTTTCGAGTGTCATTTGAAATGAGTTTAAAATTTTGGTTGATTTCAGGATGTCAGAATGGAGAGCAGAATTATCGAGTTACTATTCAGGAGCATTACTGCTTCTTAATGAGAGGTGGGCGACCTATGATCGACGGTTCTAGGAATTTTAATGTAAAGATCGGATTTTAGAATTTCTAAAATAGAAAAGTTTCGAAAAAACCCGTCCTCGAGCATTGCTATTTTTGGAAAGGCCTTATAAAATATTTCGACATGCTTTTAAATTTTAAATTGGAGGATTCTAAACATTACCCATCAGATTTCGATGGAACGTCGGGATTCAAGGTCAGATGAGTAGAATCTTCTCTCACTCTCTCTCCCTGCTCACACCTCTCTCTCTCTCTCTCTATCTCCCTCCCTTCCTTAAGTATTTTGTCCTCTAACTCATTACAACCCGAATGAGCTTCCCACCTTCTTCTATTTAAAGGGGCACCAATATCTAAGTGGATCCTTATGCCCTCAAAATCGGAACCAAGAAACCCTAGCCTCCCCAAATTTGAAGAACAAAACCCTAAACCCAAAACCCTCATATTTCTCCCCTTTTGATCCAAATCCCTCCCCTCTCATCTCCCATTCTTGTTTCTCATACCTCAAATAGCCTCAAAGAACCCCCAAGAAGATCTTCTCTCACAAAAACAAACCCAAAATCAAGATCGGAATGTCGTTTCCAATTGAAAACCAGGTTTTGCTCAATCTCCCCGTCGTGACCATTCAATTTCGTCCCCGCGAGGACGAACCCATAAGACTGTGTTCATACTCGCCACCGTGATACTCATACTCACCGCTGCGCCTTCGAGCCCAATTTTGTCGTCTGCTCACTAAAACGTCTTGTTCTCCCTCAATTCTCATCCTTTTTCAATTTCGATGGTTGTCTCTTGTTCCTTACTCCTTCCTCTAACTTCTAAGGCCCAAAAACCTTAGATCTAGCATTGTTTGGTTTGGATTTGATCCCCTTTTCCTCCCTTCCTTTTGTTTGAGCAAGGTAAGCTCTTCCCTCACTTCGAATCTCTCGTTTTAAGGTTAGATCTCTGTAAAGGTCCTCTTTTAACCTATATTCATCCTTCCTAGGCCCTGTCGTAGCAAGTGGTTGTTGAATCGAAGCCCAAGGACTCCCTTTCCTTAAGATTTTCGAAGAGCCTCTATGAGGCTAGGTAATCCCTCTTCCGCTCTCCCCTCTAGTGCTAATTTGGAGCCGTTTATGCATTCTTTGAGTCAGTTTTTGAGATAGAAGTATTTTAAAACCATATTGAATGAAAATGGAGTTGAAACAAGCACAAACGAGAAAAAAACAAACAAGGCCTGGTTCGAATCTCGCCGCAGCGAAACCATGGTCATCGCGACGAGGATGAACATAGGATCCCCAAGGTTGAAGATGAACTTTTGCGGCCGCAACCGCGGGTTTCGCCACCGCGAGATCCTTGTATCGCAGCCCGGGAAGAACATCTTCTCGTGAGGAGCTCTGGGAGGAACCCGCGGCCGCGATCGGCCCTCTCGTGGCCGCGAGATCTCCCAAGTGACTTGGCCGAGTCACTCCCCTTTGGGATTCATTGTTGGTTTTGGCCCGATATTTTTCGAATGTGTTTGAAATGATGGATGACTTCTAAAATGGGATTTTGAGATATTATTTTAATATTAAATATTCACAATGGGATTTTAACGGAATTTGAATTATCGGGTTTTATGCTTCGTAAATGTTTTGAACGAACTTCATCTAAATGTCGAGATTCTTTGACTTGATGTATTTATCAATGTTGGTTTTTGGAAATGAGCTTGAAGTTGATATTGATGGAGTTTATCAGACTGCTTTGGTTGATGTTTTGACATATCTGAAGGAACAGACTTCATCTAAACGTTCTCCTCCGACTCGTCAGCGCCTCCAGCCCCGTCTTCGCCTCCCCGCAGCACCCAGGCGCTCCCATGGCACGGTCGACTCTACCATCCGCCTCTTTCTACAAACATAAAGAAGAAGACGGTACCAATTTAATGAATTTATTGCATTTTTAATTTTATTAAAAAATTAACCCCGAAATTCTCAAATATTGCATATCAGCCTACACTTTTTTAATAATTACAAAAAGACCCGAACTTCTAAGGTTGTAAATTTTATCCTCGATGAAGATTCTGATCTCCATTATCTCTCACATATATCATCCCATAAGCGATGAGATTTAGCGAGTGAAATAGATAAACACATCCCTCGAAGAGGATATATCAACCTCATAGCAAAGAAACTAGTCTCAAATAAGGAAATTGATAATTCAGTGATTGATAAATCTCATCCCCGTAGCAAAGAAACGATAAATCTCATTCTCGTAGTGATGAAACAATAAATCTCATCCCCGTAGCGATGAACGATAAATCTCATCCCCGTGGTGATAAACAATGATTATCCTTTTATTTTATTTTATTTTTATTTATTTGTATTCATATATTATATTTTTCTTTCATCCCTTGTCTCCTGGAGTAGACAAACATTATCTCCTGAAGTAGATAAACATTATCTCCCAAAGTAGATATAAATTGTTAAAATTGCATATCATCTCAAAAGTGATAATTTATCTCCTCAAGTAGATAAAGTAAATACAACTTATATATCACTCAAATCGATCTCTAGAAGTAGACGATAAAATTACATATAAGAATACTACCTCCTAACGTAGGTGATAAAAAGGGCTTGAAGATCTATGTTAAATTTTCTTGTCACCCGAAGTTGATATTAATTTTATTTATTTAAGATTATTGTTGTTGATGTACATGTTTCTTAACATACTTTATTATTTTATATTACCTTTTACATAGTTCTTGAAGCGACGATGATCATCCCTCAAAGAGGATGTATACAATGTAAGTCTCTCAAAGAGGATGTATATTAAGGGATTTATACAATGTAAGTCCCAATCTCTTAACAATAAAAATTGTCCTGGCAGTAACAATAATTATTCTCTGAAGTGAATGGTTGATAAACCGGTATATATTATCCACCTAAAGTGGACAAATAAATTTTGCTTATATTTTAATCATTTTTTTATTCCTTGGTTTATATTCCATATTATATTGAATCAAAATGGTATAATTTTACTTATTATTATTACCTTAATCCACTAGATTGTAAGTTCTTATAAACTTTGGAAGAGATATGATCTTATTTTTACCATTTGTACTACCGCAGAAGTACATGGAATATGGGTTTTATGATATATATTTAGAACTTTTTTTTTTCATTGTTATAGTAAGACTAATATAAGTAATCACAAAGTACGATCTAGTGAACAAGGTCACTTCCTGATAACCCTCTAAGCATGGTCTGAAGCATGCCCCTCTAGAAGATGATGTTAAAGAGGTTATGGTTGAGCGCACAACCCAAATCATTGTTGTGGTTTATCACTAGCTCATTGTTGTGTGGATTAATTCTAAATTTCTTGAAGAACATTATGAATAAGAATGAAGTGTATCTAATAAATACACATAGCTGGTTATAATTAGTCTCATGCTTGTAGTATAACACCAACGTAAGTTCTGATAATACCCAGTTAATGACATCTAATTAAATAAGGGTGTTGATATATACATCGCAAATCCAGATTAAGGATTTGCACGTCCTTAATGACATGCATGTACGTCCTTAAGGACGTGCAAGGGTGGGATTGTGCACGTCCACTAGCAGACCCTTTGCACGTCCTTAAGAGCGTGCATGCACGTCCTTAAGGACGTGCAATATATGCACGTTGCTAAGGACGTGCAAACCCTAGTTAGGGTTTCGCGTTTAGGGTTTAGGGTTTCCGAGGATTTTGTATTGTTAATTGAAAAAATTGAAGAGTTTAGCTAGTGGAGTTGAAGGATTTAAGGTATAATTAAATGGAAAGCAATAATTGTTAAGGTTTTCATTCGGATAATATGCGAATAATGTTACAAGGAACGGAAAAAAAGGTTTACATCCATAATTTTCATAAACTGGTGGAACAAAATCAAGGAAAATAGTAAAGGGCGACCGAACTCGACACGTAAGGCTCGAAATCTCTCAAACTGATCTTGAAACGGAGCATCCCATCCTTCGACGCTCGGTTGATGATGTGCGACCCATTCTGGCGAAGGCGGCGGAATAGGAGCGTTAGCACGCAGCCAGATCTATGAGAAGGGAAAGTTAGAGTTAGAGTACTGACATATATATGAAAACTAAGAATAGGTATTAAAAAAAAAGACGTTTGAAGTCGTACCGCGGCAAAATGGCCTTGGTTTCCGATGCAGGCTACATCAAGGGTTGCTGATTGAGGGTTGTTAGCAGGTGTCGGCGAGGTCATGGGGAGACATGTGAACGGATGATGCCAAGCTAGGACGACGAGAGGAATCTGATATACCATTGCAAATACTAAACCCATGATGGGTAGCTCTCTCCACCGTCTCCTATCACCATGCAAAGCTCCCGTCCATCTCCGGTAGTCGATGAACTGCTGGAATGGGTACTCTCCCGTATAACAACCGGCGTACAGATCGGTGTGATCCTCCAAGTGATTGCATAGTAACGCTTTCAGTTCCGGGAAAGCAGTCTCGCCGATCAGTGATGTCAAAGTCGCCAAAGCACGGTATCCACAATGACCATCTCCAACAGTGTCCCTCACACCCTCAATGTGACCGAGGATGAAGGGATCAACGTTGTTTCGACCCCCGGTTGAACCCTCCGAACACATCATCACGTCCACGTCGAGCTGAGGTCGCTTGTGGATGATGTTGAGCAGCATTTCGAGCAGCACGTGCTTCTTCTCTCTTAAATCTTTCCCTTAACTCCTCGTATGGAAACGGGTTGGTTCTGCAGGCATTCCTCGACCCCCGAGGCCTCCCCTTCCTTCGGACGCTTGCAGATGAGGGTGGGTGTAGCTCATCGTCGCATACATCGTTGGAAGCCGTGTATAAAGATGACAGATCATACGGAGTGGGGTGTCGTCGATGTCAGTCCATGAAAAATCCATCCAGAACGGGTGGATGTCATCAGCGGGTATCGGAGTACCGGAGTTGACGTATGCCTGAATCTCATGGACACAAGGGATCCTGTAACAAACCCTCCAATGTCGGTCCGTGCATTGCAGAGGAACCTTTTGGTTCACGACATCCTGCCACATCTTGTACAAATAATCGAAGAACTTTTTGGAGTTTAAAGTCTTTACCTCATCAAAAATGTTGACTTTATACGCCGATGTTGGCCATTTGAAGCGATCGATCTCCAAAGCAGTGTGCAGCTAATGCAGTTGACAATCGTTGACTCTATGGATTGCATCGATCACAGTGCGAAAGTCACCAGTCGATGAGTGAAGTGCCTCCTTCAGAACCTTGTGTTGACCCTCACCTGGGAATTGCATTGAATTGCATACCACTAAATATTCGATGTTATATCTTATTCTAATGGGAGATATGAAGTAAGGTTGTACTTGTTTGTCGTACGGGTGCCGAGATGGAAGATATTATCTACGTAGCATCATACGATGTTCCTGCTGTATGGAAGCCACACTGCCTCTAAATACGCCACCACACCTGGGAATGGGTGCCATGCAGCATGTAGCGCCCGACGACGTTGGTTGAATGATTCCTCCGACCTCGATTCGACCAATCCCCAGCATTTGCCCTTAAAGATGCCAGCGTGGTTTAAATTCTTTGTGATCTTCAGAGTAGCTTCCTCGCATCTTCTCGTCACGTGTAACCAGCAAAGGAGATGCTGGACGTCGGGGAAGACAACATTCAGCGCCGCCAAGAGACCTAGCTCCCGATCAGTCATGATAGCTTAAGACTGAACCGTCCCAATCAAGATTTGAAGCTGACGCAAGACCTAGGCGTATGTGTCTTCGTTCTCGTGCGACATGAAGGCATAGGCGATGCAGTAAGTCTAGCATGAGGGTGTGAACCAAACCACCTCGCACAATGGAATCCCATATCTGCAAGTGTAAATATGTTACATGTAAAATACTTTATAATTGGCTAGATGTGCAATAATGTAATCGTAATTAAGTAACTCACGCATTTGTTTTGTACGTGCTGTCCAATACGATGACGTAATGGAACCTTCGGAGAAGCCGTATCCCGCCAGGATGTGCGAGGAAGAGGTCGCTCAAGACGTTGTCGTCATTCGGATGTCGTCTGAAGTCATAGTAGTACCCTCTTTCCTCGCAGATGGTGCAAGGTATCTTGGGTCATCGTCCGACTACCTCTTTCTTCGGCCACCATCATGTTGAGCGTGTTGGTAAGGGTCTTCCTTGACATGACGTTGGTCTTATCCAACTGCCTCAATCCGTACCCAATGGATTTTGGAGGAGTGCCAATTTCCTTCATCCACCTGGACATCTTATTTTCCCCCTCTGTCATCTGTCCGGCGATGGCGTGACCCTTCAAGCTCGTGGAAGGCCTGTGGTTATGAACACCAGAGATTACCGTCATAACCCAGTGACACGGCGGAGCTTCGTGCCCATGTAGAGAGAATGGACAACCGTTTATCTTCGACTGCGTGCTCCGGAGCTTCCTCCTGCGTGGTCGATACTCCCCATATTGCTCGCAAGCAAGGACAACCCCGCCTGGACGATTCGAAGCCCCCGTCCAAAACCGCTTGATTACTAAAATCATGCAGTGTCTCCGACCCAAGTCCTTGAAATGCGTAATCATTTCGTCACGGTCATTCCAAACCCTTGGGTCCGAGAACTCGGGTGTGAAGTCTCGATACTGTAATACCATGAGTGGACATATAAACAAAACGCAAAGCAAATGGACTAATTGAACTATACAAAACGCATCCGTACCTGTCAAACTAGGAGACGACGATTGCCTTGTGACTAGGCCATATCGAGCAACGTGGGAATTTGTTTGGTTTTGGATGGGGCGGATTCAACCTATTCCGCTCCACTTAAATAGGCAGAGTAGGCATCCAAAGAACACATCATATGCACGTTCTTATGGACGTGCATCAATGCACGTCCTTATGGACGTGCATATGTCCATAAGAACGTGCAAACCCTAACCCACACCCTACCCCAACCCTAAACCCTAACCCTACCCCAACCCCCCTAAACCCTTCTAACTCCTTCAACGTTGTCGTTCTCGACGTATTCGTTTTCGTTCTTCACGTATTCGTTTTCATTCTTGACGCTCTGGTTTTTGTAACAAAAACGTATAATATAGATACGAAAGCCGTAACACAAAAGTATAATATAGATAGATACTGCAAAAGCCGTAACACAAAAGTATAGCATCATCCAAAATGGCACCCACCTCATCTAGTAACTCGTATATCCTAGGGTCGGTAGCCAGCGCCCGCCAATAGCCCTCTAGCTCATGCAAGCGGGCCGCTACCCCCGGAGGGATAACAGGGGGATGCGGAAGGTCCACCCATGGATCCAAGGCGATTGGGTGGATGTGCGCCGGAGGGTCTGCACGTACGACCGGCTCTGCGACGCGTACCAAGCCAAGTAATCAGCAGTGACACCGGCCTGACAGTCCTCGCTGGTGCGTCTGTGATCGACCAGCCTATAGAAGCGACCCTCGTCCAGTAAGTCCTGCCACCTGTTGTGCTTGACGTCAAATACGGCGACGTACTTGGGCGTCAAGGCGGCGCCGCGGGTGAACCGACTCGGCTGGATGACGGCCTGCGGGATCCCCTACACATGTCCGAACTATCGCAGGCACCTATCAGGCAAATATGGCTCCTTCTCTCCATAGAATGCGATGGTGCCCTGATAGGTGGACTAGCAGTACTCGCCGTCGAAGTCCAGATCACGCCCAAAGGGCATCCACTCCACATATAATTTAAAACATTAGGCGTAATTCAGACTTACGAAATATAAGTCATAAATTTAGAGATTCGAATACATACATCGGCGATGGTAAGGCAGTCGACCTCTTCCCGCATCTCCTGAACCTTCTTGTGCTTGGCCGCTATGGTAGCACGACGAGCAGGCGCCTTCGGAGGGTTGAACCTCGCATACCAGCGCCGATCGTACTTCCTAGCCGGATCGGTGGACCACTCGCCGTGGTAGCGAGGGAAGTACGCCCATATCCAAGCCTTGACACAAAATACAATATCGTTAGCATATAATATAAATATTAGTAAAATATAACATGCAATTCAGTGGTCTCGTACCTGTAGAAGCGGTATGCAGCTATCCAAACCCTTCGCACCTGCTCGGGAAGCCTCGCCCAGGCCCCTGTAGAGACAGGCAAGGGCACCTGCACCCCAAGAAATGGTAGCCGTCCTCTCGATGTCCCAAACCAGGCCGAACATCTTACATAAGACGCAGCTTTGCGACTTGTCCATAAACAAAGTCGCGCCGATGGCGGTGGCGAGGTAACCGATGTGCAGAAATCGACGCTGAGCAGGGTCATCCTCTGGCTGCCCCCCTCCCGTATCCATGCGGAGTCGAATCTGCTTCGGATCAGCCACGACATCAGGGTCATCAGCGGGCACAGGGTCGAAGAGGGGGTCGTGTCTCGCAATCCACTGGTCCTTTAGCCAAGTAACTGGCGGGCCACCAGCATGTCTGTATGAGCTCAGGGTCTGCTGGGTCAACTGGTAGTACTCAGCGACCGTGGGGATCATCTCAGCCGCATGTAGGTGTGACAAACACGGAAGACCCTCAATCCGAACCCCAGGAGGCAGGCGACGTTGTGCAGCGTAATGGTCATCTCGCCCCACGGAAAATGAAAGGAGTTGGTCTTCGGGTGTCAATGCTCGATGAACGCGGTGACCGTGTACTTGTCCACACCCTCCCAATGGAGGTCCCGCGGCTGAGGGATGCCCGATGGAAGCATATCCTACCACCAGGTCCCCGGGCCCTCGAAGATGTAGGGGTCAAAATCACGCAGGTGAGTCGCCCGATGGTAGAACTTCAGCAAAGGCAGATCCACGGTCGGCTCACTCCTCACCCGGTACGCTCGGTGGTGCCTGTAAGACACCAGCAGATCACCCGGCAGCAAGAATGGGTCGACTTGCGCAGCCGGTGCAGCATCCTGCGCAGGGATGGGCACGAGCTCCGGTTGCCCCTCCTGCCTCCCGGACTGCCCCTCTTGCCCGTCGCTGACCTCCTCCGCGACCTCCGAAATGCTGTCATCCGCCGAAGCCAGAGAAACCACCGGTGGTATGTGTGTAGATGTAGAAGCCTCGACGTCGTGGGTGCCGGATGTAGATGCCTCGGGGATGGTGGGGGGTAGACGAGTAGGCGGTCTACCCAAGTCGGCCCATCGACCCGCAACAACATCTGTGACGCAGCTGCTCAGTACCTGGGGGGGGGGGGGGGGGGGCTCCAAAGAAGGTTGCAGCCCCATCATCGCATCGCTAGAAGGATGGAAATCTGGCAGACCCCCCAAGAAGATGTCTAACTCGTCGGCCGGTGGGGTCCCCATCGACTGTTGTAAGCTCTCCGTAGACATGAATAGATCATCTACTATATGTGTCTGGCTGTGAATGTCATGGGGTACCCTCTCCTCCTCAATCTGACTGACTGCTGCCCGGTCAGCGACTCTAACTTGCCGGAGGGTACAATCCCCCCTCAAGAGCCTCCCTATCGCCTAGTGTTATGAAATTTTAAGAACCTGTTACTTTCTATTTAATACATTTTAATCTTTTTTTATTTTAATGTCTTTTATTGTATTTTAATATATTTTAATGTTTTTTATTGACTTTTATTATTATTCTAATGTCTTTTGATGTATTTTAATATATGTTAATGGCTTTTAATGTTTTTTTATTGTATTTTAATGTATTTTAATATATTTTAATATATTTTAACGTTTTTTAATGGCTTTTAATGTTTTTTATTGTATTTTAATGTATTTTTTATTGCATATTAATGTATTTTAATATATTTTAATATATTTTAATGTTTTAATGACTTTTAATGTTATACTAATGTCTTTTTATTGTGTATGATTTTTAATATATTTTTTAATGTATTTTAATATATTTGAATGTTTTTTAATATATTTGAATGTTTTTTATTTTAATATGTTTTAATATCGTTTGTACATTTTTGTAAAAAATATATTTGAAACTATAAAATATCATGAAACTAAACTATAAAATATCATGAAACTATATTACGATAATCTATTAAACTATATAACAATTCATGGCACTATTAAACCATGAAACTATAAAATATCAATTATAATCTATCAAATTATATTATAAAACTATAATATAATCTATCAAACTATACTATAAAACTAAATCAAAGAAAATAAATAATTCAAATAACATACTGGTGGGGTCGGAAAAGGAGACACCTCCATATTCCGCCTCTTCCGTGGCGGTAATAGGGTCTACGACTCCGGCTCCGTGCAATGCACGTTTTTTCAAAAAAAAAAAAGGACGTGCGTGCACGTAGCCACGCTTTGGGGGTTTCCACCTTTGCACGTTGTTAACGACGTGCAAGCACGTCCTTAACGATGTGCATGCACGTCCTTAACAACGTGTGGATTTGCGGTGTATATAGCTGAAACGTTAAATAAATGGATCACCATGTACAAAGTTCAATGGTTAGCATTTTTAATATATATGTTATACCATTTTGACACTTATTTATCCTATTGAAACTTACGATGTCATTAACTAGAAGTTAGTTGATGATAAAATATTTTTCTTTATGGCCGTTGGCCACTCAAGTAAAATGATGATTGCAAGATCATGAAATTCACATGAATACCCACCAAAAGGAATAGAAGATCTTAGGATCAGAAGATTCTCAATAAGGGTGACCATACATATACAACTTGTTCTCTTGGCAAAATAATAACAAGACCGTCTATAATAAAGAGTAAATGCAAAGTCTCTTATGTCTCTTGATCGAGTTCAATGAGTTGACAACTACGAACAAAACATCACCATATGGACCAATGTTATTCTAGTATAGATTTCTTATCACATTGGTCATATGGAAAGGTATCAATCACATTGTTGAGCATAAAGTAGCTACAATGACCTAGAAGAGTTGTTAGTCAAATGGGTCTGTGCAATTTTGCATTTCGAATTTGATATAATAACTTCTCTCAAATGATCTCCAAGAGAGAGTATATATGTGCTTCGAGGCCTCCTCCACAATTAACTAAAAGATCACAAAGAAGTTGAATGATACATAGGGTTTGAGTCCCTAATGATATCAAATACCTCGACCTTAACAAAGGTGATCAAATGCTCGGTATTTGGGGGGGGGGGGGGGGGTGAAAGGAGACTCTAGATATCATTTGGGATCCACGGATAAATGAAAGTGAACCAGAAGTTCAACACTTACGTACACCAAATGATGATTTCATTGTTTTAAAAAAGTCATCGCATGCATTTACTAAGACCAAGAAAGTAACAAAGTTATGCATATTACACTAGCAAGCTCATTTGGAGATTCGAAAAGTAACTCTGAAACCAACAAAATCAAGTGAGTCTCAAATATGCCAAAGCATGTGAGATCACTATGCTCTTAGTATATTATTCTCCAGAACTAGAAAGAGCCTATGAAAATACGATGATCGATCATCAATTAGATAATAAATTTCGCAATCGAAATGATTATAAAGAGTTAGAATAAAGAAATTTATCCAATGATGAATTCTTTCATGCAAAGATGAATTCTTTAAGCATGATCCTATTGGACCCGAAGTTCCAACATCGGAAAGTATATATAACATTATTGGTTTTTAATTGGGTGTTCATCCAAAAATGCAATAAACCAAAAGGAGTTTATAAGATATAAAACCAGATGGATTGCACAAAATTTTAGAGTGGATGATATGAAAATATATATTCACCAGCAGTGGATATATAATATTTGGTTGTCGATGAACCGATGTTCATAGTCTCACAATATCTCTCTGTCTAATAACGACCACGACACAATGAATAGAACTCAAAAACAACTAATAAAGCCTCCTAAAAGTCGGCAAAAACCTAGTAGGAAATAAAATATAATAATATAAAATAATGTCTTCAGATCCAAAACCACGTATCCGGAAAACTGGTCAACGGCGGGCGCCGCCTATGTTGTGTCTGTCGTTTCTCAATTGTCTTCAATAAATTCCAATGTCGTGCCTCCTTACTACTCTCTAGCTCCTCTTTAGCCTCCATATACTCCAAAACACGCTTCTTAAGCTTTTCCAAAAGTCCATCCAAGGTCGGAATGTAATTCTGCAGAATAAATACTAAAAACGCATAGATTCCAAACTCAAATACTTCACAAGCAATATACGGAACTAGACTGAAAACATAGCAAAACAACTACCTAATAGCAATAAGAAATACCTATAATGACAATATGAAATATGCATCATCAAATCCCCCCACACTTAACTCTTGCTTGTCCTCAAGCAACCATAAAGAAAAACATCATCTACGCATCCCATGGGAAATCTTTCATATTTTTACTCATCAAAAGCAACATCGTAAATAGTGCAAATATAATCAAACATATAAACGTCATCACATGTATATATATGAGATCAAGTTGCTCGCGTGCTAAAAAATCAACCTTACCAAGGATAAAATGTGTATCTCTTACTCTCATGTATTTAGGCTTTAAGAACACACTCGCCTCAATTCCATATACAAGCATCAACTCAAATATTGACATTTATATCACAAAATCTCCACCGGACACGTCAATGCAAAAATAAGGACATCAAGAGGAGTTTCGCTCAATGGAAATCTTCATAGAAGATTCCATTCGGCGGGGTTTTAATGGGGCTTGGTAGAAACATCGGGCAAGGAATTGTATTTGGTCATGTGGTGCAAAAATTCCAGGAAAACAAGATTCTAAAACTCCTAACATAACACAAACCAACTCAATAACATCAATCTCACAAATGCACAACATCTCTCAATATCATCAAAATAACTCCAAAAACATCTCTTAACTCATCAAATCTCATCTCATCTTCTCACATATCATGCAATCTCAACACCCACCCAATAAGACTCATAACCAACATACATGGATCTTATTCTTTTTTTTTCTTTTTTTTTTTTTTAATAACTACTTGAGCCAAAATTCATGAAAATCAAATGCATAAAAATGAGGGACTAAATAAGGACATAACATTACATCTTCTCAAAATCGTAAACCATAAATCACACTTTGGATTCATTCTCCTCAATCTCAAAAATAGATTCCATAACCAACTCAAAATCTCAATTCCCTCGGAATAAGGGTAAGGCTCGTCATAGGTTATGAATAATAATTTTGTGGACTATCAATAAAAAGGCTAAAGGCTCAAATTGGCTTCAAAGCAAGATATAACATAAGGTAGACATGGATAAATATGTGGCTAAAAAGTTGCCTTTATCATTTGAACTTATTAAGCAATGAACATGTATATAATCGGCCTTGAAAATATATAACCATGGCAATACTCAATGATAAATGCATAGGAAGAGTAAATCACACAAGAAAAGCAAAAGGAATAAAGATGTATCACTTATAAGGCCAAAAATATCTCACTGGGACAATATTTTGTTGAATTTAAAGCATACTCCCAAACTTAGATCATACATGCTCAATTACATATGCTTAATCATATTTCAGTAAAAAACAATTTTCAGGATAAGATCATATCATTCCAGAATTCCATGGGATTTATAAGATCATGCCAGTATAAAGTCAAAATAGGACAAACTCAAATTAAGATGGAAATCTTTGATAAAACAATATGCAAAACAACAAAACAAGACTCACTTTTTTTCATTTTTGACATTTTCTGTAACATAAAAGAAATAACATAAAGTAAATAACAAGAATCAAAAAAAGAAATTCAAACATGAACTAACCTAACTAAGTCACTTCATTCTCCCCCAGCCCCCCCCCCCCCCCCCCACACACACACACATACATGTAGCATTGTCCTCAATGCATAGAAACACAAAAAGGAACAATGAGAATATAAAAATAAAGGGTTTGAATGAAGCAAATGACTGACCTATTACTGTGAAGGTGGGGTCTGGGGTCCAGACCGCTGATTGATGTCCAGGGAAATCTGCGCACAGGGCTTATGAAGACATGCTTGTATTATGTCAATCTTCTTCTCTAGACTCAATTGATTCTCATGTAATCGAAGAAAACTTCTTAGGTGGTGATCTTCCAATCTAGTCAAGCGACTGTCAATAATTGCCATAAGCTCAAACAAAGAACAACTCTCAGTGGGGATATCAAGATCATCATCAGTCTCATTTCCTAGAAGAAATCTGCTTAAAGAGGACGGGTCTACAACCATCACAGCAGGTGTTGGAACATGACGAATACAGAAAGCAGCCAAAGTCGCGCCACCAGGTAAATTCAAAGGAAGATACTGGTGATGCTCACCCTTCACACCATATAACCAACGAAAACACTCGCTGTTGTCAAAGCGGCTAACTCTTTCAATTAGACGAGCGTTCAGTAGGGCTGTCATGTCAAAATAGAAAGGCGATGACAGGGTTGCAGAGAGCTCAAATCCATACCCATATAGCGTGCTATAAGGGTAATCAATCCACCAAAAGTAACAATATGGGAACTCATATAATCTTTTCTTCGAAGTGCGTCTGCACAAGCAGCCAAAAAAAACTCTATCTAATCTGGTACACATTCGACTTCTGGCGTCAAACAACGTAACCACATCCACATCCTCTTAGGAATAACCTTCAGATCAACAGAACCATAGAAGGCATGGGTCAACACCTTATGGCATAGCCTAAGGGCAGGATGCGTAATCAGATAATCATGAAAGTTCTCAGTTCCTCCAACATGGCCTGACACTATAGCCCAAGTCTCAGTAGGTGTAGTAACAAACGAGCCCCGACGCCAAGGATTGGTACATGCATTCCCAAAGCATGAGATAGAAATCGTTTCTGAATCGAACATTCAGTACCCAATAATATGAAGCGGATGTCATTATCACATCCCACATCCAGAGTCGACGGGAACTCACGTACCAAAACAGGATAAGTCGGCACGCTCATCGATATGAAATTAGCGAGACCTCCCTTATCTAGCATCTGGGATACTGGATCATGAAGACCAAGCCCTCTGCAAGTCTGCAATGCCTCCAGATGAAAGAATCGCGTCGACTGATAACTCACATCGCGTAGCAGAAACCACCACTCCTTCTCAATTGTAGACAAATAGGTTGGAGCATCCATTTTAAGAGCACGAGACATAAATCATAGGATCGAGGAAGAGAAACACGAAAAACGACCAAAAGACGGGCTCGTTGTAGCGGTGGCGGGCATCGTGTATGCAGAACCACAAATCCGAGTAAAAACGTTGGAAAACCGACGTCCACTCCTCCAAACTTTAACTTTTCACGAAAAACATGGTTTCAAAGGGTTCTTTGGTGGTAGGTAGGGGAATGGAATGAGAAAAGATTGAATTTTGTGGATGTAGGGTAATGGTGGAAAGTGTTTTGGTGGACAGAATCGATTGAAACGCAAGACTTTAGGTAGTTGGAATGGATTCCAGTAGGCTTTTGGGTTTTGTAGATTCTTTGAGCAAGCTTGAATGATTCACAATAGGGAGTAGCAATATATGGTGAGTTGGAAATGATATCTATCAAAAAGAAAAATAGGAAACTATTAAAACTAGATAAAATAGAAATAGAAAAGATAAAATCACTAGTCCTAGGAAATAAGGAAACTAATCCTAAGAAGAAAAAATAAAATCTAATCCTAAGATAGATAGAAAATAGATAAAAGATAAAATGCTAACTTAAGATAAAAAGAAAATAATCTAACCTAAAAATAGATAGAAAATAATTTAATCCTAGAACAAGATAAAAGAGGAATAAATCTAATCCTACAAAAAAAACTAACCTAAAACGAAAAATAACAAAAAATAAGAAAGATAGACACTTCCCTTCCAAGTTTAACAAAATTCGAACTCGTCAGGCGGACAGGGGGACGGCGCCGTGGCTGGGGCGTCGTGTCCACAGAAAGTTACTCCGTTCTTCCAAATCAATCAAAACTCAATCCGAAACAAGTCACGACTTACCGTAACTTCCGAAATCCAGCGACACGATTGATCCTACTTTATTGAATTGAAAACTAATTGCAAAAATAGAAATACTACCTAACTACCTTGGGTTGCCTCCTAAGAAGCGCCTTTGTTTCACGTCTTTGGTTAGACGTGATGCATTTCTTGATCAAGTTATTCCACCAAGATCCCCTACACTTGTCCTTTTCAAGAGAAGAGGCGGAACTTTAGGAACTTCTCCAACATATCCTTCAACTGCATCGATTGATTCCTTCTTGAAATGAGTTACTCCTGGAGGTTGTCCTGCAGTTGCAAAAACCTCGACATTGTTAGAAATCAACTTCTCACAAGGAATAGAAATGGAATCATTTGAATTAGACACATTGTCATGTGACTTAAACAAATTCTCAATTTTCTTCTCAACGTCATCTACGGAATCATTGGTAGAAGAAATAAATTCTCAATTTAGTTTCAGCAAAAGCATCTAACAAACCATTTGATTCATTCCTGTGATTACTTTCATTAGAGTCAAGAACATCTACGGAATCATTGGCAGAAGAAACAATAGGCTCAAATATAGAAAACTCAATCTTTCTACCATCAAACTCCATAGTTAGTGAATCTTCAAAACAATCAATCTTAGTCTTAGCCGTTCGCAAGAATGGTCTTCCCAAGATAATCGGGGTTTCAGGCATACCTTGTTCCATGTCTAGAATAAAGAAATCTGCCAGAAATATCAAATCATTCACCTTAACCAAAACATCTTCAACAACTCCTCTAGGCTTAATACTAGAACGATCAACTAGTTTTATAGTAACACCAGTTTCAGACAATGAATTGAGACCCAAAAATATGTACAAGTTATAAGACATAACATTAATTGAAGCACCTAGGTCTAACATAGCTTTGGTGAAGCTAGCATTACCTATTGTACATGGGATAGTAAACATACCTCGATCTCCGCACTTTTCAGGCAATCGTTTATGAAGCAAAGCAGAAACATTCTCACTTAAACTTACCTTTTCTTTTTTTTCGCATCCTTTGCTTTTGCTTCATCGTGCATAGCTCTTTCAAGAATTTTGCATAGCAAGGAAAAGTTTTAATCAAATTGAAAAGTGGAATATTTACCTCACAATGAGCAAAGGTGTCATAAAGAATTTGTTAATCTTCCCACTAACGATCATATCTTAAGGCATGAGGAAAGGGTGGTGCATGTCTTGAAACCTCAGAAGACCACTATTTAGAAGAACTCTTCGGGGATTGAACAACTTCATAAGTCGGATCCGTCACTAGAGGAGGCGGCAGGCGCCGTGGTGAGGGGTGACGGGCACCGTCTATGCAGTGTGTCTCCAATTCTGTCTCTTCCTCCTTATTTCCCAAATTAACTTCTTCCCTAGGCCTCTCTTCAACATTCCTAGTGGGCACATTCACATGTTTACCTCCTCTAAGGATCATGACACGAACATTCTTCTTCGGATTCACTACCACCTGCGATGGTAACTTTCCCGAATCTTTCGCTTTCAATTCACCAATGTCCTTAGCCCTCTAACTCGCCAACTTTTCTTGAACACTCATCTTGTCCAATAGCAACCTCAATGTCTCATCTCTATCTTCTTGTTGAGTGTTTCTAGGACGATTCTCGAATTGTCTTCTCTGAAAAGGAACTTGTTGCTGATGGCATCTACCGTTGAATCCACTTTGGTAGTTTGAATTGTAGCCCTGATTATAATTGTTACTAAAGTTGCGGCAAGGTCCATAATCTATAGCATTCACTTCAGCAGTGTTCTCCTGAATCAAGGAACACTTATCATTCGGATGAGTTGGATCTCCAGTAACACCACAAGGTCTAGGCTGATGGGGTTGATTAATTTGTATAGCCATCTTGTTCACGGTCTCCATAAGCCTATCGATATCATCCTTGTGTCCATCTCTCGAACTATCAAACTTATGAACTCCTCTAACTCTTTGGTGTCTCCCATATTGATGCGATGCATTAGCTAATCCTTCAAAACTCTACATTGCTTCTTGAGGTGTTTTATCCAAAATATCTCCTCCGCTAGTAGCATTGATGAAACTCATATAGGTGTCAAGCAAGCCTTCATAAAGATACAACACTAGATTATCCTCGGGTATACCATGTTGCGGAAAACGACCCTTAAGCTTCTTGAACCGCCCAACATACTCATAAAGACTCTCCGTAGGTGATTGCTCAATACTGGACAGCTCCTATTAAGTTTGTTGAAGCGATTTGTAGGAAACTACTTTTGCAGGAAAGCTTTCTTCAATTACACCCAAGTAGTAATGCTTTTTGGGGGGTAGGTAGTAAAGCCAATCGCTTGCAGGATCCTTCAAAGTAAAAGGGAACACTATCAACATCAATTGGTCATCGTTCAGCCCTTGGGGTCTTAGTCTATCACACACGCTCACAAAGGTAGCAAGGTTCTTGTTTGGTTCCTCCCCAGGTAATCCATGAAAGTAAGGCAAAATAGAAGACCAATTCGAGCTATACTCAAATCTTGAACCCTCAGGGAGATCTGGAAGACTAATTGCAAGTGGTTGAGCACTCAAATTAGGTTCCTTTAGGTTTCTCAGGGTCCTTCTTGGCGGATCAACAACAACGTCTTCTGCCATCTCCTCGTCTGTCTCAAACACAAGCTTCCTCTTCAACCTAAGAGATCTTTCAAACTCAGGATCAAAAGACAAAGGCAATGAATTAGAAGATCTAGTTTGAACCATACAAGGACACAAAAGACTCAAAGTAAAGAGTAATTGAAAAAGATAAAGAAAAGCAAACTCCTTTCTTCTCCCCGGCAGCGGCGCCAATTCTCTCTAATTGTGTTCATAGTCTCACAATAGCTCTCTCTCTGACAATGACCACGACACAATGAATAGAACTCAAAAACAACTAATAAAGCCTCCTAAAAGTCGGCAAAACCCTAGTAGGAAATAGAATATAATAATATAAAATAATGTCTTTGGATCCAAAAACGCATATCCGGAAAACTGGTCAACGACGGGCGCTGTGCAAGGGGTTGCGGGTGCCTCCTATGCAGTTTCCGTCGTTCCTCAATTGTCTTCAATAAATTCCAATGTGGTGCCTCCTTGCTCCTCTCTAGCTCCTCATTACCCTCCATATGCTCCAAAACATGCTTCTTAATCTCTTCACAAAGTCCATCCAAGGTCGGAATGTAATTCTGCAGAATAAACACTAAAAATGCATAGATTCCAAACTTTAATACTTCACAAGCAATATACGGAACTAGACTAAAAAAAAGCAAAAAAACTACCTAATAGCAATAAGAAATACCTATAATGCCTATATGAAATATGCATTATCAACCGACTACAACCGTAATTGACGGGCATAGTAGTTGTATACTCAAATTAATCATTAATAAAATAATATAAGTGAAAATGATCGATTAATTTAAAATTTCAGAAGCATCAATATAAAAGCCTTATCATATGTACGCGATTAAGCCAAAATGTGCTTATAGTACTTGAAGTATCATATATTTGTGTAAGTGGTGACATAGTCCCTGAAGAACTATACACAATGTTGTATTCTTTTCCTTAATCTTGGTTTTTACCAATTGGGTTTTTCCAAGGTAAGGTTTTTAACGAGACAACTTATGCACCATTTAATACAATACATCCCCCAGATCAAATGATGAATATCACGTTAGGTCCTGAAGTACTTTATGATTTTGCATTGAAAGCATCTCAACACCAAGACATATAAGTCAAGCGCATCGATGTCAATTGCAATATATGAAGACATTTCGGCTTGTACACGTCAAAGAAAATGTTCAGACTCGGACATGCAACTCATGAAGTCAAAATATTATCAGGAAGTTTGAAGAGCTTATCACAATGAGAAAGTTGTAAGAAGAATGTTGAATTCAGGGGGAGAATTTACGCACTACACTCTTTTTTCATTCGATCGGGTTTTGTCCCCTTGTGTTTTTCTGACAAGGTTTTTAATGAGGTAGTATCACCAAAACGTATCAAACATCTATACTTTTTTCCCTTAGCCCTAGTTTTTGTCCCATTGAGTTTTTCTAGGTGAGGATTTTAATTACACAGTTTGTAATGTAAGAGGTGTACAACATTCCCCCTTAGATGTAAGTCGTTGACTAAATCACAAAATATTTAGTGATTTAGTCAAAATATGGTTAATCCGTTGTTTCAAATAGAGACTATATCCCAACTTTTAAAAAAACAATAGAATAATAAAGTCGTTGTTTCAATCAACGACTTTGTATTTATTTTAATTTTTTAATAAAATTTGTAATTGAAATGAGAAAGTGAGAAAAAATGTAAATATAGGTAGAGCCGTTGTTTAAAACCGTGACTCTACCCATTTATATGTAAAAAAAAGGGCAAATCGCATAAAATAGCACAAACTTTAGGCATAGTTACATTCAGTGGCACGAACTTAAAAAAAAATAGAAAAATAATCACCAACTTTGGGGTTTAGTTGCGGTCGGTGGCACGTACCCCCTATCTCGCTAATGTGGACTAGTGGGGCTGCTTACATGGAATTTTTTTTTAATTAAAAAGGCATATAGCAAGATATGGATTAGTGAGAATGCTTACATGATTTATTTATTTTTAAATTAAAAGACATAAAAGATGTGTCCAAATTATGAAACTAGCTAGGTTTCAATTTTTTTTTTTCCATGTAATTCCAAATCAAAGATAATTGTGACAAATAGTATAACATTTGGAAATTAAAATTTGGTACTATTTATTTTAATTTGCAAATGTTATATTTGTCACAATTATCTTTGATTTGGAATTACATGAAATAAAAATAAAAATGGAACCTAGCTAGTTTCATAATTTGGGCACATCTTTTGTCTTATAATTTTTAAAAAAAAAATCCATGTAAGCATTCTCACTAATTCATATCTCGCTATATGTCTTTTTAATTAAAAAGATTCCATGTAAGCAAGCACCTCCATTAGTCCACATTAGCGAGATATAGGGTATGTGCCACTGACCGTAACTAAATCTCAAAGTTTGTGATTATTTTTGTATTTTTTTAAGTTTGTGTCACTGAGTGCAACCACCTCTAAAGTTCGTGCTATTTTATGCAATTTGCCCAAAAAAAATGTTGAAAAGGAGAGAGAATGAGAGAGATAAGTAGAGGAGAGAGATAGTGAGAGGGGGGAAAGGGGGTGTCTGCAAAGAGGGGAGGGGAGAAAGAGATAATGAGAAAGTGAGTCTCCAGATATATTTTTTTAATTAAGGGAGAGTCACTGTTTCAAACAACGACTTTAATATTATATATGTATTTTTAAAACTGAGCTAAAGTCGTTGTTTTAAACCACGATTTATACTCAGTTTGGCTATCCTAAAATAGTTTGGATTTCTGGCTAATTTCCAAATTTTTTGCTCTTTTTTGGCCATTATGAAAAAAAAATTCTAATACTTATATATAGAATAGAGCTGTCAAAATCTGACCCGACCCGAGTCACCCGAACCCGACCGAAACCCGAAAATTCGGAGTCATTCATAACCCGAACCCGAGACTGAACCCGACCCGACTCGAAATAGACCCAAACACAGATAAACCCGACCCGTCCCGACTCTAAACCCGACCTGACTTTGACCCCGACCCGACCCAACCCAACCCGAATTGAAAAAAACTAATAATAATATCTAAAAAAAAAAAAAAAAAAAACTAATGGACCAAAAGCTAAAAATGAAATGGTCATTGAAAATGATATGGGCCAATGATATAGTCAAACCACAAATAAGCCAATTTGCAACTTGCTAGTTAAAATAAGGTTAATACTTAAATGTACAATTTATTTGATTTAATTATAGCACTGATCAATTGTTTTAAATGTTTAAAAAAGGACGATGTTGCCGAATATCGAATTTCCGATTATGACTTTTTTTAAAATCGGTCAACAACCGATGAGTCAATAACAATGAGTGTATTCAACCGAGTCAAAATTACATATTCAAGTATTCAACAGAGTCAAAATCATTTATTTTAAGTAAATTACATATTTAAGTATTCAACCGAGTCAAAATCATTTATTTTAAGTAAATTACATATTTAAGTATTCAACTTTCAACCGAGTCAAAATAAACCTAATTATCCAAACGGGTTGAATATGATTCGACCGAAAACTCAAACCAACTATACCGCTATACCCACTTTGATTTGAAACTCAAATGAGACCGACCCGCCTCTTGACCCGAAACCCGAACGAAACGACCTGCTTTGACCCGAACCTGAATGGGCATGACCCGACTTAACCCGAAACCCGACCAATATCCGACCATAAATTTTACCCGAATTGACCCGACCCGAACGACCGACTTGCCAGCTCTACTTATATAGGTGGATTGTTCACCTCCCAAACTCCCACCATGATGACACCAATTTACCGATTTATGTATCTCTTCTTGCCTTACCTATATAAGGCTTGTAAGTTCATTTGAGAATATAGGCAAGTAAGATCTCTTCCCATTATTCTTATAAGACCCCAATATAACCTATTTTGGATATTATTTTTGGTCATATGAGTTTATCTATAAAACCACCTTACAAATATGTATAGCTTTCTAACTTTAACCACCCTATTTTACTTTTCTAATTTGACAAAAAAAAATGCCCTTTTGGTAGATTTGGCTATTTTTTTGGAGGTTTGAAATTTCGAGTTATCAAGATATTCAAGGTCAAGACCTCAAAATTTATTTTTTCTTTGCAATTTCCCTTCCTGATGTGGAGTATGTCAATTGCCATTTTTTTTTTATTAGGTAAAAATTCGGCTGGGGGACCCTAGCCGAAAGCATCATGTCGGATGAGGTCAAGAAGACCTGTATCTGAGTATAGCTCAGATCCCCTGGTAGAGTAGCAAAGGTGTGCAACCTTATCTGCTACCCGGTTACCAATACGGGGAATATGTGATATGCTCACATTTCTTATTCCTTTGAGAAGGTTTTGGATATCTGACATAGCCATTTCTATTTCCCAAGGACATCCAGCTTGCGATGTTAGGTAATCCGTGATAATTTTAGAGTCTCCTTCTATTATTAGACTTGCTATGTTTAGTTCTCTCGCCTTTTCTATCCCTAGGCGTAGAGCTAATGCTTCCGCTATAAGGGGTGATTGTCCACCGTTTGCTTTTCCGCCAATGTTGATTGGGTTTCCATGCCAGTCTCTGATGATGTATCCAATGGAACTGTTTGTGGTTGATTTGAATGATCCGTCAAAGTTTAACTTATATTTTCTCTCTGGAGGTTTTTTCCATCGGTGGGTTTTCCTGTTGTTCCCAGATAGTCCCTTTCCTTTACTTTGTTTCTGTATGCCGTCTTCCTCCATATCATTCCACTTACTAGCTTTCCTCCAATTATCGATATTGGTCGTGATCATTTTCTTTATAGCCTCTGTAGAGGGAATGGTTTCATTTCTAAAGATTGTTTGATTTCTTATAAACCAAATGGTCCACCATCTGATTGCTAACTGTTGTTTCTTTTCCATCGGAAGAGTGGAACCTAAAGTTTGTAAAATTTGATTCATATCTCTGTTTCCTGTAATTAGATTGTTGATGTTTTGAGATATTTGACCATGGAATTGTTGCTGAAAATTGTTAATGGGACATTCTATGAATAGGTGAATATCATCCTCCATGCCTTGGTTGCACAAGCTACATGTGGTTGGTACCGCCACCCCTTTTAGGGCCAGCCTGGTAGCCGTGGCTAGACCTTTTTGTTTTATTTTCCAAATAAAGTTCTTAACTTTAGGTGGGGCGTCAAGTTTCCAGATCCATGAGAACTCATTCGACGGTCTTTGTGGAGTTGATGAGATTAAGTTAAAGGCACTTGTTGTTGTGAACCATCCCTTTTTGGCAGGCCACCAATACAGTCTGTCTGTCAGGGGAGTGATTGGCAGTGGAATTTGCATAATATCCTTTACTATTGGCTTTGGGAGCACCGATTCGAGTTTTTCCTTCCACCATTGTCCTCCTATAATGAAATTACTTACGGAATCATGTTGGTTAACGTTTTGTTGAGAGTCTATTTTGTCTTTTAGAGGTGTCGTATCCACCCAGTTATCTTCCCAAAACTTAATTGATTTCCCATCCCCCACCTGCCAGATGAGTCCCCTTTTGAATTTTGGAATCAGATAACTTAGCTTCGACCATTGCCACGAGGCATTGCCTTTTCTAGAGTAGGTAAGGATGTGGCTTTCTTTCAGATACTTGTGTTGTATGATTTTGACCCAGTTATTTTCTGGTTCTGCCAGAATTTTCCAGAGGAGTTTTAGCTGAAGAGCTTCATTCATATCTTTGGTTTTTCTAATTCCCAATCCTCCATCCTTTTTTGATTTACATATTTTGTCCCAACTGATTAAGGGGCTATGTTGCGCATCTTTGTTCCAGAAAAAGGTTCTGTTGATTTGATCTAGTTGTTTGTGTACCGCTACCGGAAGCATGAAGCTGTGCATTGAGTATAAAGGTTTCGATGATAAATTAGACACTATTAGGGTTGCTCTACCTTGTTGAGAAAGGGCATTGGCTCGCCATTTGCTCAATTGGTCTTTAGACTTGCATATCATTTCGCCAAAGGTTTCCTTGGTAACCCTCCCATTTATGATTGGACAACCTAAATATTTGTCAATTGCCAATGGTTTACAAAAGAAAATGAAAGTCCAATTATTTTTTTGCGGTTAAATTTTGGACAGCTACGCGGCATGAAATCCTCCGATTATTGGACATCTTCCATTAAAAAAAAATAGAAATAGTAAGAGTAGGTGGAACCATATTATGTATGTGTGTAAATAATCAATAGAGTTTTGTAAATTGTGATTCTTGATCTCTTCATTAACTTAGAATGAATATATAGATACAATGCTTGGGCTCCAAGGCTTATTGGATATGCACAGCGGATATGGGAAGATATACATAATACAAAAGGATAGAAATATATCCTGACTAATATTATATCCTAATACCCCCCGCAAGCTCATGGAGGATCACAAACATGGAGCTTGGAGCGCAGGGAGAGGAAACGAGCCGTACCGACCGCTTTGGTGAAGATGTCAGCAATCTGATCCTGACCACAGACATGACGAACAATCAGTGAGCCATCCTCAACTTGCTCACGAACAAAGTAGTAATCAATCTTGATGTGCTTAGACCGCTGATGGAAAACTGGATTGGCGGACATGTAGGTTGCACTCAAATTGTCACACAAAACGATGGGAGGCCGAACAGCTGGAGCTCGCAGTTCAGATAGCAATTGTTGGATCCAAATGAGTTCAGTGGCAGCGAAGGCAATGGCCATGTATTCAGCTTCAGTACTGGATTTGGCGACAATATTTTGCTTCTTAGATGCCCAGCTGATAAGATTACCACCATAATAGATGGCAAACCCATGCTGAGAGCGACAGTCATCACCATCAGATGCCCAACCGGCATCAAAGAAGGCCACAAGGCGGCTGTCAGTAAGGGGACGGAAGACAAGACCAGAGGAAATAATACCTTTTAGGTAGCGCAGGATCCGTTTAACAGCGGACCAATGAACCTCAGTAGGGGAGTGCATGAACTGACAAACCCGGTTGACAGCATACGAAATTTCTGGCCGAGTGATGGTGGCATACTGAAGTGCACCAACAATGCTCCTATAGAGGTGTGGATCCGAGTGAGGATCACCGTCACGAACTAACCGAGAGGCCGTCTCAGCAGGGGACGAAATGGGGCGAGCATCTTGCATTTTGCTTCGTAAGAGAAGGTCGTGAATATACTTCTGCTGAGATAGGAAGATCTGATTTGGTTGGCGGGTTAGTTCAATGCCGAGAAAGTAGTGAAGATCACCCAAGTCGTGCAAAGAGAACGTCTGATTGAGAAGCGCAATGAATGTATCAATCTCTGCAGACACAGAGCCAGTGACAATGAGGTCATCAACATAGACTAAGACGAGGAGAGTGGGTGACCCCTTACACCAAATGAATAGCGAGGTATCCGACTGGCAGGGACGGAAGCGATGTTGTAAGAGAAATTGCCGAAGCTTTGTGAACCAGGCACGGGGCGCTTGCTTCAGGCCATAAAGAGCTTTGTGAAGCAGACAGACAGCATGGGGAGAAGACTGATCAACGAACCCTGGAGGTTGTGCCATGTACACCTGTTCAGAAAGATCACCATTCAAAAAGGCGTTATTAATGTCAACCTGTCGGAGAGGCCAGGACTGATGGAGAGCCAGGGAGAGCACAATGCGAATGGTGGTGGGTTTGACAACTGGACTGAAGGTGTCAAAGTAATGAACCCCTTCTTTCTGATTGAAGCCCTTTGCAACAAGGCGAGCCTTATAACGCTCAATGGAACCATCAGCACGACGCTTGATCTTGTAAACCCACTTACAACCAACAATGTTAGCATGCAGAGGGCGTTGTACAAGAGTCCAAGTCCCATTACGTATGAGGGCATCAAATTCAACTTGCCTGACATTCTGCCACTCAGGTGATTTAGAGGCTTGAAGGAAGGTTTTTGGCTCATCATACAAGTCAGGAACAGAGGGAAGAGGGTGATTTGTGGTGATATGAGCTTTGGGTTTCAATTTATTTGTGTGGGCTCGTGTGAGCATGGGATGGGTGCTATCAGTGGCAGGGCGAAAATAGGATGGAATGACGGGTTGCTCAGCAGGGATAGGAGAAGGAGACGTACCTTGAGATGGAGACACTTGAGCCGCAAGCTCCTCCTCTAAAGATCGTGAGACCGAGCCGGGAGTGGTGGTGGGGGTGTCGGCTGGAGATTGTGGTAGGGGAGGCAGCTGCTGTATGGGTGTGGTCGAGTGCAAGAACTGGTCGGAATGCAGCGGATGGGATGCTGTCAAGGGAGTAGGGGCTGTCGGCGGGGACAGTGGTGGGGAGAGAGGCGACGGTAGCCAAGGGGAGGAAGCCTGATGTAATAGGCTAAGGGTGGGGAGATGCGAGTCTAAGGATGGTGTGGGGGAGTGAACGGCTGTATGAAATGGGTATGGGAAGGTGGCTTCATCAAACATGACATGACGAGCGACATAGACTCGATTTGTGGGAACATGAAGACACAAATACCCTTTGTGTTTGGAGCTGTAGCCAATGAAAATGCAAGGGGATGAGCGAAACTCCAATTTGTTGGAGGTGTAGGGGCGCAGAAATGGATAACAGAGGCATCCAAAAGTCTTAAGGAATTTGTAATCAGGGATTTTGCCATAAAGACTCTCAAAGGGAGATTTGTAATGCAACACAGGAGTGAGAGTCCTGTTGTGAAGGTAGACTGACGTGTGAAACGCATGCTCCCAGAAGCTCTGAGGCACTTTAGCGTGAGAGAGCATGGCAAGACCCTTTTCAACAATAGTCATGTGACGACGCTCAGCAGCCCCATTTCGGGGTTGAGTGTGAGGAGAGGAGACTCTGTGTAAAATACCTTGAGATTGAAGAAAGGAGGAAACATTTCGATATTCTCCTCCCCAATCTGATTGGAACTGCTTGATTTTGGTAGAGAACTGGGTCTCAACCATTTTATGAAATAACTGAACATGATGAAGGACCTGTGATTTATGAGTCAGAAAATATATCCAGACAAATTTGGTGTGATCATCCACAAAGATTAAAAAAATATGAATTGCCATTAAAGGATGCAACAGGAGCAGGGCCCCAGACATCAGAGTACACTAATTCAAAAGGAAGCTGACTGGACTCATGTGGACTATTGAGAGGGAGTCGATGACTCTTCCCAAGTTGACAGGACTCACAAACTGTTTTAAGATTATTCAAAGACGCTGGTAATTGAAATCTAGATACTAGACGACGGAAAACAGACTCATGCGGATGACCAAGACGCTCATGTCATGTTTGAAGACTTGTCTTTTCTCCAAGGAAGGCTTGATGGGGTGGCCGAGATGGATCAGGTGGTTGGATATGGTAAAGCCCGTTCTCAACGATTCCTTTGAGGAGGGTGCGTCCCTACATGTCCTTCACAAAGCAAGCAGATGGGTAAAATAGCATGTAAACATTGTTGTCTTTGGTCAATTGAGAAACGCTCAAGAGGCTTTTTCGAATTTGAGGAACAAAGAGGATTTTATGTAAACGAATGGGTTTAGGATTGGCAAGCAAGGAAGAAGAGCCCAAATAAGTAATAGGAAGGGACATACCATTGCCCACCTGCAGACCTTCATTGCCAGTGTAATCAGAGTGAATAGAGAGATTACCGAAATCAGCGGTCACATGGTTGGTTGCACCAGAGTCAAAGTACCAGTTGGGATCAACTAGTGTGGACGGAGGAGCACCAACGTTGAAAGCGTGGCGTTGTGGCGAGGGCTGCTGAAACTGCTGCTGAAGCTGCTGCTGGTCGGACTGCTGGGGTGTGCCGCGGCCGCCGCCAGATCTGCCTCCTCGACCGCTTCCTCTACCACCGCGACGATCGTTGGTGTTGTTCGTGGGAGGAAAGTCGTTGGTGTTGAGACGCTGCCAGCAGTTGATGGCCTCATGACCAGTCCTAGAGCAAATCTGACATTGAGGACGTGGTCGAGAGGGATCATTGGGAGTCTGTTCTGGACGCCCTGTGGATTGGGAGGAGCGGCCGCCACGACTTGCCACGTTAGCCGAGAGGGCCGAGTCAGAGGCGGGAACGAGAGACGCTGCAATGTGCTCCTCCTCCCGAAGAAGAAGGCCAAGTAACTCATCAGAGGAAATCGGATCCCTCTGCATGTTGTAGGATGTAAGAAAAGCCGAGTAAGATGTACCAAGGCCGTTGAGAATGCATTCGACGAAGTCAGCATCAGAAACAATGTAGGCGCATTCCGCTAAGGCATCAGAAAAGGAACGCTTTTTCTCAACATACTCGAGAATGGTGAGCGAACTCTTCTAAAGATTTTGCATCTGCTGTTTGAGATGCATCTGACGAGCACGAGTCTGAGCAAAGAACATACGCTCAAGGATTGCCCAGGCTTCATGAGTGGACTGCACGCGAGCAACATGAGCGAGGAGCGGTGTGGTGAGGGTTGACCGGATGCAAAGAAGAACCAGACGGTCCTTCTTCCTCCAATCGGCAAAGGCTGGGTTGGGTGGCGGAGTTTCTGTAGAGCCAGATGGGGCATCAAGGGTGGTTGTAGGAGCGTTGGATTTGAGAAGAAAGGGTTCAAGGTCAAACGCCTCGAGGGCAGATTTGATTGTGTGTCGCCAGAGGGTGTAATTGGAGCGATCAAGGCGAACATTGAGATTGGGAAATTGGAGAGCCGGAAGAGGGCCGGTTCCAGAGGCCGCGAGGAGGATGTTGTCGGAGTTCTTGGTGTCGTCGGTGGGGTTGGGCGGTGTGTCGGAAACAACGGCGGACGGTGGGGTTTGGTCGGTTGACATGGTCGGCGGCGAAATTGGAAAAGATTAGGAGGATCGGGTTAAGGCTGATACCATGTAAACAATCAATAGGGTTTTGTAAATTGTGATTCTTGATATCTTCATTAACTTAGAATGAATATATAGATACAATGCTTGAGCTCTAAGGCCTATTGGATATGCACAGCGGATATGGGAAGATATACATAATACAAAAGGATAGAAATATATCCTGACTAATATTATATCCTAATAATGTGCATCAATAAGGAAATTGCATCTCCTTTTTAACCCACCCGAGTCCTCAATGTTTCAACCATAAAAGAAGCCCTTTTAGGGCCTCCTCCTCCTCCTTTTGAAGTGAAAGTTTGGTACAAAGGGTTAAAAAAAATAGGAGCAACCCACATCCAGTATGAAATTACTCCCGCGTGATGCTGCAGGCCAGGACACCTTTACCCACTTTACTCACTATATACATACAATATATCTCAATATGTCGTCAGGCCCGTGCTTAAGCATGTTCAGGTGGATCAATTGAACAGGGCCCCCAAATTTTTAGGGGCCCAATATGATAAAAAATCAAAATATTACAATTTTCTTTCATCAACTGGAAATGATGTTTAATTGGCTCCGTGGAAAGAGTGCGCGCCTGACTTCGATCATTCCCGAGTTTGACTCCTCCCAGCAACTTGTCCCTTCTATTTTAATTTATTAAATTTTTCCTCTGGTTATTTTTATTTTTATTTACAGTGTATGTTTTTTTACCATCTCTTTTTTTTTTTTTTTTACAGTAGGCAAACAGTTGGAGTTTGTTACATAAGTTGTAACAAACAACCATGATCATCCCTTAGGATGATGGAGTACAGCTCCTTCGTAAGGGGAGATGTATGACTAGTACAAACGATACCCTTTCTAGCTATGAAGTCAGCTACTTTGTTTGCTTCTCTGTAACAGTGTTTGAACTGGATAATTTGAAATTCCGTAGCCATGATATTGATCTTCTCTACTTGGTGAATGACTTCCCATGGAGTAGCGATCTCTTTCCTTATAGCTTTGATTATAGTCTCATTGTCGCTTTCAATGATAGCCTTCTGGATCCCTTTACTACTTGCATGCCTGAGGCCTACAATAATAGCTTCTGCCTCTGTTTGTAAAATCGAACCTGGAGATGTATTATGAAAGAATACATCTAACAACCCGCTTTCAGAGTCACGTATGACCCCACCCACCTGGCCATCGCCCGTGGGTTTAACCGAGCCATCTATATTAATTTTATAGATATCGCTCGGTGGTTTGGTCCACCTAGTCTTTCGCCTAGCATTACATCGATTTGTACGGTTGTTTTCTACTTCGATTTGCGAGTTCCAGAGTTTTATATTTGACATGATCTCAAAGGCTAAGTTGATGGTTGCATTTGGTTTTATATTTTTGAAGATGTAATTGTTTCTGGTGTCTCAGATGGATTGCCAAATAAAGGCTAATTCTTTGATTGTTGATTTGCTATAACTCTTTTTATCCTGTAGAATGTACTTTATATCTTCATCATAGTCTTCTTTTAGGAGGAGAGTTTTCCCACTTGTACTTTCAACATTTTGGATTAGTCTCCTTGTATATTCGCAGTTGACGAAAAGATGGCTGGCATCTTCATCAGCCGAATTACAGAGTGAGCATTGAGATGGTACCCTATTAAAATGTTTGTTTAGTCGTTGGGTGGTTGGTAATCCATCTATCATTATTTTCCAAATTAAATTTTTTATCCTTGGTGGTATATCTAGTTTCCATATCCATTTATAATCTGCCGGATTGCTATTAATGGTAATGGGTTTTAGCCGAGAAGTCGACTTGGTTGAGAAGGTACCATTCTTTTCAAGTTTCCAAATTAATTTATCGTTTGTTTCCCAATTGGGGATTTGCAGGTGTAGGATATGGTTCACAATGTGTGTTGGGAACAACTCCCGCAGTTGTGTTAACTTCCATCGTTTCTGATCGTCTATAAGCTGGGAAACTTTGAGATTTCGATTTTCTAATCTTTGGTATGGGATTAGGTTCATTCCTTCTAGCCACGGGTCATTCCAGACATTTACTTGATTACCATTTCCTATTAGCCATATGATGCCTTTGTTGAATTTTTCCCTTAAGGATAGAAGTCTCCCAAATTGTCAAGAGGTATTTTGATTATCTCTTTCATTGATATGGCTTGTTTGTAAATATTTTTCCTTTATAATTTTAACCCACATACTAGATTTATCTGTATGAATTTTCCAAAGAAGTTTCATTTGTAATCCTTCATTAAGTGATTCTGCTTTCCTGATTCCCAGTCCTCCTTCATTTTTACTTTTGCATATAGTGTCCCAGCTTAGTAGCGGAGTGTATCTTTGGGATTGGAGTTTATTCCAAAAGAAGTTTTTATTGATTTGATCTATTTGGTGTAGAATCCCTTTAGGTAGTAAGAAATTCTGCATAAGGTAGTTTGTTTTGGAGCTGAGGTTAGCTTGGATTAAAGTGGTTCTCCCTGCTTGGGATATGGAAGAAGATTTCCATTTGGAGAGTTGTTTTTTAAGGTTTTGTAGTGCCTCTTCAAAGACACAATTTTTCACCCTTCCATTGACCAGGGGTATTCCGAGATATTTTTCAATTGATTTGGATATGGGAATTCCCATTTGATGTGCGAGGGTTGTGGCTAGTGTTGGACTCACATTTTTTGAGAATTGAATTGAGCTTTTACTGTAGTTTATTGTTAGGCCAGAGATGTTGGCAAATTTGTTTAGGGAGTTCATGATGGTATGCAAACTCATATGAGATGCTTTGGCAAAAATTAAGGTGTCATCAGCAAATGTTAGAAAGGGTATAGGAGTTCCTTGCTTGGTTAGTTTAATTCCTATTAACGCATCTTCTTGTAGTGCTTCTTGATGGAGTTCTCTGGCTAGGCTTTCCATTACTATCACAAATATATAAGGGGCTAAAGGGTCTCCTTGTCTAATTCCTCTGTTTGGTTGGAATTGGTTACTAGCTGTATTGTTGATTAGTACCGAAAAGGACGTTGTTGTTATACATTTCATTGTCCAGTTGATCCAGATCGGGTGGAAACCCAATTTACTTAGTATTACTTCTATGTATGACCAGTTGATTTTGTCGTATGCTTTTTCCATGTCGAGCTTTAGAGCGATATACCCTTTCCTTCCTTTTTGTTTTGTGAAGGTGTGAAAGACCTCATGTGCTATTAATGTGTTATCTTGTATAGATCGACCTTCTACGAAGGCACCTTGGAAGGGGTTTATGATCTTTGGAAGAATTGATTTAATTCTGTTTGCTAGTATTTTAGCTATAATTTTATAAACCGTATTACAAAGGCTTATTGGTCTGTAGTTATTGATGGTTTGAGGTTCATCCACTTTTGGGATTAATGCAATAAATGTTTGATTTATTTGCTTTAGCATGCTGCCAGAGTGGAAGAAAGATTTGATTGTTTTGCAAAGGGAGTTACCCACAATGCTCCAATAGTGGAGGTAAAATTCTGGGGGGAATCCGTCCGGACCCGGAGATTTATCTTCTGCCATGCTATTTAGGGTCTCTTTAATTTCAGTATTGGTTGGTTGTTTTATAAGTAGCCGATTATCTTCTTCAGTAATCTGTGGCCGAATGTTTGGTATTGCATCTGCTGAAATCTTAGCTTGTTGTCTCCCAATAAATCGTTCTGCCATTTCTTTTGTTATGTGGTCTGTTATTTTTTCCTGGTCAGTTATGATCTGACCTTCTTTGGTTGTGAAGGAATTTAATCTTCTCTTAAAGTTTCTTATTTTCGCATTTATTTGAAAGTATTTAGTGTTTTTATCAGTTAAGTGTACATGTTTGATTCTCGCCCTCTGTTTCCAGAACTTGTAATTAAACTCTAGCAAATTTTTCCTCTTATTTTCCAAATTGGTGAGTCTAGTTTCTTGATTTGGGGTTAGGGTCCCCCAGGGGAGTAATTTTTGTAATTGCAGTATTTCTGGTTCTATCTTCTGTAATTGCTTGTGTATATTATTATTTTGAGTTTTGAATCTTTTCTTAATATTTATTTTTAATAACTGTTGTTTTTTCATGAAATTTTAAGCTTGTGACCCATGAAATTTGTTACACCAGACTTTTTCTATGATTTCTTTAATTTTTGGCTGTAAGGTCCAAGCCATCTCAAATCTAAATGGTGAGCCTTTTTTGTTCTCCTTTGTGCCAATGTGTAAGGTAATTGGGCAATGGTCAGAGGAGGAGAATGAATGATGCTGAGTTCTCAAATTGTTGAATTTGGTTATTATGTCCTGGTGGGCGAGAGCTCTGTCAAGTCTTTCATATGTGTTGTTTGTTGACGATTTGCTCCGTCTCCATGTGAAAATGGACCCCACGTACGGGACAGTGTGAAGATTGAGTTCATTTTTGATATTTAGCAACCTTCTGAATCTTGAGAGAGTCGGAAAATTGCCCCCCAATTTTTCAGTGTCCCTTTCAATTTCATTTAGGTCTTCAATAATTAGAATTGGTAGTTTATGCTTGTTCACTACTTTGTATATTTCTTCCCAGAAATCTTGTTTTTCACTATCTATTGAAGGTGCATAGATGAATAATATAGCGAATGTGAAATTTTCAATTGTTATTTTAAACATATAAAAATGCTTCCTAGATTCTAGGTATTGGTTGTTATTTATTATATTGTTGTCTTTGTATAAGATCCAGAGGCCACCTTTGTGGCCCACTGAGCTTATCGATACTGCTTGATGGAAGCATGTGGATTTTAATTGATGTTCAGTGGGGGCTTCTTCTGATTTGGTTTCCGAGAGAGCTAATATGTCAAGATTGTTGTTAGATCTAAGTTGATTGATTTCTTGGAGTAGTAGGGGGCGTTTAACCCCTCTAACATTCCAGTATCCAATCTTAATCATAGTTGTATATTTTTCCCTTGCCTGTTAGGCGGTTGTGGTTTTGATTGTTAGATTTGTTCTCCACTATATTCCCCAAATACAGAGGGCAGCTAATCGATAGAAGGATAACAGTTGAGTTTAATCAAGAGTTTTGATGCATTTTGGTACCCGAAAGCTGGGCAATACCATGTGTTGTAGCTCGTTGTAGCAATCCAATCTGACAGTTCCAATATCTAAGTTTGAGTGCAAATTTGTTGTTTGATTGTTGGATGTAAGGTTTGGTTTGGTTAGCCACCACTAGATCCTTAGGAAAGGCAGTGGAGCACAACCGAAGTTTTGAAAGAGGAGAAGAGACCATACCAATAAAATGCAGTGCAGGGGCCATGGAGTCTTAACTCTTAATACTCTTATGCTTATCACTTCATCTTTTTTTAATAATTTAATTTGCTAAAAAAAACTTCATCTTTTTTTAATAATTTAATTTGCTAAAAAAAACTGTTGAAGTGTTTAATATAGAGTAAATTTAATTTTAAAAAAAATTATTATAGAGTAACATTTAATTATCACTTTATTACTAAAGTTTAAATATTTATTTTTTAAACATAGTAGTACATACTTTAATATTTTAAACATTTTGTAAGAATTAAATATTAAAACATAGTAGTACTTTAAGAAAGGCAGGATTTATATGTTGTTATTATGTTATATATAATTTATGAATTTGCTAATAATTTAAGAGAAATGTTCTTAATATTTATATTTTTCAATTATTTTAATTTCACTCGTATTATAAAATATGCAACTTTTCCATTTCAATTAAAGATTAGTAGTTACTTTTACTAAAAAAATATTTAATATTATTTTAAAATTTTGGTACAGGACCCCTAAAATGATTGGCACTGCCCTGTATGTCGTTGTTTTTTTTTGACTGTATCAGACATATTTAGCATGACTGACATAACAAACAAACCACACCACTATTAATATTGTATCTTTGGATGCTTGAAAACTTCTTTCAAGTTACGTTTTATATATGCCCTCTTGTTACTCACACGTACAATTTATTACTTTTACTCCCATGATAAAACTCAGATAAATTAAAGTACTACATATCCAAATTAAGTAATCGGACGGACGGATCAAACACAACGGGCGGGACTAGCATGCGATGAGTTCAGCGTGCTTCTTGGATACGAATACCTAACGCACAATAATAAATCATAAACAAACTGTTAAGAGGATTGAGAAGGTACCAAAAAAGAAAAATGCAGTTTGGTGTGGGGAGAAAACTGAAAAAGCAGGATCGATCTAATGAGGGAATACGACACTTCCATCACAAATATGGTACGCTTTGCTTTAAGCATAGGTGTGGTCAGTCAGTCAGTCTATTTATTTAACATGCATTTTGAGGCCCCCAAAACCCCCACCTTCTGCAATAGGTTCTTTGTTGCTACCACTACCAGTGTTTCTTTTTAGAAGATGAAATCCAAGGGAGCTAGTTTGGCCCAATGGTATTTTGGGCCGAAATAGGCGCAAACTTGTTCATAATGAACATTGTTTCCTCAGAAGGCCCACCAGAATTTGATTTTAAGTTTCCTTTCCAAACTTTGATTTTGAGTTGGCCTCGAAGGAGGGCCACAATTAATAGTCAGTCGTCAACTGCCACAAATTAAGTCTTGCGGTTGAGCTTCCCTTTCCCATAAAATCCATATCCATTTTGATTATTTTTTTAATTCAATTTTCAAAGACTTCGACTCGTTTTCGTTCACAAAAAGTTTTAACTCCTTTATGTATCGTCATCGTATATGTATATATGTTCACTAAGAAGTTATATATATACACTTCGATCACATTTGATCATAAGAAAAAACCAGCTGGACATATATTTAATTTTGTAATTCTTATTATTAGTGTTTTTAATTATATATGAAAGCTGATAAGTGTTGTAGACACCAGATGAGTTTTAAGGACGAAAAGACCAGCATAAGGATGTTGATGATGAGGAGGATAATGACGGATGAGGTGGAGTCATCATCCATCCAAGTAACCGGGAAGAACAAGAGACTCTCCTCCCTTCTTTCCTAAAATCCAGCAATACCGAATTTAAAACATTAATATATATATATATATATATATATATATATATATATATATATATATATATATATATATATATATATATATATATATATATATATATATATATATATATATATGTATGAAGCTCTCCTCATTTTTCATTTCGCTTTCGAAATCTTCTTTCGTTGCATTTTATGCCTTACATCCTTCCATTTTGGCCCTTGTCTCATCTCCTTTCCCTCTAACCGAAAAACTAATAAGAACCTTCTTCCTTGCTCTTTCTCATCTCTATCTTGCCTAGCTTGCAGTTTCTTTGCTAGGTAGCTCGCCTTCAGCAACTCGATCCGATCCTGGTAATTGAAGATATATATATACAAGCCCAGTGCGCATACTCCTCGGATATATCTAGGTATATATATTAATGAAGTGCATACGCTCATGATAATTTCTTGGTGTATATACATTGTTGATTCACAATAGAGGGTTTTCTTTTCTTCTTCTTTTCCCTTTTGTCAAACAGAGTCAGATTGAATTAGGTTCTGGTGATGTGATTTTCTCCTTCTTTCATTGTTGGTTGCTTCTTCTTCTTTGGTAGTTGAACATATAGTTTCAGGAAACCACCCTTTAAATTAAAATATAGATGTTTGCAAAAGACTACCCATCATACCTTTTACGTTAAGTTTGATATTTAAAGTGTAAAATTACAATTTTGCTCCTTTGTCACCAATATATATCCTAGTTTATCTCTTGGCAATTCCGAAGTGTTTCATTCTTGATTTAGTTCGTCTAAGATTCTCCCAATGGTTCATTCTTCACCTTTCAGTCCTCTTCTCAAATGAAAACTGTTGAAGGGTGATTCCTCTTTTATCCTGCAAATATATTAAAAGTATAAGGGCCAAATGGTGATTTCACACATTTAACAATAATCTTAACGGAAAATGTGAGATGGGTGGTCTTTTGCAAATATCTAGCTTTTAAAGGGTGGCTATATGAAATTTGCAATTTAAGAGGTGGTTTTTGTGTAAAATGGTGTATTTAAAGGGTTGTTTTTTTTAATCTGGCTTATAGTTTTCAGTGGGCAGTTATTATCAGTTAATTATATAACTAGTCACAGGATGGGCCGGGGATGGTAAGAGCCCAATTAGCCCAACTTGGGCCTTCTGTATCATGATGGACCAGTTTGAGCTTCTAATAACAATAGTCAGATAAAAATACTGGGACAACTCCAAATGACAATAATATTCTCATATCAACTAAAATTTATACATCCGATTATTAAATTAGATCTATGGTTAGTTTAAACCTATCAATTTGATAAAGTTTATACATTTTATTTAAGGGCTTGTTTGTTTTCCCTAAAAATAGGCCAAGAAAGGAAACGGAGGTAAACCCAATACCTTCTTAATGTTTGTTTACAATCCTCAAAGGATTCTTTACTTTTCAGACCTCTAATGATTAACCCCATTTATTACCCTCCAAAAATTAAGCGTATTCGATCACTCCTCTCCCCCATTAGATATTTTAGTCATTCTCCTGCCTCGGCATCTCTCTCCGTCGATTTCTATGGCGGCAATCGCTCTAGATCAACCTCCTTCAAATTAGAAAACTGTAGATCAGATCGAATACGCAAATCAAAACGATTTCCCCTTTCTCTATCCGTCGATTTCAGATCGCGAATTTTGACGCGAGAGCTAGAGATGCAGCGGAGGTTGTTGGGGGCGGAATCGCATATGGATTTTAAGGGGACGGCGGTGTGAATGTAGGGAGGGGAAGTGATTGTTACGATGCGACAGAAAACTCCATGAGAGGAGCTTGATCAGATGCACTCAAATGATTCAACAATGGAGGAACAACTAAAGTTTTGTTCCTCTTTCCCTCTCTTACTACTGTTGACAGTACCTTGAAACACTCCAGGAAATGGTTGATTGAAAATTGAACATCATTACATTTTTAAATAATTGAAAATAAAGGAATAATCTAGTGGAGGTGGAGGAAGGAAATGGAAGAGATGGAGTTGGAGGCGATGGATTTTGAAATGTGCCATGTAGCTTTCCTTTCTCATCTTTGTTCTAACCAAACAAAATTTGAATTTGATTCTTTTCCTTTCCTTTACCTTCGGTGGGAATAAATTATTCTCTTTCCTTTCCCTTTGTTTAAAACAAAGGGAAAGGATGTGAGTGTAAAAAAGTCGGTGCAAATCCTCGGCCCCACAACCCCGTCTCACAAAATATCTTACCATTAAATTAATACAAAAAAAAATTAAAATATATTTAGCTTCTAAATACTTATTATAAAATATTTAAAAAAAAAATCTTAAAAAATAAAAAAGAGATAGATAGATTTTTTTAAGTTTTAAAAAGATGTGAGTTTACTATATATATATTTTTTTACATTATAATTCGATTTTATAAGGTTTTATTTTCAAATATGTTATAATAAGTACGTGGAAGCTAAATACATTTTTTAAAAAAATGTTAATATTAATTTAGAGGTAAAATAATTTTATGGGACATGGTTATGGAATGGAAAATTGGGGCAGAAGATTTGCCTGCTTAAAAAGTAAGCACTATTTGTAGATATGTCAAAATATAACCCTGTCCGAAAAATCCGATATGAATGTTTGGTAATTTTTGGATTTAAACCCGGGGTTTCAATCTCAAGACCCGAACCTTAAACCCGTAAGACCACCGTAACATGGCATATTAATTGGTGTACGTTGTTGTGCTAATGTATTAAATTAATGGAAATGGGCAGGTGAGGAGGAAACAGAGAGAGGGGAAGAGAAAATGGCTGGATGTTTCAGGAAATGTATGACGTTATGCTGTGCTTCTAAATTTCCTGTAAGACCACCGTTTTCTCTCCCATTTTCCTGCGCCTTTTCTGCTCATTAATTATACTCCACACTCTAGACTCAGTAATACAGTATACAAATAGTTAGACCTATTAATTGAATCAATCAGATCATTCAGACCAGATTCGAGTTCAAGTTATTCGCATCCCAGATAGATCAGGTTTTGAATCAATTGGGTTTCGAGTCCCAAATAGATAAGGTTATTTGAGTCCCAGATAGATCAGGTTCGAGTGACATTAACGAACATATTATTAGGCTTCAAGTTAGTTAGCCTTGTCCTAACACATAATTGCAGTATGAATCCGTATGAGGTCTATATGTTGCATGTATGACGTCTACATAGTGTTGACTCACCGGGTCGATTTTGAAACAACGAGTCATCAGGTCTCGACCCTAAAATTCTTGAATCATTCGGATTCGAGTCTCGAGACTGAAACACCGAATTTAAAACTAAAAAATTATCGGACGTTCGGATCAGGTTATTTTTTGACAGGTTACAAATAGTGCTTACTTTTTTATACTGCTAAAAATAAATAATCAACGGTCAATTATTAAACTGGTAGGCTCATGTAAATAGTTACATATATCTAGTAATTTTAATTTCAATTTTTCTAATCTCTTTTGATTTTGTAAAGATTACCCATGATTTATTTATTTATTTAACCAAATTTTATATACTGTAACTTTTTAACTTCACCGAATTTTATTGGGTGATTTTGGTAGATGACCCTTTTTGAATGTTCAATTGGGTACTTAGACCACAAACTAATTTAATTAGTTTTATGTAGAACATTTTCAAATAGAGTGAAATGGTCAATGGTCAACCGTTTGACCATTGACCGGTCAACGTTGACCAACCCATTTAATTTTTTTTAGTAGTGTCATATTTTACCGTTTTGATGTCAAAATTTCATTATATTTTATTTTCACTTTGATGCCACTTTTCTAATGAAATAATTGGATGACACTTTTTTAATGCCACTTTTTTTAAACCTTGATGACATTTTTTGTTTATTGTAATGTCACGTTGACCATTGATGTCATTTTTTTTTACTGTTAACGATTGATGCCACTTTTTTTTTATGTCAAATTTTGATGATATTTTTTTACCGTGATGCCATATTTTTGATGATATTTTTTCAAAGTAGTATTTTGATGATATTTTATCAAAGTAGTATTTTGATGATATTTTTTTCTTTAATGTGATACAACTTTTTCAAAATGGTGTTTTGATGTCATTTTTATAATGTAATTATTTGATGCTGATTTTTTTAATCAAATCGATTGATGCCACATGTTTTTAATTTAATTAATTGTATATCGATTTATTTTCATCGATTATACTTTCATTCACTGATGACACGTTTGTGATTACACTTCATTGATGCAATCACTTGTGGTTACATATTCATTAAATTTTTATTCATGGATGACATTTGTTATCACGCTTCATTAATCACAATTGTTTATGATGACAATTTTATATAATTGATGACATAAGAGCTTAAAACGTGGAATCCAAATATTGTCACCTTATTGCACATATAAAAATACAAAGTCTTTGAAACTACGACATTAATATTGGTTGTATACGTAAAAACACATATTATAACATGTCATCAACTAAAAAAAATGCATCAATGTAAGTAATATAATGCGGAATCAATAAAATCAATACAAGGTGTCATAACCATCCAAGAATTATATACAACATTTCTAAAGATTCCACCTTCTCAAAAGTGGCATCAAAGTAGTTGCTAACAACATAACTCTTCTTCATTTCCATATTGGTGGGCATCAATCTCCTTGTCGGACTCAAAATAGTTTCACGGAATCTACACAAATAATCAAAACATAAACAACACCATTAATCACTTAACTTGTCAATATAGTACACAATTGACAAAGAATTATACTCCAATTCAAAGTCTAAACTCCAAACAAATGAAACAAGTGAGGTATTGTGCAGCCTGTAGGGGTGTAGACGTGGTGTCGGCTGATCACAATTGAACAACAAACAAAAACAATTCAATTCACATACAAATACAATTATACAAATATACAATTGTTCAACAGTACGGATCGCAAAGCCTAGTCACATACAAATCAAGAAGGCTAAAAATCTTTTGTGAGCTCTATCACTCAAAAAACTGGTTTCAGTAGGATTTTAAAGTTTCACCCATTCCTTTTGTAGCCAGTAAACCCAGAAACATCCATTGATCCTACAAGCTAAATGATTCTTCATCGAAAAATTTGATTCCAACATCAAAATGGCCAAAACAAATCAATGAACCAATCTGATCAGTTAATCATGCTTCTTTTCTAATTTCTCAGCAAATAATGGATATTGCTAGGACGATTCATTTGCAATTACACGAGTTCAAAGGGGTATTGATCAATCATCCATCCCCTGGCAAAAAAGACCAACTAGTCAAATTAGAGCCAAATCAAATATGCAAAAGAGGTACATCTGAGTTCTAATCAAAAGATTTAGCCTCGAAAGGACAGTGCAGATGAAGCCAAAATGAAACATACCTTACCTTAGACATGACCGAGAGGCGGCTAGGACATCGAAGCTGGAAATCAGATTTGTCTTCTCTGCTGCGGCATTGAATTCGTCGATTGAACCTCTCAATTTCTTTCCTCATTTCCCTTGTCGCCTCCATTTCCTTCCTCCTTTCCATTGTCGCTCTTGAAGTCTCCTTCCTTCGAGTCGTCTCCCCTTGTGCTCGGGATTTTCCTTGGCATCAACTGCGCTTTCAAACTCGCAATAAATCCTTTCTTGTTCTGGCTTCTTGTACCGACCGGCATGGCTGGCAGTGAGGACAGACACGGTGGTGGCGACGGGGGCGACGACGCCGTGTGAAACCCTAGATTGAGATCATCTCCATCTTCCTCTTCTGATCTGTTCGCCGCCACATTAAATGGCGTGAGTGGAGGGGACTAGACATGAGGGAGCGGAGGGACGAGTGAGACGGCGATTACGGTGGAGGTGAAAGGTTAGATCTGAAACGGAGGAGAAAGGGATAACGAGAGAGCAACAGAGAGGGTGTGGAAGGAGGAGAACGCCTAATAAACAATTAAAGGGGTCTAGCACACCTAATGAAAACGCAAGGGGGCTAATCACCTAATCAAATATGTTTAAGGGTCTAAATCACCACATTCCCTCAATTTTATTTCCTAATCAATGACACGTAATTATTCCCAACCATTTCAATTTCCATGCTTTATTTTAGGATTCGAATTTGATATTTTTAATTTAAACACAGTTCCTTATCTGCTCAAAGTCAAAATGAGTACGATGTAAATATTAGGTTGACTTTTTTTTTTAAATATCGAGTCTTAATTGTGCGAATCGAAAATTATAAATTAGACTCAAATTAGAGTAAATGATGAGATTTTTTTTTTATTTGAAAGTAGGCTAGAGCCTTATATATTATTAAAAGACCCTCTGAGGCTAAGTTCCCCGGACCAATGTTATCAAAATTACATAAGAAACTAGGAATAGCAGAAAATTCAACAAAGTTACAGGTAAGAGAGAAGGATTCTTGAGCAAGGGCATCAGCCTGGTTTGCTTGTCGTTTGACATGGGACACCTGAATCTCCCAACCAATCTCTAGAATCCATCGCTTGCACTGTGTGACCAGATAGTGATCAGCTCTCACCTCCCTGTCTTTCGTTCCCAAGAGATCGCAAACTATAATCAAATCCGATTCTAGTATCAGCCGGGAGTAACCCAATCTTTTAGCCATACTCAGATCATGGTACGATGCCCACAGTTCCACAGTCAAGGGCTTACAAACACCACTCGTAAAGCTGAAGCCGAAGAGAAATGCCCCCGTGTGATCTCTGAACACTCGTCCTCCTCTGGCCACCCCCGAGTTACCCTTCCCTGCCCCGTCCACATTTAATTTAATCCAGCCCAACAGGGGTGGGCTCCAAGCTGTGCTGCTGTTTGATCCTCTCGGGACCGAGCGGTGAACATTCCAAGGACTGGTCACGACGTTTAGATAGTCCTGAGCATCTTTGCGCACCTTAGCCAAGATATCGTTGCCCTCATCATTGCCCTCAGATATAAGCTTGTTCCGACACTTCCATATAGTCCATAGCATGGTCGAGAAAAACGCCGCCTAAGAATCCTCTTTCCTGGTGTTGTCAAAAACCCACTGCTTAATGCTCTGTTCAGAGAAAAAAGAGGCGAGCGTCGGCCTGGGGCTCAACTTTCTCCACTGGTTAGTGGTCACGGACAATCTTGCAGTCTCTAAGCAAGTGGAGACTGGTCTCCGGGTTTGAGCATCGTGGGCAGGCTGCAGAAGAAGAAAGGTGCCGGCGGACTCTATTGGAGTTGGTAAGAAAACTGGCATGAGCAGTTAAATAGATAAAGGCTCTAATGCATTGCTGCACCGACGTTTTCCATATGTGGCTCCAACCCACGTTTGTGGGGATGGTGGTCCGTTCTTTTCGAACGTTCCTTTCGAATAGCCTTGATAGTTGAATTCGTGGAGAAAACACCCGACGGTGTGAGGCCCCAAACGAGCATGTCCATGTCATTTGCTTCATGGCTCAGGAAGCCAGATTAAACTCGTAGTAGAATATCAGGACTAAGCAGGGGCGTCAATGCCTCTCAATCCCCAGAGTCCTGTATCCTCATCTCGGCTATGGTGGCACCAAGCAGCTGTTGTGGTATTGTTGCAGTGCAATATCCAACAATGGAGAGTCTAACAACCATGGATGGAGCCAAAATAGCGTCGAGGTTCCATTACCAACGGCCACACGCAGATTCAGAGTCAGGATTCTGGCACCATGGATTAGGCTTCTCCAATTGGAAGATGAGCTTGAGCAGCGTTCAAACATGTCAACATCCACCCTACCATATAAATACTTTCCTCTGACAACCCTACTCCACAGAGAAGCTGGCTGGTTGAAGAGACGCCAACTCAGTTTCGATATAATGGCTTGATTAGTATCACGCATTGATCGAACCCCAAGACCCCCTTCCACCTTGGGAGTCGTAATGATTAGTATCATGAGATGCGGTTTCCTTGTAGTCGAGTTCGATCCCCATATAAAACCCCAGACTTCGCGATCAATGGCATCACAGATAGTTCTCGAAACAAAAGTGGATTTCATGACATAAAGTGGGAGGCTAGTCAAAACAGAGTTGGCCAACGTCACTCTACCCGCAAAGGACAAGGTCTTTGCTTGCCAACCTTGAAGCTTGCCCTTAATTTTATCAAGCAGAAAATTATACCTTTCCTTTGTCATTCTACCCGTTACAGTAGGAACTCCGAGATAATTCCCAAATTCACTAGCAATCGGAATGCTCAAGGCCTGGTTAATCCCCTCCTTAGCAGCCGCAGGTACATGTCGAGAGAATAGAACAGATCTTTTAGCAAAATTTACTTTCTCACCTGAATGAGCACAAAAGCGAGACAAGCATTCCTCGATGAGTTCGCCGTGGGTTGTGGAGGCTTCCGCCATAATCACCAAGTCGTCCGCGAAGAACACATGGGAAAGCTGAACTTCACCTACAACAATCGACCTCCATCTGCGATTCTGAACCTCATTCGATATGATGTGGGATAGCCGCTCCATACAAAGCACAAAAAGATAAGGGGACAGCGGATCCCCCTAACAGATTCCACGGGATGGAGTGAAGCCCCTTGATCTCTCCCCATTCCATAGAATCTCCATATTCTCAATCGATTGACATTTCATAATAACTGAGATGAGATTATGCGGGAAGTTAGCACATTCTAGAGTTTCCCGTAGAAAGTCCCATCTGACGCTGTCATAAGCTTTCTCCAAGTCAATCTTAACCATCATCCAATCTCTCCTTCTTCTCTCCGACATCGAGAATACTTCCTGAACAATCACAACATTATCGATGATTTGTCTACCCGGAATGAAACTATCCTGCGTCAGAGCAACCAGTTGGTCCAACAGAGGCTTCAATCGATTCACAGTACATTTAGTTGCCAGTTTGAAGATGGAATTCAAAAGGGAAATAGGGTGGAAGTGCTGGTCTACTAGGCACTTGGCATTTAGGGATTAAAACTAGAAGAGCGTCGGCAATACTGTCCGGGAACTCCGCCTTATTCAAAATATTCAGCACTTCGACGTGACTTGGGTCCCTACAACATCCCAACTTTGTTGATAAAAGATAGAGGGGTACCTGTCTAGGCTGAGAGCTTTGAAGGGACCCATTTGATGTAGAGCCTCCTCGGCCATTGATGCACAGAAAGAGGCGGCTAGATGCTCAACATGATTCACTTGCAAAGGGGGAAAGACGTCGGCAAAGGCTGAATGTGGTCGTATTGATCAACACTATCAGCAGTATAGATGGACCGGAAAAACTCACAGACTAACCTCCTAAAAGCCCGTGAATCATCCACCCATACATCTTGGTTATCTTGGAGTGCCACAACTCTGTTTTGTCTACGCCTAACAATAGTAGAAAGGTGATAGAATATAGTGTTTCTATCCCCATCAAGCAAGAACGTCGTGCATGATTTCTGGAACCATAATAGTTGTTCTTGATTGAGAACCTCTGAAAGCTCCCTACATATAAGCTTCTCAAGGCCTAAGTAGTGACGGCTAGGACTATCGGCAAGCTTTCGACGGATCCCTTTAAGTCTCCCCCATAGCTGTCACTTTTGGTGGAAGATGTTATCAAACACCTCTTTGTTCGACACCCCAATATCTCTAGTGAACTCCGCTAAAGCCTCGCAGGTATCCACGATCTCATTCTAATTGAGCAGCATGAAATCCATGAACTCCTGATGCATCAACCAAGAGGCCACAAACCTAAATGGCCAATTAGCTCCATTGCCAGCCTTTGTCGGGCCTAATTGAATCAGTATAGGTGAGGGATCCGAATAAGGTTCTGCGAGGTGCTTGGCAACAGCCTCAGGGAACAACAAATGCCAATCAGCAGAGCATAGAGCACGATCCAGACGAGCAGTATGACAACTAGACGGATCATTCCCATGCCAATAAGTGAAATGGACTCCATCAAATCTCAAATCAACTAATTGCAGATCCTCCACGAACTCTCGGAACTGTTGGGTAGACCTATTAGAGCCTACCGAGGAGCCTGAGCGTTCTTGCGGGTGTAAAGTAGCATTGAAGTCACCGGCTAACAACCACGGTTTACCATTGATCAAGGCGAATTCCTCAAGAGATCTCCAGAGCTCAAGTCTTTTAGTGCATTCCGGGGCACCGTAAACTGCTGTGAAGATCCAGGGTTCCTCACCCACCTGAGTGACCTCTACTGTGATATTTTGGGGCTGCTGGTGAATCATCTGAACCGAGACCTTAGTAGAGAGCCACAAGAGCCAAATCCCTCCAGAAAAGCATTGGGCTTCTTCCCTTCTCCAGCTGTGAAAACCTATTATGTGGCACACCTCGTCCGCCTCCGCACCACTTATACGAGGTTCCACAAGAGCAATGATTTTTGACTATGTAACTGAATCAACTCCCGAAGGGCATTTAAGAAGTTTGTACTAGCAGTCCCACCTGACATTCCAAACCATTAAGCTTAATTTTAACATATCAACCATTAGTCTGTCGATACTTCCGAGTAGAATAGGATGGCTATTCGGACTCATAGTAAGGAAAGCATTGACAGCTTCGACAAATCTCTCAAGCGATCTGTTTACCCTCTAGGACGTTCCCACTCTGCATAGGAGGGGTGGATTGGTCGTGACCATCGGCATGAGTTCGAACACCATCTGATTTGCTATCCGTGGGAGGAGGGCCAACACCGAATTTGTCCGGCGGTCTATTATGAGAAAGTTGTCTGATGTTTCTATATGAATCACCTCCAGTCTTGTACTTTGACGCCATAGATTGGTGTTTGACGTCATCATAGGACAGGGGAGGAAAATTTATATTGAGGTTTGCAGAGGAAGAGGTGGTCGAGTGTGAGGGATTGGGTGCTCACTTTCTTGTGAACTTGGCCCCGTCGGCAGGGTTTGAGAAATTGAGGGAACTTTTACTTGTTTTGGAAGAGGATTCTATCGGTGATCCTTGTGTAGTTTGAGAGGCCTTGGAGGTCAAGTTTTGATTTTTGATATTCTTTTGGGTCTTAGGTTTAGATGCTTGGCGGGAGAGGGAGGTAGTTGGGATTTTGATATTTTTATCTTTTTGGATATTTTGCCCCGAGATATCTATCTGAATCCCACAGTTGCCTTTGGAATATTATCCTCTTCAGTTTCCTTAACTGTTTCCATTCCGTGATCCTCGGTTCCCTGAACTCCCTCCATCGTATCCAGGATTGCGAATCTTAATGGTTCAATGACAACACTCGCTCCGGTGATGATGGGATTTGGTTGAGACTGATTTGCCGTGATTTGCTGAACATAAATCGTGTCGGTGTTCGATGTCGGCGGGTGCTCTGAAGTCCCGGCCGATTCCCTAGCAGCCCCTACTTTTCTTGGTCCATGTTGGGGTCATCTTCTAGTCAACTTTTTCGCTTGCATCCACCCCCCAAACTTCTCAGCACTGATGTCTTTTACAACAGGGGGTACCGGAGGAGATTGATCTTGTTCCGCTTCCTTTCCACACACATCCATCGTGTGTCCCGCCTTTTCGCAGTTGGAGCAGAGCATCCGTAGACCTTCATACCGAATTGGCCAGATCTTGCCATCCAGTTTGAATTTCGACAGCAAAGGTTTCGTGAGATCTACTTCCACACTAAGTCTGGCGAACTGACCTATTTCCGCTGCTGTAGTGGTGTTATCGATCCTTAGTACCTTACCAACCTTCTCTCCGATTCTGTGAAGGAACCGTTTGTCGAAATACTCGATGTGCAGGCATGAGATTCTCACCCACACTGTTAGAGTTGTGATCTTGTCCATGCTTGCATCGAACCTTGGAATCCATTTACGAATTGAGAGATAGTTGTCACCTATCATCCATGGGCCTTCCATTATAACATGGTTATAGTTCACCTGGTTTGAGAACCTAGCGATGAAATAGTCGTTTCCTAGGTCTATAAGCGAGAAAGGTGCAGACAGTCCCCATTTTTGCTCGAGTCGCATGTACAATTGCATGTAGCCTGGGCCTTTTTCAAATAGCTTAATGATTAGTGTGTCCCTCCATGGTCTTCGCAACGCTTGCTTTTCCATTTTATTGAGGACGGTGGTAGGAAATTCCAGGTCGTCATCCTCTGGAATGATATCAACATCAGTCTCATACTCCGGACCCTCTCCCTCCATTTGGTATACTGGGTTGTCAAGAGTGAGGGAAAAACCTGCACTAGTTCCATTTAGTAACGAGTTCTTGTATGATGAAGAAGATGAACCATTTCCCATTGCTTCTTGGATCGTTGGGAATTCCACATTCCGAGGAGGTGCCGGTGCAGTGGGGGACCCCAAACACAGATGCTCCAGCCTCAGCAGTAGCCGTGTTGCTTGTTGTTTGGGGCTCGGTGGTTACAACCTCAGTAGTAACCATGTTGCTTGTTGCTTGGGTCTCGGAAGAGACCTCCTCAGAAACGGGAGCCGAAGATTGGATTGTATCAGGAGGTTTGCCCGGCGGGATAAGCTGCCGGCGAACAGGGCTACACGAATGCTCTCTCTCAATCTCCATTGTTTCGATGAGATTTTATTTTCAGTTGGGGTTTGGTGGGGTTCGTTCATGTTGGTTTTGGGTTCCGATCATAAATTTTAGTTATTGGTCAACATGAATGGTATCGAGTTTAATCGTTGGTTATGAGTTTTGAAAAATGTTTGCATTCTAATCAAATCTCTGTTCCAACTTCCAAGGAGTTTTTTTTTACAGTAAGCAAAAATTTTGATGCACTACCGACATCCATGATCATCTCGTAAGATGATGTTCTGGAACTCACAACAAAAGGAACTCAACAAAAAATTACAATTCAACTGAGATTTAGCAAGAAAATCAGTTGCACCATTTGCCTCTCTATAGCAGTACTGAATTGTGACGCTTTCAAAAGCTTTGCTTAACGAAAGGATCTCTTCAATTATTTGAGCAACCTCCCATGGTGTATTATTCACTTGATTGATGGCATTGACGATGATTGCACAATCACTTTCGATAATCACTCTTCAAATCCCCATCTCCGCTGCGAGTCTTATACCTGTATAAATTGCGAAAGCTTCTGCTAGAATGACAGAACTCATCCTAACATTACATTTATGAATCCGAAGAACTAAATCGTTATTATTCCTCACAATACAACCAACATGCGGTTGAGTATCAATTTTCACCGAAGCATCTACATTTATCTTAATAACATTTATTGGAGGGCATTTCCAATTCAATTTATCAGGAGACCTAACATGTTTAGGTAACTTCGTTTTTACCTGCTCTTTATTCCAGCATGAGATTTTATCTATAGTTTGAGTTAGAGCATAGATAATACATGAAGGTTCGATAATGTAAAACAAAGTAATGTAAAGATACTCGAGAAGGGGGGGTTGAATAGAGTATGCCGGTTTTTCACAGATAATCTCAAGACTTTTGAAGCTCGTGCAAAACCCTTTGAGATTAGACTTAGTCTTTTCTCTGAAAACCTGAATCACAAAGTTAAACAATTCGAACCAAGTGCGAAAATAAGGTAAAGCAGTAAATAAAGGACTCGATGAATTATTTACGAGGTTCGGCACGAACTTGGCCTACGTCCCCGCCTAGGGTTCTTCCACAACCCTAGGATTCAACCGGCTTTTATTGATTCACAAAACTTAGGATCCTAGTAGCTCCCCGAGAAGCCTCTCTCCTATACAATTGCAATCTAGTCAACTCACGTTCCCTTGGAGTCCTAGACCAATCTAGAAGAGCCCCACCTCTCTATGCAATCTAGTACAATCCTCTTACACTTAGTGAATCAATCGTCTAGTGTTCACTTCCTGAGTTACAAACTCTTAAGAGTATAACACTATAACAAAATATATCCTATATGCTCACAGTGTAACTCTCAAATGTTTTGAAATGAAATAACAGACTCTTAAGGACTAGCAGAGAGCACACGAAGAAGACAGATCTCGCTTGAAGGCTTGAGTGTATGAAAGCTTGTGTTCAACGAATGTGTTTGTCTTCTTTTCTTCCTTTTCTTTACATTGAAACAAATCGGCGCCTAAGGATCTTCACCAACGTCTAAGAGAGGATCATGGCTTGAGTGCAATCTTCTATCTTTGGAAACTTTGGAAGCCGTGATCTTCCGATTTGAATCTTCTCAATTTACAACATAAGGAAGGAAATAATATTCGAAAATGCTTCCTGAAAGGTTAGCGTATAGTATATAATAATAATATGGAAGCATATAATAACATAAAATAATATTCGAACATAATATCATATAGAACAGGTTTTGTGTTTCATCAACACTGTTAAAGCTTCAAGACCTTTGACACAAACAGACTGTCAAGGCCTTTGAAACTTATTCAGATTTTCATCAGGGGAGTAGAGTTATCAATCTCCCCCTTGATGAAAGACAAAACCTGTGCATCCCTGCAACTTAGTCAAGCATATATAATATAAGTAAAATCATACTAAGTACCTGCATGGGTTAGACAAATGTTGGATCAAAATTTTAAAGCGTGAAAAATATCCAACTGAAAACAAAACCAAGGTCTTCCAAGACCTTTAAATCGCAACAGTTTTAAAAAAAGTCTAACACCACAGATCATCTCCCCCTTTTTGTCTTTCAATAAAGGGGGGAGGTAAAACAGTTTCCAAAGGTTTTGAAACAGTTTCCAAAAACCAGCAATGTTTCAGATTTGGGGTTAGGGTAGGGTAGGATAGGGTTAAGATTCATCGTCTGGAACATCATCAGTGAGCCGCGACCACAGACCTTGCAACAGCTTGGTTATCCTGCTCATCTTCGTCATAAACTCCTTGTGCAGCTCCTTGAAATCCAGGCGAACTTCCTCCAAGCCCAACTCCAGGTTGTCCATGCGTTCATCAACGGTTGAGGCAGTGGGAAGAGCTTTTGAAGGAGAGGCAAGACTCCAAGTCCCTTGGGGGGACTGAGTGATGCCAATCTTTTCAAGGCTCTTGGAGTCGAACTTACCCATATGACGCTGTTGTTCTTCATTTTTGAAATTGATTCCAGAAGCTTTGAAGATATGGGTCAAAAGGGTGGCAAAGGGGAGAGGAGTTCTTTTCCTAGCTTGTGTTGGAGCAGTCCTCTTGGCAGGCGCCTCAAGGCCTCTGAGGGTACCCTTCCTGGTACGCTTTGGAGATGGAGGCTTGACAGCTGCTGGGGCTTTCCGCTTCTTTGGAGACGGGGGAGGAGGAGAAGGAGAAGGAGAAACAACAGGTTCTGGCTACTCTTCCTCCTCGTCCTCAGACCCCGAGTCCTCAGCGGACCCATCATCGTTGTCACCTTCAGCATCCTCGTCATCATCAGTCTCATCATCCCTCCTCTTCTTCTTCCTCTGGTTCCTCCTCAGTGTGAACCTCCTTCTCAGCCTCTTTCCGAATTCTCTCGGCCTCCTCCTCGGCCAATTACCTTGCCAGCTCGGCCTTTTTCTTCCTTAAAGCTTCTTCTTCAGCTTCCTTGGCGGCATCCCGTTCCAGAATAGCATCGAGATCCTCCTCTTCCTCCTCATCATCCACCTCCTCAGTGATGATTTTCTTTTTCCCTTTTTGCTTTGCACTGAGAGGCTTCTTCGCTGAGCGTTTTTTAGAGCCCTTGGTTACTGTAGCCGTGCTCTCAGCGATGGTGCTCTGGACAACAGCAGGGACGTTAGCTTGAGGAGTGGGTTCAGGTGTAGGGGAAGTAGCAGTGACCTGACGTCCCTTGGGGGTGGCGCCAAGTCTTTTGGGTGTGAAAGCTTTCATTGATTTGGGAGCCATGGAGGTAATCGGCTAGGGTTTCAGAACAGTTTGAGAGGTTGAAGAAAGAGAATTGGAAGAGTTCTGAGGTTATGAGGTAATCGAGTGGGGTTTGGGTTTTAAATAGGAGAGATGTGAGTGATGGGACGGGTTTTAGGGTTCCAATGTATGTAATGATAACATTGCCAATTTGAAAAATATTTCAATTCAAAATTCAAATCTTCTCTTAACCATTTTAGAATAGGAGGGAAATAACCGAAAATATTTTGTTCCAAAAATATCTCAATGGATAAAATATGTGACATAAATAAATTATTTTGAAATCTGATAAAAATAATACTTGATCAAACATCTAAAAAGATATTAACCAAATATATACGATCCGATATTTATTTTCTACCATTCAGTTCACAAACCTTGACATAATACTCAAAGGTCTTGACACTGAGTAGAATTTATCTTTCATAAACCGAAAGCTCCCCCTACGAAAGTGCATCCTTGTTAAGCATCCCAATCTCTCATCTAATGAAGGTGGACCTGTCCTCTGCCAATGGCTTAGAAAAAATGTCAGCCCGTTGATAATCAGTTGAAATAAAAGAAATGGACACATCACCTTTTTCAACATGGTCTCTAATGAAATGATGCCTTACATCAATATGTTTGGTCCTTGAATGCTGAACAGGATTCTTTGTAATGGAGATGGCACTTGTATTGTCACATTTAATGGGAATACTTCTGAGGTTGATGTCAAGATCTCTCATTTGTTGAGCTATTCAAAGGATTTGGGAGCAACAAGCTCCAGCTGCTATGTATTCGGCTTCTGTAGTGGATAGGGCAACTGAGTTTTGTTTCTTAGAATGCCAACTGATCAAAGATGATCCTAAGAATTGGCAACATTCTGATGCGCTCTTCCTATCCACCTTATAGCCTGCAAAATCTGCATCAGAATACCCGATTAATGTGAAATCTTTTTTCTTTGGGTACCACAAGCCAAGCTCCTTAGTGCCATTGAGATATCTAAAGATCCTCTTCACATCTACGAGGTGAGATTCTTTAGGATCAGCTTGAAACCTAGCACACATGCAAACACTAAACATGATGTCAGGTCTACTAGCTGTGAGATATAGTAAAGATCCAATTATTCTTCGATACTCCTTTTGATTGACACTTTTCCCAGTCTTGTCTTGATCTAGAGATAATGTTGAGCTCATGGGTGTCTTGGCTGCTTTAGATTGATCCATCTTGAATTTCTTCAAGAGATCCTTAGTGTACTTGCTTTGGTTGACAAAAATCCCTTTCTTGGATTGATGAACTTGTAATCCCAAAAAGAAGTTGAGTTCACCCATCAAGCTCATCTCAAATTCACTGCACATAATGTTAGAAAATTCCTTGCACAAAGATGTGTTAGTAGCACCAAATAATATATCATCAACATAAATTTGAATAACCAAAATGTCCTTTCCTTTGGTCTTGATAAAAAGAGTCTTGTCGATCAACCCCCTTTTAAAATCATTTTCTAAAAGATATTTTGACAGGCGCTCATACCAAGCTCTTTGGGCTTGTTTCAAATCATAAAGCGCTTTGTCTAGTTTATAAACATGATTGGGAAATTCTGAACTTTCAAAACCTGGGGGTTGAGCCACATAGACTTCTTCCTCTAAGAAACCATTAAGAAAAGCACACTTGACATCCATTTGATATAACTTTATGCTCATAAAAGATGCAAATGCTAATAAAATGCGAATGGCTTCAAGCCTGGCTACGGGAGCAAAGGTCTCCTCGTAGTCAATACCTTCCTCTTGATTGTAGCCTTGAGCAACAAGCCTTGCCTTGTTCCTCACGATCTTACCATTCTCATCTAGCTTGTTTCGAAATACCCATCGTATGCCAATGATTGATTAATGCTTTGGCCTAGGCTTCAAGGTCCAGACTTTGTTCCTTTCAAATTCGTTAAGCTCACTTTGCATAGCAATGATCTAGTCTGGCTCTTGAAGGGCCTCATCTACCTTCTTTGGTTTAATAAGAGAAACAAACGCGTGAAAAGCACAAAGATCTTTAAGTTTAGAACGAGTTTGAACACTAGATGTAGGGTCAGAAATGATATCCTTTAATGAGTGTGATGAGGAGTATTTGAATTTTATTTTGCTAGTCTCGGCTCCTTGATTCTTCACACCAGCAGGATTGATTTGTGGTACATCTGACTCCGTGGTCCTGTTCAATTCAGTTTCAGCAATTTCTGACGTTTCAACACTGTTGGATTGGACACCAAGGGCTTTAGACGAATCTTCAACACCTTGGGCCAATTCTTCAGTGTTGAGAATCTGTTTCTTCATGTTCCTCTTCTTTGTGTTCTTGGTAGCAGCATCATCACCTTCCTCGTTCTCTACATGGATGTTAAGATCTATATCTGCAACACTTTCATTCAAAGAACCGTCATTGCATTCATCAAATATAACATGTATACTTTCTTCAACTAAATGGGTCCTTTTATTGAAGATTCTATAAGCTTTGCTACTTGTAGAGTAGCCAAGAAATATACCTTCATCACTACGCGCATCAAATTTCCCAATGTTATATTTTCCATTGTTATGAACAAAACAAGTACAGACAAAGGGTTTAAAATAAGATATAAGTGGTTTGCGGCCTTTGAAAAGTTCATAAGGAGTTTTCTTTAAGATGGAACGAATAAGACAACGATTCAAAATATAGTTAGTTGTGTTAACAGCTTCAGCCCAATAGGTTTTAGGTAATGCATTTTCTAAAACCATAGTCTTGTCCATATCCTCTAGGGTGCGGTTCTTTCGTTCCACAACCCCGTTTTGTTGAGGTGTCCTATGAGCAGAAAAGTTATGGGAGATGCCATATTTAGCACAAAACAAATCAAACTGAAGTTGATCAAACTCCCTACCATGATCACTCCGAATTGACACTATGGGCTCGTTTCTTAAAGTTTGCAAGTCCTTACAAAGTTTTGAAAAACTCAAATAAGGCCTCTGATTTTTCTTTTAAAAAAGCAACCCAAGTATATCTAGAAAAATCATCAACAACAACAAGCATGTACTTTTTACCATTGGGAGATTTGACTCGCATAGGACCACATAAATCCATATGTAAAAGTTCAAGGGGTCTAGAAGAACTTACAACCTTTTTGGATTTGAAAGAGCTACGTGTTTGTTTACCTCGTGTACATGCATTGCACATATCAATACCTTTGAAATCCATCTCAGGTAGCCCTCTTACAAGCCCTTTGGACACAAGCTTCTATAGTGTATGTGGACTCACATGACCGAGTCTCATGTGCCAGAGCTTTGGATTGTCCGTCAAAGCCTTTAGACAGCTTAATCTTCCTTGTGCCACTTGATCAGCATTCACAGCGTATATATTGTTGTAACGATATGTAGTCAGTATAACTTCACCTGTATCTTCTCTGCACACAACAATGTCAAATTTTCCTTTGTCACCAAGAGTGATTGTTCCTGTGGATTGCTTCTTATAGATCATGAAAAAGAGAACTCTTCCCACTCATATGCCTTGAGCATCCACTATCAATAATCCATTTTTGCTCCTTCACCTTGGTGATGTCCTGCAAAACAAACATCAACCTTTGTGACTAGACCAATAAGCAAATTTGGATCCATTATTGGGATAAACCATATTTGGTAAAATAGTGCCTTTTGAGACCCAAACTTGTGTTATCCGTTATTTTCTCAAATGAACAGGAAATGTATTGCGAATTATATATGGATCCTTTCTTCTATAGGGACAGGTCTCTTTTACATGTCCCTTTCTAGGACAGTGGTGACATATAGGAGAGGTTCTTCTTCCTTTTCCCTTTACAAATGTGGTAATGTGCTGCTTCTTTAAAAACCTTGGATTGTAACCAATACCACTTTTGTTTAGAGAACTTTGTTGCTCACCCAACATCCTATCAAGAGTGCCTTTGGATTTTGTAAAACTTATGAGGGCTGTCTATTGGTCTTGAATCTTATTATCCAGGGAGATCTTCTCGTTCTCTAAGTCATGATGTTCACTTCTCAGAGACGAGAGATCTTGCTTGAGTTCAGATTTCTCTTAGTCAAGAGTCTTCACTTTAATGTCAAGACCTGAATAAGAAGCTTCAAGACTTTTAACCCTTATAGACAGATCCTCAATAGTTCTTTCCTAGTCCACGGTTCTCTTAATAAGAGTGTTAGTCTGGGCAATAAGTTTCTCTTCATTGGCAATCATATTAGAAAGGAATTCCGATAATACCTCTTTTCGACTTGCCATAAGTTCTCTTACAGTTACCTCAAGCTTCTCATCGTGGGATTCATCTCCTGAGGCCATAAGACAAACATTGGCCTTCTCATCATCGGAGTCAGAGTCAGAATCGCTCCAAGTTGCCACCATGGCTTTCTTTTTCCATTTATCACCCTTCTTGGACTGGCTCTTTGTCTTTTGAGGGCAATCTTTCACAAGATGATCTGTTTCACCACATTCAAAACAAGACAAAGGTTTAGTCTTCTTATCATATTTGTTGTATTGAGGCTTACCTCGAAATTTAGAAGACTCTGATCCATCCTTGTTGTTGAATTGTTTCTTCATTTTGAGGATTCGAGCAAGGCCTCTTGTGTTAAGAGCAAAAGGATCATCCTCATCGTCATCCTCATCTTCGGAATCAGATCCATCTTTAGGGACATCCTTCTTAGACTTGTGCGCCAAGTTCTTAGTGCTTGCTGGAAGTTCTCCATCGTCTTCATTAAGGATCATCTCATGCGTGATCAGTTTCCCAAGCAGGTCATCAAGGGGCAGAGTAGTGAGGTCTTGGGCTTTCTCTATGGCTGTTACTTTAGGACCCCACTTTTCTTTTGGGAGACACCTCAATATCTTCCTTACTTTTTCAACATTTGTAAAGCTCTTGCCGAGAGAGTCAAGGTTGTTGGAGATTTCTGTGAATCGTGTGAACATGGCCTTGATTGACTCATTAGACTTCATTTTGAAAAGTTCATACTTTCGAAGGAAGATACTGATCTTGGTGTCCTTCACTTGGTTGTTTCCCTCATAGGTGACAACCAGCTTGTCCCAAATCTCTTTAGCTGACCTACAAGATGAAATACGGTTAAACTCATCAGTGCTAAGACCACAATAAAGTAAGTTAATAGCCCTGTAGTTTTTGGAGATGAGTTCAAGATCCGCTTGGATGTATTCAGAGTCCTTCTTTGCGACTTTGGTTCCATTTGGTCCGTCTTTCTCTGGAATCTTAGGACCATTCTCTATAATGTTCCAAAGTTCCAGATCTTGCTCTATGATGAACATCTTCATCAATGATCTCCAGTGGACAAAGTTATTTCCTACAAAGAGTGGTGGTCTGCTGGTAGACCTTCCCTGTGCAAATCCTCCGCTTGCTTCACCAGACATGATCGAAAACTCACAAGATTGTTAGATCAAAAGTAGTGAGTAAAGCTCTGATACCAATTGAAGGTTCGATAATGTAAAACAAAGTAATGTAAAGATACTCTAGAAGGGGGGTTGAATAGAGTATGCCAGTTTTTCGCAGATAATCTCAAGACTTTTGAAGCTCGTGCAAAACCCTTTGAGATTAGACTTAGTCTTTTCTCTGAAAAACTGAATCACAAAGTTAAACAATTCGAATCAAGTGCGGAAATAAGGTAAAGCAGTAAATAAAGGACTCGATGAATTGTTTACGAGGTTCGGCACGAACTTGGCCTACGTCCCCGCCTAGGGTTCTTCCACAACCCTAGAATTCAACCGGCTTTTATTGATTCACAAGACTTAGGATCCTAGTAGCTCCCCGAGAAGCCTATCTCCTATACAATTGCAATCTAGTCAACTCACTTTCCCTTGGAGTCCTAGACCAATCTAGAAGAGTGCCACCTCTCTATGCAATCTAGTACAATCCTCTTACACTTAGTGAATCAATCGCCTAGTGTTCACTTCCTGAGTTACAAAATCTCGAGTATAACACTATAACAAAATATATCCTATAAGCTCATTGTGTAACTCTCAAATGCTTTGAAATGAAATAACAGACTCTTAAGGACTAGCAGAGAGTACACGAAGAAGACAGATCTCGCTTGAAGGCTTGAGTGTATGAAAGCTTGTGTTCAACGAATGTGTTTGTCTTCTTTTCTTCCTTTTCTTTATATTGAAACAAATCGGCGCCTAAGGATCTTCACCAACGGCTAAGAGAGGATCATGGCTTGAGCGCAATCTTCTATCTTTGGAAACTTTGGAAATGATCTTCCGATTTGAATCTTCTCAATTTACAACATAAGGAAGGAAATAATATTAGAAAATACTTCCTGAAAGGTTAGTGTATAGTATATAATAATAATATGGAAGCATATAATAACATAAAATAATATTCGAACATAATATCATATAGAACAGGTTTTGTGTTTCATCAACACTGTTAAAGTTTCAAGACCTTTGACACAAACAGACTGTCAAGGCCTTTGAAACTTATTCCGATTTTCATTAAGGGAGTGGAGTTATAAATACATGTATCAGAAGTATTGCGAAAAATAATTCTATTTCTGAGCTCCCAAACAAAATGTCATAAATGACATGTTTGTAAAATCTATATTAAGAGTCCTAGTATTTAAAATATTTTCCGAAATATTACTAGTTAAATTTGGAATATTATAACATTTTCCCAACTTAATACCCAGATTTTGAATAAGGGATCTTGTGATCTGATAATTAAACAATAAATGATTTGTATCTTCTATATCAGAATTAAAAATAGAGCAAGCACTAGGAATTCTATTTATTTATCTATTTAGACGGGCCGTGGTCGATAAGATATCTATAGCAAGTACTAGGAGTTGAAGTCAAATTACAAGTCCTAAAAATTTGCATTCGGTTTTTACTAGCTCTACTTATATGTATGAAACCTAACTTTATTTATATGGAAAAAAAATCAAAGCTCATTTGTAGTAATAGCTATAATACAATTAAAAGAACGGTTGTCTATTATATGGAGTGGAAAAAAAATCAAAGCTCATTTGTAGTAATAGCTATAATACAATTAAAAGAACGGTTGTCTATTATATGCTCCAAAGCTATAAGTTTATTGAAAAAGAGAATCTTAAAATAAAATGGATGAACTCTACTCTTTCCGATCTAAAGCACATGTCGTTTAACTTTTTAGCACGCATTTTAAAAAGCTAAAAACTATATAAAATATCAATTTTTTAAAATAATTTTTTTACAACTCAATATTTGTTGGTAATAAGTATTAAATTGTAAAAAAATAATAATAAAAAAGTTAATATATTATATTTTTTTATCTCCTTAAAATACGTGTTGAAAAGTCAAACGACATGTATTTTGAATCGGATTAGTATAATGTAATTTAAAAATAGCTGAATTGGGTGTATTTAGGGAAAATATTTTTTAATTTGACATCTTATTTTATCTCCGAATGGTATAGAATAGAAAATCCACTAAAATAAAATCTATATATTTATCAGTGACCGTGAGCTTTGTACGTCCAAATGAATGGCCAATTTTATAGCAAAATTGCCTCTTGAAAAAACAAAAATAAAGCATCAAACTTGTGGCATTTTATAATATACAGTACTACTTTAATAATTGAGCAGGTCCAAATGTATGGTCAATTTCAATTAATAGGGCCAAAAAAAAAAGACCGCTCGTTATATATCCACAAGTATTTTATATTGAAAAAAATTGTATGTCCTATTTTTAAAAATGTGGATGTGGACCAATCTATTATCTATATAATGAAAAGATGGTCGAGTAGACGGTGGAAACCAATAGAGCCATATAATATAAACGATCAACAACCTTTCGAACAGCTACAAGAATACCCTACCATTTACCGCCTCCTTTAAGGGCATACATTTATACACGACATTCCCCACTTATTTCAAAAGGTCGCATCAATCCTTATTAACCAAACTGACTCTAACGATGTGTAATTTTACATTAGTAAATACAAATGTATTGAAGTTAGTTTCAAATTACACCAGAAATTCCTTAAATTAATACTTAATAAATTAACAAATCCTCTAAATTAATAATTTTCTTTGGTCTCGACTTGGGTCAGTCAAAATTTTAACACATTTCAATGAGATAATACTCCGTATATATTTTTTAAAATCACTATATGGATATAAGGTCCCAAAAAATCATAAATTGGTAATTATTTAAAAATTACATAGAAATAACTAAAAAAAACTAAGACAACTTAGTAAAATGCAATTTGAGTGTTGTTTTTTCTTCCCTTGAACCTTAAGTTTACTTGGAGCTCGTCTCTAATTTTTCTTATTGCATTTAACATTTTTGGCATTGTGTTCTCGAATTGCACATCTGTACCAAAAAATTCAAAAGTGTTCTAGTCGCGATAAGTGTTTCGTTCCTCGTAACTTGTTTCAAAGATATTGTATCACCTTCAACTTCATCATTGGCACTAGTATCAAGGATTGTATCCACAATTTCATCTAAACTCTGGACGACTCATTTAAAAATAAATGAGTCATGACGTCTGAACATGCATCACTCTTTAAATTAATAAATATTAAATTATCGATTAATTAATAATTTTTTTAATTAATAAAATATCGAGGTCCCTACCCTATTAATTGAGAGAGGTTCTACTATAATTACAAACTAGTATAACCCCAGTATACTCCACGTCGTGACTCATTTTTTTTTTTTAAAATCTTAATAATATAAAGAAATAAATATTATAGATTAAAGTTATAATCTCTCAATCACCAAAATCATGTCATTTAGTACTCCCTCAATCACCAAAAATATGTCATTACTTGTGCATATTTTTTAAAAGGATAAAAACTATACAAAATATCAATATTTTTTTTTTATTAATTTCATACTTCATCTGCTAACAAAAAACACATCGTTTACTGTTCACGTATGTGTTTTATGATGATAAAAACTATATAAAAGATTTTTTTAAATTTTTTAAAAATAATTTAATCATAATAGAATAATTATAAAATTATATTTAAAAATAAAGTTTTTAAAAAAATTAAAAAAAATAGCATTTTATATAGTTTTTAGCTCATAAAAAAGTGTACATGAATAGTAAAGTGATATATTTTGGTTAATGGAGTACTTAATAGAAATAAGTATGACATTAAAAATAAATAAATAAGTAATATTTTATATAATTTTTAGGTCTTAAAAATTGGACATAAATGATAAAATTAAATGTTTTTGCTAATGGATGTAGTACAAAATCAAGCATACCTAAAATCAACAAATTAGAGATGTAGAATAAGGATGAAGCATCAGCAAATTGGAGATGTAGAATAAGGATGAAGTAGACCTAAAAAAAAATTGGATTATTTTTTATTAAGTGTCCATTTTGAATATGTCATTTTGCAAAATGTCAACTTTCATATTTTCTTTTGCAAAATGTCAATTATGAAATTTTTGTCCTTCATTCTCATTTTTAATTTGACTTCCTTCCTTTATTCCCATTTTTATTTTGACCATTGATTGGTCAAAGTCAATGATTTTGGTGACACATGTATGGTGATAAACAAATTTTTTGGTGCCAGTTTTTTTTACGAGATTAGTGTTACCATCTTTATCAGTGGTGACACATGTGGTGACAATTTTTTTTTGTGACAACTTAGTTTTTAGAGTTTTTTTTAACGAGATTAGTGTCACCACCTTTATCAGTGGTGACAATTTTTTTTGTGACAGCTTATTTTTTAGAGGTTTTTTTTACGAGGTCACTGTTTTACCACCCTTATCACTGGTCGCTGTCACCACCCTTATCGTTGTCACCACGCTTATCACTGTCACCACCCTTATCGTTGTCATCACTGTCACCACCCTTATCACTGTGGTGACACCTTTGTTTTTAGTGTTTTTTTACGAGGTCACTGTGGTGACATTGTCGGTGGTGACACATGCGGGAACAACTTTTTTTTGGTGATAGACTTATTTTTAGAGTTTTTTTAAGGAATCATTGTCACTACGCTTATCGATCAATGGTGACCCTATTGGTGACACATAGTGACAACTTTTCTTTGGGTGACGGTGATATCTTTATTTTTGGGAATTTTTTTTTACGAGAACATTGTCCCCTCCTCTCAACGATGACACTTTTAGTGAGAGAATGGCCTAGTGTTGATACCCTAAAAAATTATCTCTAATTTCGACCAATAAACTACAATACGTTACAAATTGGTTCGTAATAATTGAGTTAAAACATTTATTTTTAATAAAGTAACACGATAATCCCTCCACCACCGAAACCATTGACCCCTTCACACCGCTATCCAACAATCCCTCCACCACCGCCGTCATTGCCTTCCACCATCGCCACCTTCTTCGTCCGAACATCTTCTCGGCTCCCCTAACCTCATCGATCCTTTGGCTTTGATTTCATCGAGCCCCTATCTCGGTATCAAACCCTAAAATTTGGTTTCTAATTCCCCATCTTCAATCGGCCTTGTATTGGGTGGTTTTTGGGTCATCGTCTTTTGTTTCCCCTGGTATTGTCGCCGATTTGGGTTCCCGACTGACAACCACTCTAACCTGGACTCCCCGAAGCCTCCATCTCTTCCACATGTGGTGGCCTGTCAGTTTTCTTCGGCTGGCCTGGTCTGGGTGCCTAGCCTACATTAATCCCCTCCGCCGCTGGCTTGTGCTTCCAATCGGCGGTTCACCCACTCCCATTTGGGTTCGATGGTGGTTCCTTAGGGCCCAAGCTTCGAGTCCTTGGGGCCCAAGTTTTGGTTCCTTTGGTCCCAAACTTCAGATCCTTGGGGCCCAAGTTTCGGTTCCTTCGAGCCCAAGTTTCGAGTCCTTGGGGCCCAATGTTTTGGTGGAAAAAAAACCGAAAGAGTTGAAACCACTCTTTTAGGAAACCCCAAAAAGGTCTAGAAATCCCGAAAGGGCCTAAATCCCGAAAGGGCTTGAAAATTCCCGAAAGGGTTTGAAGAACCAAATTGATGAAATAAATTTTCCCGAATGGGATTATCAAATAAATTCCGGAATCTTCTCTCGATCTTCGCCCTCTTCGCGATTGTGCTTCATGTCCTTGTGTTGGTTGGGTGTCCATGTGTTCGTGGTTAGTTTCGGTTGAGGAGCAGTTCTGCGGCCTTGATTGATCGAAGTGATCATGTTGGTGGTGTTTGTGGTCTCCGAAGATCTCTCATCCAGGTGGGGGAACGTTGTGTGATCCACACTTCCCCAGGAGTCGTCTTTGCCTTACGAGGATTTCTGCTTTTGGTCTTTCCGGCGGCGAGACATCGTGTCAGCTGGTGTTGTCCCATGAGCTCACTATTCACTTATCCATGTCGGGGTTCCTTCCGCTCGATGTTGTGTCCGCTTTTTGCTTAGGGTTTGGGATTTTTCTGGGTTTGCTTTGGTTGGTTCTTTTGATGTATTATGTGATTGAATTTCTTTAAGATCTTCGTAATCTCGTCCTTCGAGATGCTCTTGGGTTGTTTAACCACCACCCGAATTTTTATCTTATATAAAAAAAGATAATGAATTATAATAATTACGTTAGAGATACATCCAATCTATATAAAATACTAAAACAGAGACCAATGGAGCGACCTCGCGGCAACGAAATTTTTTGAATTAAACGGGATTATTTCTGCTTACGTGTCATTTTTTGGATTAAAACGGTATTATATTCCAGGGCCACATAAATTAATAAACGAATATAGTTAGGTAAAAACTTATCTTTTTAGATACATAATTAATCTATCCAATATAACCTTATATATACTTATTACTATAAACTTACTTTTCTGCAAAATATTAGAGCATGTTGCTAGGGAGGATATTTTATATATTTTTTTTAGCGGTTTAGTGGATATTAGGGTAGAGAATTGCAATTGCTACAGACCTACGTCTGTTCCACCTTTTAAACTTGCATTACTGATTAGATATTAGGGCATAGAATTGCAATGTTATAAGTCCGATTCTGATGAAGAAATACTTGTGATTCCGTCAATGGTGGCTCAGAGCAAGTAAGGATTCCAATAGTTCCCCTTTCTACCAATACGATTTCCCGTTTTATTTCTTACATTTAAATAAGTGATTATTAACCAATCAACTTTTATTTATGATATGGTTTATCAAATCCTTTTAGTTATAGTATGGTTGTTTTTTTTATTATTTGTTGTATTATTTTATCCACGGGCAAAACTTATCTTTTTACATAATCTATTCAATATAACCTTATAACTTATATTTTAATTAGAGTATGTGATTAAGATATTTATCTAGAGTATCTACGTGTTAACTTAACCCTAAAGTAGTTCCTAAAGTGGTTGGTTACCTTAAGCAATCCCATATCAATTCTAGGATTAGCCGCTCCTACATCTTCTTTCTTTGATTTCCCTTATTTTCTTTCTTTCTGAATTATCAATTGCATGACAAACTATTTTAAGGGTTTAACGTAATTTACAGCTTCATATCTTAATTTATTTTAGTGAGTAATGCATGTCATGCTATATATTACCCCGTGTTTGAGTCGTATTAATATTGGATGGACATGTTATTTGATCTAAAAAGATAAATTTTCTAATAAAATTAGCATTTTTTTATATTCCTAATTGTTATTTGTCAATTGAATGATGGACGACTCCATCAAATAAATGAGACAACAATAATTATTTATTTTTAAAATTAAATATTTAGTGAATATGTACTTACGTATGAGTTTGTACGAACTACGAACTATTTTTTTTTTTCAATTGATTGAATTGAAGATTGATCAATTGCTTCAAATTATGTAAAATCATAGATTATTTGAACTTCGAGGTAAAACTCGAACAAACTCAATCTTAAGCTCTCACGTATTCGTCTGAAATCGATCTAAACAACGAAGCTTGCCGTATTGATTGGCTAAAATTAATCCTATTAAGGAGAAACCGACATATTTGATTTCTAATTTATTATATATAATAAATATTATATTAAATTTGATCTAAAACGTATAATAGTTGACCAAATATTAGATAAATTATTTTATATAAAAAGTTAAGTTTTCTATCAAATTGAAATATTGGATAGATTAATTGAGATGGCAATTATATTGGGTTATTAATAATGAGATAGAAGGTTGGATGTTTATAAAAATATATTTTCAATTTAATAAGTAGAATGATGGTAGAAAATGAATTATGCAAATCTGACGCCATGCATGAATATTGATCAAAACTTGCCGCCAAGCATAATATTAGAAATATTATTTTATCTAAAAAAAATATGGGTAGAGTATGATGTTGCCGTCATGGATTTGGAATTAGATGGGATTAGATTAGAGTATGATGTTCACAAATAGATTTTACTTTCACGAGTTTTTAAAAATCCTTAACAGTTAAGATAAAATTTGCGCTAAAAGCCTAAAAGATAGGATTTGCACTTACATATATAATTTTATTTATAAAGAATCTCACATGGCTTAGCGAGGCCACAAATTTGATTAATATAATACTTTTGGATTAAAATAAAACGAGATAAAGAAAAGAAAAAGAATTAATATTGTGAAAAGATTTTGTAACTTATTTGAATAAATCTAATTAATTTTATCTACATGTCATTTTATGTGTCCCGTTAATTAATAACTATAATTAAATTTTATAAATTAAGTGGTTACAAAACTTTTAATATGTTGACATTATTCTATGATTTTATTTACTTTTTATTTTTATATTAAAAAATTTGCAAGGTTTTGATTTATTTATTTAAGAAAATTTTAAGTATATTAATTTCAATCAAACATAATTTATTTATTTATTATATATATGTTATATATATAATATGTATATATTCATCTAAACTAAACATACTCTTAATTTAGTTTATTGGTATTAAAAGATCCAAAAATTTCAATTAAACTATTATAACCTTTAAAATTAAAAAGAAAATATAAATTAAATATCAATTTATTTATTAAGAAACCGCACAACGGGCGGGTACCGAATACTAGTTTATATTTATAACAACGAAAATAAGTATTAAAAAAAAGCCCACCGATTTCCGGCCCCCACCTTATCTTTAATATTTATGGGTTATTGCCCCCACCTTATCTTTAATTAATTACATTACTACAAATTACAGTACTCCGTATAAAATACAATGCTTATACACTTGCACCTCATTATAGTCAACGCAAAGCTGTCACCCTCTATTTTCTTTTTGTCTTTACTAGTTGAAGTGAGCTAAATCCACTCTACATCTGGGTCGGATTACTGTATGTCTATTAAGGGGTTGATCCTCCCACTCACAAACGTCTCCATGTTTCGAACCTCGAGACATGGGATGTAGCCCTATAACCACTACACTAACTTGTGATTGGTTGTCACCCCTTATTTTCTAATTAAGAGAAAATAACAAAATTTGGGAAGTAATTCTCTCAAACTCACAAGTTTTTCTCCACACATATTTGGAGATTTCCTTCATAAATTTTTAATAAAAAATAAACATATTTCGAGATTTAATGACGCCTAATTGTTTAGAAAAAACAAAAAGGAAGAGGAAATGGTCATCAGTTGAGGAAATGAAAAGACCTCAACCATGGTAAGATGGTAGTTAAAAGGGGTTTAACCATGGTTAAAAATAGATTCTACAGTATAAATAAAATACGAACCCGTTAAAGTGGCGTGCCTGTCCTATAACGTACTCGATCACCCCCGCCACCGCACTCTCTCCCCCCCACACCCTCTTTGAATCCCCCAACCAGTAAAAGAGATCATTTAAAGGTTCGGTTTTCTAATCCTCCATTTCTTTTCTATTTCTTCACAGTTCCCTCCAGAATCTCAAATTGCCAGTTTATTGATCGATTGATTCACTTTTGCTTTGATTTGATCTGAACCTGTGAGGATCGGAATCTCAAATCTCGATTTGGATCGGATCTTCCATATTAGGTTAATTGAATACAGCCGATGCATATATACACATACAGAGATCGATCGAATTGAAAGATTAATTTTAGGCTGCTGTGATTTGGGGGTTAATTGAATTAGTTGTCTGAAACGCAGAAGGAGAAGATGGGATCGACGGGAACTTCATACGAGGAAGCCATTGCAGGGCTGTCCAAGCTTCTCAGGTGAGCCCTTTTTGCCTTGGTTAGGAGTGAGTCAATGAAGGTGGGCCACGTGGCTGCCCCGGATCGGCCGCCCTAACATTGCCTTGTGTCTGTACGAAATTAGTTATCGTTACGGACACCACACGGCATAACACATTAACACGAGACTTATCAATGTCCTTTTTTAAAAAGATTTCAATTCGGAAAAAAAAAAAAATGTGAGAATTAATAAAATTGGTTGTTTTTAATTGGATGCGGTGGCAGTGAGAAAAGCGAGCTGCAGGAGGTGGCCGCCGCGAAAATCAAGCAAGTGACGGCAGAGTTGGAGGGCAACGGGAAATCAAGCTTGGACGCCGTTGACAGGATCAAATCCGGGTTTCTCCGTTTCAAGACCGAGAAATATGAGTATGTTTTGACGGTTTTGTTTTTATTTATTTCCAGAAATACATCTCAATCATATAGTACTTCGAACAAATGCCGTAATATAATATAAGATATTGTTCATATATATCTGTTTATGGGATGTTGTGATTTTTAATTGCGTTGATTTGAGCTAAAACTATCAACAGAAAGAAGGTGCCCCTTTTTGATCCAATATTGACATATATATTAAAAAATATAGTAAATAATATACCATAAGTTACACTATGTACCTAAAAACTTTTGTTTATATGTAGGTAGATGGGCAAATTGGGGGAAAATGTCTTAACTTTGGAATTACTAAACGATATATAATTTCTTAAAATTAAAAATATATGCAAATATTACTTCTTATGTCGATTTTAATTGTTCAAATAATACTCTCTTTGATATGTATTAAAAACGAAAATTAAAAAAAATAGAGGCCATCTAAACGTAATGAATAATAACATAAGCATCCAACAACACCAACAACAAAAAAAATTAGTTATCACTAAAACGTTAGGTCATTAACATTGACAATATTTATATGCTCTTTTAGAGTATCCGTATTCGTGAAACCTATTCGGGTTCCTTAACTACACCTTTTATATTTCTCTCTCTTTAAAAAAACCAATATAATTTATTAATTTTCCACTCACATCCCTTAGAGCACTTGCATTCATGGTTTTCAATTACCCTATCTCACCCTCTCTCCTTCTATAGGGTAACCCATGAATGTGGACTAAACCCTATCAATGAGATGGGGAAGGGTTATCTTAGTGGAAACTGGAAAGGGTTTAACCCATCCCACTTTCCCTCTACTTTTCTATTTATAAAAATACTTTATTTGTTTTGTTTTTATTGTTTATTAAGTTAATTAATTTTTGATTGGTAGAGAATTGTGATGGGGTATAGATAAAGTTAAAAAAAATAGTAATGAGGTAAATTTATGGGTGTAGGGAAAATCTTAAAGGAAGAGGTAGAAGTATTGAAAAATGAGGTGTCGAAATATTACGATGAGAGATAATAAAAATTAGGAATGAGGTTGTCCAATGAATGCTGATGTTCTTAAACCCTTTGAAATCCTTTTTTTTTATCGGGAGCCACCTCTTTTTTTCCTCTCACTCTCTCTCCTCCTACTGGCACACCTCCTATCCTTTTTTTTTCTCTCTCTCTCTCGGGTTTTAAAGATTCCTTAGTTAGAAACCTTTCAAATCATTCCTAACCCCCCCCCCCCCTCTTCTTCAATTTTTTATTAATTGATTCCTTATTTTGGGGGTTAAGACACCCTGTTGTGAATGCTCTTACAAGCCAACTGCAACGCGTAATTAATGAATTTTAGCAATTTATAAAATTTGTCTGCAACTATGCTTGTACACTACTCCCTCTGTTAATTAAAACTTGACGTTTTACTATTTACGCACGCATTTTTAGGTGTCAAAAACTATATAAAATATTAACTTTTTAAATAATTTTTTTAAATAATATCATACTTATTACTATTAAGTATGAATTTATAAAAAAAAATTAAAAAAAGTTAATATTTTATATAGTTTTTATCGTTCTAAAAAAGCGTGCATGAATAGTAAACGACAAGTTTTAATTAACAGATGGAGTATCATTCAAAACTCATCTCATATGAGTGTGTGAAGAGTGTAATAATAATGTTTACCATTGGCATGTACCAACACTACAGTTGATGGCCCCAACCACCCTATTACCACCTCCTCATCCTTTGTCTCCACTTGTTCCCCTTAACAACCCCAACTTGTGCCTTCCACCCGACCTTCCCTTTCTCCCTCTGTCTTGAATTGGTAAATAAATAGCAGTCATCCGGGGTTCGCCTTTCTCTCTATGTCAATCATCTCTTTGAATACTCTCCGTCAAGCGTCTATTCCTATTTCTTCTCCTATACACAAACCTAACTCCCTCGGTATTCTAAAAAACGTTTGGCAGACACTTAGTGGCAAGGTACTGCTAAGTATCAAGACAGTTTAGGGGCCTTATTGGTAAATTCTTGGCAGACAAAACAATTTCTTTTATTATTTTCTAATATTTATCTCACCAACTATTCTAGAATCACATGTATGTAATGAATTATACATTAATTTCAAGTCTATAACATGCATATCAAATAGAAAATCATCATGGTCATTTTAAAGTTGTCTGGATCAAAGATAAAATCACATAGATATGTTCAAATAAGTATCACAACTTCACAATTAAGAAATTTAAAACCATATAAAAAAATAATCTCAATTTAAATCCGCAAGACCGCTAAGCCTTCACCTTGTGCTCGCCAAAACTCTTCCCCACCAAGCTCAATCTGCACCCGCCAAAGCCACCAAGGTGTCGTTCCATTCCCGCCAAGGCCATATCCCGCCAAGCTACCCCGCCAACGCCAAATTCATATGAGTATGGGTCCACAAAGCTTCTTGACGATGTCTTGGCAGCCGCCAAGGCCACTTTTTATAACACTAACTTCTCCTAAAAAAATCCACTCGTATTTCTACCAAATATTCTTATATTTGCTTGATGATTATCATAATTCTTTTCCCTCTAAAACCACCATTTCTCCCTTTCAAATATGACTTACTACCCTCTTGAGTATGTAATCTCTCTTACCAATGTCATTTCTATCAAAGAGCCCACTTATTACCATCAGGCCAACACTGATCCCTTGTAGGTCGAGGCAATGAACAAGGACATACAAGCTCTCGAGTCCAATAAGACATAAGAGCTTAGTACCCTTCCTCATGGTGAAAAAGCTACTGGTAGTAAGTGGCATGGATTTATAAGGTGAAGCTTCATCCTGATGGATTTGTTGAACATTACAAGGCTCGCCTTGTGGCCAAAGGGTATAATCATAGTTGAACCACCATCTTGATGTTAATAATGCGTCTCGATGGTTATTTGGATGAAGTTGTGTATACGAAAGTCCTTGATGGTTATCCTACTGTTGCTTCTAATAAAGACTATCGCCTCAAACGATCTTTGTATGGGATAAAACTAGCCTCCCATCATGAAATATTCAGTTCCCTAATTCCTTAACTTGTGAGAGAAAGAAAGATGATGACTCTATTATTCAGACTATTAAAGATGCTCTCCAAGCTAATTTTACAGCCAAAGATCATGGTCTGATCATGTACATTTTTGGCCTTGAAGTGTTTCGATCTGATCGATGCATCATGATCGATCAATCAATGGAAGTGCATTTCAAATATCATTTATAATTCTAAACCGAGTTCCTGTAAGCCAGCAAAGTTTCCTCTTCCTCGTGTTCTTAAACTATCTATTAATCATGGCTCATTTCTTCCCAACCCCGAGTTTTATTGCCGATTGATTGGACGCTTGTTGTTTCTTAATATGTCTTGTCCGAACTTATCCTTTGTAGTCTAGCATCTAATTTAATTCATGACTAAGCCTCGTTAGGCTCCCATGAGTTCCACTTTACACGTGGTGTGCTATCTTCATGGAACTCGTGTTCTAGGTTTGTTTAGTGGTCGATCCTTCATTGGGTATTGTTCGTTTTTAGGCTCTTCTCTGGTTTTATAGATAACCAAGAAGCAAAAAACGATTTCGAAATTGTATGCATAATCAAAGTATCATAGCATGTCTAGTGTCTACTACTGCAAGTGAGCTTGTGTGGTTAGACAACATAGTCAATGAGTTTGGTTATGATGTTCCCAAACCGATTCCTCTTCATTGCGGCAACAAGGATGCCATCTATATTGCTTCTAATCCTTTTTTTTATGAACGTGCCAAACATTTGAAGTTTGATTGTCACTATGTTCGTGATCAACTACTCAATTGATTATTGACCCCTCTTCATGTTCGATCCAATATGCAGTTGGCCGATCTTTTTAATTACTGTCCTTAGGAGATCAACAACATCACTTTCTTTCTTCCAAGTTGGGATTGGTTGCTTCTCCTCCCAATCCAACTGGTGGGGGATGTGAGTGTGTGGGGAGTGTAATTTACCGGCCTAAGTAGGTGTCGTTTAGGACCCAAGTGTTGTTAGCTAGGTGGGTTATATGGAGAGAAAGTAATCAAGTTGTATAAAAGGAGAGAGGAACGACTCAAATAATAAGTATCATAATAAAATTCCTGGTTTCCAATGCCTTCAATTTTCATAATTAGGGGTGGAATGAGACCTGATTGGGGTCATCTCATGCGTGTCTCACATTTTTTTTATAGGATGGGACTGAGATTTAATTCACTTTTTTTTTTGAAATTCCGCACGGGTATTGTCTCTCGCGGGACGGGACAATTTGATGCAAAATATTAAAAATATTTCAAAACTACCAAACAATTTCAAGAATCTCCGAATGTAAAGCACTCAACACTTCCAAAATGAATGTCCGAATGTGATACAAACTAAATTTAATTCATTATAAAGACCAAATCATAGAGATAGAAATAAATATATATAATTATTATCATGAAAACTTGTAAAGTTTGTCTCCAACGTTTCGCATATATATTAAATATATATATATAATTAATATATATGTGGGATAAGATGAGATTTACAAGATAAGAAATTTTTGTCCTGCATATTTTTTGTGAAACGGGATCAGGACGAGATTCAATTTCCTTTTTTCAAATTCAACTCGAATTGAGACGAGCTCAAGATTTACATAGTTTATGTCCACCCCTAGGCATATCGTATATGATTGAGATCTACTTAAATAATGTCAAACATGCACTAGATAAAAACGATCTATCCTCTCTCTATAGAGAGAGGGAGCCGGTACAAGATACAAGTTATGAACAACTCCGTCGACCACCTCTTCGGAGGATACGAATCCCTCTTCGGAGGTCTTAAAACCCGCCTCACCGGACCTAGTGTCGGTGTCTCGTTTTCACCGGTGACTCCATAAACTAATCCTCTCTCCATTTCATGGGGAATAATGTTGTTCAATCTCCTTCTTCCTCGGGTCATGCTCGCGGGTCGTGGCTTGCCATATCTCTGGCTCCGGCCGCCCATGTCCGGGTTTGGTACCGTAGTGTCACTGCTGTGTCCTGTTTCGGCGAAGTTGCTCAAGAACAATACCTAGTTATACCCCCAAATATAATTTTTTTTTTTCAGAATCAAAACCCCAAATTACCTTGGGGATTTTGCTATTTTCGGGTTCCTTCTCCTGATTTCAGTTGCCTACAGGCCACTGCTACTCCTTCGTTTGGTGCACCCAACCTCGGGCCTCGTTGATGCCGGACAGTGGCTGATGTGTGGTCGGCAGTGCTGGTTCTGGTGTCTTCCTCGGACTAGATTATCTTTCCCAGGTTCTCCCTCCCATGTCAGTGCTTGGGTCGTCGTCGGCCTTCCGTTCTGTTGCCGTGGTGGCCTTTCGGGGATCCCCTCCTGGCTTCTCTGATTTCTTGCTCGTCGTTGGCCTGTTAGGTGTGGAGGCTGTTTCTTCGGGCTGTGCTTTGGGCCCAAGGTTAAGCCTGGGGCTTGGGGGCCGTCCGAACCAAATGGAAAAAAAAGGAAAAGGAAAAACGCCCCAAAGGGTTTAATTATATATTTATATATATATGTGTGTGTGTGTGTGTGTGTGTGTGTGTGTGTGTGTGTGTGTGTGTGTGTGTGTGTGTGTGTGTGTGTGTGTGTGTGTGTGTGTGTGTGTGTGTGTGTGTGTGTGTGTGTAGTTCGGGTGTGCACACCCCTTAGGGTGTGCATTGTGCACAAATATTATTCGGTGAAATGTGAAACATTCTACCGAACACTGTTATGTTTTTTTTTTCCGTTCGGTTCAGATGAAAACGTCCCAATTCCACTGAATAATTTATAACATTCTACCGAATAATGTTTAGTTTTTTTATATATCTATTTCAAATAAAAGAAACCTCAATTCCCTAAACAATAGTTATAATTTATATGGAATGCCTCAAATTTCACCAAATAATGTTTCACATTCCCCTAAACAATACTCACATTTCACCGAATAATGCTTCAAATTTCACTGAATAGTGTTTCACATTTCACAGAATAATATTTTGTGCACAATGCACATCCTAAGCCTTGTGCACAAGTTACTCATTCTCTCTCTCTCTCTCTCTCTCTCTCTCTCTCTCTCTCTCTCTCTCTCTCTCTCTCTCTCTCTCTCTCTCTCTCTCTCTCTATATATATATATATATATATATATATATATATATATATATATATATATATATATATATATATACATATAAAAAGAAAAAAAAACGCCCCAAAGGGTTTAATTAAAATCCCGTAAGGGTTCGAAACATCGCTCGAAAGAGCCTGAATTAAATCTTGTTTGGGCTTGACTGGTCCGTTGTGATCGGTCCTTCGCGGTTTGCTTTGCTTGGGTGGCATGCGTCTCTGCTTTGGTGCGGCTTGGGGTTCTTCATCTATGGTGGGGTTCTGGTAGTCGAAGTCAGGTCTGGCTGGGATCGAGATAATGTGTACGGGGCGACTCCGTGTTCAGCAAGGAGCTCCCTGGAGGTTCGTCTTCACTACCCATAGGGATTCCTGATGCATCGCCGGCCAGCAGTGCTGTTTTAGGATGGGGCTTGGCTTCGTCCGTAATCTACGTCCCCTTCGTGTTAGATTTAGTTTTTCCTTGGGTCGTTACTTGGAGGGTGCGTTTTCCACTTGTTGTTTTGCACCGCCTTTTGTTTTCGTTCGTATGTTTAGACGGTTTCCGTCTGCCGACTTGTCGACCATCAAGATTCAGACATATCTAATCTCGAATTATTACCTTTTAAAAAAAAATCTATGATTGAGATCTCGTTTTTTTAGATATAAGGAAAGAATTACAATTAAGCAACGGGACAAATGAAACTAGCTTAGTACTAGAGCATCCTTCCCAAAATCCTTGATCATGCATCTCACCAGTTCACTGTTCACATACGTCGACAGAGATCTATGGGTCACAATAATGAGATCTCGGTTTGAAAATATACACCACAATATTGAAAATCTATATACCACAATATTGAAAATCTATATAAACTCTTAATTTAGAAGAGTTTATATCGATGTGTCGACATTAGAGAGATTTTAGGGGTTTTAATCCATTATAATTTTCTTTTTTCTCTTTAATCATTTTTTTTAATTCTCTTTCTGTCTTCTTTTTCTTTTAATTCTTTTTTTTTATTTACTCTAACTAACTATTGAGCTTAATTCAAAACATTTAAATCAATCTAATATAACTACTGGACTTAACTCAAATTCATTTACTAACTATCTATATCTATATCTATATACTATATTAATTTATGTCACATGTCCTCTCCATGTTCAAAGTTATTTGTGAAAATATTATTTATATAATATCATTTTATTATGGTAACTATATTTTTCTAATATTAATTTTTTTTGAAAAATATTGTAATATTAATTACCCAATATTATTTGATATTACATTTTTTAACCAATGGGATTAATTCAAAACTTTCATCTTTCACTATTTATTATTTATTTTTCTCTTTATCTCTTTAACCCAAGTGTATTTTTTTCTATTATTTTAACACATTTAGTAATAAATGGGTTTAATTAAAAATATTAAATTAAATCTAATGTCTATAATTATCTATATCTAAATATTATTTATAAAAAAAATCGCATCAAGGCGCGGGTATCATACTAGTTAAAGTTATTTTTAACAAGTATTGTCAAGTCAAATTATTTATTACCACCAGCAACTGCAAATTGCAAATACTCCGTAATACTTTTGATATCATCCTTCAATCACGCGATAGGCTTGTCATTTTCTCATCCTCTTATATATTGAAATACCAGTTCTATCCTTTCTCTCTCTTGAAAAAACAGTATCTATCTTTTAACTATAAGCTTAGCTAATTATAATTTGTGCTTCTTATCAGGAAGAACCCAAAATTGTATGGTGAGCTAGCCAAAGGCCAGAGCCCCAAGGTAACTTTTCAAATTCTGCTTTTCTAACCCAACTTCTATCCATCAATTCTGATTTTCTAACTTATACTCCATCCATTAACAAAAACATGTGGTTGTAGGTATTTTGGGGTTCAATTTCCAAAATTACTCTCGTAATGATTAGGGATTTATTAGGTGTAGTTTTCAATAAAGTGGATAAGTAAAGTAATAATTAGGGGTATAAGTGTATTTTTGTTTGCTTTTATTTGATTTCTTAAAAAATGTGCAATTGTCTAAAACGACATGTTTTAATTAATGGATGGAGTATTATACTACGTATACATAAATTAAAAAAAAAATCATTTAAAATGGTTCTACCTAATTTAATTATTTTAAAAAAAAATCCTAATAGTTTCCAAATCAAAATTTCAAATTACACTACTTTAGTTTTTTTAGTCTGCAAGTATAGTATATTTTATCCACTGTTTTTCAAATATATATAGTACATATTTCGATCAATTTGATAATTTTTTTTTACAAAATTCACTAATTTAGCCATTTTAAAGAGAAACTAGTACTTTTCCCGTACCTTTTACGGGTGAGTATTTTTCATGAAATTTACCGTTTTAGTTCCCCCATGAATATATGTCATTTGAATTGTTGTCATGCTATCAATTACAACCCCTGTTATAATACAAACATTTACAATCACAAACAAAAGTCTCATAATTAATCAGAGAAAAAATGAAAATTATGTCATCAAATGTACAGAACGATGGGTTTATTAAACTCAATATTGCTCTAACATATTTTTGATCGAGTTTGACGTTTTACATAAAATATTCGACACGTCAATTTTCTACTAACATATTGCTCTATTTCTTGTCAGAATTGTTCTTTGAAATCTCTAGTTATCACGATGAAGTACTTTTTTCTTGAGACGATCGATACTTCAAGTTTGACAAAGAATAGTAAATCAACCACTTCCACGCTTCTCCTAACATTCGTCCTAATTGAAGGAAAAGAAAAGAAACCTTATAGTTTTTTGCTTAAGAAAACTGAGTTTGGATCCTCTGTGATACTTTATCTATTACACACCATGTTTCACCTTTTAAATTTGTGTAAATTATAAACCAATTTGACAAAGATACCTTAAGTTTAAATGTATAAACCCTATATAGCTAAAGAATAAAAAAATGATATTTAGTGTGTTTTTTATAATGTCTCAAACCCTTAATTAGAAAAACTCTATGTTTAAGTGTATAAACCCTAAGAGGCCAAAACATTTTTAAAAAATGTTATACCTCTCAAATTAGTCTAAATTATAAATCAATTTCAATAGTCCCACTTTAAAAAATTAACTTTAAATCCAATTTCATATTTAAAATATTAAATAATTTGAGGCATTTCATCGAACACCTCACAAGAAAAGTTTAAACCCATCAAATCACAATTTATAACTTTCTATTTCACTTGAATAACACCAATATCTGATGATGAAATTTGATCAATAATTTATAATCTTCAATTTCACAAATTTCATCAATGGAGTAAACAATTTATGCATTCCTATCTAAATCTTTTGCCCAAAAAATATTCCAACGAAGATATCTTGAAACCCCTGTCAAAGCTCTTCCCCATGCTTAAGTATATGATGGGTTGAACATCGAATATTTCTTGTTTCTTTTCTTCCCATTGTATTTAATATTGAAAATCATTTTTCATAACCATAATAGATTTCACACCATGCTTGTGAAATGAGCTGTAGAAAATGAATGATTTAGATTTTTACTCATTTTAAGGTCTTGTATATTTTAATCGGAACCCAATTATTCCATTTTTCCCGCATATGTAAACTTGCTCCCAATCAGTAGTGGTACCATTAGCTTATGCATACTCATATGGGTTCTTGCTTGTCGGTTCAATTGATCCCTCTGTATTCCATGCAATTCTTTTCAATCCCTTAATTTGCTCTGCACATAACCATAAACAAACAAAATATATGGGTAATGGACTAAATAATTTGCTCTGCACTTCTTCAGTTCTTTTCAATTGATCCCATATATAAATAATTTGGGCTAGGGGTTGTCTTTTTATAAATAAATATATATATAATTCCTACTTTAAAACTTATTTATATTAAAGAGGCTAACAACCCATGTTTCTATCTTCTTTTGCTATTTCATACACATAGCAAGATAAGGTTTTAATAGCTCGTTTGAAAGTGTTCAGCAAATCAAGTATTCATCAAATCACCATCAACAAATCATTCAATAGATCAAATTTTTAGCAACTCGCCCAAAGTGAAAGCATTCAGGTAATCAAAGTATTCATCATCTCGTGCAAATCACCACCAGCATGACAAAGCATTCATCTCAAACTCGCAAGATCAGTCGGGCTGGTAGGATTCGTCATTGGTGTCCTCACTTTCAGACTCGGAGAGAAAAAATGTGGCATCCCCCTTACCACAATTTGGGTCCTTGATGGTGGACATTGAGTTAAACAACTCATCCATTGTTAAGGACACCTTCATACCCCCATCAACATAATACGATGTACCCCGAAGAAGGTAGGTCCCCTTCTTGGTTCCTCCAGTTTTCTTCCATCTCATCAATTCCGGTGTCTTGCATTTATCCAATTCTAGTTGTCTACAAGTTGTAGCCGAGAGTCCCGATGCCACAGCCCATGAGTAGGGCACCATTCTGGCGCATACAAGTGATGTTTCATAATTATTCTCCTCCTCAACAGCCTCGTCATCAGCCCCAGACTCGGTTAATTTGAACCCCTTGTGAGACAGCACAGATTGCAGCAGCAACTCCCCTCGCCCCAACCACACCCTGCAGTCTGCAGATGCACACCCTCCCCTTGCGAGACATCACAAGTTGCAACAACTCTTTCAGCTTCACCCAATTCTTGTGTTATCCCTTTAGCATTTTCCTTTTCATTCACTTTTTCTGCTTGATTCCCATTCACTTGCTTCCTCTCTTCGCAATCAACGTTCTGCCCATTGTTTGCCTTAGTCTCTATAGCAGCAGCCCCCCATTCACATCCTATCCTTCAAGTCATTAACCCTGCTTCCCCACCTATCTGAAACTATAAGTAAATATAATAAAATATATAGTTATCAATATAAAGTGGCATGGAAATTACACCATATACTGCAAAGAAAAGCTTACCCTCGGATGGAAAACATGAATAACAATATATATAAATACTGTTATTGCCTCTTTGGCAATTCCAATGACAAAATGGTTATAACCAAGATCACCTTAACACATACAGAATAGATATGAATATACTTGAATCTGCTCATACAATCTTGATAAAACTGTAGAAAAATTAAAGAATTGGAAATAGGTCATTGAATTTGTTGTCCTACAGAAACATGGCATATATTCACTTCAAATAGATCTGATATCTCCCAAATGCAGTTCTAAGATTGCTGAAGTCATTTCTCACAGCAGTGTACTAACTCCATCAATTAAGGACCTTCAATCTTCATAACTACCCCCTATATCAAATTTAGGGGCTATGAACCAAGTAAACCTAGTATATCATTACCATACAAGGCATAGACTTGGACTAAATCCCATACACGTGTTGTAGATATTGAGAAAGATCTTTTCTCATTTGGATATTAACTGAAGTATAAGACATAGGAATATGCAAGATGCACAACAAAATCATTAAATTCTCAACTGAAGATAAATCAACCCAAAACATAAGAAATGTTGTGAAGAAAAACCTCATAAGGGTATATCAATATTACCAATACTATTTTCATGACATCAACTGAGAACGACTGCGAATACTTGGTAGCGATGTGGAGGTCTTGTGGACCAGGACTTGATTTGTTGAACGCTAGAATATTGAGAGCTTTGTTTCTCCTGTAAAAGAATCCAAATATGATCACCTAAAATTGAAAACAAAAGCATGAAGAAAAAAAACTTGAATTGGTCTAAAGTACATTGAAGTCCCACAAGGCCCTAATCCAAATATACCTTCGGTTTCTTTAATTTTCTCTGAACAAAGTACACACTCAATGTGTCACTGTCACACTTCAACTATAATATCAGCCCCACAAAGCCCTAATCAACAATAAATTCCACCCTAAAATGAACTTCAACTGCATATATTTCTCTTGAGAAGCATTCATTATTCTCAATAGAGTTTCAATAGTCCTACATAGAAATAGATTTAAAAAAAGTCAGGTTCTCTAAACATCAAATATTCAATTATAAAAATTTCATCAACTATCTTCTTTATAGAAAGAGGGTTTGAAAAGACCTACCAGATGGCTGCAGAATTTTGGTGTCTACAACTTGATGCCCGTGACGAATTTGTCAATAAACACCATCTCCAGCTTCCGTGGAATAAGTGAAAATTTGATCACCATACTCCAACTTGTGGTGATCTCATAACCTATCTACAATTAACTTGAAATCAATAAGATGAAGCTAAACTAACAAAAAAAATGCCACCACAATAATCATGGAACCGAAAATAGCTCACAATCAACCTATCTGATATCAACCAAGTTGCGAGTGTTAGTTCACCTTCGTGAAGCTTTCATGATAATCCTTCAGATTATCATGAAAGCTTTTGATGGGGATTCAAACGGAAATTCAATACATATGTGTTGATCAACTTATATATAGAGTTATATCAATTTGAAGTCAAGCTATTATCCTAATTGAAAACTTATCATGACAATCAAATTGAAGGAAACTCAAAGGCAGATTAATTAAGTCATTGGAATTGCTGAAAGCACTAACCTGTTCATCTAAAAGCTTCTCGTAATGTGATGACATTGAACCTGAACTGAACATTTCATCACCGCCAAAGGTATCTCAATCTCAGCAATTAGTTTCCATGTGTGTATAAGTTATGTGCATTTCATCCAGTAACAAAATATATTCAATATCACATTTAAAAAAATCAAATCTACTGGCTTACTTGGTTGATAACTCCAAACATGATCTTCACTTATTCAGCCCGACCTTCTTCTTTATCCAGCAAAATTTTTTAAAAAAACCCAATCAGAAAACAACTTCTCCTCTTTGAATAAAAAAATATTGGTTCCAATTGGAATCTAAAAAAATATCAAATCTAATTGTGTTACAATTGTTCCATTCCTATGTAGAACCCAAAAAAAAAAAATCAAATCTAAGATTGAAATCAGAGGCAGATATATCATACCTTAATCTGATTCAATTTGATAATCCGATCAATTCCGCATCTTGAGGAACAAAAACCCTATTTTAAAGTTGATAGATGACCCTATTCGGATTACCAAAATCTGAATTAAGAAAGGAAGAAGGAAAGAAATCAAGCAATTTGTAGAAAACAAGGAAAAAAACCCTGTTGGTAATGGCTTCTTTCATACACATAACTATCTAAAAGCAAAGATACTTGGTGAGTTTGGTTGCTGGAAACCATCTATATAATCAACATCACTAACTTTTCAACAACATATGACATAAGCCATTACCAAAACTTCAACCACATAAGGAACACCAACCACGCAATCAACAACATGGTTTCCACAAGAATAGCAGGACATGAAATCATAGCTCAAATTTCTAACCAATTCCAGATCCAATGAGCAAAACAGGTACTATGAAATAGGCATAATCAAACCAGACCAGTTGCAACCTCGAAGTAGTCATGGGAAAATACTAAAACAATTCTAGAAAATAAGTGAAAGTTAGTAAACGATTAACAATATCATTTGACAAATTGATATTTTTCTGATGAAATAAATGAAGATGGAAACACATACTTGATACCAAGATCAATGTGCTCCTGGATACCGAATTCGAAGCAACCAGTGTCACTGAAGTTACGCCTCAACAATATTCATATTCCTTGACCTTCAAACCACTCTCAAGAAGCTGCATTGCTTTCTCACCCCTAACAGTCACGTAGCAAGCGATTTACTCATGTACCTCGTTGTATTAACATTTCAGTTTTAGAGTGGATTTCTACATAATCATAAACCAAAGCCAAACAGTGCAAAATCAGACAGATAATCGATTGAAAAGATGCGTAATTACCCTGGAGAAAACTGGTGTCTGGCCACTGAGTTGCTCCAAACCCTAAACAAAACAAAACACAGAAAAAAAAAAACATAAATCAAGATAAGTAGAACATGGCTTCAATTTCAAGAGAAAGATAACTGCTCAATTTCGGCCTAAATTACCCAAATTATTTTGCTAGATGCCTTTGACCAGTGGCTTCTTCAACCCATTGTCGGACTCACCATCCTCCTTATCGACCTCGTCAACTTTGTTGGTCTTACGTCTCTTCATCATCGAGCGCCACAATAACCGAACTTTTTTTTTTGTATAGCATCCTTTTGAGAGATTGGAAAGAACGAAATAATTGAAAGGGAAGAGAAGTAGATCGAGAACGTGGGCAAGGAAGGAGTTAAATTTTTTTCAGCAGTTGAATGAGAGAACATGGGGAGAAACTGCAAATTAGGGTTTTCTACTTCTCTTCGCTAACACCATCTGAACCCTAATACTCCCTTCACCGCCACCGTACCTCTCTACACCGCCGTCTACCACCGATGAGCAACCCCTCAATCTCCTCTTTCTGATATCCATCACCTCGCTCGCCCTCTGTCTCCAATTTTGACGCCCCCACCCTTGTCTAATTGCAAACCCAGCACGAACACAAATGTCCACGGCCGCCTCCGATTTCACCTACGATCGCGCTCCTTTGACCGATTCGATCCGGAAACACTCAAAGAAAACCCTAAACCCTAAAATAGGCAGGCATGCATGACGGGCTGAAATTGCCCTCAATTACTTCAATTGGACGAATCTGCACTGTCACCTGATTCCATAAAGGCTACCCCCGTGGTGAGCTCCTTGAGGCTGGACTCGGTGACGCTTCTGGCTCTGCGCCACCGTGAAAGAAGGGGTGTTGGTCGAAGACGGAGATCCCGTGATTATAGGACCTTTAGTGGATGAGGAGGAAGAAGGCCATTAGTAGGTAGTTAAGGAGGAAATAAATCTGCAAAGGGAAGGAGAACATGGATGGGAGTCGCTAGTTTCTCCTAGAAAAGGCGTCTCAAAACTGCAAAGGGAAGGAGAACGTGGTATAGAGAAACCGCTGAAAGAGGTGGCCGGTTTCTGTTTTTAGAAGTATAAGGGGTGGATTTACTAGATTTAGCTACGTTAGAAAACCCACTCTCCTAATATATATATTTGGTACTTAAAAAACCCCACAAACAAACACAAAAGGTGGCCGGTACCACGTAGTAGAAATAAATAAATATATACGGAGTAATTAATAACCCAACTGATCTGGTACTGCGCTGCTAAGATTTGGTTTTTGACCAAATGAATGAATTATAAGATAAATATAGCATAGAATTAGATAAAGTGATAAGGAGATTAGATGGTGACACAATATACCAATTAGTTGTCAAATTATACAACCCTTCCCTTGTAAATGGCCTATCAAAGTATCAAGCACTCACCTCTTTGTTGCGCGCTAAAGCCTTTTCTGGGAGGCATAAAATAAAGTAGATAGTAGTCTCACATTCTAACTTTAGCTTTTCCAATTAAGGCATCTACCTTACTCTCTAATCCATCCAATTCGATTGGGATCATCGCGTCTTGTATTATATGCCGATAATTAACATTGTGTCTATCATATATATGTTTTTAATTTGCAGTTCATGGTATTTGCCTGCTCGGACTCTCGAGTCTGCCCTTCACATATCCTCGATTTCCAACCGGGGGAGGCGTTTGTTGTTCGAAACATAGCCAACATGGTCCCTCCTTATGATAAGGTCCATCCACAAATATTATATTGCTTTTGATCTCTTAATTGGATATCACATGGCAAATGAGATTGAACTAGATGCATATTACCATGTATGATCACACACACATATGTATATGTATATATATTATATATATATATATATATATATATATATATATATATATATATATATATATAGTTAATTAATACTTGGGTTTTTGTAGATCATTAAGACATGTTTTCACTCTTGTGCAGACAAGGTTCTCTGGAACAGGAGCTGCCATTGAATATGCAGTCTTGCATCTTAAGGTGAAATAAATACATATTATATTCTAATATTCCTTACAACTACGTACCCAGCTTTCTATTTTTATTTGTTGTACACCCATTATCATTGCTTTTCTACTTTCATTTGTTTCAAAGTGGAGAGAGAGGGAGCAAAAGAGAAAGGTAGTTTGAGTGGTACAGATCGATTTAGTTGGCAGTTTCTACCTTTTGTTCCCTCCACATTATTTTTCTCTAGTGTCCCTAATAAGACGAGTAAAATAAGAAAGATGGTAAATCTCAACAATATAATCAAAAATAAAAATAAACTTGATATGACTCGTGATTTGTATGGCCTAACTCGGGATTCCTAGAGTTTAGCAAGGTTAATTGTTGAGGTATTTTAATTTCTAAAATGTTATCTCACATTGAATAAGTGAATATAGAAATTATACGATATGTATGTAAGATTAAGGATCAAACTAGTCAGAGACGGAACTACTTGGGGGCCAGGGATGGCCCTAGCCCCCACAAAGTTTTTTTTTTTTAAAACATATAGACAATTATATATTTAGTACTATTTATATAGGTAATTACTAATTATATATGATATTAATAATAAAAGAGTAAAATAATAATTAATTTAGTTGTTAAACGGTAACCACTTTAATTTAGAGATTAGAGATTCAAGTATTCATACCTCTAGTTTGGACAAATTTTTGTATCGATGATTTTTTTTAAATTCAAAATTTTAACTAATATTTTATAGTTTTTTCAATACTTTTTTATGATAAACAAAAATATTTTGATTTTACCCTTTATTTTGAAAGAAATTAAACATTTAAACTATAATTTTATAGTTTTTTTTTTGAAATTTTTTGAAACACTTTTATTTATGATAAAAAAAATTCACATTTTTTTATCATGCCCAATTTTTTCGAATTTTCATAAAGAAATTGCATATTTAAATTAAAAATTTATTGCCTTTTTAATATTTTTTAAAAAATTGTGCTTGATAAACCAAAAAAATATAATGTAAAATTTTAACCCCCTCATCACCGGTAGGGATGGCAATTTCACCCGCACCCGACGGATATCCGTTTCACCCGACCCGAAAAAGTGGGTGAAAATCCGAAATAAAGTGGATATTAAATGGGTGATGGGTGAACGGGTGATGGGTCGGGTCGGATCCGGGTGAAGACATTCCCCACCCGTCACCCGACCCATCACCCGACCCGTCACCCGACTTATATTATGTAATTATATTTTATATGTGAAGTTACCAATATACCCCCTAAACCCTAATTCAAGATACCTATCAAACGATTAAAATGGAAATATCTTGTTATAAAGTAAGTTATGCAATATTTATTTGAAGATATGCAATGCAATTGGCTCCTAATTAAAATGGAAACATGAATGCAATGAGATCCTAATTAATGTTTATTCGTCGATGTGTTCGACGTATGTTTTTCAATAATTTTTTTTGATGAATTTGATGTCTTGTATTTCACCCGAATTATCACCCATCACCCACCCGATCACCCGGTGGGTGATGGGTGGACGGGGCGGGTGAAATATTTGGTGGGTGATGGGTCGGGTAGGGTGAAGGGTTTTGGGTGGTGTATCGGGTGACGGAAGTAGATCATCCACCCATCACCCGACCCATTGCCATCCCTAATCACCGGGAGTCTAGTTCCGCCACTGGAACTAGTTCCGACCATCTTAAAATCAATTTACTAAAAAAAAAAAAATGTTGATCGATCAATATTACTCCGACGCCAGCAATGCAGAGTTCTCGATCGTTGCAGTGCCATTATACCTTTCACATGTCAATAGGGTTACGGAAATTGAGAAAAGTAGAAAGTGACTTTGGAAAAAGGCCGGAGTTTGAAGTTAATTCCTTGCGCATTCAAATATGGAATTGAATTTAGGAGTTGGTGGGTATTGCATTTGTAGGTGGAGAGTATAGTGGTGATTGGACACAGCTGCTGTGGTGGGATTAAGGGCCTCATGTCTATCCCTGAAGATGGCTCCACTTCTACGTATGTGTACTACTTCTTCTTCTTCTTCTTCAGTATAATCCCTTTGCATATTCTCTTTGGTTTTCCCACTCAATAAAAGCATAAAAATCAAATCAAGAAGCTAGCTAGCTTAATAATTAACTAATCATATATATTCATATTCCCTTCCATATATTTCAGGGATTTCATAGAAGATTGGGTCAAAATTTGCCTTCCTGCACGGTCTAAGGTGAAATCCGACGCCAGCAATGCAGAGTTCTCGTTGCAGTGCACCCATTGCGAGAAGGTATATATATATTCCGTACAATTCAACTTGGATCAACATAAATATACTCTAGTACTAGTACATTAATTATATTAAAGGAAAATATGACGTATATGTAATCACGTTTGATTTCAAGCTTAATTAATTTGTTACGTTGTTATGATGGATGGATCATGGATGGATAATGCAGGAAGCAGTGAACGTGTCAGTGGCAAACCTGTTAACATACCCATTTGTAAGACAAGCAGTTATAAACAAGGCATTGGCTCTCAAGGGCGCCCACTATGACTTTGTTACCGGATCCTTTCAGCAGTGGGATCTCGATTTCGGTCTTTCTTCCTCCGTTTCTGTGTAAACAAATACCCCCATCCATCCTTTTGAGCTTTCCATGTTTCCCGAGTTTCCTTATTTATAACTACTCTATATGTCACTACTTGATGACACCACGCAATAAAGAAACCCAGGCATACACACACTGGTTCCCTTTTAATTTAGTCGTCTACACGTACATATATGCATCTCCCATGTTGTCATTTCCATTGTGTCGATCATTTATTTAAAAATCTAAGTTGATGCCCGTGAGGCCATGGAACTTACAGCTCCACCAATGGTTGGCTAGATCGATCCATCAGTAACTTGTATGATCAAACTTTGTAACAAGTCATACAGGAAGCATGCAGATCTCACCTGTGACCTGTATTTCATTTCGATCAATAAGCTAACGCAACGCAAATAGCCTCAATCTTAATTTGACTTGTACATTCTAAAATTTGGCCTTGTAAATTAGATGAACTTTTGTTTCCAAACAATTTGAAAGTTGGAATTTTGAAGGTTTTATATGCATCTTAGAAACGTAAGATTTTCGTTAACCAGGTTAATTAGTTTTTTTTTTGGTCTCGGTCAAATTGCTTTACATTCTAATAATATATTGTATGTGTTAGGAAATGTTCCAAAATCATGTACTGATATTCGAATGTCTAAATCGACACACGAATACAAGTGAAAGCAGAAGCAAAAGCAAAAGCAAAACACGAAAACAAGCAAGAGAACACGGTGAGTTTGTTTACAACGTGTGGTCAAAGACAACCTACGTCCTCGATGCCTCAAGTATCAGGTCTTAAATCCACTAACTCAAGGTAACAAAGGTCATATAAAGACCTTACAACGTTAACTCAAAACAATAAACAAACCTTAGCCCTATAAATAGCTTATACACTACTACAAAAGTGACTTAAGGCAACAGTTAATTGTAGCATTTGAGTTATTGCAACAGTTAAATGTAACATCTATGTAAATGTGCAACATGCTTATCTATTGTAACAGGTGTTTGCAACAGTTTTTTCTAAGGTAGCACTTAGTGTAACACTTGATGTGAATGCAACACATTTTTAAGCTATAGTAGCACTTTACACAAGCTACATATAAAAATAAAAGAAAAATATCAAGATTTTATAAATTTCTAATTTTCATTGAGTGACATTATTCGGTTAATTTTTTAATAGCCAAACCTCTTTACTATAATGGTCTAAATTTTTGGATTTTAATAAATAACCTTATTATTAATCTATTTATTTATTTTTATCAAGTTTAAAATTCAGTTAATTATTTTAAGGAGTTTTAATTTACTTAAATTGAGTGCTTTTGTAATTTTTAACATATATATTAAAATCATTTTAATGGCTTTTACGACATTGAAGAAAATTTATTTGGTTACATTTAATAATTAAATTGAGTTGAAATTTTATAATTTAAAGAATAGTGGACTAATTTCATAATTTCCTAAATAAACTCACCCATATTAAAATGGAAAAAGGACTTTAAATAATATCAACTATCATATATAATAATCTAAAAATAAAATAGACATCACCTTATATTTTAGACCGATGTCAAATATTTATTTTGAAATTTTTTATGAAAGGCACGGAATCAAATAATGAATTAATTTCAACCCCCGCCCATGAGAATCCTGACTATATCCAACACTCTCCCCATTTCTGCCAAGGTTCCACTTTCACTAGTAGAAAATCGGAATTTTACCCCATAGCCTATTACTCCGGATCTCGTAATTGTGGGATATAATGGCAAAACTGACAAGTTTTCTCTATTCTTTTTTTCATTAAAACAAATATACCCCGGATCATATAAAAAATGTCCGGGGTATATTATATTGGTATATTACTAGTATCGTATTTTATACCCTGGGCATTTAATTTTTTTGACAAATATATGGGGTAAAAGGTTATTATCTTTATTTATGTATTTTATTATAACTAAGACTTTTTTTGGTTTAATTTTTTTTTAACCAAAACTGATGCTCGGTCCTTTAATTTTCATTAAAAAAAAATTCTTGTAGCGCTTCCTCTCTCCTATACGTGCGCGAGAACAGATCTCGCTTCTCCAGGGCAGCCGACCTCCATCCTCCATCATTCGTTACACACAGTCTCCGACCACCGAGCGTGCTCGACCGACCTCCACCGTGCTCCGACCTCCATCATCGGCTCCCTCCGTCGCAGATTCCTCACCCGCCGAGCTTCAGCGCAGAGTGCTCCCGCCGAGACCTCCATTGCTGTCGCATCTGAACCGAAGCTTCTCTTCGCTTCCATCCTCGTCGCCGGCCTCATCTGTGTGAAGGAAAACCCCCATTAACAGCCTCCTCTTCCTAGGTAAACAAGAACCCCTAATTTTCAGATTTTGCGAAACCCTAATTTGTCCCTCTTCTTATTCGAATCCTATTTTGCATCTTTCAAAGCTTCAATGTAGGTCAGTTTGCTCATATTGGGCACAAGGAATTTGAATGGGTTGAATTTGCAAGGAATTTGTGTCCTTGCCCTTTCTCTGTTCATGTCTGGCCGGCCAAGGGCTGTTCTGTGACTTCTGTCGGCTTCTTTTGTGTATTTCCTCTTTGGGCGGGTTGGATTAGCAATCGATTGAGGTTATTGCTGAGCTTCATTTGTAGGTTATTGCTGAGCATTTGTCAGTGGAATAGGCAGAATCAACTTGGAACAACTTAGGGTTGGGTTGGCTAAGCTTGGGCAACACGTCCCTCATGCAGATCTTCAAGTTCTGTTGGAAGTTGTAAGCATTTTTTTTATCATACACGCTTTTTACGATGGCTTCTTATTCCATTACTACATGCTATTTTGCTAGAAATAAGTAGTTTTGTATCAACAATAATAGGGATTTCTGATTAGGCAGTTTGGAAGAGAGGAAACAGGAAATTTTGGGAAAAAGACGTGGCATACGTGATATGTACCATCTATGTGGTCATGATTCTCATTTTTCTAATGTTTGCTTCTGTGCAAGTATTTTAAGACAAGAGTCAGCGCTGGCAAATTTGAGGTGTCTCGATTCTAGGTATTTTACAATCCTGCAGAGGCATGAAGATTTTACTGGTATCATTCATGCTTAATCTCTTGTATTATTTTTTTGTTTGCTAGGTTGGTAGAGGCATAAGTGGTTCATGTTAAAATGAGTTTCAGTTTTGTTTATGGTTTGCTGCTGGAGATTGATGAGTTTTTTGGTAATTTTGATAGAAATATTTTGGAATGTTATCTACTTCATTGAGTGTATTAACATATATGATTGACGATTCATTGATTCTTATATATAATTCTTATCTCCTTTACACGACCCTGAATTTTTTAATCATTGTATGCTTATGTTACCTTGTTCTTCTACCGTGACAATTAAGAACTATGGCTTTTAGTTTGTTGTGTGCAAGGCTAATCGCTTGACCTTGCAATGTATTGCCCTTTACCATTCATTCATTTAACACACCTCAATCATATACTTATGTTTATATTTACTGAGAAAGGTAGTGGCATCAGCTTAAGAGTACATAAGCATAATTGAAGGTTGCCTAATGATAAATTTGGAAGTAAATGGACGGGGCTTTACTAATAAAGACAATGAAGTTAAAACTTTTGGTGTCGGTATCTTGGTCTTAGCAGCTGCAATAGTCATTTTCTAATGTTTTACAGCTGCAATAGTTGGTATCTTAATATATTTATGTTTAGCTTTGAAGTGACTATGAGATATTTTCATGTTTTGCTTATTGTTGAAAGTTAAATTGTGTAGAACCTATCTTCAATACTTATGGATCACCCAACTATTGTTTATATCTCTTTTTCCTATAATCTCTCTTCAATCTAATTGTATTAAACTCCTCTAGTTACTCTTGATGTTGTGAATTCATACTTTGTTATTTTGGCTTGATTAGGTTAGTCAAGATTATTCCTCTTGGAAAGACTTCTGAAATTCATAGGCATGTATCAAATGTTTTCTTCATATAACAGTTCTCCAAGTGTCTTTTACCCTCTCTCCTTGTTTAATTTCACCAGATTTTTAATCTCTCAATTGTGACTTCTTATTCCTCACCTTTTTTACATGACGAGCATCTTTGTATCTTTTATTTCCTTATTCGCTGATAATGTGCCACTAAAGTTTATCAACATGTTTCCTAACTATTATGATCTGCCTGTTTTCTAATGAGCGGTAAGGTGAACTTATGACAGTGTAGATAGCATAGTTTTATGCTGATTTAATTTATCTAGCCTTTTCATAAGGAGCAGCTTGGCATTTTTAAGAATTGATGTTTGTATGACTCTAATCCTTCTTAGCATATTTTTTTTTTGGTTAAAATCTCTTTTGCTAACAAAAGTAGGCTTGCTTTGTGGAACTTCCAATAAGTAAACTCTCATTTCCTTTCCTTTCCTTTCCTTTCCTGTGATATGATTATTGCATTCAGCAACCTTGCTTAGTTGCTTCTATGTTTACGATATGATGGTTCAAGTTATTATAATATGGCTGCATATGACAGTTTGTTGGTAAGCTTAAAGTCTTTGTGTTGCATATTTGCAGGATCATGAAGGCAGGGAAGTCATACAATTATATTGAGTCTTAGCAAACAAAGACTAGAATGTGTAGCTTGTAAACCATAATATTTTTCTTATGTATATGTAGATTTATTTTAGAGACGTGATGAGAGACTAATATCTATGTACTGTGAATATACATGACATAATTTGTAATAATATTAATGTATTTTTAATGTGATAAATTTTGTAAATATGTACATTAATTAGTTTATGTGAGAAATGCTACAACAATTTTATAAGGTTGTTGCAATAGTTTGAGTTAAAAAGGTTACAATAGGTGTGAATTGTTGATGCATTATCTTTTATCATGAATGTTACATTACATACCTTTTGCAACGTGTTTTTAAGTCTAATGTAACATGTTATACTTGGTATGATTGACTGTCACATTAGCTTGAAATAACTGTTACATTTGATCTAATGCAACGTGAGCGGAAGTAGCATCTAAAAAATGATGCATTAGACCTATTGTATCATTTTTGGGGGTTTATATGACATTTTTCGACTATTACAATAGACTTATTTTGTAGTAGTGTTAGTTCATTTAGGGTTTATCATCAAGCAGTTCAGAGAATATTCATGAGCACTTTTCATCATAGTATATATAGGGTTTCGAGGTGAGCCATGAGTGGCTAATCCTTTTGTTAGTTTTGCTCTTCAAAACATGGTTGACGGAATGTGAGAGTTGATCTATGGTTAATTCTATTTATGTTTATTTCAATCTTCTTTGTTCCGATATTGCTAATGTTGTTGATTGTGTCTTAATTAATGGTCACTAAGATAGAATCGTATCACACTAGGGTTATAGCTTCATTCTTTACAGGGCTTTAATCCCTAACTAGCCAATACTTCTTGGAGGAACGGTTCAGGAATCTTGATGATGTAGGAGGACTGACAGGTAGAAATTGTCTCTTTTAGTGAAAGCGATGGTTGGGTTGACAATCGGGTAAGAAGATCGAATAGACGGGAGAGATAATGCCTATGTACTAGGAGTTGGAGACCTATTGCTACTCGCCTCCCATGCTATAGTAAGGGACCTATATATGAAGATTATATATGCATTTCAGCTAAATGTAGAATCCTAGCTCATTTCCATTTCCATTTCATTTCAGCTGCATTTCACTCTTGTTTGTAATAAGACAACTTGCACTCTTTTTTCCTGTTGTGATCGTCTAATCATGGTTGAGGATTTCATGCTATATAAGCTACCCCCACACTGTGATGTGTGTAGGGTTTTCGAGAATGGTGAGACCAACTGAGTTGCTGGCCGCCTTTGGAATGTTCCTCTTTTGATCATAGTATTCAATGAATACAGTGACTGTGAATCATGCATTTAGCTTCTTCTTCCCTTTGCCATTACTTATTCACTGCATCGTGAAGTATAAATTCGACACTCTATCATATTATAAACATGGTATCAGAGCTGTAGGCTCTCGATTTGATCTTTTTCGCTACAAAAACAAGTGAAGAAGAAGATGTTTAACCCAAGCAATAGTCAAACCTCTAGAAGTGGTGATGTTAACAATCAAGGTAACTTGAATGATCCATTATTCTTATCCAATTCAGACCATCTAGGGTCTCAATTAGTGGCTGTTTAGTTTGGTGGAACAAACTTCATGACTTGGAGTAGAGGTATAATGATGGCCTTAGGTGCTAAATGCAAGCTCGGGTTTATTAATGGAAACTGTGTGAAACCAACTGAGGAATGGATAGACCTTCAAAGATGGATAAGAGTTGACTACATGGTTAGGTGTTGGATATTGAATTCTATGAACAAGAATATTGTTGAGGGTCTGATGTATGTGGATTCAACTAAGCAACTATGGGATGGCGTTGTTGAGAGATACAATCAGATCAATGCTCCATTGATTTTTCATACAAAAAGGAAACTGAACAACGTGAGTCAAGTGAACATTAATGCACTGAAGAAGCACTGGGATGAACTCCAGGGGCTGGGGAGGAAGCCAGAGTGTTCATGTGGAGCTATGAAGACTTGTTCATGTACCTTGTCTAAGCAGATAAGTGAAATGGAGGATAGAAACTGACTAATGCAGTTGTTGGCTAGCTTGAATGATAGTTATAATGGAGCTAGAAATTCTATTTTGGATATGGATCCACTGCCTACTGTTGGTAAAGGCTTTTCCATATTGCAGTAAGTTGAAAAGGGGTATGAAGCTTCAAGAGGAACATCAAGTGGTATGACTGATGCCAGTGCTTTTGCAGCCAACAAAAACTGTACTTCTGCTCAAGGAAATCATCCTTACAATGGCCATGGAAATGGATCCTATACAGGGCAAAGCAATGCATCTTATGGAGCACAGAGTCAGAGAAAAGACTGGAGATAATTGAAGAGGATACAACAGGCATCTAAGTGCACACATTGTGGCATGTAAGGGCATACTACTGAGCAGCTCTTTAAGCTTCATAGGGTGCATGGTTGGTTTAAAGAGCTTAAGGAGAGTCAAAGGAACAATCCAGGTGGAAAAGGCTCAGCAAACACAGTAGGGTCCATGAATGGACTTATGATGAATACCCTTTTGGAAGAAAGTTCAGGAAACACAAAAGGGCAAGTTGACAATGACATAGTCATTGCTGTCTATCAAGAGGTCTTAAGGAGGAGGAAAGCCACGAACCAGTCAGATAATACTTTTGCCAACTTTGTAGGTAAATTGTCAACTCATGCTAGTTCTGTTAGACTATCCACAATGGTTAGGTGTGCAAATGTGTACATTTGCACAAGATGTGTATTTTTGCACACCACTTTTTAGCATTTTACTCCATTGGTTAAAGTGTGTATTTTTTGCACACATCTCTTTTAATAACCAAGTAATCTAATTTATCTTCACATTTTAATTGTGATTAATATCTATTAAAAATTAAATATGTATTTTGTATTATAAATTTTTATTACGCACATTTTGATATAAAAAAATATAATTTTCACCACAATTTGAAAAATCAAAATTTCAATATTGTTCACAAAATTGGATGGTTATTTCTTAAAAGATGTATATCACTAATGTAACTTTTTTTTTTGTTAGATTTAAACTTAAATATTTAAATGAATTTCTTAGTCATTAGATGTGACTTTTTAAATTAAATTTATTAGATTAATTTAATTTATATTAAATCAAATTTAGTTATTAAAAAAAATGATAAAAAAAAAGTCATTTATGAAACCATGCCCTCTCTCTTCTCATTGGACAAAGCTTTTATCCACTTTCTCAAAAAGTGGGAAAGTTTTTGCACATAGGGGGATTTTCACTTCATGCTCAAATGTACACATTTGAGCACCCACAAAACAACCATTGGAGCTCATAATTGTGTAAAATATACACATTTACACAAATGCACACCACCATTGGAGTTAGTCTTAATCTCTCTATGCAAACAAGAGATGAGTGGATTGTTGATATGGGAGCTAGTGATCATATGATGCCTATTGATCATTTCTCTCAGACAAAGATCGGGCTTAGTAACCCTGTTCTCATAGGATTGCCTGATGGCACTGTCAAAACTCAAAACTATCACTGAATCAGGGAGATTGAAGCTCACAGATTCTATTTGTTTGAATGATGTGTTGTTGGTACCAGATTTCAAGCATAGCTTATTATTAGTTGGAAGATTGCTAGATGATAATGAACTGGTTGTTGTATTTACTCGTAAATATTGTTACATTCAGGACCTTGGAACTAAGGAAGTGATGTTGTCTGGCCAGAGGAAACATGGGCTTTACATGGTGTTATCTGCCGATCAAGCTAAAAGTTGGGAAGCTAGGAAGCAGTGTCCTATTTTGCCTTCAGTCTCTTGTAATAAAGATAGTTGTGACATAGATGTAACACATGCTAGACTTGGGAATAGTTCAGTTTTCAAGATGAGATATTTGCAGTTTATGAAGCAGATAGATTTAAATGATTTCCATTGTGACACTTGTGCATTATGCAAGCATCACAAGCTCCCCTTTGAAAGAAATATGAGCAGGGTAGCCAAGCCTTTTGTCTTGGTTCACTTGGATCTATAGGGACCATATAAGAGTGCTACTTATAATGGTTTTCAATATTTCTTAACTGTGCTTGATGATTGTTCAAGGATTAACTGGACATGATGAATTAAAAGTATCTGACTGCAAATATCACATTTGTCAGCAGAGATGTGATCTTTCAGGAGAAATCATTTCATTTTAAGGAAATGAAAGGGCCTAGTATTGATTAACAGGATCACTCATTACCTCTTGTTAACTCTGCCACAGATTTCCATTCCCAAGCACAATATCCTTATCCCTTGGTTACACCTACTCCTAGCCCCTTACCCAACTATAAAAATGAGGTTGTGCCTAACTCTGAACCTTCAACCTCTAAATTTGATACTCCTTTATCCTCCTCTCAAACACATACCCATGACACCACTCAAACACACACCCATATAAGATTATTGGATGATGAAAATGAATTTCCTCCCTTAAGAAGATCATCAAGAGCTATAACCCAACCAAAACACCTGCAAGACTTTGTCTGTCACACTAAAGACAGAAATTCCTCCCAATCTCAGAGTTTCCTAGCCACATGCCTTGATTATTCTCATGACAAGGATCATGCCTTCATTACCTCATTTTCTCTTATGGTAAATCTTCATGAACCTGTGCACTATATACATGCTATAAGGGAGGATCACTGGGTATATGCCATGAACAATGAGATTAAAGCTCTTGAAGAGAATGAAACATGGGAGCTAACTGACTTACCTCCATGAAAGAAAGCCACATGCAATAAATGGGTGTACAAAATTAAATATAGATCGGATGGGACTGTTGAGATATTCAAAGCTAGATTGGTAGCAAAAGGTTACAATCAGATACAGGGAAAAGATTACAAACACACTTTCTCACCTGTTGCAAAGTTTAGCACGGTGAAGATTTTGCTAGCCTTGGCAACAATTAAGAATTGGCCATTGCATCAACTTGATGTGAATAATGCCTTCTTACATGTCATTTAGAAGAAGAAGTTTTTATGTTGCCACCTGAAGGGTATGCCTTGACAAAGCCAAATCAGGTTTGCAGACTCAAAAAATCAATCTATGGCCTCAAACAAGCATCTAGACAGTGGAATGTTGAGATTTGTAGGTTTTTTAATCAGTTTGGACTATGAGGAGTGTATTGATGATTACTCTCTCTTTGTGAAGAGAGTAAAGATAGGAATTGTGGCAACATTGATATATGTTGATGATCTCTTTGTAACTGATGATGATGAGATATGCATACAACAAACTAAAATGGCATTGTATCATGCATTTACCATCAAAGATTTCGGATATGCAAGATATTTCATAGGATTGGAAATTTCTAGAAATGATTTAGGCGTACATCTACATCAAAGAAAATATGCGCTTGATATATTATCCGACCGCAACATGTTAGAATGTAAACCTGCAGTGTTCTCTCTTCCTCGAGGATTGAAATTATTAACAGATGTGGGTGAGATCTTGACAGACCCTAAAGTTTATAGAAGGTTGATAGGAAGATTGTTATTTCTAAACCTCACAAGGCATGATATTACCTATGTTGTACATCTCTTGAGCCAATTCATGTCAGAGCCTAGACAGCCTCATTATGAAGCTGCTTTACATTTTGTGAGGTATTTGAGGGGCTCTCTTGCTTAGGATTATTCTATCCTATGACTTCTACAACAAATGTAGCAGCCTATTGTGATGCTGATTGAGGCACATGTCAGTTTAGTGCCAAGTCTTTGACTAATTATTGTGTGTTCATGGGAAATTCATTAGTCTCATGAAAGACAAAGAAACAGAACACCGTGTCAAAGTCCTCTGCAGAGGCTGAATATAGGAGCATGTCAACTACCACCAGTGAGCTTATTTGGGTGGAAGACATTCTTTAAGCATTGTCAATACATGTGCCAAGACTTATACCTTTGTATTTTCAATACATGTACCAAGAAGCAGAAAATCCAGTCTTTTATGAAAGAACTAAGAACCCGAAGATTGATTTCCACTTCATTCGTCGATATCTTGTAGCTGGCTTTGTTCATCCACAGCATGTCGGGACATGAGTGCAGCTTGCTGATATATTCACTAACCCATTGGGAGGAAAAAAAACACTTGTTCTTTGCTCTCAAGTTGGGCCTTGTAGGATTCTCAACAAGTCTAAATTGAGAAGGGGGGGGGGGGGGGGGGGTATGAAGATGATATGTGCATTTAAGCTAAATGCAGCATGTCTTAGCCATCCTAGCTCATTTCCATTTCCATTTCCATTTCATTTCAGTTACATTTCACTCTTGTTTGTAATAAGACAACTTGCACTCTTTTCTCCTGTTGTGATCGTCCAATCATGGTTGAGGATTTCATGCCATATAAGCTGGCCTCACACTGTGATTTGTGTAGGGTTTTAGGGAATGGTGAGAGCGGCACATTTGCAATCCGCCTTTGGAATGTTCCTCTTTTGATCATAGTATTCAATGAATATAGTGAATGTGAATCACTGATTTTAGCTTCTTCTTCCCTTTGCCATTACTTATTCACTGCATTGTGCAGTATAAATTCGATACTCTATCATATTATTCACACCTTAGTGGTGATCGAATAAGCAGCCTACTAAAGTATGTACATAAACCAAACCATAGAATAACTAATTAGAAACCTACTTATCTAAAGGGAAGCCCAAGGACTGGGAAAATCAACCATTGTTGCGCAGTGTGAGTGAAACTATGTTCCTTTCTATTGCTTTCAACCAATCATCATTACTCTTGTTACTTTATTTCTTTCATCATCTCTACTATAGCTTTTTCTGCATCTTCTCTCTACTTCTCTTCTCTCTCGTTGTTGACAAAGAACATACATAAGTCGCACACACTCTATTGTGGAATCGACCTCTATTCTATCGCTATATTAGTATATTGAGTTAAGATTATCTTTGGTAGAAATCAACAACCATTTCATGCTAAAATTGTCCGCTTTTTGTGGGTACAGAGGGTGAAAATAGAGCTACTATATGAGTTGAGAGCTCGCTCATTTTTTAAATCAGGCGAGTATGAAGACATTTTTAAGATCGAATCAAGTTGAAGCTTGACTTTAATCACGCTAAAATTGCTCAAAATTTGTGGAATTTACTAAAATTTTCCTAAGTTGCAATGTTATGAGTAAGTAAAATTGCTTTATTCTAAAAAAAAAGCTTTATTCAAGCTCGTTCATTTCCTAAGCGAGCTGAAGTTTGAGTCCATTTTAAATTCGGCTCATTTCTAAACTAGCTCAATGAACATCTAATGTTCGGTTAATTCGATTCGAATAACCCTATAGATAAAATGAATACCCGTACTCCGTTTTCGACCGGAGGGTAGCGCTCTAAAGTCTTAACCGTTTATATCTCACATATCCGAGGTTGGGCCTCAAACCCAAAAACTAATTCTCGACCCAATCAGACCAACAATATTGAAGCCCATTAAAGGCCTACGATGGCCCATTGAGCTGTGACTTGAAGGTTGAAAGCAGAAAGCTTCTTCCAGATCGAAGAGCAAAAGCCAGATAGCTAAAATGGCGGCTCATTGCGGGAGGAGAACCCTACGATCCCCTGCAACGAAGTCGGCCATTGCCAATGTCTTCGGCAAGTCTTCTCAGCCTGTCGGCGCCGCCGCTCCATTCTCTGGTTCCGCTTTCAGTCAGCCGTCTTCCTCTACCCGCGTCTCTCTCCGGCGCCTACTCTCTTCTCCCAGGTTACCTCTTAATTCAGTACTCAGTAGTAGCAACCCCGTTTGCAAATCTATAATCTGAACTCCCTTTACCGATCAAATTGATGCATAGACCTGTGTTGTTTCTATTCGGATTTGGATTTCTACTTTCTCTGGGATCTGGCTTGTTGAATTAGTGGCGTTAGGGAGAGTGAAAACACGGATTAAGGTTGGGATTTAGGATTTTGTGGAGAAAGTTCTTCGATTCAATTCCTTCGCATTGATTACTGATTTTGTGATTTTGGGGTTTAGGGTACCTGTTCAACTGAGCGGTGTGATTCCATTGCACAGTGCTACTGCCTCCGCGTTGTACACTTCATTGTTGTCTTTGCATTCCAACAGTTGGGGTCGTCTTTCTGAAGGTAACTAAACATTCATTTACCTATGCTTGATATGGTAACATGTAGTTTTGCTGCATTTCGTAACTCAGTTCATGGTGCCGTTAGAGAGGTTATTCACACCTAGATCATTAGCCTAAGGCTAGCTCCTCTCCGCTTCTTTATGTTATTCATTCTCAGAATTTGGCGCTTGAGGTGCTCAGCTGTTCATGCTTTTTGTTTAGCTTGTTTTGTATATTGTTTCTCGTTTGTACTTGCAAAACTCAATTTTGATAAAGGAGAGAGAAAATGAAAGAAGAAAATCAAACAAATAGATGACCATGAAGCATTTTCAGTTCTTTTTTATAGAGGTTTTGCAATTGCTAGATGTCCGGTATTTGCACTTTCTACTATAGCACAAATGCCTTCCATTCGAAAGAATGAGTAACATGCAGAAGCTAAGGTAGCTCTAAGCTAAAGAACTGGATTTGAATAGCTTTCCAACTCATACCTTCTAATCTTGATTCTATAATCTGTTTTTCTCTCAAGCCACCATATGGTATATATAGACATGATGTTTATTAGGCTGTGTCATAAAAGATTTATTGAGATGTCTTATGTTCTTTATTCTTACTCATTCTCATAGAAAATGATTGTCTAGAATGACTCGAGGTAGAAACCTGGTTAGGGATGAAGAAAGGTTATTGAGCTTTGATGTATATAGTTGTCACTATCTGTGGGATTTCAAGTTTCGCTGGCTGACATAGGAAATTCTTTAAACATTTCCCCATAACATAGTAACACATTACAAAGGCAATTATGTTCTGGCTCCATTCCTTGGATTCTTAAATTGTCGACTAGCTGATTTCAGGTGTAGTAGCTGTTGATGGTGTACTGTATTGAATTTGAGGCTACAATATAGAGCTCTGCTTTATCAGTAATGATATAATATACTCATATTCATGTGATCAAGGGCTGTTCAAATAACTGTAGAATCATTTCTTTAAGCTAACATTTGTTGCAATATATATATATATATATATAATTGAGTTGTAGGAAGTAATATTTGGTGCTCAAGTCCTCCTCAGTAGATAAACCTGACTTTTAGCTTTCCCTCATTTGCTTGTCTGCCATGTCGCTTAACAGAGTGGGTCCTACAAGTTTTGTATATCTTATAGTACTTGCTAGTTGCATTAGGTCATACAATATTTAAGTGATTTTGGTGATATGATGCCAACTTGATGTTGTTTAGACGTGGATCATCCCTTGTACATGCTGTTTACATGTTTTTGATGTTGTCAGGTTTTGCAACACCACTATAGTAGGGCCTTTGAAATATATGATACTAGTGTCAAGACTTGATTGGCGGTATCCGACATCTTTTTGGTTCAGATGTAATCTCTTCGATTGAAATGTGAGATGGGTAACACTAGTTTCTTAGAGATTATCATAATCGTGCTACTATATTACTATCTTTTGATCTTATCTTTGTGAGTTTATAATACTGCCTTGTGATGGAATTCGAGGTGGTTCACAAATCCACAATATCGTGGGTGACAGGATTTTGTAGTACAGGGGAGGTATTTGATATTCTTCACAAATCCTTGAATTTGGTAAATATAGAGCGGCCATCCGAGATCAAACCGAGGATCTATGGGTACTACCCACAAGTTCTTTTCGGTTGAGCCATTCTGGAATGGTTTGTTCTTTACAAATCCACAATACCGTGGGTGACAGGATTTTGTAGGACAGAGGAGGTATTCAATGTTCTTCTAATTCTCGTCTTCTTTTTTTTCAAAAAAATAAAAATGATTTCCTTCATGTGATAATACAAAGAGAAAGAAATAATATATAAGAGAAGCTATTAAATTATCCGAACAATAAGACTAGGATGGGTGACCTATTAGGATGGGGAATAAATCAATAGGCATTACAACTTGGGATAACTGAAGCTATTAAATTACAGATTTTTAGCATTACTATAGAAGGGGATTCTTTAATTATTATCAATTATTTGAACAATAAGAGTAAATGTCCATGGGAAATAGAATTAATAATATCGGATATCAAAATGCAAATGTCGTACATAAGAGAAGTCTCTTTCTTCCATATTTTCCGAATTGGCAATAGAGTGGCAGATAAGGTTGCACACATTTGTCACTATGCCAAAGGATCTGACATATACAACAATATTAGTCTTCGTGATCTCATTCGTCAGGATGCCCTCGAGTAATTCTTATTACCTGAATTCTTACTTAATAAAAAAAAAAAAAAATATAAGAGAGGCGGGTTTTTCTTAGAGTTTATCCAATATCAAAAAATAAATATAAATAATATTATTATACTCCTCTTTAGACAAATCTATATATTGCCTCATTACCAAACTTGCCTAGAAAACCCAATGGGCCAAAAACTAGGACCAAGGGACCAAATATATATGACTGTGCAGTGCGTACTTTTCCCTCCTAATTCAATATCCTTGCGGTTTTCTCATTTCGATTTGTTTTTAAACTTACTGATGGTGCTGGCTGCATGAGCTGCATGGTAAATTCTCAGCATTGTCTTCGTAGTGTACAAGCCGAAATATATTCATATATCACAATTGACTTCGATGTGCTTGACTTCAATGTCTTGGTGTTAAGCTGATTTCAATGCGCAAGTATAAGGTACCTCAAGAACTAATGTGTTCTTTATATTGGGGATCTATTTGGTTAAATGGTGCATAAGTCGCCTGGTTAAAAACCTTACCTTGAAAAACTCATGGGATAAAAACTAAGGTTGAGAAAAATAGTACAACTTTGTACGGTACTTTGGGACCTAATGCAATGTGATCACTTACACAATTATAGGTACTTCGCCTTCATGTACTCTTATAAGGATCTTTAACCAATTACACGTGACAGACATTAATGCTTCGGATAGGGGTGGGTGTGGAACGAGAAGTATATAATGCAAGTTTCAATACTAAAAGTTTGAGAAGTATATAATGCAAATTTGTGCAGCGAAAAAAAAACTATAGAGGTTGTTAACATCCTTTTCAATTGTCCATATCAATAATTACACAGGTAATGTACCTAACAGACACCTCCAAAATCATGCAAAACTAACAAATAAAAAAGAACTTGACCTAATTAATATGTAAACTAACAATAGAATATACAACTCCCATAGTACGCTATGCAAAAGTAATTAAGGCGAAGAGAGAAAAATACTTAGTTTAACCTTCAAGAATTGGAAATGAAACGCCCATAAATCGGATCTCAAACTCAGAAACAAAGCAGTAATATTAGAGCATGAGGTCAATTGTGATATATGAATATATTTTATAATAATATTAGAGCATGAGCACGAAATCTACACAATTCTAATGAAACAAAATCTTGCATTTTAACAAGGCATATGAAGTTGAGCACCATAAGAATTAAGAACACAAATATTGAACACTGACATCACTAGTAGTGATATGTTGAGAAAGGATGGCATAAAATGACAGTTGCTAGAATAGTTGCACCTTTAGTTAATCAACCAGGATGCCATACAAAAGACAAGATAATGGATATTGTATGAGAGTCAGGCATTGACGAGACGGTTTCTCGACCAAATAAATTTGTAGTCAAGACCCCCGCTATAGTATAGGGGAGTCAGGTTTGTCCTCAAGAGAGAAGTCAGCGGTTCTAGGTTCAGTTGGTTTCGGGATTCAGGGATAGCGAGAAAAGGTAACGAGGGTTGCTATCGACGTCGACTAAGAGTTGGTCGATGTCGAGGGATGGAGGGGGAATGATGGTGGATGTCGGGTAACTTGTGTATAATTTAAGCGAAAATAGCGAAAACAAAGATATTAAAAGTGCAAACTTCCAAGGTTAGGGATCACCACAACAATAAGCATATATGCGATTCATAAATCACATAAAGTTGAATGCTTTATATCAAAGAATCGACTTTCGCAAATTCCAACAATTTAGGAAATAGAGGCTCTCGCATAAAAACCTAATTGTTTCAACCTTTTCTTAATTAGGATTAGTCGGCTCTCGCAAATAAACCCTAATTACTATCCAAAATTCATAATAAGATCGCTTTCGCTTCAATATCATAAATAAGGAATTTCCTCAACTTCCGCAAAGGATTAAGCACATAGGTAGATGATGATAAAGAGATACAAAATTATAAATTCATAAATCAAACACACATATCTATGTTGGGATGACTCCAACCATAAAAAAAGGAAATTAGAAAGCAAACACGATGAAAGAAACTAACTTTAACATAAAATAAACTAAAACTTTACAACCGTTCGTCTCCTTCCTCCTCATTCTCTCTCGCCTCCTCATCCTCTCTCTCTCTCTCCTCTCCTTGCGTCCTAAGACGACTTGGCTTGAATGAATGAAAATCAGCCCCTAGGGCTTTATTTATATAGGCCACAATTCTTGCTATCCATGGAAGGAGCAAGTCTAGATAAATATCTTCCATCTTGATAGAATATCTTTTGCTTCATGTGAAAGAAAGCCCACTTGGAATCTGGACTCGAAATCGACTGGAATTGGCTCTGATGGTCCACTCGATATCGATCAAATTAGGTCGATATCGACCTGTCTTCTCAGCTTCACTCGATCTCGGCCTCCGGAGTAGATTTCAACCATGCTTGTACTCGATATCAACCACCATAGGTCGATATCGACCTCTTCTGTGCAGCTCGAGTTGCTTCGGTCGATTTCTGGCATTATTGGTCGATTTGCTCCACTCGATATCGACCAAGGTATGTTGATATCGACCTCCTTGATAGTTCTCAACATTCTGTTGCGTTTTGAAACGCACTTTTCTGAGTCCTCGTTCGTCCGATTGACGCATATGAATATGCGTTGGAAAACTCTATTCGAGGGCTACAACTCTCATAAAGGCATAATAACTTGACTCAAAATGATAAATGGTGAAAACTGGCTTTTTCTGCAGCTGTGCCATCATGTGCTCTTCCTTAGCTTCTCCAATGTCTTTATGACTTTCCAGCTCTAAAGTGCGTCCGATTTCTACGAAAATTGAACAGACTTTGTGTAGACCTCCATATATTGCAAATAAATATAAACTACACAAATCTCATGCTTTCCCAGTATAAAAGTATAAAATATGGACAGAAATCAACATAAAAGATAGTATAAAACATGGTGAAATAGGCGCACATCAACACCCCATACTTAAGCTTGCTTGTCCTCAATCAATAATTTTAATGGTCATACAGGGGAACAAATTAAACTCTCAACATCAAATATTCATTCTCATATGTCCCTGCAATCAATTACCATTCTCGTAAAGGTACTAATGCCACAAATTCATGCATGTGAATAAAAAGCAACATCTACAGACAAAAGGAGAGTTATGCGAAAACAATTCATGTGACAAAGCATTAATAATCAAGAGGACTTTAATTAAGCTCAATAAGGAGTAGATTGATAAAAGACTAAAGGTGGGCAATTTTTTGCCATGTGGTGCTAATGATCCGAGGAAATGGAGTAATTTCCCAAACTTTCATACCACATTCCTTCTTCCTTTGATTTCTCACCTTTCGCTCAATCGCTTATTGCTTTTTTTCAATATTATCCTATTACCTCTCTAACATCAGCATTGCCTTCTCGCAAGTCGCAAATATGGGTGTTATGAATGGCCCCGGATATTTAGTGCTTCAGACTCCTCACCTGTGTGTCCCATCCAGTGGAACTAACATCTCAACGCAGATAGAGTCGATCTACCTTTATCTCCTGAGGTGACCGGATTTTGTTTCACTCATTAAATTTTCCATAACTTTTCAATTTCCTGCCAAACTCCAATAATGATATATAATAACACAACACCATATAATAATCTCCATAATGTAACATCATTTTCAACATAATCCCCGGATAAGGAAATAAGGTAAAAATGGGCAATATTTAGATCATGTGGAGCAAAATATGAAATAGGGCTCCATATGGCTTTTGTGATGCATAAGCATAGGTATGGCTAGGGATTTCAAAATATGAGCATTATATGGAAAATATAAAGTCCTCTGTCCTCTTATCATGCATATGTCAAAAGCAACTTCAAATTTACCTCATTTCATGGTTTTCAAGAAAATAATGCACGCACTTCATTGTGACTTCCCTTTACTAGGCAATTTCATGCTATATCTCTAATGAATTCAATTTTGCATCGTCAAGTTCAATAAAAACTTCGATGACACTATTAAAAAATCTTAATGGGGATGATTTTTATAGACTTTGGAAAACATGCATATAAGCACATAGGTTGATAATATGAATTCCAAAATAGCCATGTATAAGCAATTGAAGAGATAAACTTTAAATATGCACACATATGGTCAATTTAAATCAAATATGCACAAAGTAAGTCTTTCCCCCACCCCATACTAAAACATTACAGTGAGGACACACTGTATAAAAAACAAGGGTAAAGAAAGAGACTCACTAGACAGATGTGCAGAATGTCGGAATCGAGTGCTAAAATTTGATGCAGAGTGGTCGATCTCGAGCAAACTAGTCGACGTCGAATAGACTACTCGATCTCGAGTACAATGAAAGCCTCTAGGGTGATCCTTCCTCGACCACATGCGTTTATGCTCATTTTGGGTAGTCGACGTCGAGTAGATTACTCGACGTTGAGTACTTCTGCAACACCTCTGTACCTGCAAGATTTGTTAGAAAGACAATAATCCACAATAGAAAAATCCAAAAATAATATTTAAAACAAAAACCAACAGTATCTAAAACCATAAGAAATAAGAAATAGCGGGTTACCTCCCGTAAGCGCTAAATTTTAAGTCTTTAGCTTGACCTACTTCCCTTTTAAGTATTAACCGGGCTCATCTTTGTCGGGAGGTATAGATGGGTCTGGTGGTTCCTTCGGTAGTGGGAAGCGTGGAATGTCATCCGGGGGCATCATGTGAAGAAGCTTAAACCTTCCCGAGTGAACGCTCCATGACTCCATCCGTTCATCTTCCCTGGTTCCAGCTAGCATGCATAAAGGAAGACATAAAGGAAGTATACATACCTCATCATCATACCTCTTCCGCTTCATAGGTTGACTGGTTTGTGTATCTCCACCACAGTGTTGTTGCAAGAGGATGGTCAAGTATGAAATATAAATAAAATATAAACCAAACTGACTCCCTGTCTCAGCAAATAAATACAAGACTTCCTCCCGTTGTAGTAGAAGGTAGTCAGGATCGATCCACGAGGAACCGTGTCAGCGCCCGCCTTTTCAGTTCCGAAACTCAGCAGATCTCGACCAGAAGCGTACTCAACTTCGAGTAAGGTACTCGACTTCGACTAGGCTGTCGACCAAAACAGAAATAGAAACAAAACTGCAAACAAAAACCAACAGAAAGTACTCGACCTCGACTGATCCTACTCGACGTCGACCAAGTCGTACTCGACGTCGACCAAGCTTTGTCGATTTCGAGTGAAAACAGGAACGAAAACCGAAACTTTAAATTGCATAAAACTGAAAGTAAACACGAAATTTGTAATAAAAAATCAATAAACTAAAGCACTTCTAAGATCAGGGTTTCAACACCACAACGATAACCATGCAAAGTAACACATAAAGGCATAAAAGAATATGCTTTTCATCAAATAACTTTCGTTATTAACAAATAGGAATATAGAGGCTTTCGCATAAACCCTAATTGTTACTAACCCTTTTTGCATAATTAACCCAAGTTGCATTAAGATCACTTTCGCTTCAATAACACAAACAAGGACCACCTTCAACATTCGCAAAAGAATCATGCTCATAGGGATAGAAGACGAATTGCATCAAAAGATTGTACCTTTACCGCATCACCTTACATGGCCACCGCCGGGCTGACCCCGACCCTAGAAGTTAGGTGACTACTCGCTCTTCATTATCAAGAAACTCATCAAATAAAAAAAGAAACTAACTTGCATTGAATTAAATAAAAGAAAGCTTACAACCAAACAAGCCAAATCCGCTCTCGCCTTTCAACCTTGCTCTCGCCACAAGCTCTCTCTCTCCTACTTACTTGTTGTCTCTAGAATTGAATTGGAATAAGATATCTAAAACTCAGCCCCTAAGGCTTTATTCATAGACTTCCAGTCCTTGCTAATCAAGGTAGAAAACTATATCTATATCTAAACTTTCTATCTAATAACATAAAGATAAAACATTATGATAAAGGAAATAATATCTAAAAGGAAATAAAGCTAATGTGGATAAATCCCTTCCATCTTGATATATACTCTCTTGATTAGATAAAATATCTTGTTCCTTTCCTTGCAATTAATCTATCTTCTCCATACTCCACTCGATCTCGGACTCGGATTCGGCCACTGGATCGTACTCGACTTCGACTAGAGTTAGTCAACGTCGACTGGAACTTTTCCTCCTCCTGGGTTGCACTCGAGCTCGGACACCTTCTGGACTCGACAAGTGTACTCGACTTCGAGTAGGTGTACTCGACGTCGAGTAGCTCTGGGCTCCTCAAGTGTCCCTGCTCGACTCCGGGTTAATTTCTGGCTCCTAGTGTACTCGACTTCGACTAGACGTGGTCGACGTCGAGTAGAGCTGTCAGCTTTCAGCATTCTGTTCCGTTCTTGAAATGCGTTTTCCCGAGTCCTCGTTCGTCGGATTGACGCATATGACCATGAGTTGGAAAGCTTTTTCGAGGGCTACAACTTTTATGAAGACATCAAAGCTTGATTCAGAATGATGGATGGTGAAAAGTGGGATTTCCTCCAGCTGCACCATCCTTAGCTTCTTCATGACTTTCCTTGAAGCTCCAAAGTGCGTCCGATTTCTGCGAAATATAATAAAATGTAAACTACATATATTCTGTATTATTCTAACCTAAATGTATGAAATGCATGCAGAAATCGATATAAAAGTAAGTGTAAAACATGACAATTTAGGCTCACAACAAACACCCCATACTTAAGCTTGCTTGTCCTCAAGCAATACTTTTAATTGTCATACAGGGGAAGAAATCAAAAGTCTCAACATATTAGATTCATTCTCATATAACTCTGCAATCAATTACCATCCCCGAAAAGGTACTAATGTCCGAAATCCATGCATGTGCAATTAAAAAGCAACATCTACTCACAAAAGAAGGGTTATGCAAAAACATTCATATGTGACAAAACATTAATAATCAAAAGGACTTTAATTTAAGCTTATGAAGGAGTAGATTTGGTAAAAGGCTTAAGGTGGGCAAATTTTTGGGCAATGTGGTGCTAATGATCTGGGGAAATGGAGTACTTTCCAATTTTCATACCACATTCCTTCTTCATAAGATCTCTCACCTTTCATCATCTCTTATTGCTTTTTTTCAATATTAATGCTTTTACCTCTCTAACCTCAGCACTGGAGTTGCAAACATGGGTGTCATGAATGCCCCCGGATAATTAGTGCTTCAGACTCCTCACCTGGTGTCCCATCTCGCCAAACTATTATTTCAGCGAGCAGGGTCGATCTACCTTTATCTCTTTAGGTGATCGGATTTTTTCTCACTCATTAAAATTTCCATAAATTTCAAAATTTCATGCCAAACTCCAAATATGATAATAACAACACAAACACCATATAATAATCTCCATAATGTAACATCATTCTCAACATAATTCTCGGATGGAAATAAGGTAAAGAAAATGGCAATATTTGAAACATGTGGAGCAATAATTGAAATAAGGCATAATATGGCTTTTGTGATGCATAAGCATAGGTAAGGCTAAGGAATATAAACATATGAGCATTATATGGAAATATAAAGTCCTCCATCCTCTTATCATGCAACATGTCAAAAGCAATTTCAAATTTTACCTCCCATGGTTTTCATAAAAATATGCACTTCATTGTGACTTCCCTTTACTAGGCAATTTCATGCTATATCTCTAATGAATCCAATTTTGCATCGTCGAGTTCAATTAAAGCTTCCATGACATTTATCAAAATTTTCAATGTGGGCCATTTTTTATAAACTTTTGGAAAACATGTATGTAAGCACATAAATCAATAATGAATACCAAAATAGTCATGCAAAACCAATTCACGGATAATGTCAAATATATAAAATATGCACAAAGTAAGCTCTTCCCCCACCCCATACTTAAAAATTACAGTGTTCTCACTATATAAAAACAAGGGTAAAGAAAGAAACTCACTAGACAGGTGTGCTGATCGTCGAAAATTGAGTGCAATGTGGCTGCAAAGGTGATCGACATCAAGGAAGATCTGGTCAACTTCGAGTAGGTGTGGTCGACTTCGAGTACGCTTACTCGACTTCGAGTACAGTGAAACCTCCAGGGTGATCCTCTCGACCACAGGCTCATTTCTGCTCGAGATGTGTGGTCGACGTCGAGTACGCTTACTCGGCTTCGAGTAGATCTTCAACTTCTCTCACCTGCAAGATTTGTTAGACGGAAAATATCCACAATAGAAAAAATTTAAAAATAGTGTCCAAAACCAAAAACCAAAAACAGCAATGTCCAAAAATCCCAAAAAGTAAATGTCTATTTACAAGCTCTAGACTTTATAGTCGCTAGGCCGACTTCCTCCATTAAACTCAAGGTGGCATCTGCAAGGCCCATGTAGCTTGGGCTTCAAACATGACTCCATTCTTGTCCATCAGCTACAATCCTCCTGAATGGATCTTGTTCACAGTGAAGGGTCCCATTTTCTTCTTGGTAAATTTGTTGGGAAACCAATGATCCTTTGATTTAGAGACATAGACCATGTCTCCCACTTCATATTCCTTTGGATCGTCATCGGAAACCCTTCACAATCGCACATACCAAGGCAAACCTTTCCCATGTATAGATAGATCTTTATTTGAAATAGGAGAAGAGATGTCCATACCTTGGCTTACCTTCGCAGAATCGGAATTCGAGACCTTAGGTTCTACTCGACGTTGAGTAGAAGTGGTCGACGTCAAGTACGTTGCTGCGTCTGGTGGACTGCTCATCGAGGATGGAGAAGTCGAGGACCCATGTGTATGGTCGACGTCAAGTAAGGTACTCGACGTCGAGTACGTTTTTGGCTCTAATGGGTTGCTTGTCGAGGAAGGAGTCGAGGAAGAAGGGTTCTGGTCGCCGTCGAGTAGGTTACTCGACGTCGAGTACAACTCGGCCTCGGGTTGTGTACTCGATGTTGATGCAGTCGGGGGAGTGCTCGGGATCTGGTCGACGTCGATCCCATACTTAGTACCTGGGAATGATTTTGAATAAAAGTTAGTCGAAATTGACTTACCTTGGTCGACGTCGAGTAGATCGTCTGTCTCCTCATTCAGAATTGCCATGATCTCCTCCACTTGGGTTTCCATAGCTCGCTTCTCTAGCTCATCGGGGGTCATAATTCGTACCTTAGGCTCCCCGCAAGTGATGTACCTGGCTGATATAGACTTGACCTCTTCCATGGGACCTGTGTGCCTTTCAGTTTTATTAAAAGAATATTCAATCACCTCATCGCTGATGTTGAACGTGAGTACTCCCTTCCTTACGCTTATGTTGGCATCCACCATCGCGAAGAAGGGCCTTCCTTATATAATTGGACAAGCAGGATCCTCTGCCATATCAATAACTAAGAAATCAGCAGGGACTAAGAACTTACCTACTTGTACTGACACATTATCCACCATGCCCGTTGGGATGACCACCGTGTTGTTCGCCATATAAAGCTTAGCATCCACAGGCTCTAGGGCACCTATCTTAATCTTGGACCATATTGATAGAGGCATTATACTCACAATGGCTCCAAAATCACATAAAGCATTAAATTTGTATTAAACAAATCCAATAGTTATAGCAAACTTACCTGGATCTGACCTTTTCTCTAATACATCCATCCGGCTGCATTCCTCTGCGATCTCAGCCATTGACCGCTTCTTGCTTAGAATCTCCTTAAGGAACATGACATAGGATGACATCTCATTAAGAGCTTCTGTGAAGGGAATGGTGACATTGAGTCGTTGAAGCATCTTAATGAAGCGCTGGAACTTCTTCTCTGCTGGATCATTTGGAGATTTCGTCGGGAAAGGCAGCATCTTCTTTGCCGGAGGTGCTGAGAAGTGGTTGACAGGGGGAGAAAGCTGGTGGAGGTCGAGTACGGGCTGGTCGACATCGACTACTGTATTCGACTTTGGGTTGGGCACAGAATTCTGGTCGACATCGAGTTGGTGCTGACCGATGTCGAGCAGATTGTGGTCGACGTCGAGTGGCTTGGTCGACGTCGAGGAGTTTTCTGTAGCTTCTCCTTCTGTGTTGGGATTGGGCGTTTGCATCTGTCCCCCACTCCTTAGGTTCATTGCATCTACCTGTCCTGTAGATTTACCTTTCGCATTAGATTCAGAGGATCCAGGGAGCATACCTGATTGTTTGGGGACGGCTGTCGCTAGCTGGCTAATCTGTGTGTCAATCGATTTCCGCCATATATCGATTTCCCCAAGCCTAGAGTTCACACAATGCATCTGAGTGTAAATGGAATTGAAGGACTGCTTGGTGTCTGAATGGTTCCTCCGCATCTCCTCAAGGATGGTTTGCATGTCATCCTTCTTACCTTCTCTGTCAGGGTGACCAGGAGCTTTGTAGGGAGGGGGGTTCTGATGCTGGGGCGGGCAATAGTAGCTCCAGCTTAGGTTCTGATGTGGCCCTGAATAGTGTCCCCCAGCATACCTTACCTCCTCGTGGGTCTCTCTTTCATGTACTTGATCGACGTGCGGGCACGCAGTAATGTTGTGCCTCACAGACTCACATTCCAAACAATGTTGATTTTTGGAGAGGAATTTAACTTGTTTGGTAAGACGACGTACCTGGTCATTCTGGAATTGCTCCCTGACGTCTGAATCAACTTCCTTTGATGGCACATATAACGACATAGATGGGGCAGGCCTTTCATACCTTTCGTCGGAAGAAGTCACAGAAGTCCCATAAGTGTTGTCGTAGTTTTCCAGGGTCTCAAATACCTCCCATGCACGGCGTGGAGTGTATCCAAGATAGTCATAGTTGGTGTAGTTGTTGATCCGATCCTTAGTAGGTGCATCCAGGCAGTTGAAGATGATCTCCTGGATGACGTAGGGCGGCTGACCATGAGTAGGACAGGATTTCAGAAGCCTCTTGTAGCGCTCCCAGACTTGTGCTAGTGGTACTTCTGGCTTTTGTCTGAAAGCCGTAATTTATTGTCTAAGAGCAGCTGTCTTTGCAGAAGGAAAGAACTTATTAAGGAACAGGTCCTCTAGCTCATTCCAAGTGCGAATTGATCGCGCAGGCAATCCTTCCAGCCATTGCTGGGTTATTCCTGCAAGGGACCAACGAAAAGCCTTTAGTTTTAAGTATTCAAGATTAGCACCATCAGCTATAGCTACGCATAAGTCTATAAAAGCGGTGACATGCTCTAAAGGAAATTCATTTATTCTTCCCCTAAATTGACTCCTTATAATTTCAGTAATAAAAGAAGGACGAATTTCATAATTAATAGCGGGAAGAATGATCGCTGATTCTGGAACTTCCAGAGCAGGATGCAGATATTCTTTTGCGTTGGCTGGTGTATGTCCCATCCGCTCCTCAAGTTCCCTTCTCGCGTTGACCTCGCGATCTACCCTTGCTTCCCACCGCTGCTGGCTCTGTGCATATTTTGCCTCTCGTCGAGCGTGTTCCGCTTCTCTGGTGGTGAATGCCTCAATTTGTCGGCGGAGTTGCTCAAGCTCCTGTGCAGGTGTGAGCTAGGCCATGTTCTCGTCAGATGTCGACATGAGTCTCTTTCTAAGCCTTTGCCGAAGATGGAAAAATCGCTCCGGCTCAAGAATAGGGTCTATAGGCGTGCGATCAGTTCTTCGCATGCACCTGAAAAGCAAAAAGAAAAAGCAAGTAAAAAGGAACTAGAAATAAAAACAAATATAATGAAAAGAAATAGAATTAAAAGGGCGCGATTGATGGCTTCCCCGGCAACGGCGCCAACATATTAGATTCATTTCCATATGTCCATGCAATCAATTACCATCCTCGAAAAGGTACTAGTGTCACAAATCCATGCATGTGCAAACAAAAGCAACATCTACTCACAAAAGGAGGGTTATGCAAAACAATCATTCGTGACAAAGCATTAATAATAAAGAGGACTTTAATTTAAGCTCAATAAGGAGTAGATTGGTAAAAGGCTAAAGGTGGGCAATTTTTGGCAATGTAGTGCTAATAATCCGGGGAAATGGAGTACCTTACAAACTTTCTTTACCACATCCCTTCTTCATAAGATTCATCACCTTTCATAATGCTTTTATCAATAATAATGTTTTACCTCTCTAACCTCAACACTGCCTTCTCGCGAGTCGCAAACATGGGTGTCATGAATGATCCCGGATACTTAGTGCTTTGGACTCCTCACATTGTGTCCCATCTCGCTGAACTATTATCTCAGCAAGAAGGGTCGATCTTTGATCGGATTTTCTTTCACTCATTAAATTTTCCATATTTTTAAAACAATTCCGCTAAACTCCAAAAATGATAATAACAACACAAACACCATATAACATCTCCAAAATGTAACATCATTCTCAACATAATCCCCGGATAGGAAATATGGTAAAGAATGGGCAATATTTAGTTCATGTGGAGCAAAATATGAAATAAGGCATAATATGGCTTTTGTGATGCATAAGCATAGGTAAGGCTAAGATTTAAACATATGAGCATTATATGGAACTATAAAGCCCTTCCCCCACCCCATACTTAAACATTACAGTGTCCTCACGATATATAAAAAATAAGGGTAAAGAAAGAAACTCACCAGACAGATGTCCAGGATGTCAAAAATCGAGTGCTATGCTGCTGGGCCTAGTCCGATTTTAGCTTGCTTCTATCCCCCATGGACCTGAAAAATTTAGAAGAGAAAATAACCACAATAGAAAAACTAAAAGTTCAAAACAAAAAACAAAAGCAACAATGTCCAAGGTGGCATCTTCAGGGCCCATGTAGCTTGAGCTTCAAACAGAACTCCATTCTTGTCCATCAGCTGCAGTCCGCCTGATTGGATCTTGTTCACCGTGAAAGGGCCCATCTTCTTCTTGTTGAATTTGTTAGGAAACCAATGATCCTTTGATTTGGAAACATAGAGCTTGTCTCCAACTTCATACTCCTTGGGCTCATAATTGGAAATCCTACACAAGCGCACATACCAAGGCAAACCTCTCCCATGTATAGATAGATCTTTAATTGAAATAGGAGAAGAAAGATCCATACCTTGGCTTACCTTTGCAGAATTGGATTCGGGGACCTCAGATTCTGGTCGATTTTGACTAATATTACTCGATATCGAGGAGTTGTGCTCTTCTGGTGGACTGCTGGTAGGGGAAGGTGGAGTCGAGGAAGAAGGTTTTTGGTTGATATCGACCAAATAGGTCGATGTCGAGGAATTCTGCTCGTTTGGTGGACTATCAGTCGATATGGAGGAAGATGGGTCGATTTTTGTTGGTCGATAGTGTAGAAGTACTCGATATCGAGTTCCCTGGCTCAAAATCGGCTGGCTTCCGCTCCGTGGAAGAAATTGAGTCGGCGTGGTTTGGTCGATATCGACCAAGATTGGTCGATATCGAGTTGGGCTGCTCGATATTGCCTGGCTCGTTTTCTGGTGGGGGCTGCTCGACAGGAGGTGGTCGATATCAACCTACTGGACTCGATATCGAGTGGTTTTCTGGGCTTGCCAATTTCTCCTGGTCGATTTTTACCCCATACTTAAGATCTGGCAAAGCATCTGAAAAATAGTTAGTCCATAACGATGTACCTTGGTTAGTGTCAAGTGGATTCTCTGCTTATTCGTTCAGGATGGCCATGATATCCTCCACCTGGGCTTCCATATCCCTCTTTTCTAGCTCTTCGGGAGTCATATTTCTTACCTTAGGCTCCTCGCAAGTAATGTAACCAGCTGATATAGACTTTACCTCTTCCATAGGACCTGTATGCCTTTCAGTTTTATTGAAGGAATACTCAATTACCTTATCGCTGATGTTGAAAGTGAGCACTCCTTTCCTTACGCTTATGTTGGCATCTACCGTCGCCAAGAAGGGCCTTCCTAGAATAATTGGACAAGCAGGGTCCTCCGCCATATCACTAACTAAGAAATTAGTAGGGACGAAGAACTTATCTACTTGTACTGGCACATTGTCCACCATGCCTGTTGGGATGACCCCTGTGTTGTTTGCCATATAAAGCTTAGCATCCACAGGCTCTAGGGCACCTATCTTAATCTTGGACCATATTGTGAAAGGCATTATACTCACACTGGCTCCAATATCACATAAAGCATTAAATATATATTGACCAAATCCAATGGTTATAGCAAACTTACCTGGATCTGGCCTCTTCTCAAGTACATATGATGGCATTTCATTAAGAGCTTCTGTGAAGGGTATGGTGACATTGAGCCTCTGAAGCATCTTGATGAAGCGCTGAAATGTCTTCTTTGCTGGGTCATTTTAAGCGCTGAATTAAATAAAAGAAAGCTTACAACCAAACAAGCCAAATCCGCTCTCGCCTTTCCACCTTGCTCTCACCACAAGCTCTCTCTCTCTCTCTCTCTCTCTCTCTCTCTCTCTCTCTCTCTCTCTCTCTCTCTCTCTCCCCTACTTACTTGTTGTCTCTAGAATTGAATTGGAATAAGATATCTAAAACTCAGCCCCTAAGGCTTTATTTATAGGCTTGCAGTCCTTGCTAATCAATGTAGCACTACTAGAATTGTGTCCATAGCCATCGGATCTTTTATATCGGTCAGAAAAACGCAACATGTTAAAAATAATTATAACACCTTCTTTAACATTATCGATGTTAATGATAATATAAACATCGGTCTTACTTTTTGAACAATGTTAAAAAGACGTTTTGAATTTTTTTTTAAAAGTGCGCTCATAACAGTTAAGGCGGTAAAATACAAACACTTAACCCAAAAAAGGACTTTTTGGATTTCTTGGTAAAAAGAGGACCCGGGGGTCCAGTACCCTGATTCATTACTACCCATAGGGAAGGCGATTCATGCTGATGAGAGTCGGCGACTGAAGAAACCAAGCCTTCTTCTCCCTAATATGCTCTCTCGCTCCCGATTCCATCATCTTCTCCGGCTTCTCAGTCACACCGAAGAGAGCTTGTCTTCTTTCCATCATCTTCTCCGGCATTCGTCTCAACTGAAGAGGGTTGTCTTCATCTGGAGTCAGTCGGCTTCAACGTTTACTGATGTATGTTTTCTTCAACTGATGTCCGGTGCACCATTCCTTCATCTCCTCCGACTTCTCAGTCCTACGAAAGCGAGGTCAAGTTTCGCTCCTCTGGCTTGTCTTCTTCGACTCCATTAAACACCCAAATCAAGCTATGAAAACCCTAATTTGAGAATCGTTATGCAGCTTGTGAAAACCCTAATTGTGAGAACCCTTATTTTTCTTTCTTATCTCTTGTAAACACTTTCAATGACTCTTTGAACATGGATGAAAACCCTAATTTCAGAATCCCTAATTTTCGTTTCGAGTGAATATTTCAGGAAGGTCACAGTCACATTGTGGTTGTTTACAAGGACGTACTTGAATGAATCTAGAGCCAGGCTTAAAGAGCTTGTAGACTGCGAACAACAACAATGTGAAAAAAGTCACCGCGCAACAGATTTCGTCAGACCTCCTTCAAGATGCTAGTTTCATTGAGCTGAATGTAAGTTGAAACAATGCCTTCCCTGGCATTCAATTGTATGTTGAACTGCATTTAGCTAATCGATTTCTTTCAGTTTACAATAAGGTCTTATTCATGTATGTTCCTCAAAGTTTTTCTCTTTCAAATGCTACTTTCTCCCTCACCACTATGATGGTTAAGTTCTGACTTATCTTAGCACAATCTCATTTTTTTTATCTACAACTAATAAATATATGATAGGTTTATGAGAACTCTTCTTAAAACAAGACAAATAATCTGAACATTATCTAGAACAAGTGCAAGTTTATGGTTTGATATTTATAGGACTCTGCGATTTTTGTTCCTTCAATACCGTGCTTCTGAAATGGCTGAATTGTTTCATTAAAAAAAGTCTCCATTTGAGGTAACTTGTATCAATTATCAAATAAAATCTAATTGAAGAGAGGAGATTTATTTTAACCTTGCCATCTTTTCTTTTGGCTTTAGAAAACAGGATATGATTTAATACTTTCTGATAATCATGCCATTTTATATGTGTTATTCTTGCTTTTCAGGTTCCATCTGAAAAGATATTGGGTTTGGCGAATTTCTTCCTCGGTGTTGGCGTTCCTGGAAATGCACATGACTCTTTCAATCACATTAACTCACTTTCTTGGCTAGAGAATAACACGTAATGACTTCTTAAATGTTCTACCTTTCCTTTTTTTCCGAATGGAATTGTTTAGTTAATGGATTTACTTTTTCATTTACTTTCCAATGAGCAACCAAATACAAATTATATTTGGCCCTTTTTTGTTTTCATATGTGAAAATAATGATGAGGATGAAATAAGTATAAAATGTTGTAAACCTGTTGCTTAACATGTATCAGTTTTGACCCTTTTCCTAAAGGACCAAGTAAGGATACAAAAAAAGACTGCCTGTGATTATGTTCGAGAACATGTCTTTCCTTCTTTCTTCCCTTGCCCTTTTCTTGATCAGAATATACTATATTATGTCATGCTAAAAAAATTGCTATGATATTCGTGCTGGGTAGCTGTTTTTATTATCTTAGGGAAATCAAGTTAAGAAAATGAATGTTGGTTATAGAGTTGTCATACATATGTAGAAGTAGTTCTTGCTTGTCCTTGAGTGCATAAAATTGATAAATATACTTATTTCATCCTCATCATTATGTAGTTTCTTTTTACTAGATTTAATATGTTTTGTGTATTGTGATTTTTGATGATATTTTTTTTATGGAGGCAATTCTCTGAGTTATTGTGCATGCAGTGTGGGCTTTAGGTAATGTAGCAGGGGACTCGCCAACTTGTAGGGATCTTGTGTTGGGAAATGGTGCACTCGTGCCTTTATTGTCTCAATTGAACGAGAAATCCAAACTTTCAATGGTAAGAAGTGCAACATGGTCAGACACTTTCCAACTGTTGTCGTGGCAAGCCCCTTGCACCGTTTGAACAGGTTAGATCTTGCTTAGATTATTGTAGTTAGAAATGATTTACTCTTGCCACATCGTCTACGCTTTGTGTTTTTTATGGGGAATGTTTGAATTATATTTAGGAAGATTAATGAACAAGCATCTTGGATTTCATAGGTGAAACCTGCTTTGCCAGTCCTTAGGCAACTTATCTACCTAAACGATGCACTACTAGAATTCTGCTATTTAACATCGGTTCATTAACATCATCCAGAAAAACCTGCCATGTTAAATAGTTTTTTAATATCGCTTTATAAATGTGTGATGTTAAAAATAAAATAGACATCACCATATATTTTAGACCGATGTTAAATATTCATTTTGAATTTTTTTTATAAAAAGCGCGGAATCAAATAATGAATTAATTTGAACGCCCGCCCATGAGATTCCCGACTATATCCAACGCTCTCCCCATTTCAGCCCAAGGTTCAACTTTCCCGTCTCTAGCTGGAGCGAAATCGGGCTGGCCTGCTTTCTCCAAATCTTTCTCCCATCGTCGTCTCCTTCTCTCTGCTCCAAATCCGGCCTCCTCCCTCCAAATCCGGCCTCCTCCCATTACTCGCTCCAGTTGGTGACTACAAAGATGGCAGTCCTCTCTCCCGGAACCCTAACCGGTAAGCCCTCTCTCGCCCTCTATAGATTTCTCCCTCTGTCTCTCTATGGCTCTCATTTGTGACATTTCTCTAGCGATGGCCTAACCACGACAACGACGGCCTCCCTCGTCGCTTAGCCCTCTTGCTCCCTCCGCCGCGTGTAACCTTCTCTGGTAAGCTTTCATGTCCTCCGTCTCCCTTCGACTTTCTATTGAGTTTTGAGACCTTCAAATCTAGGTTTTTGTGGTTTAATTTCATTCTTTAATTTTTAGATCTAGGGTTTAATTCACCTCTGTCTCCCTTCGTCTCCCTGTCTCTTTAGCCTTCCATATATTTCTACTTCCATGATTTGCATCCCTCTCGCTCAAAAAGGAATCTTTATGTTGACAATCAATGTGGGATGAATGTCAGACCAATCAACTAGTGCTAAGTTGCTCAGATATTAAACTGATATGTTGACATGCCATTGTTTGCCCCAACTACAAGGTGACTGGACCTGCCTCTTTGTGCTTAAGGTTGTAGATTACTTGGTCATAGTATAAATTTCAGTTCCAGCTGGTGAAACCATAAGCTATCTAATAAGGGGAAAAGGGGCATGCTATTTTTAACCCAGATACAATTGTGGAAATAAATTTGCTGGCCGAATGAAGTGGTTCTTTTTTTTACAAATGAACAAGTCACTGGTAGTTGATTTTTTTAAAAAAAATTGGAGAATTTAGATATTTCAACGTTCCTTTTATGAATTACTTCTGATTTCTAATTCAATAGTGCATTTCAAACAGAAATTCTGTTAGGTAATTGGTTCCCAAGTCACCACCAGGCCATGCATCATATTATCCTGTTCTATATACTGATCTTGCTGCCAATATTGCATGTATGTTATCAATTTGATGTTGATTCCCAAGTCTCTTGGTTCAGCCTTGTTGTTTCACTACCATCGAGTATGAGTTGTTTGATTTGTTAAGTAGAAGATAGAAAAGGATGTAATTCCGTGAGTCGTAGATAATTGAACTACAAAGGCATCCACTGATTGGTGGCTGCAGTCCATATCTCCTTGTGACACATTACAGGTCTCAGATCACTCCCATGCATGCATTGGTTGTCATCCAGGATTTTAGGAGGGCAGTGAAGATCCCCTTCAGCTTCCAAAGATTAGGATTGTCTTTATAGGTAACATTTTCTTGAAAAGGGGAAAAATTGCTTTGAAAACATTCAAAATTGCTCTGCAATTGATGAGCAACGGAAGCTGAAGAGTGTTAAAAAATGGAACTCTATTGTTAGGGCGTATATTTGAAACTTGATTGATCTGGTTATGGGTTAAGTTTGAGCTATAGGGGTTTAAAATGCTTCAGTGCTTTAGTGTAGATTTGTTGGTGAACTTATTAGTAATTTTATAGTTTATAGTTTGAAAAGTTTAAAGTATAAAAATATTTACATTTGTTAATGAAGAAAGTCACATTCATATACATACTATCCTAGTGTTCAGTCAATTGCTATTTTTGTATTTTGTTTCTGCTTTTTGTTTCCTTTGCTTTCCATGCCATTTACTGATTTACTTGTTTAGTTCAGCGAACTGCTTTTTTGTATTATGTTTTGTCCAAAACTATTTGGATATTCTGCATTTATCACACATTGCACAAATAACATTCTATTTGATATAGAAACTCTATAATACTAGTCAAATTTATGCTCAAGGCTTTTCTTCCAGCCGAAGATGACATTCTGTTAACTTATGGAGCAGGGAATTAATGAAAAGATTTTGTCCTTGAACTATAAGAATATTATGGCGGAGATCAAGACTGCGGATGCTCAGCCATCTTCTGGGGAAGTGGTGGCTGTTCTGGTAACTGGTTGCTTAACTGAAAGCGACCGTTCTGGTAACTCTTGGTTATAGCATTCTTTATTCATTGCATGACAGTTTGACACTATGACAATAACATGAATTTTTGAGCATCCGATCAATTGTAAAAATTGTATGATCCTTCTAAATAGGGGATCTCTAGTTTTTTTTATGGTGTTTTTGCCAATATTTTATTGTGGTTCCATTGAGTGTTTACAAGCCACGGTTGGCACTTGGGCTGGAAAGAACTTCCATAAACACTGAAGTGGAGAGTTTGGAAATAAACTGAATGTAGGCATGTCATGCTCGTGTTGAAGCCCCTAAAGCACAGCTTAGCTTGCCTGAATTATCACTTAGAATTATTCCTGGAATGGGAGGTCTGAAAGATCTCTGTTGTCTCTCTTTTTTTTCCCCTGATTTTTGTTTAAGTCTACACTTTCTTTGTGTTTCACATTTGAGACTTTCTTATATCTGTGGCAGGCAATATCAAGGCCTTAGTTAAAAGGAGGAAATTGACTCCTGAAAAAGCAGATAACGCCCTTTTACTATATAGAGGTGTACTGGATTATAATGGATTTAACGATGTCGACACGGTGATAGAGGTGGATCTTCTTTGCATCTCAATGTCTCATACATGTTTTAAAATTTGGCAGCAATCAGAAGTTTCATACCAGTTCATATTTTCCTCTTAACATCCAGCTTTCCTAAAATACCTTTTGCTTCTTGATTGCAGCTGGCTGTAATAGAGAATATCTCACCGAAACAATTCTTTCAGGTAAAATTTTTTCCATCGAGCAATTCCCCCATTGATTATATATGGATGTTATTGTATCATAAAGAACTCAAATCTACTATATATTGCTTTAAAAGAATATGATCCAAAAAAAAAAGAATTACAGGATTATAGTATCTTCATGTTCTGAACCCCGTCATCTTGAACTAAAAATCGATTCTTTGAATACAGCCCTGCACACGTGGGTGGTTGGCAATGGCACTACTTTGGCAGTCACTAGGAGCTTTCTTCCCATACATCGTGGGTGCACACGTTTTGGTTCATTTGGTTGTGGACCCCTTGCAGATTGATAAGGCAATAACTGACTTTGGCATACCAATAGGCCCTTTTCAGTATGTACCATAATAATTATGTCTTGCTTTGTCATGATGCATTTTTATGATTGTCCTGATTGATATCCATGAACATCATCTCTCAATGTCCAACAGAAGAAAAAAAAACAAACTCCTTTAGTGATAAACTTTAAGGAAAACTAAACAACCCTCATGCTTGCCCAAACCACGTATTACCTTTAAAATATTAAGAAAAATCTCCAAATTACCAAAACACCATTGTCAAAAACAAAGGTGTTTGGCACTTGGCAGTTTACTTTGACAGTTTGGCACTTGCATCTTGATAACCCATCTAAAGATGAGATTTCTTAAGCCATTTTTTAGTATGATTGTGATGCCTTACGGACAGAATACAATTTATGAAATTGTTTCTTAATTTGTTTTAAAGGCTTCAAGATGTTGTTTGTTATCGGGTGAATATGGCTGCTGGTGTTGTTGCAGGAGGATGGTCAAGTATGAAATAAATATGAAATAAAGTTCAGACTGACTTCCATGTTTCAGCAAATAAATACAAGACTTCCTCCCATTGTAGTAAGAGGAAAGTCAGGATCGAATCCACGAGGAAGCACGTCAGCAGTTCTCAGGTAGCTGTAAATTCTCACAAACAAAGCAGCAGAAAGACAGAAACACAGAAACAAGGAAAGAAACAGAAATAAAAGCAGAAAAACAAAAGCAAAGAACAAAGCAAAACAGAAAAGACAAAGCAAAGCAGAAACTAAAAGCAAAGTTAACAAATAAAAGCAAAGCAAAGGGCTCGTCGATCTCGACAAGAGTCAACTCGAGATCGACAAAGACAGTCGACAACAGAAACTGAAAGTGAAAATCGACGAAAACAGAAGAAAACCAACTCGACCTAGACCAGCTCCTACTCGAGATCGACAAGGCAGTACTCGATCTCGACAAAGGTCTACTCTATGTCGACTGGAAACAAAAACTTAAATTTGCATAATCTCGAACAAAACTCAGAATTTCGACAGAAATAAATCAATATGCTAAACGACTTCCAAAGCTAGGGTTTCAACACCACAACGATAACCATGCAAAGTAACACACAAAGGCACAAAAGATCATGCTTTCCATCAAATAACTTTCGTCATTAACAAATAGGCAAATATAGGCTTTCGCATAAACCCTAATTGTTACTAACCCTTTTTCACATAATTAATCCAAGTTGCATTAAGATCACTTTCGCTTCAATAACACAAACAAGGATCACCTTCAACTCTCGCAAAAGAATCATGCTCATAGGGATAGAAGATGAATCGCACAAAAAGATCTGACTTTTATCGCATCGCCTCACATGGCCACCGTCGGGCTCACCCCAGCCCCAGAAGTGGGTGGACTACTCACGCCTCATCCCAATAACAAACATTGATGTATAAAAAGAAACTTGCATTAACTATATTCAAAGCCTTTTACAATCCTGGCAATCAACTTTCGTAGAAAGCCAAAACCCTAAAAACCTTAGAACTCCTAAACTCTATGTGGAACTAACTAATTGTTTTTCTCTCAAAATTTAATTGTGTGTGAAATTGAATGAATAAAACTGAGCCCCCTAGGGCCTTATTTATAGGCTTCATTCCCTAGCTATTCTAGGAAAGAAGATATCTATCTCTATCTAAAATTATATCTAAAACTTGAAAGGATAAATAAATTGTTTTATGGAAATAAATCTAAAAGGAAAAGATAAAACTAAATAAGGTATGTCTTCATGATGTTGATAGATCTTGTCTCCTTGGATAGAACTTGATGGATTAGGATAGAATCTCGGCCAAATCGACTCCTTCGCGCCCAAGGAATCCCAAGTCTAGTCGGATTGTCCCTCGTCGAGAAGTTTCTGGAAACGGCTCTACTCGACCTCGACCACGGCTCGTCGACCTCGAGTAGGGTGGTTCGTCGACTGCACTTCCTCGGCTAGATCTACTCGATGTGCTCGGACTTGGCTCTCTGGGCTCTCGTCGACCTCGACAAAGGGTCCTCGAGATCGACTAGAGCGGTGTTCTTCCTTTCCGCTTCCGTGAGTTGCCTCTTCCGCTGGCAGCGAGTTTTTCCGTGGCAGCGAGCGGTCCGCTGCAGCGATTCGAGTCGCTGGCAGCGAGTGCTCCTGGTCGTCCTCGGCTTCGTCCTCGGCTTGTCGACCAACTCTTCTTCTCGTCAAACCCGGGCATGGCGCTGAGGCTTCGTCGATCTCGACTAGTGGTCCTCGAGATCGAGTAGGGTCCGGAGCCGGGTTGTTCTGGCTTGCTCGATCAGGCTCTGCTCGACCAAGGTTGCTCGGACAGGCTCGTCTATGTCGAGTAAGGCCTACTCGAGATCGAGTAGCCTTGACTCTCAGACTGGTTCCGCTGCTTTGAACTTGGACTTCTGTAGTGGTTTTCCGAGCTTTTCCGACCTTTTGTAAAATTGCTGTAAAATGCCTCGATTTCTGCGAATTAAACAAAAACTGGTGTAGATTCCATAATTTGGCAAATAAACATAAACTACATAGGTTCTGTACTGTCTTAGCCCAAATGAATGCAATGTATACAGAAATCGATATAAAAGTTACTGTAAAACATGGCAGATTCAGCTCACAACAAACACCCCATACTTAAGCTTGCTTGTCCTCAAGCAATACTTTTATTTGTCATTCAGGGGAAGAATTCAAACTCTCAACATCTTAGATTCATTCTTATATAACCCTGCAATCAATTACCATCCTCGAAAAGGTACTAGTGTCATAGATTCATGCATGTGCAAATATGTAAAAGCAACATCTACTCACAAAAGGAGGGTTATACAAAAACAATTTATGTGACAAAGCATTAATAATCAAGAGGACTCTAATTTAAGCTCAAATAAGGAGTAGATTGGTAAAAGGCTAAAAGGTGGGCAATTTCTAGCAATGTGGTGTTTTTGATCCAGGGAAATGGAGTATTTCCAAACTTGAGTTTCCGCATTCCTTCTCCATAATTCATCGCCTTTCATATTGCTTTTCTCAATAATAATGCTTTTACCTCTCTAACCTCAGCACTGCCTTGTCGCGAGTCGCAAACATGGGTGTCATGAATGGCCCCGGATACTTAGTGCTTTGGACTCCTCACAATGTGTCCCATCTCTCCAAACTATTATCTCAGAGAGCAGGGTCAATCTACCTTTATCTCCTGAGGTGATTGGATTTTCTTTCACTCATTAAATTTTCCATATAATTCAAACAATTTCCTTCCAAACTCCAAATATGATATATAACACAAACACCATATAACATCTCCATAATGTAACATCATTCTCAACATAATCCCCGGATAAGGTAAAGAATGGAAAATATTTAGATCATGTGGAGCAAAATATGAAATAAGGCTAATTATGACTTTTGTGATGCATAAGCATGGGTAAGGCTAGGATTTCAAACAATGAGCATTATATGGAAATATAAAGTCCTCCATCATCTTATCATACAACATGTCAAAAGCAACTTCAAATTTTACCTCCTTTCATGGTTTTCAATAAATAATGCACTTCATTGTGACTTCCCTTTACTAGGCAATCTCATGCTATATCTCTAATGAATCCAATTTTGCATCGTCGAGTTCAATTAAAGCTTCCATGACATTAATCAAAATTTTCGATGGGGGTCATTTTTCAAACTTTTTGGAAAACATGCATATAGGCACATACATCAATAATGCATTCCAAAATAGCCATGTAGCAATTCAAAGAAAAAAATTCGAAATATGCACAAATAATGTCAAATATGGAAAATAATGCATAAAGTAAGCCCTTCCCCCACCCCATACTTAAACATTACAGTGTCCTCACTATATAAAAACAAGGTAAGGGTAAAGAAAGAAACTCACAAGACAGGTGTGCAGGGCCTTATAATTTCGACTGGAGCACCTCCTAGGCCGAGTAAGACTTGGTTCTATCCATTGACCTGAAAAGTAGAAGACATATACCCATAATAGCAAAACTAAAAGTGTTCAAAACCAAAAACAAAAAAACAAAGTCTCAAATGTCCTAAAAAGTCTATGTACATGCTCTAGATTTTATAGTCGCTAGGCCGACTTTCCATTAATGCTCAAGGTGGCATCTGCAGGGCCCATGTAGCTTGGGCTTCAAATAGGACTCCATTTTTGTCCATCAGCTGCAATCCTCCAGAATGGATCTTCTTCACCACGAACGGTCCCATCCGCTTCTTGTTGAATTTGTTAGGAAACCAATGATCTTTTGATTTAGAGACATAGAGCTTGTCTCCAACTTCATATTCCTTAGGCTCATCATTGGAAATCATGCACAGTCGCACATACCAAGGCAGACCTCTCCCATGTATAGATAAATCTTTAATGGAAATAGGAGAAGAAAGATCCATACCTTGGCTTACCTTCGCAGAGACGGAGTCGGGGACCACTGTGTTTGGTCGATCTCGACTAGGGCTAGTCGATCTCGACAAGACTGCAGGTTCTGGTGGTGGTCGGTTTGAAGATTCAGAAGTCGAGGAAGAACAAGGCTTGTCGACATCGACAAGGCTGGTCGACCTCGACAAGGATTCTGCTCCTGGTGTCTGCAGCGTCGAGGGAGGTGCCGTCGAGGAAGATGTGGGCTTGTCGATCTCGACAAGGCTACTCGATCTCGAGTAGCCTTCTCCTCCAAGTGGCTTCGTCATCGAGGAAGAAGGATCTGGGCTCCCCGATTGGTGGTCGACCTCGACAAGCGTGGTCGAGATCGACGAGGCTGGTCCTGGCTTTGGTTGTCTCAGCGTCGAGGAAGGCCGAGTGGGGTACTGGTGGTCGACCTCGACAAGTCTACTCGAGGTCGAGTAGGGTGGCTCCTCTGGTTTGCTGCTCGACGACGCTGGTGCTGGTGGAGGCTCCTTGGTCTGGTCGAGATCGACTAGGGCGCCAATTTGTTGTTGCAGGAGGATGTGTCAAGTATGAAGTAGATATGAAATATAGATCAGACTGACTTCCTTGTCTCAGCAAATAAATACAAGACTTCCTCCCGTTGTAGTAAGAGAAAAGTCAGGATCGAATCCACGAGGAAGCACGTTAGAAGTTCTTAGGTAGCTGTAGATTCTCACAGAAGCAGAGCAGAAAGACGGAAACAGAAAAGAAACAAATAAACCCGGCAAGGGCAACTAAAACAAAAGCAAAGAACAAAGCTAGAAATAAAGCAAAGGAAGTAAAGAACAAAGCAAAACAGAAGCAAATCAACTTGACCTAGACGAAGCCCTCCTCGAGATCGACCAGATCTCCTCTATGTCGAGTAAAAACAGTAAAAGACAAAAACTTTAAAATTGCAGAATTCAAACCGAAACTCAGATTTTCGACTGAAATAAACTTCAATATATTAAAAGACTTCCAAGGCCAGGGTTTCAACACCACAACGATAACCATGCAAAGTAACACACAAAGGCATAAAAGATCATGCTTTCCATCAAATAACTTTCGTCATTAACAAATAGGCATATAGAGGCTTTCGCATAAACCCTAATTGTTACTAACCCTTTTTCATATAATTAATCCAAGTTGCATTAAGATCACTTTCGCTTCAATAACACAAACAAGGATCACCTTCAGCTCTCGTAAAAGAATCATGCTCATAGGGATAGAAGATGAATCGCACAAAAGATCTAACCTTTATCGCATCGCCTCACATGGCCACCGTCGGGCTCACCCCAGCCCCAGAAGTGGGTGGACTACTCACGCCTCATCGCAATTTGCAGACATTGAATGAAAAGAAATAACTTGCATAAAACTATATTCAAAGCCTTTTACAATCCCGGCAATCAACTTTCGTTGTAAGCCAAAACCCTAAAAACCTTAGAACTCCTAAGCTCTATGTGGAACTAACTAATTGTCTCTTGAATTGAATGAATAAAACTGAGCCCCTAGGGCCTTATTTATAGTCTTCATTCCCTAGCTAATCTAGGAAAGAAGATATCTATCTCTATCTAAAATTATATCTAAAACTTGAAAGGATAAATAAATTGTTTTATGGAAATAAATCTAAAAGGGAAAGATAAAACTAAATAGGGTAAGTCTTCATGATGTTGATAGATCTCGTCTCCCATGGATAGACTTGATCAACTTTGGATAGATCTTTGGCCATTCTCGGATTCCTTCACGCCCAAGTAAAGCTAAACCGAGTAGGACTCGTCACGACGACGCGTTTCTGGAAACTGGGTCTACTCGACCTCGACCACGGCCTTGTCGATCTCGAGTAGCCCTCGTCTATCTCTAGTAGCCCTCGTCTGTCTCGAGTAGCCGGTGCTCGACAAGGCTCGGACATGGCTCGGAGGTCTAGTCGATCTCGAGTAGCCCTACTCTGTCTCGAGTAGAGGTGGTCTGCGTCTTCGTTTTCGGCTTCTCGGCTCGGCACAGCTCGTCGACTCCGGACATGGCTCGTCGATCTCGACCAAGTCTACTCGAGATCGAGTAGGGTTCCGGGAGTCGGGTGGTCTCTGACTCAGTGTCCTCGACCAGCCCTACTCGACCAGGTGTGGTCGAACAGCCCTTTTCGAGATCGAGTAGAGGCTTGTCGATCTCGAGTAGAGTTCTCTCAGCTTTCTGTTTTGTTCTTGAAACGCACTTTCCCGAGTCCTCGTTTGTCGGATTGACGCATATGACCATGCGTTGGAAAGCTCTTTCCGAGGGCTACAACTCTCATGAAGACATCAAAGCTTGATTCAGAATGAAGAATGGTGAACAATGGCGTTTTCTCCAGCTCCAACATCCTTAACTTCTCCATGACTTTCCTTTAAGCTTCAGAGTGCGTCCGATTTCTGCGAAATATAACCAAAACTTGTGTAAACCTCCATATATTGCAAATAAGTGTAAACTACACATATTCTGTATTGTTCTAACCCAAATGTATGCAGAAATCGATATAAAATTAAGTGTAAAACATGGCAAATTAGGCTCACAACAAACACCCCATACTTAAGCTTGCTTGTCCTCAAGCAATACTTTTAATTGTAATTCAGGGGAAGAAATCAAAACTCTCAACATCTTAGATTCATTCTCATATAACCCTGCAATCGATTACCATCCTCGAAAAGGTACTAGTGTCACAGATTCATGCATGTGCAAATATGTAAAAGCAACATCTACTCACAAAAGGAGGGTTATGCAAAAACAATATAAGTGACAAAGCATTGATAATCAAGAAGACTTTAATTTAAGCTCATGAAGGAGTAGATTGGTAAAAGGCAAAAAGGTGGGCAATTTCTGGCAATGTGGTGCTTTTGATCCGGGGAAATGGAGTACTTTCCAAATTGAATTTCCACATTCCTCCTTCCATTTGATTCATCTCCTTTCATAATGCTTTTATCAATAATAATGCTTTTACCTCTCTAACCTCAGCATTGCCTTCTCGCGAGTCGCAAACATGGGTGTCATGAATGGCCCCGGATACTTAGTGCGTCGGACTCCTTACAATGTGTCCCATCTCTCCAAACTATTATCTTAGAGAGCATGGTCAATCTACCTTTATCTCCTGAGGTGATTGGATTTTCTTTCACTCATTAAATTTTCCATATAATTCAAACAATTTCCTTCCAAACCCCAATAATGATAAACACAACAACCATATAACAATCTCCATAATGTAACATCATTCTCAACATAATCCCCGTATAAGGTAAAGAATGACCATATTTAGATCATGTGGAGCAATAATTGAAATAAGGCATATTTTGGCTTTTGTGATGCATAAGCATGGGTAAGGCTAGGATTATAACAATATGAGCATTATATGGAAATATAAAGTCCACCATCCTTTTATCATGCAACATGTCAAAAGCAACTTCAAATTTTACCCCATTTCATGGTTTTCAATAAAATAATGCATTTCATTGTGACTTCCCTTTACTAGGTAATTTCATGCTATATCTCTAATGAATCCAATTTTGCATCGTCGAGTTCAATATAAGCTTTCATGACATTATTCAAAAATTTCAATGGGGGTCATTTTTCTTAACTTTGGAAAACATGCATATAAAGCATATAAATCAATAATGCATTCCAAAATAGCCATGTAGCAATCCAAAGCAATAATGTACATATATGTCAAATATGCTCAAATATAGCAAATATGCACAAAGTAAGCCCTTCCCCCACCCCATACTTAAACATTACAGTGTCCTCACTGTATAAAAAACAATGTAAAGGGTAAAGAAAGAAACTCACAAGACATGAGTGCAGAGCCGCAAAATTTCGAATGGAGCACCTCCTAGTCCGAGTATTAATGTAGCTTGGTTCCATCCATTGACCTGAAAAGTAGAAGACATATACCTATAATAGAAAAAACGAAAATGTTCAAAACCAAAAACAAAAACAAAGTCTCAAATGTCCTAAAAAGTCTATGTACATGCTCTAGATTTTATAGTCGCTAGGCCGACTTTCCATTAATGCTCAAGGTGGCATCTGTAGGGCCCATGTAGCTTGGGCCTCAAATAAGACTCCATTCTTGTCCATCAGCTATAATCCTCCAGAATGGATCTTGTTCACCACGAACAGTCCCATCCGCTTCTTGTTGAATTTATTGGGAAACCAATGATCCTTTGATTTAGAGACATAGAGCTTGTCTCCAACTTCATACTCCTTAGGCTCATCATTGGATATCCTGCACAATCGCACATACCAAGGCAGACCTCTCCCATGTATAGATAAATCTTTAATGGAAATAGGAGAAGAAAGATCCATACCTTGACTCACCTTTGCAGAAACGGAATCGGGGACAACGGTGTTTGGTCGATCTCGACTAGGGTTAGTCGATCTCGACAAGTCTGCTTGTCCTGATGGTGGTCTGCTCGAAGATTCAGAAGTCGACGAAGACAGGGTTTGGTCGATCTCGACGAGCCTGGTCGACCTTGAGTAGGGCTTTGGTCCTGGTGTCTGCAGCATCAAGGAAGGTGCCGTCGAGGAAGACAAGGTCTTGTCGATCTCGACAAGGCTACTCGAGATCGAGTAGCCTTCTTCTCCTGGTGGCTTGCTCATCGAGGAAGGCGGGTCTGGTGGCTCCGAGTTGTGGTCGACCTCGACGAGCCTACTCGAGCTTGAGTAGGGTGGCTGCTCTGGTTTGCTGCTCGACGAAGCAGGCTCTGGTGGAGTCTCCTTGGTCTGGTCGAGATCGACTAGGGTTCTACTCGAGGTCGAGGAGCGCTGGTCGATCTTGACCCCATACTTAGCTCCTGTCAAGGCATCCGAGAAATAATTAATCCACAACGACTTACCTTGCCCTGCGTCGATTGGATTTTCTGTGTTCTCCTTGAGGATTGTCATGATCTCCTGCACCTGGGCCTCCATGTCCCTCTTTTCTATCTTCTTAGGGGTCATATTTCTGACCTTAGGTTCCCCGCAGATGATGTAGCCAGCTGAGATAGATTTGACCTCTTCCATCGGACCCGTATGCCTTTCAGTTTTGTTGAAGGAATACTCAATTACTTCATCGCTGTTGTTGAAGGTGAGCACTCCTTTCCGTACGCTTATGTTGGCATCCACCTTCGCCAAGAATGGTCTCCCTAGAATAATTGGACAAGCAGGGTCTTCTTGCATATCAACAATTAAGAAATCAGCAGGGACGAAGAATTTACCTACTTGTACTGGGACGTTTTCCACCATGCCTGTTGGAATGACCACCGTGTTGTTGGCCATATAAAGTCTAGCATCCACAGGCTCTAAGGCACCTATCTTAATCTTGGACCAAATCGTTAAAGGCATAATACTAACACTGGCTCCAAGATCACATAAAGCATTAATTTTGTATGGACCAAATCCAATAGTTATAGCAAACTTACCTGGATCCGGCCTCTTCTCCAATATGTCCAGATGGCTGCACTCCTCTGTGATTTCTGCCATCGATCGCTTTTTGCTCAGAATCTTCTTCAGGAACTTGACATAGGATGGCATTTCATTGAGAGCTTCTGTGAAGGGTATGGTGACATTCAGCTTCTGAAGCATCTTGATGAAGCGCTGAAACTTTTTCTCCGCTGGGTCCTTTAGAGATTTTGTGGGGAAGGGCAACTTCTTTTTCTGATTCGGAACCAGAACAGACGTCGGAGTTGCTACAGATTTCTCGACTTGGGGCTCCTCGATATCGACTACAGTCTTGTTGATATCGACAGGATTTGGTGTTGTCGAGTTGCTGTTCGGCGCAGACGAAGATTCCTGAAGCTTCTCCTCGACATCGAGTAGACCTTCCTCGACATCGAGTAGACTCTGGTCGACCAGCTATTCTCCGTTGTTCTGCTGCTTTCCGACTTCTGGCTCTTGCAGTTGATGGCCGCTTCTGAGTTTTACAACAGTGATGTGTCCGGTCTTTCCCTTAAGATTTGGTTCTGATTGCCCAGGGAGCTTGCCGGACTGGCGTGGGATCTGCGCAGCAATCTGTCCCATCTGAGTCTCAATTCCCCTTTTCCAGATGTCCAGTTCTCCAAATTTGGTGGTGATGTTCTGGAACTGGTTGTTGATGGTGCCCTAATTTCGTCGCATCTCCTCAAGGATCAGCTGCATATCATCCTTCTTTTGATCCCTTTCTGGATGCCCTGGAGCTCTGTAGGGCGGGAGGTTCCTTGGGACTCCTTGGTTCCATTGTGGTTGTTGAAACCTTTGGTCCCCCATGTAGCGATTGGGACCCCCTCCGTAAGCTGCATCCTCATGGTGCTCTGCCAGCCTGACTTGCTCTGTGTGTGGGCACTCAGGAGTGGTGTGCCTTTGCGATCCGCATTCTATGCAAGGCTGGTTGACAGAGAGATACTTTACTTGCTTGATGAGCTTCCTATTTTGATCTCTGTAGTATTGCTCCCTGACATCTGGATCAATCTCCTTTGATGGCTCATAGAGGGGCATGGATGGTGCTGGCCTAGCGTATGGGTTCTCTTCATAAGTTGCAGTAGACCCATACTTGTTGTCGTAGGTAGTGAGCTTTTCCAGCACACCCCATACGTCACTTGGCGGCATCGTCAGATACTCGTAGCGAGTTTAATTGTTGGTTCTGTCCTTAGTCACTTGATCCAGAGAGTTGAAGAAGATCTCCTGGATGATGTAGGGTGGCTGTCCATGAGTAGGGCAAGATCGCAGAAGTTCCTTGTAGCGCTCCCATGCCTTTGCCAGTGGTTCTCCTTTCTGCTGTTTGAAGGCGGTGATTTTCTGGCGGAGATGTGCTGTTTTGGCAGGTGGGAAGAATTTGTTCAGAAACTCTTGCTCTACTTGGGCCCAGGTTGTGAGTGATCTTGCTTTCAGCCCTTCCAGCCATTTCAGTGCAGGTCCAGCGAGCGACCAGCGAAACGCTTTCATCTTGACATATTCCAAGGTTGTACCTTCTGCAAGAGTACGGCACATATCATGAAAATTAGTAATATGTTCAAGAGGACACTCATTAAATCTACCATAAAAGGCATTATTTTTAAGCTCTATAAGAAACTAAGTGCGAATTTCAAAAGAGTTTTCAGGGATAAGAATCGCCGATTCAGGCACGATGAGAGTCGGATGCATATAATCCTCAGCAGTGGTTGGATATTGGGCAAGCTCAGTTTCTGCTTGCCTCGCGCGTTCAGCTGCTTGTTCCCTTGCTGTTCTCTCAGCGGCGATAATAGCATCCTTTGCGGCCAATTCCCTGTTAAGCTTAGCGATCAGCTGTTCCTGTGTCTCCGTAGCTGTCATGGCTCTTTGTAGCTTAGCTCTGATGTGAAAAAGGCGTTCCGGTTCGTCTAAGCTGTCAAACTCAAGTGTTTGACCAGAACGACGCATACACCTGCAAACTAACTCAAAGAAACGGTGAGAACTGACTACCTAAGGCGCGATTGATTGCTTCCCCGGCAACGACGCCAATTTGTTGTTGCAGGAGGATGTGTCAAGTATGAAGTAGATATGAAATATAGATCAGACTGACTTCCCTGTCTCAGCAAATAAATACAAGACTTCCTCCTGTTGTAGTAAGAGAAAAGTCAGGATCGAATCCACGAGGAAGCACGTCAGCAGTTCTTAGGTAGCTGTAGATTCTCACAGAAGCAGAGCAGAAAGACAGAAACAGAAAAGAAACAAATAAACCCGGCAAGGGCAACTAAAACAAAAGCAAAGAACAAAGCAAGAAATAAAGCAAAGGAAGTAAAGTACAAAGCAAAACAGAAGCAAATCAACTCGACCTAGACGAAGCCCTCCTCGAGATCGACCAGATCTCCTCTATGTCGAGTAAAAACAGTAAAAGACAGAAACTTTAAAATTGCAGAATTCAAACCGAAACTCAGATTTTCGACTGAAATAAACTTCAATATATTAAAAGACTTCCAAGGCCAGGGTTTCAACACCACAACGATAACCATGCAAAGTAACACACAAAGGCATAAAAGATCATGCTTTCCATCAAATAACTTTCGTCATTAACAAATAGGCATATAGAGGCTTTTGCATAAACCCTAATTGTTACTAACCCTTTTTCACATAATTAATCCAAGTTGCATTAAGATCACTTTCGCTTCAATAACACAAACAAGGATAACCTTCAACTCTCGTAAAAGAATCATGCTCATAGGGATAGAAGATGAATCGCACAAAAGATCTGACCTTTATCGCATCGCCTCACATGGCCACCGTCGGTCTCACCCCAGCCCCAGAAGTGGGTGGACTACTCACGCCTCATCGCAATTGCAGACATTGAATGAAAAGAAATAACTTGCATAAAACTATATTCAAAGCATTTTACAATCGTGGCAATCAACTTTCGCTGTAAGCCAAAACCCTAAAAACCTTAGAACTCCTAAGCTCTATGTGGAACTAACTAATTGTCTCTTGAATTGAATGAATAAAACTGAGCCCCTAGGGCCTTATTTATAGCCTTCATTCCCTAGCTAATCTAGGAAAGAAGATATCTATCTCTATCCAAAATTATATCTAAAACTTGAAAGGATAAATAAATTGTTTTATGGAAATAAATCTAAAAGGGAAAGATAAAACTAAATGGGGTAAGTCTTCATGATGTTGATAGATCTCGTCTCCCATGGATAGACTTGATCAACTTTGGATAGATCTTCGGCCATTCTCAGATTCCTTCACGCCCAAGTAAAGCTAAACCGAGTAGGACTCGTCACGACGACGCGTTTCTGGAAACTGGGTCTACTCGACCTCGACCACGGCCTTGTCGATCTCGAGTAGCCCTCGTCTATCTCTAGTAGCCCTCGTCTGTCTCGAGTAGCCGGTGCTCGACAAGGCTCGGACATGGCTCGGAGGTCTAGTCGATCTCGAGTAGCCCTACTCTGTCTCGAGTAGAGGTGGTCTGCGTCTTCGTTTTCGGCTTCTCGGCTCGGCACAGCTCGTCGACTCCGGACATGGCTCGTCGATCTCGACCAAGTCTACTCGAGATCGAGTAGGGTTCCGGGAGTCGGGTTGTCTCTGACTCAGTGTCCTCGACCAGCCCTACTCGACCAGGTGTGGTCGAACAGCCCTTGTCGAGATCGAGTAGAGGCTTGTCGATCTCGAGTAGAGTTCTCTCAGCTTTCTGTTCTGTTCTTGAAACGCAATTTCTCGAGTCCTCGTTTGTCGGATTGACACATATGACCATGCGTTGGAAAGCTCTTTCCGAGGGCTACAACTCTCATGAAGACATCAAAGCTTGATTCAGAATGAAGAATGGTGAAAAATGGCGTTTTCTCCAGCTGCAACATCCTTAACTTCTCCATGACTTTCCTTTAAGCTTCAGAGTGCGTCCGATTTCTGCGAAATATAACCAAAACTTGTGTAGACCTCCATATATTGCAAATAAGTGTAAACTACACATATTCTGTATTGTTCTAACCCAAATGTATGCAATGTATGCAGAAATCGATATAAAATTAAGTGTAAAACATGGCAAATTAGGCTCACAACATGGCTTCGTTATCGAGGAAGAAGGATCTGGGCTCCCCGATTGGTGGTCGACCTCGACAAGCGTGGTCGAGATCGACGAGGCTGGTCCTGGCTCTAGTTGTCTCAGCGTCGAGGAAGGCCGAGTAGGGTACTGGTGGTCGACCTCGACAAGTCTACTCGAGGTCGAGTAGGGTGGCTCCTCTGGTTTGCTGCTCGACGACGCTGGTGCTGGTGGAGGCTCCTTGGTCTGGTCGAGATCGACTAGGGCTCTACTCGATGTCGAGGAGCCTTGGTCGATCTTGACCCCATACTTAGTCCCTGTCAAGGCATCCGAAAAATAATGAATCCACAATGACTTACCTTGGTCTGTGTCGATTGGATTCTCTGTGTTCTCCTTGAGGATTGCCATGATCTCCTCCACCTGGGCTTCCATGTCCCTCTTTTCCAGCTCCTCAGGGGTCATATTTCTGACCTTGGGTTCCCCGCAGGTGATATAGCCAGCTGAGATAGATTTGACCTCTTCTATTGGACCTGTATGCCTTTCAGTTTTATTAAAGGAATACTCAATTACCTCATCGCTAATGTTGAAGGTGAGCATTCCTTTCCTTACGCTTATGTTGGCATGATCTTCTTGCATATCAACTATTAAGAAATCAGCAGGGACGAAGAATTTACCTACTTGTACTGGGACATTTTCCACCATGCCTGTTGGAATGACCACCGTGTTGTTGGCCATGTAAAGTCTAGCATCCACAGGCTCTAGGGCACCTATCTTAATCTTGGACCAAATCGTTAAAGGCATTATACTCAGACTAGCTCCAAGATCACATAAGGCATTAATTTTGTATGGACCAAATCCAATAGTTATAGCAAACTTACCTGGATCCGGCCTCTTCTCCAATATGTCCAGATGGCTGCACTCCTCTGTGATTTCAGCCATTGATCGCTTTTTGCTCAGAATCTCCTTCAGGAACTTGACATAAGATGGCATTTCATTGAGAGCTTCTGTGAAGGGGATGGTGACGTTGAGCTTCTGAAGCATCTTGATAAAGCGCTGAAACGTTTTCTCCGCCGGGTCCTTTAGAGATTTTGTGGGGAAAGGCAGCTTCTTTTTCTGCGTCGGAGCCAGAACAGACGTCGAAGGTGCTGCAGACTTCTCTATGTCGACCAGGGGCTCCTCGACATCGACAAGGCCTTTGTCGACATCGACCAGATTGGGCCCAGTCGAGTTGCTATGTGGTGCAGACGAGGATTCTGGAAGTTTCTCCTCGAGGTCGATGAGGCTTTTGTCGAGGTCGACCACGGCTTTGTCGAGATCGACTTGCTGTTCCTCGTCGTTCTGCTGCTTTCCGACCTCTGGCTCTTGCAGTTGATGGCCGCTTCTGAGTTTTATAGCAGCGATGTGTCCAGTCTTTCCCTTAGGATTTGGCTCTGAAGATCCTGGAAGTGACCCTGACTGTCTGGGGACTCCTGCTGCTAGCTGACCAATCTGTGTATCAACTGATTTCCGCCAGTTATCAATTTCCCCAAGCCTAGAGTTGACACCTTGCATCTGAGTATAGACGGAGTTGAAAGATTGCCTAGTTTCTGAGTGGTTTCTCCGTATTTCCTCCAGGACTGTCTCTATATCATCCTTTTTCTGCTCCCTTTCCGGATGTCCTGGAGCTCTGAAGGGCGGGGGATTCCTAGGGACACCTTGGTTCCATTGTGGTTGCTGAAACCTTTGGTCCCCCATGTAACGATTGGGACCCCCTGCGTAAGCTGCATCCTCATGGTGCTCTGCCAGGCTGACTTACTCTGTGTGTGGGCACTCAGGAGTGGTGTGCCTTTGCGATCCGCATTCTATGCAAGGCTGGTTGACAGAGAGATACTTTACTTGCTTGATGAGCTTCTTATTCTGGTCTCTGTAGTATTGCTCCCTAACATCAGGATCAATCTCCTTCGGTGGCTCATATAGGGGCATGGATGGTGCTGGCCTGGCGTATGGGTTCTCTTCATAAGTTGTAGTAGACCCATACTTGTTGTCGTAGTTGGTGAGCTTCTCTAGCACACCCCATGCGTCACTTGGCGGCATTGTCAGATACTCATAGCGAGTATAGTGGTTGATCCTGTCCTTTGTGACTTGATCCAGAGATTTGAAGAAGATCTCCTGAATGACGTAGGGTGGATGTCCATGAGTAGGGCAAGATCGCAGAAGTTCCTTGTAGCGCTCCCATGCCTTTGCCAGCGGTTCCCATTGCTTCTGTTTGAAGGCGGTGATTCTCTGGCGGAGATGTGCTGTTTTGGCAGGTGGGAAGAATTTGTTCAGAAACTCTTGCTCTACTTGGGCCCAGGTTGTGAGTGATCTTGCTTTCAGCCCTTCCAGCCATTTCAGTGCAGGCCCAACGAGAGACCAGCGAAAAGATTTCATCTTGACATATTCCAGGGTTGTACCTTCAGCAATAGTACGGCACATGTCAGAAAAATTTGTAATATGTTCAAGAGGACACTCATTAAATCTACCATAGAAGGCATTATTTTTCAGCTCTATAAGAAATTGAGTGCGAATTTCAAAAGAGTTTTCAGGGATTAGAATCGCCGATTCAGGCACGACTAGAGTTGGGTGCATGTAGTCCTCTGCCGTGGTTGGATATTGGGCAAGCTCAGCCTGTGCTTGTTCCCTTGCTGCTCTCTCAGCGGTGATAGCAGCATCTTTAGCGGCGATAGCAGCATCCTTTGCGGCCAATTCCCTGGTAAGCCTAGCGACCAGCTGTTGCTGTGTCTCAGCGGCCGCCATGATCCTTTTGAGTTTAGAGTGGATGTGTAGGTAGCGCTCCGGTTCGTCTAAGCTATCAAACTCAGGTGTTTGACCAGAACGACGCATACACCTGCGAATTCACTCAAGAGAAAAGTGAGAACTGACTATCTAAGGCGCGAATGATTGCTTCCCCGACAACGACGCCAATTTGTTGTTGGAGGAGTAAATCGAGTATTGAAATAAATATGAAATAAAGTTCAGACTGACTTCCCTGTCTCAGCAAATAAATACAAGACTTCCTCCCGTTGTAGTAAGAGAAAAGTCAGGATCGAATCCACGAGGAAGCACGTCAGCAGTTCTCAGGTAGCTGTAAATTCTCACAGACAAAGCAGCAGAAAGACATAAACACAGAAACAAGGAAAGAAACAGAAATAAAAGCAGAAAAACAAAAGCAAAGAACAAAGCAAAACAGAAAAGACAAAGCAAAGCAGAAACTAAAAGCAAAGTTAACAAATAAAAGCAAAGCAAAGGGCTCGTCGATCTCGACAAGAGTCAACTCGAGATCGACAAAGGCAGTCGACAACAGAAACTGAAAGTGAAAATCGACGAAAACAGAAGAAAACCAACTCGACCTAGACCAGCTCCTACTCGAGATCGACAAGGCAGTACTCGATCTCGACAAAGGTCTACTCTATGTCGAATGGAAACAAAAACTTAAATTTGCATAATCTCGAACAAAACTCAGAATTTCGACAGAAATAAATCAATATGCTAAAAGACTTCCAAAGCCAGGGTTTCAACACCACAACGATAACCATGCAAAGTAACACACAAAGGCACAAAAGATCATGCTTTCCATTAAATAACTTTCGTCATTAACAAATAGGCAAATAGAGGCTTTCGCATAAACCCTAATTGTTACTAACCCTTTTTCACATAATTAATCCAAGTTGCATTAAGATCACTTTCGCTTCAATAACACAAACAAGGATCACCTTCAACTCTCGCAAAAGAATCATGCTCATAGGGATAGAAGATGAATCGCACAAAAAGATCTGACCTTTATCGCATCGCCTCACATTGCCACCGTCGGGCTCACCCCAGCCCCAGAAGTGGGTGGACTACTCACGCCTCATCGCAATAACAAACATTGATGTATAAATAGAAACTTGCATTAACTATATTCAAAGCCTTTTACAATCCTGGCAATCAACTTTCGCAGAAAGCCAAAACCCTAAAAACCTTAGAACTCCTAAACTCTATGTGGAACTAACTAATTGTTTTTCTCTCAAAATTGAATTGTGTGTGAAATTGAATGAATAAAACCGAGCCCCCTAGGGCCTTATTTATAGGCTTCATTCCCTAGCTATTCTAGGAAAGAAGATATCTATCTCTATCTAAAATTATATCTAAAACTTGAAAGGATAAATAAATTGTTTTATGGAAATAAATCTAAAAGGAAAAGATAAAACTAAATAAGGTATGTCTTCATGATGTTGATAGATCTTGTCTCCTTGGATAGAACTTGATGGATTAGGATAGAATCTCGGCCAAATCGACTCCTTCGCGCCCAAGGAATCCCAAGTCTAGTCGGATTGTCCCTTGTCGAGAAGTTTCTGGAAACGGCTCTAGTCGACCTCGACCACGGCTCGTCGACCTCGAGTAGGGTGGTTCGTCGACTGGACTTCCTCGGCTAGATCTACTCGATGTGCTCGGACTTGGCTCTCTGGGCTCTCGTCGACCTCGACAAAGGGTCCTCGAGATCGACTAGAGCGGTGTTCTTCCTTTCCGCTTCCGCGAGTTGCCTCTTCCGCTGGCAGCGAGTTTTTCCGCGGCAGCAAGCGGTCCGCTGCAGCGAGTCGAGTCATTGGCAGCGAGTGCTCCTGGTCGTCCTCGGCTTGGTCCTCGGCTTGTCGACCAGCTCTTCTTCTCGTCAACCCCGGGCATGGCGCTGAGGCTTCGTCGATCTCGACTAGTGGTCCTCGAGATCGAGTAGGGCCCAGAGCCGGGTTGTTCTGGCTTGCTCGATCAGGCTCTGCTCGACCAAGGTTGCTCGGACAGGCTCGTCTATGTCGAGTAAGGCCTACTCGAGATCGAGTAGCCTGACTCTCAGACTGGTTCCGCTGCTTTGACCTTGGACTTCTGTAGTGGTTTTCCGAGCTTTTCCGACCTTCTGTAAAATTGCTGTAAAATGCCTCGATTTCTGCGAATTAAACAAAAACTGGTGTAGATTCCATAATTTGGCAAATAAACATAAACTACATAGGTTCTGTACTGTCTTAGCCCAAATGAATGCAATGTATACAGAAATCGATATAAAAGTTACTGTAAAACATGGCAGATTCAGCTCACAGCAGCTGGTAATGAATTAGTGATTGCATTCTCCGATCTCCCTTTCAGATCTCCATTAGTGACGGCCTGATATGCATAATTCTATTAGGGGAAACATGAAATGGGTTCATGAAGTGTAATATAAAAGCTAATGATAGCACTTGTGCTGATTTTTCATAGAATAATTGTGTACTTATTTGCTACTAGTTTATTTCCCTTGTTTCTTTGCTTCCTAAGTTTCACATGCTATTTTCGCTATTATGTAATAACATTCTATCTAATTTAAAGCCTATTAGCTCAAATGGTAGAGCATTGTGTTCAAACACAAATATGCGGGTTCAAATCCCGCATAGGCTACGATAATAAAAAAAAACCACAAATATGTCATTTCACATCGGGCAATAGCCGATGTCTTTAAAAAAAAATCGATGTCTATGTTGGTGATGTAAAAAGTCAAAACTTTTTAACATCGGGTAATAGCCGATGTCTTTGTATGTTATAACATCGGTTATATTTTATAATGGATGTTATAGGATAACAAAGACATCGGATTTAAAAATATAAACGATGTTATAACATACAAAGACATCGGGTTCTGGCCGATGAGAAAAACTTTTGACTTATTACAACACCCACATAGACATCGATTTTTTTTTTTTGAAAGACATCGGCTATTACCCGATGTTAAATAACAAATTTCTAGTAGTGTAGGAAACTATATCTATATCTAAACTTTCTATCTAATAACATAAAGATAAAACATTATGATAAAGGAAATAATATCTAAAAGGAAATAAAGCTAATGTGGATAAGTCCCTTCCATCTTGATATATCTTCTCTTGATTAGATAAAATATCTTGTTCCTTTCCTTGCAAGTAATCTATCTTCTCCATACTCCACTCGATCTCGGACTTGGATTGGTCCACTGGACCGTACTCGACTTCGACTAGAGTTAGTCGACGTCGAATGGAACTTTTCCTCCTGGGTTGCACTCGAGCTCGGACACCTTTTAGACTCGACATGTGTACTCGACTTCGAGTAGGTGTACTCGACGTCGAGTAGCTCTGGGCTTCTTGAGTGTCTCAGCTTGACTCCGGGTGAATTTCTGGCTCCTAGTGTACTCGTCTTCGTCTAGATGTGGTCGACTTCGAGTAGAGCTATCAGCTTTCAGCATTTCGTTCCGTTCTTGAAATGCACTTTCCCGAGTCCTCATTCGTCGGATTGAGGAATACGACCATGTGTTGGAAAGCTCTTTCCGAGGGATAGACCTTTTATGAAGACATTAAAGCTTGACTCAAAATGATGGATGGTGAAAAGTGGGCTTTCCTCTAGCTGCACCATCCTTAGCTTCTTCATGACTTTCCTTGAAGCTCCAAAGTGCGTACGATTTCTGCGAAATATAATAAAAACTTGTGTAGACCTCCATATATTTCAAATAAATGTAAACTACACAGATTCTGTATTATTCTAACCCAAATGCATGAAATGCATGCAGAAATCGATATAAAATAAGTGTAAAACATGGCAATTTAGGCTCACAACACACAACAAAATGGTGGAGCGGGAAGAGATATTTCCTCCTCATCCTGCGGAGCTTTATGCCACTTTGCTAGGACCCCATACTTGAATATGAACATCGATTTCTCAAAGTTGTCGGGGATGGCCTTCACCTTGTAAGGTAAAATCGACCTTGAAACCCCCTGGGAAATAATGTCCACTTTCTTCTTTTCTAGTGTTATATCGTCTTGGGATCCTTCATATGGTTCATCAACAATAGGTAGAAAAGTAGTAATGAAATTCGAGGAAGGACATACCTGGGTGTCGACATCGAGTGGGTCAATTGGCTCATCGGGAGGAGGGCATGGTCCTTTAGATTGAATGGAAGCCTCAAGCCTTCGGATTTCGTCTTCCAACCGAGCTATTTCCCTTAATCGTGCCTCCTCCACTGCAAGCCTATTTTTTTTGTCTCAATTCTTGGAACCATTTTTCCCATTCGGGATTCCCTTCGATAAAGTCTTCCATCTTTGTACCTAAGCTTTGAAATCACAATCAGGAACACAAATTAGTAGCAAAAGCTCGGCACCTAGTTGGTACCGGTGAAGCGGGTGGTGGTAGGGTAAGTGATGGTCAGAAATGGGGATGGGCTTTCCTGAACCTTAAACACAACTAAATTTGACGAGAGGGTTTCTCGACCAAATAAATTTGTAGTCAAGACCCCTGCTATAGTATAGGGGAGTCAGGTTTGTCCTATGGAGAGAAAAAGTGACGAGGGTTGCTGTCGACGTCGGCTAAGAGTTGGTCGATGTCAAGGGATGGAGGGGGAATGGTGCTGGATGCCGGGTAACCTGTGTAGAATTTAAACGAAAATAGCGATAACAAAGATAATAAAAATACAAACTTCCAAGGTTAGGGATCACCACAACAATAAACATATATGTAACTCATAAATCACATAAAGATGAATGCTTTATATCAAAGAATCGACTTTCGCAAATTCCAACAATTTAGTTAATAGAGGCTCTCACATAAAAACCTAATTGTTTCTACCTTTTCTTAATTAGGATTAGTTGGCTCTCGCAAATAAACCCTAATTAATATCCAAATTCATAATAAGATCGCTTTTGCTTCAATATCACCAAAAAAAAAATTTCCTCAACTTCGGCAAAGGATCAAGCACATAAGTAGATGATGATAAAGAGACACAAAATTATAAATTCATAAATTAAACACACATGTCTATGTTGGGAGCACCCCAACCATAGAAAAAGGAAATTAGAAAGCAAACGTGATGAAAGAAATTAACTTTAAAATAAAATAAACTAAAACTTACAACCGTTCGTCTCCTTCTTCCTCCTTCTCTCTCGACTCCTCCTCCTCCTCCTCTCTCTATCCTCTCTCCTTGCGTCCTAAGACAACTTGGCTTGAATGAATGAAAATCAACCGCCTAGGGCTTTTTTTTGTAGGCCACAATCCTCGCTATCCAAGGAAGGAGCAAGTCTATCTCAATCTAAATCTATCTATCTATTTCCTAAGATAAATGTTTGATAAATAAAAGAAATAAAACAAATAACCCCCCCCCCCCCCCCCCTAGAGAAATTAGAGAATTACTAAAGTAGATAAATATCTTCCATCTTGATAGAATATCCTTTGCTTCATGTGGAAGAAAGCCCTCTTGGAATCTGGACTCGAAATCGACTCGGATTGGCTCTGATGGTCCACTCGATATCGACCAAGTTAGGTCGATATCGACCTGTCTTCTCAGCTTCACTCGATCTCGGCCTCCGGAGTAGATTTCGACAATGCTTGTACTCGATATCGACCACCTTAGGTCCATATCGACCTCTTCTGTGCAGCTTGAGTTGCCCCGGTCGATTTTTGGAATTACTGGTCGATTTGCTCCACTCGATATTGACCAACTTATGTCGATATCGACCTCCTGACATTTCTCAGCATTCAGTTGTGTTTTGAAACGCACTTTTCCGGGTCCTCGTTTGTCCAATTGACGCATATGAATATGCGTTGGAAAGCTCTGTTCGAGGGCTACAACTCTCATGAAGACATAAGATCTTTACTCAGAATGATAAATGGTGAAAAGTGGCGTTTTCTCCAGGCCAGCTGCAACATCATGTGCTCTTCCTTAACTTCTCCAATATCTTTATGACTTAAATTTAAGCTCCAAAGTGCGTCCGATTTCTTCGAAATTAAACAGAAACTTGTGTAGACCTCAATATATTGAAAATAATCATAAACTACACAAATCTCATGCTTTCCCAATGTAAAAGTATAAAATATGGACAGAAATTGACATAAAAGATAGTATAAAACATGGTGAAATAGGCGCACATTAGACATAGATGACAAGCATGTGTAAACTGATCACTCTGTAGCAATTGATTTCCTTTTTTCTGACCCCATTGGAGCTTTAGTCGTTGGTCTCATGTTCTACGTTTGGAAAACACAAGGAAAACTAGTTGATAATAATAACATTTGAGAAATTATAGGGTCACTTCCAAGTAAACAAAAATTGTAACTATATTGTTCTATCTTTTATCTTGTAGGATTTTATATAGTTTTATTTTAGGATATTATATATCTCTTGGCCATTATAAATACCGTACATTAGTTAGGTTCTAGGGAGCTAGTTCAATTCAATTCAATTCTATCAATTCAAACAATTATAGTTTTAGCCTTTTCACAGATTTGTCTTTTGAGATTGTTTTACTGGATTTCAAGTTAAGTCATTTTAATCTATTTTTATATTTTTTCAGGATGATTTCTAAGATTGAATACGAAATTAGGCCAGGCTAAATTTCTTGTTCTAGGGTGCGGTGATCTCAACGATGCTGAGATAAACATATGCGTTATGACTGCCTGAATAGATTTTATTCTTTATTTGATTTATTCCTTGTGTGCTTAATTCGATTGGTTGATATTAATCGGAATTATTTGGATGTTCAACATGTTAAAACTGCGAAGTAAGATTGGATAATTAGATAAATTTGATAACTTTATTGGAAAACTATATGATTAAACTTGATAATTTTTTATGACCAATCTATTTATTTCTTTTGGAGATAATAAACTATCGCAAAAAACCTAGGGTTGAATTGGTTACGCGGATCGTACATGTGAATGTTTCATCAATTTTCTTGCTAGGGTCTAAGTGCTTAAAGGTCCAACTTGATTAATATATTCAACAAATTGCATAAGTTAAGCGATAATTAATTGAACCGGACATATTTATTACAACACGATCATATTGAATGATAATGAACTTATTGAAATATCCCGATTGTATTTTTCCCTTTTATGACATAACTTTGTAAGGGATTATGTAAATTAATAAAAACGTCGGGGATGAAGTTTTAAGGTAAAAATTTTACGAAGTTTTATCGAGTTTGGAATTTGGTGGGATCTAGGGAAGATCCGCTCACATGTCAATGGTTAAGTAAAGAGGCTATAAAATTTATTGGACACTTAAGACACGTTTAAGAATAAGTTGGTAAAATATTCTGAAAGTGGTAGAGTGAAAGATTGTTGGAATATATATAAGGAGGATAAAATATGTCAATTTAAAAACATTGAGTTGTTTCTTATAATTATCCCATAAAGTGGGTCAAAATGGAAATTTAATGCCATGTTTACATCTTCATTAGCTTGAGTTTGCTTGGTATCCAAGGAGTTTACCTGATTGGTTGGGCATTACTATATAAAGGGGTGATTGCATTCTTTGCAATTCGCATTGATATAGCTATGGAGAGCCGATCTCCGTAAATCCCACCATACTACATCAATTTCGGGTGACGTTGATTATTATTCAGTCGTTGTATTTTTGGGACGATGCGGCATTATCTCACTGGTAAAATCTCTCTCATTTGGTTTAAAATATTGGATGTTTTATATCATTATAATACCCGTATATAATTCAAGGTATTATCTTATTAGCTTTTATAAGCCGTTATGATGCTCACTGTTATTAAGAAATTTGAGTATTTTTTAAGACATAACATTGGATAAAATGGGTATTTCTTTTAAGTTGAGATAATGTCCAATTATTTTGGATTATATGACATTCCTAAGTGGTTATAATGCCCAATTAAATTTAGGAAAGAAAATCCTTAATTAAGTTTGTAAGTCCTAATACTGTATGGGCATTTTAAACATAGTGTTGGACAAATGATTACCAAGAAGTGAAGTTTATAAGTTTTATCGGATTAATTAAGGATCATTTTAAAGGGAGACTCTGCCGAAATTTAAGGGTAAAATTATTGGACATAAGCTAATTAAATTATTATTTGTCAGCAACGTACGACGTGGCTAGATGTGTCTGGATGTATAGTTGGTGACATCAATCGAGATCCTACGTCTTCAGAAGAAATTAAATCTCTTGGTTAATCCTAATCTTTATTACCCGCAAACTTCGAGTTTATAACCAAGGCAAGTGACTTTGTCTCATTTGTTCATTTACAGTTTTGTGCTTTCATTTTAATTTATACCGTTTATTTATATCAAGCATGCCTATTCTTTAAAATAAATTACAAAATTCATTTATTCTTGTAATTTAATTTGTAATTGAACTCTAGGACATGTTTAGAAACTTGGGCTATGTTAATTGTTAAATTGCATAAAATGCCCAAAAAATTCCGTCATAGCATGAATTCTTCTTAATTCCTTCATGCTAAGTTATAAGTATGTGATATTAAGATTTTCCTGAAATATCCATACTAGTCATTTTGTTTACTTCATTCACTTTAATATTCTAAAGTGGATAAAAATTAGTTGACCACCGAGACGTGAACCTATGATTTTAATTGTGAATAGCGTGTGATGTGTTTATAAATAAAAATTATTATAAAATGGTAAAGTCAGGTCAAAAGTCAGGTCAAGGTTGTGTAAGCCTTGCTCTATAAACATTTTAATGAAATGCCCATTTGAACTGCAGATTTCTTGAATGGATACAGTTTACCCCAATGGAAAATCTAGGCCGTCTTGCAACAGTACATGTAAACGCTTGGTTTTTCAAATATTAATTTTTGGAAAAAGGAAAAATAAAATGAATTTAAAAGCGGAATTTTTGGAAAAAGGAAAAATAAAATGAATAAACACCTGGGTTCGTTTTCTTTTGTTACAAAAAGGAGGTTCGGTTCGGTTTGTATTATAAAATAAATAACCGGTTTGGGTTCATTAAAACAACATCAGATTTTGTTAAATGGATTTGGGCCCTTTTCTTATCTTGGGCCTAATTTTGGTAAAGTGTTTTTAAGGTTTAAGACTTACCTTGATGAATGAATAAATTAAATAGAAAATAATAATAAATAAATTGGATAATATTATTATTATTGTGATTTAAGAATATAATATTATGAGAATTGGAGATTTAAAAATGTATTATTGGATTTAACTCGAAAAAGGGATTCTACTATTTGCATGACTGTTGGTTTTCCACGCTTAGACTTATGACAGGTACATGGGACTTCCCCGGGGATTCCAACGATCCCTTCGAATTCTGGGTATGAAATCCCACTTGAAAACGTTAGAGTAGAATTTCAAACCTTCAACCTTAACTCGAGGCGCAAGATCCTAACGAGGGGTTTCATCCCTTGAAACGTAACCAGGGAATTATAATCCCGGGCCGTTACTGTACAGTAGAGGCCGATACCACTGTTAGGAGGAAGAATTGATGAAACAATAATAAAATAAAAGCAAACCAATCCCTAAACTGCGCAAATAAAATTACAAGACTTCCTCCCGTTGTAGGGGAAGGGAATCAGGATCTTATCCACGAGGAAGCGTGTCAGCGCTCGCCTTTTAAGTTCCAAATCGCTCTCGAAATCGACCAGAAGCTACTCGACGTCGAGTAAAAGTACTCGATCTCGACTAAAACAGTCAATCTCCCTTCAAGCTGCACAACAGAAGACGAAACAGAGCCGATGTCGAGTAAAAGGTACTCGACATCGACCAGGTTTACTCGATGTCGACTAGAAAGTAATCGATGCCGAGTTCGTCAGTGTAGGAAAACGTACCCTTGCGAATAAAATAAAGACAAAAATAAGCACGGATTAAGATAATTTGATTCAATATAATAAAAGCTTCCAAGGTCAGGGTTTCAACTCCACAACGATAACCATATAAGAATAATGCCAAAGATATAAAAGATCGTGCCTTTTCATCAAATAACTTTCGTCATTAACAATTAAGAAGATAAAGACTTTCGCATAAGCCCTAATTGTTAGTAACCCTTTTCACATAATTAATCCAATTTTGCATTAACATCACTTTCGCTTCAATAACACAAATAAGGATCATCCGCTACCGTCGTAGAAGAATCATGCGAATTAGGGATAGAAGATGAAATCGCAATAAAAATTGTACCTTTGATGCATTACCTTACATTGCTACCGTCTGGCTCACCCCGACCCTAGAAGTTGGGTGACTACTCGCTCTTCATCATAACAAACATCAACAATATCATAAAAATAACTACTTGCATTAAATTGAAAATAGAGAGCTTACAACCAAATAAAACCAAAACGTCTCGTCCTTCGCTCTAACCTTACTCGGCCTCCACTCTCTCTCTAACTCGCTATTGTTTGTGTGTGTAAATTGGAATGCCTAAAAAACCAGCCCCTAGGGTTTTATTTATAGTGCTCAATCCTAGCTAATCTAAGAAAGGACAATCTATCTCTATCTAAATCTATCTATCTAAAACCTTAATGATAAATGTTTAACAATTAAGTAAAAATTAAATAATCAAAATTCCCCTAAGTAAATATGAGAATTACTAATGTGGATAAATCTTCTTCCAAATTGATATATCTCATGCCTTCATACGCAAGTAATCTCACATCCGGTCTCCTACTCGATCTCGACTCGGATTGCTCTTGGAATGTACTCGACATCAACCAGATGTGGTCGACGTCGACTAGAATTGTGTCCTTAGCTGGTCTTGTGCTCGATCTCTGCTCCAGGAGGTGATGTCGACCAGAGTTGTACTCGAAATCGAGTAGGATACTCGACCTCGACTAGGTCCGTCGAGTGACTTTCTTCTCTTCTTTTGCTTGCTGTTTTATGGCTCAACTTCTGCTCGACCTTGAGTTGCTATAGTCGACCTTGAGCATTCTGACAGTTTCTTTCCCTTCTCTAAATTGCTTGTAAAGTGTCTCAATTTTCTGTGAAATTAAACAAGAACTAGTGTAGACCTCCGTATTTGGAAAATAAGCACAAACTACACAATTCCTGTATTATTCTAACCCATAGATATGAAATTCATACATAAATCAATATAGATGTAAGCGAAAATTATGGTTATTTGAGCGCACATCAACCATGTGTTCTAAATCAATATAGATGTAAGCGAAAATTATGGTTATAATTACATCTTTCGGTAAAAGAGTTTTTTGTTTTAATTTAGTTTCTTTTGGTGGATGTATTGAACACAGATATATATACAATTTTGAAGCAACAACAATTACATTGTAATAAAAATAATATTTCTGTCTTCCGCTGTCATTCTTTAAAATTATTTATTTGTTTATCATCTTATTTATGGGAGCATGGTTTCATGTCCCTATAAGCCTAAGGTAAATATGAGACCGTTAAAGTCTTCATAATTACTGGTGCTGCAACATTCCCTCATTTACATAAGGCGGTGTTACACTTATTAGATAGCTTACCTTCATAATATATTTTAATTTGTATCGGGATGAAAATCAAATTGGCCTATTGATGATGCATTGTTCTGGTGAACCCTAGCCTAACTTTGGAATGTTTTCATCATATATTTTCACAAAAACGTGTTTTTTGTTATTTTGTTACTCAAAATTATCGTTTTTATTTGACTTAGATAAATTGATTGAGGTTTTGCAATTGATATTCACACAATCCTCATGAATTCGACACTCGATATACTACAATTGACACCATACCCGTGACTCAGATAAATTGATTGAGGTTTTGCAATTGTCCTCAAAAGACATATGGCTAGACGAAGAACCTCTAAAACGAAGACAATTACCAAACGTCCAAATAGACAAAAATATCAAAATTAAAGATTTTTTCAGATGAAAACCAGAAATGAAGAGTGTTGTAGGAGGAAACCGAGTTTAAAATATAGAAATATAAATCAAACCAGATTCTTGCCCACGCAAATAATTACAAGACCTCCTCCTCATGTAGCAGCGGGAAGTCAGGATCGATCCTCAAGGAAGCGTGTCAGCGGATCTCAGGCAGCGGAAAGATCTCAGCGAAATCGACCAGAAGGTTCATCGATATCGAGTAAAGTACTCGATATCGACTAACCTGTCGAGTAAAACAGAAACAGAAACAAAACAGAAAATGAAACAAAACAAGAAACAACTCGATCTCGACTTACCTTCCTCGATGTCGACAAGATACCTCGATGTCGACTAAAATTCCTCGAAATCGACTAAGCAACAGAAACTTAAATTGCAACCTTTCGCAACATAGAACACGAAATTCGACGAAATAAATCAATGAACTAAAGACTTTGAAGATCAGGGTTTCAACACCACAACGATAACCATGCAAAATAATACATAAAGGCATAAAAGATCATGCTTTTCATCAAATAACTCTCGTTATTAACAAATAGGAATATAGAGGCTTTCGCATAAACCCTAATTGTTACTAACCCTTTTCACATAATTAATCCAAGTTGCATTAAGATCACTTTCGCTTCAATAACACAAACAAGGATCACCTTCAACTTTCGCAAAAGAATCATGCTCGCAGGGATAGAAGACGAATTGCATAAAAAGCTTGTACCTTTACCGCATCACCTCACATGACCACCATCAGGCTCACCCCAACCCAAGAAGTGGGTGGACTACTCGCTCTTCATTATCAAGAAACTCATCAAATAACAAAAGGAACTAACTTGCATTAATAAACTAAAAGAGAACTTACAACCAATCGAAGCCAAATCCCGCTCTCGCCAAACTTCACTCCAATCGCCACAAGCTCTCTTTCTCTCTCTCTATGTAACTCTAATCGTCTCTCTGAAATTGAATGCCTAGAAATCAGCCCCTAAGGCTTTATTTATAGCCTTCATTCCCTTTCTAATTAGGAAAGAAAACTATATCTGTATCTAATACTAACTATCTTTTATCTAAAGATTAAAACATGGAAATAAAGGAAATAAATCAACTAGGAATTATATCTAAAGTGGATAAATATCTTCTCCTCTCGATAGCTCTTGATAGATCTTGATGGAATTTAATCTTGAAAATATCTCCATTGGATTCGGGATAGAAACTTAACTAGATGTAGGTGAAGCTCGGAAACTGCCGCCTGGGTCAACTCGATATCGAGTAGGATTGCTCGATATCGACTAGCACATTTCTCGTCTTCTACTCAGCAACTCGATTCCGGCCTCCTGGATGCATGTCGACTTGGTTTTTCCTCGACATCGAGTAAATTTCCTCGATATCGACTAAGGCTTGGTCCGTCTTCAGCTTCTTCGTCGATCTCAGCTCCTGGACGGCACATCGGCTCTGTTTTTACTCGATATCGAGTAATTGTCCTCGACATCGAGTAACATGTTCAGCTCCCAGCTTCCTCGTATCGATGTCTAGTCTCCAGCTAGATAGGGCCAACTCCATATTGACTAAAGGAAGTCGATATCGACCACTTGCTCAGCTCAGCTCGATTCTCGTCAACTTTGGTGAAAATCGACTTATGAACTCGATATCGAGTAAGGGTGCTCGATATCGACCAGCTGTTGTCGAGTAGATTTCCTTGCTTTCAGCTTGATTTCTCCTGGTTCTGCTGCTCCTTGACCTCGGACTTCTGTAGTTGACTTCGAGCTTTTCTTTCTTTCTCAGAACTGTTGTAAATTACTTCGATTTCTGCGAATTTAAATAGAAACTGGTGTAGATTCCATAATTTGGCAAATAAGCATAAACTACATAGATTCTGTATTATTCTAACCCAAATGGATGAAATGTATATAGAAAACGATATAAAATTAACTATCAAACATGGCGAATTAGGCTCACAACAAACACTCCATACTTAAGCTTGCTTGTCCTCAAGCAATACTTTTAATCGTCATACAGGGGAAGAAATCAAAACTCTCAACATATTAGATTCATTTCCATATGTCCCTGCAATCAATTGCCATCCTCGAAAAGGTACTAGTGTCACAAATCCATGCATGTGCAAACAAAAGCAACATCTACTCACAAAAGGAGGGTTATGCAAAACAATCATTCGTGACAAAGCATTAATAATCAAGAGGACTTTAATTTAAGCTCAATAAGGAGTAGATTGGTAAAAGGCTAAATGTGGGCAATTTTTGGCAATGTGGTGCTAATAATCCGGGGAAATGGAGTACCTTCCAACTTTCTTTACCACATCCCTTCTTCATAAGATTCATCACCTTTCATTATGCTTTTATCAATAATAATGCTTTTACCTCTCTAACCTTAGCACTGCCTTCTCGTGAGTCGCAAACATGGGTGTCATGAATGACCCCGGATACTTAGTGCTTTGGACTTCTCACATTGTGTCCCATCTCGCTGAACTATTATCTCAGCGAGCAGGGTCGATCTTTGATCGGATTTTCTTTCACTCATTAAATTTTCCATATTTTTTTAAACAATTTCGCTAAACTCCAAAAATGATAATAACAACACAAACACCATATAACATCTCCATAATGTAACATCATTCTCAACATAATCCCCAGATAGGAAATATGGTAAAGAATGGGCAATATTTAGTTCACGTGGAGCAAAAAATATGAAATAAGGCATAATATGGCTTTTGTGATGCATAAGCATAGGTAAGGGTAAGATATAAACATATGAGCATTATATGGAAATATAAAGTCCTCCATCCTCTTATTATGCAACATGTCAAAAGAAATATCAAATTTTACCTCCTTTCATGGTTTTCATAGAAATAATGCACTTCATTAGGACTTCCCATTACTAGGCAATTTCCTGATATATCTCTAATGAATCTAGTTTTGCATCGCCGAGTTCAATTAAAGCTTCCATGACACTTATTCAAAATTTTCGATGGGGGTCATTTTTATAAACTTTTAGAAATCATGCATATAAGCACATAAATCAATAATGATTTCCAAAATAGCCATGTATAAGCAATTCAAGAAATAAACTTTAAACATGCACACATAATGTCAAATATATCAAATATGCACAAAGTAAGCCCTTCCCCCACCCCATACTTAAACATTACAATGTCCTCACTGTATATAAAAAATAAGGGTAAAGAAAGAAACTCACTAGATAGATGTCCAGGATGTCAAAAATCGAGTGCTATGCTGCTGGGCCTAGTTCGATTTTAGCTTGCTTCTATCCCCCATGGACCTGAAAAATTTAGAAGAGAAATACCCACAATAGAAAAACTAAAAGTTCAAAACCATAAACAAAAGCAACAATGTCCAAAAATCCCAAAAAGTAAATGTCTATTTACAAGCTCTAGATTTTATAGTCTCTAGGCCGACTTTTTTCGTTAAGCTCAAGGTGGCATCTTCAGGGCCCATGTAGCTTGGGCTTCAAACAGAACTCCATTCTTGTCCATCAACTGCAGTCCGCCCGAATGGATCTTTTTCACCGTGAAGGGCCCCATCTTCTTATTGTTGAATTTGTTAGGAAACCAATGATCCTTTGATTTGGAAACATAGAGTTTGTCTCCAACTTCATACTCCTTGGGCTCATCATTGGAAATCCTAACAAGCGCACGTACCAAGGCAAACCTCTCCCATGTATAGATAGATCTTTAATTGAAATAGGAGAAGAAAGATCCATACCTTGGCTTACCTTTGCAGAATTGGATTTGGGGACCTCAGATTCTGGTCGATTTTGAGTAATATTACTCGATATCGAGGAGTTGTGCTGTTCTGGTGGACTGTTGGTGGGGGAAGGTGGAGTCGAGGAAGAAGGTTTTTGGTTGATATCGACCAAATTGGTCGATGTCGAAGAATTTTGCTCGTCTGGCCGACTATCAGTCGATATGGAGGAAGATGGGTCGATTTTTGTTGGTCGATAGTGTAGAAGTACTCAATATCGAGTTCCCTGGCTCGAAACCGGCTGGCTTCCGCTCCGTGGAAGAAATCGAGTCGGCGTGGTTTGGTCGATATCGACCAAGATTGGTCGATATCGAGTTGGGCTGCTCGATATTGCCTGGCTCATTTTCTGGTGGGGGCTGCTCGACAGGAGGTGGTCGATATCGACCTACTGGACTCGATATCGAGTGGTTTTCTGGGCTTGCCGATTTCTCCTGATCGATTTTGACCAGGAGAAATAGTTAGTCCATAATGACGTACCTTGGTCAGTGTCGAGTGGATTCTCTGCTTCTTCGTTCAGGATGGCCATGATCTCCTCCACCTAGGCTTCCATATCCCTATTTTCTAGCTCTTCGGGAGTCATATTTCTTACCTTAGGCTCCCCGCAAGTAATGTAACCAGCTGATATAGACTTTACTTCTTCCATAGGACATGTATGCCTTTCAATTTTATTGAAGGAATACTCAATTACCTCATCGTTGATGTTGAAAGTGAGCACTCCTTTCCTTACGCTTATGTTGGCATCTATCGTCGCCAAGAAGGGCCTTCCTAAAACAATTGGACAAGCAGGGTCCTCCGCCATATCAATAACTAAGAAATTAGCAGGGACGAAGAACTTACCTACTTGTACTGGCACATTGTCCACCATGCCTGTTGGGATGACCCCTGTGTTGTTTGCCATATAAAGCTTAGCATCCACAGGCTCTAGGGCACCTATCTTAATCTTGGACCATATTGTGAAAGGCATTATACTCACACTGGCTCCAAGATCACATAAAGCATTAAATTTATATTGACCAAATCCAATGGTTATAGCAAACTTACCTGGATCTGGCCTCTTCTCACGTACGTCCATCTGGCTGCACTCCTCTGCGATCTCAGCCATTGATCGCTTTTTTCTTAGGATCTCCTTGAGGAACTTGACGTGTGATGACATTTCATTAAGAGCTTCTGTGAAGGGTATGGTGACATTGAGCCTTTGAAGCATCTTGATGAAGCACTGAAATTTCTTCTCTGCTGGGTCATTTGAAGCGCTGAATTAAATAAAAGAAAGCTTACAACTGAACAAGCCAAATCCGCTCTCGCCCTTCCACCTTGCTCTCGCCACAAGCTCTCTCTCTCTCTCTCCCTCTCCTACTTGTTGTCTCTAGAATTGAATTGGAATAAGATATCTAAAACTCAGCCCCTAAGGCTTTATTTATAGGCTTCCAGTCCTTGCTAATCAAGGTAGGAAACTATATCTATATCTAAACTTTCTATCTAATAACATAAAGATAAAACATTATGATAAAGGAAATAATATCTAAAAGTAAATAAAGCTAATGTGGATAAATCCCTTCCATCTTGATATATGTTCTCTTGATTAGATAAAATATCTTGTTTCTTTCCTTGCAAGTAATCTATCTTCTCCATACTCCACTCGATCTCGGACTTGGATTCGGCCACTGGATCGTACTCGACTTCGACTAGAGTTAGTCAACGTCGACTGGAACTTTTCCTCCTGGGTTGCACTCGAGCTCGGACACCTTCTGGACTCGACATGTGTACTCGACTTTGAGTAGGTGTACTCGACGTCGAGTAGCTCTGGGCTCCTTGAGTGTCTCTGCTTGACTCCGGGTGAATTCCTGGCTCCTAGTGTACTCGTCTTCGTCTAGATGTGGTCGACGTCGAGTAGAGCTGTCATCTTTCAGCATTCCGTTCCGTTCTTGAAATGCACTTTCCCGAGTCCTCATGCGTCGGATTGACAAATATGACCATGTGTTGGAAAGCTCTTTCCGAGGGATAGAACTTTTATGAAGACATTAAAGCTTGATTCAAAATGATGGATGGTGAAAAGTTGGCTTTCCTCTAGCTGCACCATCCTTAGCTTCTTCATGACTTTCCTTGAAGTTCCAAAGTGCGTCCGATTTCTGCGAAATATAATAAAAACTTGTGTAGACCTCCATATATTGCAAATAAATGCAAACTACACAGATTCTGTATTATTCTAAACCAAATGTATGAAATGCATGCAAAAATCGATATAAAATAAGTGTAAAACATGGCAATTTAGGCTCACAACACATAGCAAAACGGTGGAGCGGGAAGAGATATTTCCTTTTCATCCTGCGGAGCTTTATGCCACTTTGCTAGGACCCCATACTTGAATATGAACATCGATTTCTCAAAGTTGTCGGAGATGGCCTTCACCTTGTAATGTAAAATCGACCTTGGAACACCCTGGGAAATAATGTCCACTTTCTTCTTTTCTAGTGTTATATCGTCTGGGGATCCTTCATATGGTTCATCAACAATAGGTAGAAAAGTAGTAATGAAATTCGAGGAAGGACATACCTGGTTGTCGACATCGAGTGGGTCAATTGGCTCATCGGGAGGAGGGCATAGTCCTTTAGACTGAATGGAAGCCTCAAGCCTTCGGATTTCGTCTTCCAACCGAGCTATTTCCCATAATCGTGCCTCCTCCACTGCAAGCCTATTTTTTTATCTCAATTCTTGGAACCATTTTTCCCATTCGGGATTCCCTTCGACAAAGTCTTCCATCTTTGTACCTAAGCTTTGAAATCACAATCAGGAACACAAATTAGTAGCAAAAGCTCGGCACCTAGTTGGTACCGGTGAGGCGGGTGGTGGTAGGGTAAGTGATGGTCAGAAATGGGGATGGGCTTTCCTGAACCTTAAACACAACTAAATTAGGCGCGATTGATATCTCCCCGGCAACAACGCCAATTTGACGAGAGGGTTTCTCGACCAAATAAATTTATAGTCAAGACCCCTGCTATAGTATAGGGGAGTGAGGTTTGTCCTATGGAGAGGAAAAGTGACGAGGGTTGCTGTCGACGTCGGCTAAGAGTTGGTCGATGTCAAGGGATGGAGGTGGAATGGTGCTGGATGCCGGGTAACCTGTGTAGAATTTAAACGAAAATAGTGATAACAAAGATAATAAAAATACAAACTTCCAAGGTTAGGGATCACCACAACAATAAACATATATGTAACTCATAAATCACATAAAGATGAATGCTTTATATCAAAGAATCGACTTTCGCAAATTCCAACAATTTAGGTAATAGAGGCTCTCGCATAAAAACCTAATTGTTTCTACCTTTTCTTAGTTAGGATTAGTTGGCTCTCGTAAATAAACCCTAATTACTATCCAAATTCATAATAAGATCGCTTTCGCTTCAATATCACCAAAAAGAAATTTCCTCAACTTCCGCAAAGGATCAAGCACATAGGTAGATGATGATAAAGAGACACAAAATTATAAATTCATAAATTAAACACACATGTGTATGTTGGGAGCACCCCAACCATAGAAAAAGGAAATTAGAAAGCAAACAAGATGAAAGAAACTAACTTTAACATAAAATAAACTAAAACTTACAACCGTTCGTCTCCTTCCTCCTCATTCTCTCTCGCCTCCTCCTCCTCTCTCTATCCTCTCTCCTTGCGTCCGAAGACAACTTGGCTTGAATGAATGAAAATCAGCCCCCTAGGGCTTTTTTTGTAGGCCACAATCCTTGCTATCCAAGGAAAGAGCAAGTCTATCTCAATCTAAATCTATCTATCTATTTCCTAAGATGAATGTTTGATAAATAAAATAAATAAAACAAAGAAAACCCCCCTAGATAAATTAGGGAATTACTAAAGTAGATAAATATCTTCCATCTTGACAGAATATCCTTTGCTTCATGTGGAAGAAAGCCCTCTTGGAATCTGGACTCGAAATCGACATGGATTGGCTCTAATGGTCCACTCGATATCGACCAAGTTAGGTCGATATCGACCTGTCTTCTCAGCTTCACTCGATCTCGGCCTCCGGAGTAGATTTCGACAATGCTTGTACTCGATATCGACCACCTTAGGTCGATATCGACCTCTTCTGTGCAGCTTGAGTTGCCCCGGTCAGTTTTTCGAATTACTGGTCGATTTGCTCCACTCGATATCGACCAACTTATGTCGATATCGACCTCCTTGACATTTCTCAGCATTTAGTTGCGTTTTGAAACGCACTTTTCCGAGTCCTCGTTTGTTCGATTGACGCATATGAATATGCGCTGAAAAGCTTTGTTCGAGGGCTACAGCTCTCATGAAGACATAAGAACTTTACTCAGAATGATAAATGGTGAAAAGTGGTGTTTTCTCCAGCTGCACCATCATGTGCTCTTCCTTAGCTTCTCCAATATCATTATGACTTAAATTTAAGCTCCAATGTGCGTCCGATTTCTGCGAAATTGAACAGAAACTTATGTAGACCTCCATATATTGAAAATAATCATAAACTACACAAATCTCATGCTTTCCCAATATAAAAGTATAAAATATGTACAGAAATCGACATAAAAGATAGTATAAAACATGGTGAAATAGGCGCACATGTGACATAGATGACAAGCATGTGTAAACTGATCACTCTGTAGCAATTGATTTCCTTTTTTCTGACCCCATTGGATCTTTAGTCGCTGGTCTCATGTTCTACGTTTGGAAAACACAAGGAAAACTAGTTGATAATAATAACATTTGAGAAATTATAGGGTCACTTCCAAGTAAACAAAAATTGTAACTATATTGTTCTATCTTTTATCTTGTAGGATTTTATATAGTTTTATTTTAGGATATTATATATCTCTTGGCCATTATAAATACCGTACATTAGTTAGGTTCTAGGAAGCTAGTTCAATTCAATATCAATTCTATCAATTCAAACAATTATAGTTTTAGCCTTTTCACAGATTTGTCTTTTGAGATTGTTTTACCGGATTTCAAGTTAAGTCATTTTAATCTAGTTTTATATTTTTTCAGGATGATTTCTAAGATTGAATACGAAATTAGGCCAGGCTAAATTTCTTGTTCTAGGGTGCGGTGATCCCAACGATGCTGAGATAAACATATGTGTTATGACTGCCTGGATGGATTTTATTCTTTATTTCATTTACTCCTTGTGTGCTTAATTCGATTGGTTGATATTAATCGGAATTATTTGGATGTTCAACATGTTAAAACTGCGAAGTAAGATTGGATAATTAGATAAAGTTGATAACTTTATTGGAAAACTATATGATTAAACGTGATAATTTTTTATGACCAATCTATTTATTTCTTTTGGAGATAATAAACTATCGCAAAAAACCTAGGTTTGAATTGGTTACACGGATCGTACAGGTGAATGTTACATCAATTTTCTTGCCAGGGTCTAAGTGCTTAAAGGTCCAACATTATTAATATATTCTACAAATTGCATAAGTTAAGCGATAATTAATTAAACCCGACATATTTATTACAACACGATCATACTGAATGATAATGAACTTATTGAAATATCCCGATTGTATTTTTCCCTTTTATGACATAACTTTGTAAGGGATTATGTAAATTAATAAAAACGTCGGGGATGAAGTTTTAAGGTAAAAGTTTTACGAAGTTTTATCGAGTTTGGAATTTGGTGGGATCTAGGGGAGATCCGCTCACATGTCAATGGTTAAGTAAAGAGGCTATAAAATTTATTGGACATTTAAGACACGTTTATGAATAAGTTGGTAATATATTCTCAAAGTGGTAGAGTGAAAGATTGTTGGAATATATATAAGGAGGATAAGCTATGTAAATTTAAAAACTTTGAGTTGTTTCTCATAATTATCCCATAAAGTGGGTCAAAATGGAAATTTAATGCCACGTTTACATCTTCATTAGCTTGAGTTTGGTTGGTATCCAAGGAGTTTACCTGATTGGTTGGGCATTACTATATAAAGGGGTGATTACATTCTTTGCAATTCGCATTGATATAGCTATGGAGAGCCGATCTCCGTAAATCCCACCATACTACATGTGACGTTGATTATTATTCAGTCGTTGTACATTTGGGACGATGAGGCATTATCCCACTGTAAAATCTCTCTTAGTTAGTTTAAAATATTGGATGTTTTATATCGTTATAATACCCGTATATAATTCAAGGTATTTTCTTATTAGCTTTTATAAGCCGTTATGATGCTCATTGTTATTAATAAATTTGAGTATTTTTTAAGACATAACATTGGATAAAATGGGTATTTCTTTTAAGTTGAGATAATGTCCAATTATTTTGGATTATATGACATTCCTAAGTCGTTATAATGCCCAATTAAATTTAGGAAAGAAAATCCTTAATTAAGTTTGCAAGTCCTAATACTGTCTGGGCATTTTAAAAATAGTGTTGGACAAATGATTACCAAGAAGTGAAGTTTATAAGTTTTATCGGATTAATTAAGGATCATTTTAAGGGGAGACTCTGCCGAAATTTAAGGGTAAAATTATTAGACATAAGTTAATTAAATTTTTATTTGTCAGCAACGTACGATGTGGCTAGATGCGTCTGGATGTACAGTTGGTGACATCAATCGAGATCCTACGTCTTCAGAAGAAATTAAATCTCTTGGTTAATCCTAATCTTTATTACCCGCAGACTTTGAGTTTATAACCAAGGCAAGTGACTTTGTCTCATTTGTTCATTTACAGTTTCGTGCTTTCATTTTAATTTATACCGTTTATTTATATCAAGCATGCCTATTCTTTAAAATAAATTACAAAATTCATTTATTCTTGTAATTTAATTTGTAATTGAACTCTAAGGCATTTTTAGAAACTTGGGCTATGTTAATTGTTAAATTGCATAAAATGCCCAAAACATTCCGTCATAGCATGAATTGTTCTTAATTCCTTCATGCTAAGTTATAAGTATGTGATATTAAGATTTTCCTGAACTGGGCGGCCATCCCAGCGCCGTCGCTGCTGCTGCACCAGTTCTGTCGCTGTTTTACTTTTTCCCTTAGTTTTTGTTTGTTTGTTTTCGATTCTTTCGCAGTAGTTCGAACCCTTTTATTGTAACTACTTGTAAACATCAAGGATATCAACAATATTGCAAGATCGGGCCATCAACAGTTTGGGGTTCTTGATTCTGAGCCCATAGGCGAAGGATCGGGTATCCCAAACGTATCATGCTCCCTCCCTCCCTAATTTGCTAAGCAACAGACATAACAACAAAAGCAATTAATACCCCCTCCTCCCTTTATCAGTTCAAAAAGTCTCCCTCCCCATTCCGAGTATGAGCTACACTACAAACAACCCTCCACTTCAACCTGCTCTTTTGACCACCTTTCAAAACCCAACTGCAGGAACCATCCCCTCTCTTAAGTCATTGAATCACAAACCCAATCAATTCCCCTGTTTGTTTTGTCCGATTTTGAAATCCCTATTCTCCCCTCACACTTCTTCACTCTTATCCATTTTATTCCTCTCCTCTATTTCAAAATACAAACTCAAACATCACCATTTCTGCTTGCAACCACCGCATCCCCTTTCCTCCCCTGTCTTTCTGTTAGAGAAAAGAACCGAGCACCTAGAGCCTGTTTGCCGGGGAGCCACCAGTCGAGCAGCAACTGATGTCTCCAAAGTAGCCATGTCTTTATGCATATTTTAGTTCCATATTCATTACATTTTGCATATTTCGGGTTGGGAATATGTCGGATTTATGCAGTATATGCTTATTTGTCAGAAATGGAGATCTACATAAGTTTCTATTTAATATTGCAGAATATGGAAACATTTCGGGAGAAAACCAAGAAGCAGGAATCGGAGCTCAAAGCTACTCGACATCGACTAGCCTTAGTCGATCTCGACAAACCCTGTCTAGACACCAGCCAGGAACGAGGAGCCTATGTGGAGAAGCTGAAGACGAAGAACCCGGCTCCACACCCTTCTCGAGATCGAGTGCCACAACTCGAGATCGACAAGACCTCGGAGAACAAACCGGAGTCGAGGAAAGCCTGCTCGAGGAGACTGAGGAAGAGAGTACCCGACCTGGCGCCCAGACACATTACTCGATGTCGACGACCATACTCGATGTCGACGAAGCAGCTGAAGACCATGTCCGAGCATGTCAAGACGGGTTCCTCGACAACACCGGAAGGCCAAAGTCGATGATCCACCCCTACTCGAGATCGAGGAAGTCTCCTCGAGATCGATGAGCGCTAAGAGCCATGACCGAGCCACATCGAGGACCTGCTAGCCGAGACGCCGAGCCAAGCCCAGTCGACAAACACTCCTAGTCGAGATTGAGTAGGCTCTACTCGAGATCGACGCTGGTTCCAGAAGCTGCGTGACGCGTCGACGCAATTCTACTCGGATTGGGATTCCTTGGGCTCGAAGTTTGCCGATTCTATCCGATCTATCAAGATACATCATAAAGAAGAGAGTTCTATCCACTTGAGACACTTTAGATATTATTTCCCTTTTAGATTTAATTTCTTTGTTGCTTTTATTTATCATTAAGCTTTTTAGATATAGTTTTAGATATAGATAAAGATTTCTATCCTTGAGTAGCAAGGTTTAGAAGCCTATAAATAAAGCCCTTGGGGCTGATTTCTAGAATTCAATTTCAGTCAGAGACAAGTAGTTCCAGAGAGAAGTAAGTAGGAGAAGTAGAGAGAGAGAGAGAGAGAGTGAGTGGCCGATTGGAGTTGTGAAGCAAGAGCGGAATTGACTTCAAGCGGTTGTAAACTTTGGTTTATTTTAATGAAATTAGTTTTCTTTCAATCGATGATGTGTGAGGTTGCAATGAAGCGTGAGTAGTCCACCCACTTCTAGGGTTGGGGCGAGCCCGACGACAGCCATGCGCGTTTGAGGTAAAGATCCGACTTTTATCATGTTTTGAGCATCTACTACTTGTTATGTGTTTATTACCCATCTAATGGAGATCCATGCTAACAACTTGGATTGTAAACATAAAATCAGTAGAGACAATTAGGGTTTCTTGAACGAGTTGTCTAATTGTTGGAAAAGGCGAAAGTTTGTCCTTTGATGCAATTCACATGATTATCTGTTTATCTCTGCCTTATGCATGCTTGGTTATCGTTGTTGCCAACCCCAATCTTGGAAGTCCTTTTTTATATAGTTTATTTTGAAGTCCCAAAGCCTTTGCCCTTTACTTTATTTATTTGTTTCGTTTTTTTCCTGCCCTTACTCGATCTCGACCAAGTCTGGTCGACCTCGAGTTACTGATATTCGATCTAGCATCGTTGTAGCTTCTATGTGCAGGTGCTCAACAAGCCAAGCCGAAGTCGACAAGGGCCCTACTCGATATCGAGTAGCCTCTAGTCGAGATCGACGAGACCAGTGCCTGTGTCTGCTACTCTGCTCGACTGGTCCGATCTTCTGTCGACTAACTCTAGTCGAGATGGAGGACATCTGTGGTTGACTGTCCGTGAGATTTCCCTGCTACCTGAGATCCGCTGACACGCTTCCTCGTGGATCGATCCCGACTTCCCACTACTGCATCGGGAGGAAGTCTTGTAATTATTTGCAAGGGACGGAATCTTGTTTGCCTTAGTTTATTTACTTACTGTTTTGCATTCTCGATTTCCTCTTAACAACATCAACCTCCACCTTCACCCCGCTTCTGGTGTCCGAGCAGGAGCACCTCCCTCCTTCTCCTTCGAGCAGTCGCCAGGAGCCCAAGCTCCTCCGTTCTCCGACGACACCGAGCCAAGCACGAGCGAGCCCAAGAACCGCCGACGCCACATCCCTTCTCCTTCTTCCGTGCTTTATGTCCAAAACCTTTGGTGAGTCCTCTTCCCCTCCTCTTGCTCTAAATTTGACATAAAAGCTTCGCCTTTGACCTCCCATTGCTGACCCAGGCGAGCTCGATCGATTCTGACACTGACGACGCCCAATCGAGACTCCGACGAAGCTACGACGAGCACGACCCATCCCCTCGGTGAGCACTCCTTCCTTTCCTTTTCTTGTCGATTGTGGTCCATGGGTGTCGGTTGTGCGGTCGAAGGAGGAGCCAGGCCGCCGGCGAGAGCTTTCGGCGAGGCCCTCCTCTTCTTCTCTGTGTCCGGTTTCAGGTTTGGGGATGATGAACAATAAACACCTGGGTTCGTTTTCTTTTGTTTTAAAAAGGAGGTTCGGTTCGGTTTGTATTATAAAATAAATAACCGGTTTGGGTTCATAAAACAACATCAGATTTTGTTAAATGGATTTGGGCCCTTTTCTTATCTTGGGCCTAATTTTGGTAATGTGTTTTTAAGGTTTAAGACTTACCTTGATGAATGAATAAATTAAATAGAAAATAATAATAAATAAATTGGATAATATTATTATTGTGATTTAAGAATATAATATTATGAGAATTGGAGATTTAAAAAGGCATTATCGGATTTAACTCGAAAAAGAGATTTGACGAATATTTCTTAAAGTCAGAACCTCTAACTATTCGACTCGGTTTTCGAGATTAACTTGGGAATTATGTTATCGATGACTAACTAACATGATGATATGATTGAGTGACTAATAGCATGTTTTGTGTGGATTATTGGCATGAGATGTTAGAATTATGTATCACTTGACTTATACTTTATGAACTATAATGAACTGTTGATATATATATATATATATATATATATATATATATATATATATATACACGAATATGTTATTATGAGAATGATATGGTCTCGTGAAATGTGGCAATATGATGAGTGCTTGAACTTGATGGGATAATGATTATGATGTGGTTAATTTTATTGAATTATGTATGCCTTGAGTGCTTGAATGATTAGGTGTAGACTTATACATATATGTTCTAATGTGTATCTAGGTGATACCTTGTAATTATGAATGATGTATGCCGGATCTTCTATTACGCTGTTCTGCTTAGCCAGATGAGTTCCTATATGAGCTCACTCAGATTCGAAATAGATCTCCCTTCTTGTAGCCATGTGCATATTAGGAGCTTGCATTCATAATAAAGCATGCCATGTAGTATCCTGCTGGGATTGCACTCATGATTGAGCATTCGTTTACTCATTGCTTTTGTAAACAGAACGAACGTTATCTGTGAAGTAACTAGAGTCTTTCCTAGGGTTATAGGACGACCCAGTCCCATCGGGTCCCGTCTTGAGTCAATCGAGTCATAGAACTTCCTTATATTATGAGCTGCCTACGGGCTTTATTGTGGGTACGGGTTGGGCATGCGTGCCGCCCGATTATTATGGAATGCATTCACGAGCTGACTAGTCTCCGCCCTATTGGAAGGGGGTGGAGGTAGGAGAGGGATATACCACTTTGTATTCGGTGCTAAGGCCTTATTATATTTATGCACTTGATCTTAGGACCATGCTAGTGTGTTAATATTCAGCTTTGCTGTTGTTGCAGGAGGATGTGTCAAGTATGAAGTAGATATGAAATATAGATCAGACTGACTTCCCTGTCTCAGCAAATAATACAAGACTTCCTCCCGTTGTAGTAAGAGAAAAGTCAGGATCGAATCCACGAGGAAGCACGTCAGCAGTTCTTAGGTAGCTGTAGATTCTCACAGAAGCAGCAGAGCAGAACAGACAGAATCGCAGAAACAGAAAGAAAGAGACAAATAACCAGGCAAGGGCAACTAAAACAAAAGCAAAGAAATAAAGCAAAACAGGAAAAGACAAAGTGAAAACGAAAAGCAAAGCAAAGACTTGTCGACCTCGACAAGAAAAGTAAAGACAGAAACTTTAAAATTGCAGAATTCAAACCGAAACTCAGATTTTCGACATAAATAAACTTCAATATATTAAAAGACCTCCAAGGCCAGGGTTTCAACACCACAACGATAACCATGCAAAGTAACACATAAAGGCATAAAAGATCATGCTTTCCATCAAATAACTTTCGTCATTAACAAATAGGCATATAGAGGCTTTTGCATAAACCCTAATTGTTACTAACCCTTTTTCACATAATTAATCCAAGTTGCATTAAGATCACTTTCGCTTCAATAACACAAACAAGGATCACCTTCAACTCTCGCAAAAGAATCATGCTCATAGGGATAGAAGATGAATCGCAAAAAAAATCTGACCTTTATCGCATCGCCTCACATGGACACCGTCGGGCTCACCCCAGCCCCAGAAGTGGGTAGACTACTCACGCCTCATCGCAATCGCAGACATTGATTGATGAAAAGAAATAACTTGCATAAAAACTAAATTCCAAGACTTTACAATCCCGGCAATCCAACTCTCGTCGAATGCCAAAACCCTAAAACCTTCGAACTCCCTAAACTGTCTCCGTGGAACTACTTGTCTTTCTCTAAAATTGAATGAATAAAACTGAGCCCCTAGGGCCTTATTTATAGTGATCAAACCTTGCTAATCAAGGAAATAATCATCTATCTCTATCTAAATCTATATCTAAAATTATATCTAAAAGCCTTAAAGATAAATAAATTGTTTTAAGGAAATAAATCTTAAAGGAAAAGATAAAACTAAATAGGGTAAGTCTTCATGTCTTGATAGATCTCCTTCCATAGATAGACTTTGATCAACTTTGGATAGAACTTCGGCCATTCTCGGATTCCTTCATGCCCAAGTAAAGCTAAACCGAGTAAGACTTGTCACGACGAAGCGTTTCTGGAAACTGGGTCTACTCGACCTCGACCACGGCCTTGTCGATCTCGAGTAGCCCTCGTCTATCTCTAGTAGCCCTCGTCTGTCTCGAGTAGCCGGTGCTCGACAAGGCTCGGACATGGCTCGGAGGTCTAGTCGATCTCGAGTAGCCCTACTCTGTCTCGAGTAGAGGTGGTCTGCGTCTTCGTCTTCGGCTTCTCGGCTCGGCACAGCTCGTCGACTCCGGACATGACTCCGGGAGTCGGGTTGTCTCTGACTCAGTGTCCTCGACCAGCCCTACTCGACCAGGTGTGGTCGAACAGCCCTTGTCGAGATCGAGTAGAGGCTTGTCGATCTCGAGTAGAGTTCTCTCAGCTTTCTGTTCTGTTCTTGAAACGCACTTTCCCGAGTTCTCGTTTGTCGGATTGACGCATATGACCATGCGTTGGAAAGCTCTTTCTGAGGGCTACAACTCTCATGAAGACATCAAAGCTTGATTCAGAACGAAGAATGGTGAAAAATGGCCTTTTCTCCAGCTGCACCATTCTTGGCTTCTCCATGAGTTTCCTTTAAGCTCCAAAGTGCGTCCGATTTCTGCGAAATATAACCAAAACTTGTGTAGACCTCCATATATTGGAAATAAGTGTAAACTACATATATTCTGTATTATTCTAACCCAAATGCATGCAATGTATGCAGAAATCGATATAAAAGTAAATGTAAAACATGGCAAATTAGGCTCACAACAAACACCCCATACTTAAGCTTGCTTGTCCTCAAGCAATACTTTTAATTATCATTCAGGGGAAGAATTCAAACTCTCAACATCTTAGATTCATTCTCATATGTCCCTGCAGTCAATTACCATCCTCGAAAAGGTACTAGTGTCACAGATCCATGCATGTGCAATTATACAAAAGCAACATCTACTCATAAAAGGAGGGTTATGCATAAACATTCATAAGTGACAAAGCATTTGATAATCAAGAAGACTTTAATTTAAGCTCATGAAGGAGTAGAATGGTAAAAGGCTAAAAGGTGGGCAATTTTTGGCAATGTGGTGCTTTTGATCCGGGGAAATGGAGTATTTCCAAACTTTGAGTTTCATACCACATTCTTTCTCCATATAATTCATCACCTTTCATAATGCTTTTATTCATAATAATGCTTTTACCTCTCTAACCTCAGCACTGCCTTCTCGCGAGTCGCAAACATGGGTGTCATGAATGGCCCCGAATACTTAGTGATTTGGACTCCTCACAGTGTGTCCCATCTCTTCAAACTATTATCTCAAAGAGCAGGGTCAATCTACCTTTATCTCCTGAGGTGATTGGATTTTCTTTCACTCATTAAATTTTCCATATATTTCAAACAATTTCCTTCCCAACTCCAAATATAATAATAATCACAACAACCATATAACATCTCCATAATGTAACATCATTCTCAACATAATCCCCGGATAAGGTAAAGAATGGCAATATTTAGATCATGTGGAGCAATAATTGAAATAAGACATATTATGGCTTTTGTGATGCATAAGCATAGGTAAGGCTAGGAATTATAACAATGAGCATTATATGGAAATATAAAGTCCTCCATCATCTTATCATGCAACATGTCAAAAGCAACTTCAAATTTTACCTCCTTTCATGGTTTTCAATAAATAATGCACTTCATTGTGACTTCCCTTTACTAGGCAATTTCATGCTATATCTCTAATGAATCCAATTTTGCATCGTTGAGTCCAATATAAGCTTCCATGACATTATTCAAAAATTTCAATGGGGGTCATTTTTTCAAATTTTGGAAAACATGCATATAAGCACATAAATCAATAATGCATTCCAAAATAGCCATGTAGCAATTCTAAGAAATAATCCACAAGTAATGTCAAATATGGCAATTATGCGTAATGTAAGCCCTTCCCCCACCCCATACTTAAACATTACAGTGTCCTCACTGTATATAAAAAAAAACAATGTAAAGGGTAAAGAAAGAAACTCACAAGACATGAGTGCAGAGCCGCAGAATTTCAAATGGAGCACCTCCTGGTCCGAGTAAGCTTTGGTTCTATCCATTGACCTGAAAAGTAGAAGACATATACCCATAATAGAAACAACAAAAACCAAAGAAATGTTAAAAAAAACAAAGTTTAAATGTCCTAAAAATTCTATGTACATGCTCTAGATTTTATAGTCGCTAGGCCGACTTTCCATTAATGCTCAAGGTGGCATCTGCAGGGCCCATGTAGCTTGGGCCTCAAATAAGACTCCATTCTTGTCCATCAGCTGTAATCCTCCAGAATGGATCTTGTTCACCACGAACGGTCTCATCCGCTTCTTGTTGAATTTGTTAGGAAACCAATGATCCTTTGATTTAGAGACATAGAGCTTGTCTCCAACTTCATATTCCTTAGGCTCATCATTGGAAATCCTGCACAATCGCACATACCAAGGCAGACCTCTCCCATGTATAGATAAATCTTTAATGCAAATAGGAGAAGAAAGATCCATACCTTGACTTACCTTCGCGGAAACGGAATCGGGGACCACGGTGTTTGGTCGATCTCGACTAGGGCTAGTCGATCTCGACAAGACTGCAGGCTCTGGTGGTGGTCTGGTCGAAGAGGCAGAAGTCGACGAAGGCAAGGGCTGATCGACATCGACAAGGCTGGTCGACCACGACAAGGGTTCCGCTCCTGGTGGTTTGCTGATCGACGAAGGCGGATCTGGTGAAGCCGAGTGGTGGTCGACCTCGACGAGCCTACTCGAGATCGAGTAGGGTGGCTCCTCTGGTTTGCTGCTCGACGAAGCCGGCTCTGGTGGAGTCTCCTTGGTCTGGTCGAGATCGACTGGGGTTCTACTCGAGGTCGAGGAGCCCTGGTCGATCTTGACTCTATACTTAGCTCCTGTCAAGGTATCCGAGAAATAATTAATCCACAACGACTTACCTTGCTCTGTGTCGATTGGATTTTCTGTGTTCTCCTTGAGGATTGTCATGATCTCCTCCACCTGGGCCTCCATGTCCCTCTTTTCTATCTCCTTAGGGGTCATATTTCTGACCTTAGATTCCCCGCAGATGATGTAGCCAGCTGAGATAGATTTGACCTCTTCCATCGGACCCGTATGCCTTTCAGTTTTGTTGAAGGAATACTCAATTACTTCATCGCTGATGTTGAAGGTGAGCACTCCTTTCCGTACGCTTATGTTGGCATCCACCGTCGCCAAGAATGGTCTCCCTAGAATAATTGGACAAGCAGGGTCTTCTTGCATATCAACAATTAAGAAATCAGCAGGGACGAAGAATTTACCTACTTGTACTGGGACATTTTCCACCATGCCTGTTGGAATGACCACCGTGTTGTTGGCCATGTAAAGTCTAGCATCCACAGGCTCCAGGGCACCTATCTTAATCTTGGACCAAATCGTTAAAGGCATAATACTAACACTGGCTCCAAGATCACATAGGGCATTAATTTTGTATGGACCAAATCCAATACTTATAGCAAACTTACCTGGATCCGGCCTCTTCTCCAATATGTCCAGATGGCTGCACTCCTCTGTGATTTCTGCGATCGATCGCTTTTTGCTCAGAATCTCCTTCAGGAACTTGATGAAGCGCTGAAACGTTTTCTCTGCTCGGTCCTTTAGAGATTTTGTGGGGAAAGGCAGCATCTTTTTCTGATTCGGAGCCAGAACAGACGTCGGAGTTGCTGCAGATTTCTCGACCAAGGGCTCCTCGACATCGACGAGACCTTTGTCGACATCGACCAGATTGGGCCCAGTCGAGTTGCTGTGTGGTGCTGACGAAGATTCTCGAATTTTCTCCTCGAGGTCGACTAGGGTCTTGTCGAGGTCGACCAGATGTTTGTCGAGATCGACTACTGTTTTGTCGAGATCGACTTGCTGTTCCTCGTCATTCTGCTGTTTCCCGACCTCTGGCTCCTGTAATTGATGGCCGCTCCTGAGTTTCACAGCGGCGATGTGTCCAGTCTTTCCCTTAGGATTTGGTTCTGAAGATCCAGGGAGTGCGCCTGACTGTCTGGGGATTCCTGCGGCTAGCTGACCAATCTGTGTATCAACTGTTTTCCGCCATATATCCATTTCCCCAAGCCTAGAGTTGACACCTTGCATCTGAGTATAGACGGAGTTGAAGGACTGCCTAGTTTCTGAGTGGTTCCTCCGTATTTCCTCCAGGACCAGCTGTATATCATCCTTCTTTTGGTCCCTTTCTGGATGTCCTGGAGCTCTGTAGGGCGGGGGGTTCCTAGGGACTCCTTGGTTCCATTGTGGTTGCTGAAACCTTTGGTCCCCCATGTAGCGATTGGGACACCATGCGTAAGCTGCATCCTCATGGTGCTCTCCCATCCTGACTTGTTCTGTGTGTGGGCACTCAGGAGTGGTGTGCCTTTGCGATCCGCATTCAATACAAGGCTGGTTGACAGAGAGATATTTGACTTGCTTGATGAGCTTCCTATTCTGATCTCTGTAGTATTGCTCCCTGACATCTGGATCAATCTCCTTTGATGGCTCATAGAGTGGCATGGATGGTGCTGGCCTGGCGTATGGGTTCTCTTCATAAGTTGCAGTAGACCGATACTTGTTGTCGTAGGTAGTGAGCTTCTCCAGCACTCCCCATGCGTCACTTGGCGGCATTGTCAGATACTCGTAGCGAGTATAATTGTTAATTCTGTCCTTAGTGACTTGATCCAGAGAGTTGAAGAAGATCTCATGTATGATGTAGGGTGGCTGTCCATGAGTAGGGCAAGATCGCAGCAGTTCCTTGTAGCGCTCCCATGCCCTTGCCAGTGGTTCCCGTTTCTGCTGTTTAAAGGCGGTGATTTTCTGGCGGAGATGTGCTGTTTTGGCAGGTGGGAAGAATTTGTTCAGAAACTCTTGCTCTACTTGGGCCTAGGTTGTGAGCGATTTTTCTTTCAGCCCTTCCAGCCATTTTAGTGCAGGTCCAGCGAGCGACCAACGGAAAGCTTTCATCTTGACATATTCCAGAGTTGTACCTTCTGCAAGAGTACGACACATATCATGAAAGTTAGTAATATGTTCAAGAGGACACTCATTAAATCTGCCGTAAAAGGCATTATTTTTAAGCTCTCTAAGAAACTGAGTGCGAATTTCAAAAGAGTTTTCAGGGATTAGAAACGCCGATTCAGGCACGACGAGAGTTGGGTGCATGTAGTCCTCTGCCGTGGTTGGATACTGGGCAAGCTCAGCCTGTGCTTGTTCCCTTGCTGCTCTCTCAGCGGCGATAGCAACATCTTTAGCGTTGATAGCGGCATCCCTTGCGGCTAGTTCCCTGGTAAGCCTAGCGATCAGCTGTTCCTGTGTTTCAGCGGCCGACATGATCCTTTTGAGTTTGGAGTGGATGTGTAGGTAGCGCTCCGGTTCGTCTAAGCTGTCAAACTGAGGTGTTTGACCAGAACGATGCATACACCTGCAATCTAACTCAAAGAAACAGTGAGAACTGACTACCTAAGGCGCGATTGATTGCTTCCCCCGCAACGGCGCCAATTTGTTGTTGCAGGAGGATGTGTCAAGTATGAAGTAGATATGAAATATAGATCAGACTGACTTCCCTGTCTCAGCAAATAATACAAGACTTCCTCCCGTTGTAGTAAGAGAAAAGTCAGGATCGAATCCACGAGGAAGCACGTCAGTAGTTCTTAGGTAGCTGTAGATTCTCACAGAAGCAGCAGAGCAGAACAGACAGAATCGCAGAAACAGAAAGAAAGAGACAAATAACCCGGCAAGGGCAACTAAAACAAAAGCAAAGAAATAAAGCAAAACAGGAAAAGACAAAGTGAAAACGAAAAGCAAAGCAAAGACTTGTCGACCTCGACAAGAAAAGTAAAGACAGAAACTTTAAAATTGCAGAATTCAAACCGAAACTCAGATTTTCGACAGAAATAAACTTCAATATATTAAAAGACCTCCAAGGACAGGGTTTCAACACCACAACGATAACCATGCAAAGTAACACATAAAGGCATAAAAGATCATGCTTTCCATCAAATAACTTTCGTCATTAACAAATAGGCATATAGAGGCTTTCGCATAAACCCTAATTGTTACTAACCCTTTTTCACATAATTAATCCAAGTTGCATTAAGATCACTTTCGCTTCAATAACACAAACAAGGATCACCTTCAACTCTCGCAAAAGAATCATGCTCATAGGGATAGAAGATGAACCGCAAAAAAAATCTGACCTTTATCGCATCGCCTCACATGGCCACCGTCGGGCTCACCCCAGCCCCAGAAGTGGGTGGACTACTCACGCCTCATTGCAATCGCAGACATTGATTGATGAAAAGAAATAACTTGCATAAAAACTAAATTCCAAGACTTTACAATCCCGGCAATCCAACTCTCGTCGAATGCCAAAACCCTAAAACCTTCGAACTCCCTAAACCGTCTCCGTGGAACTACTTGTCTTTCTCTAAAATTGAATGAATAAAACTGAGCCCCTAGGGCCTTATTTATAGTGATCAAACCTTGCTAATCAAGGAAATAATCATCTATCTCTATCTAAATCTATATCTAAAATTATATCTAAAAGCCTTAAAGATAAATAAATTGTTTTAAGGAAATAAATCTTAAAGGAAAAGATAAAACTAAATAGGGTAAGTCTTCATGTCTTGATAGATCTCCTTCCATAGATAGACTTTGATCAACTTTGGATAGATCTTCGGCCATTCTCGGATTCCTTCATGCCCAAGTAAAGCTAAACCGAGTAGGACTTGTCACGACGAAGCGTTTCTGGAAACTGGGTCTACTCGACCTCGACCACGGCCTTGTCGATCTCGAGTAGCCCTCGTCTATCTCTAGTAGCCCTCGTCTGTCTCGAGTAGCCGGTGCTCGACAAGGCTCGGACATGGCTCGGAGGTCTAGTCGATCTCGAGTAGCCCTACTCTGTCTCGAGTAGAGGTGGTCTGCGTCTTCGTCTTCGGCTTCTCGGCTCGGCACAGCTCGTCGACTCCGGACATGGCTCGTCGATCTCGACCAAGTCTACTCGAGATCGAGTAGGGTTCCGAGATTCGGGTTGTCTCTGACTCAGTGTCCTCGACCAGCCCTACTCGACCAGGTGTGGTCGAACAGCCCTTGTCGAGATCGAGTAGAGGCTTGTCGATCTCGAGTAGAGTTCTCTCAGCTTTCTGTTGTGTTCTTGAAACGCACTTTTCCGAGTCCTCGTTTGTTGGATTGACGCATATGACCATGCGTTGGAAAGATCTTTCCGAGGGCTACAACTCTCATGAAGACATCAAAGCTTGATTCAGAACGAAGAATGGTGAAAAATGGCCTTTTCTCCATCTGCACCATTCTTGGCTTCTCCATGAGTTTCCTTTAAGCTCCAAAGTGCGTCCGATTTCTGCGAAATATAACCAAAACTTGTGTAGACCTCCATATATTGCAAATAAGTGTAAACTACATATATTCTGTATTATTCTAACCCAAATGCATGCAATGTATGCAGAAATCGATATAAAAGTAAATGTAAAACATGGCAAATTAGGCTCACAACACTTGCATTTCGAAGAATCTTTATTAGGACTAGCGTGTGTATGTGTCTGCTTGTTTGGGATTATATTGCGTAGGGCTTCGATCTGACACCGACCCGCATACATATTTTTTAGGTTTGTTTTGCAGCATGATTGGGTACAGGGGACTGCCGTGGCACCCTCTTGTATTACATCTTGATTCTACTATTTGCATGATTGTTGGTTTTCCACGCTTAGACTTATGACAAGTACAGGGGACTTCCCTGGGGATTCCAACGATCCCTTCAAATTTTGGGTATGAAATCCCACTTGAAAACGTTAGAGTAGAATTTCAAACCTTCAACCTTAACTCGGGGCGCAAGATCCTACCGAGGGGTTTCATCCCTTGAAACGTAACCCGGGAATTATAATCCCGGGCCGTTACAGTACAGTAGAGGCCGATACCACTGTTAGGAGGAAGAATTGATGAAACAATAATAAAATAAAAGCAAACCAATCCCTAAACCGCGCAAATAAAATTACAAGACTTCCTCCCGTTGTAGGGGATGGGAATCAGGATCTTATCCACGAGGAAGCGTGTCAGCGCTCGCCTTTTAAGTTCCAAATCGCCCTCGAAATCGACCAGAAGCTACTCGACGTCGAGTAAAAGTACTCGATGTCGACTAAAATAGTCAATCTCCCTGCAAGCTGCACAACAGAAGACAAAACAGAGCCGATGTCGAGTAAAAGGTAATCGACATCGACCAGGTTTACTCGATGCCGACTAGAAAGTAGTCGATGCCGAGTTCGTCAGTGTAGGAAAACATACCCTTGCGAATAAAATAAAGACAAAAATAAGCACAGATTAAGATAATTTGATTCAATATAATAAAAGCTTCCAATGTCAGGGTTTCAACTCCACAACGATAACCATATAAGAATAATGCAATAGATATAAAAGATCGTGCCTTTTCATCAAATAACTTTCGTCGTTAACAATTAAGAAGATAGTGACTTTTGCATAAGCCCTAATTGTTAGTAACCATTTTCACATAATTAATCCAAGTTTGCATTAAGATCACTTTCGCTTCAATAACACAAATAAGGATCATCCGCTACCGTCGTAGAAGAATCATGCGAATTAGGGACAGAAGATGAAATCGCAATAAAAAATTGTGCCTTTGATGCATTACCTTACATTGCAACCGTCTGGCTCACCCCGACCCTAGAAGTTGGGTGACTACTCGCTCTTCATCATAACAAACATCAACAATAGCATAAAAATAACTACTTGCATTAAATTGAAAATAGAGAGCTTACAACCAAATAACGCCAAAACGTCTCGTCCTTCTCTCTAACCTCACTCGGCCTCCACTCTCTCTCTAACTCGCTATTGTTTGTGTGTGTAAATTGGAATGCCTAAAAAACCAGCCCCTAGGGCTTTATTTATAGTGCTCAATCCTAGCTAATCTAAGAAAGAACAATCTATCTCTATCTAAATCTATCTATCTAAAACCTTAATGATAAATGTTTAACAATTAAGTAAAAATTAAATAATCAAAATTCCCCTAAGTAAATATGGGAATTACTAATGTGGATAAATCTTCTTCCAACTTGATAGATCTCATGCCTTCATACCCAAGTAATCTCACATCCGGTCTCCTACCCGATCTCGACTCGGATTTCTCTTGGAATGTACTCGACATCGACCAGATGTGGTCGACGTCGACTAGAATTGTGTCCTTCTGGTCGACGTCGAATAGAATTGTGTCCTTAGCTGGTCTTGTGCTCGATCTCGGTTCCAGGAGGTGATGTCGACCAGAGTTGTACTCGACATCGAGTAGGATACTCGACCTCGACTAGGTCTGTCAAGTGACTTTCTTCTCTTCTTTTGCTCACTGTTTTCTGGCTCAACTTCTGCTCGACCTTGAGGTGCTGTAGTTGACCTTGAGCATTCTGACAATTTCTTTCCCTTCTCTAAATTGCTTGTAATGTGTCTCGATTTCTGCGAAATTAAACAAGAACTAGTGTAGACCTCCATATTTGGAAAATAAGCATAAACTACACAATTCCTGTATTATTCTAACCCATAGATATGAAATGCATACATAAATCAATATAGATGTAAGCGAAAATTATGGTTATTTGAGCGCACATCAACCATGTGTTCTAAATCAATATAGATGTAAGTGAAAATTATGGTTATAATTACATCTTTCGGTAAAAGAGTTTTCTGTTTTAATTTAGTTTCTTTTGTTGGATGTATTGAACACAAATATATGTACAATTTTGAAGCAATAACAATTACATTGTAATAAAAATAATATTTCTGTCTTCCACTGTCATTCTTTTAAATTATTTATTTGTTTATCATCTTGTTTATGAGAGCATGGTTTCATGTCCCTATAAGCCTAAGGTAAATATGAGACCATTAAAGTCTGCATAATTACTGGTGCTGCAACATTCCCTTATTTACATAAGGCGGTGTTACACTTATTAGATAGCTTACCTTCATAATATATTTTAATTTCTATCGGGATGAAAATCAAATTGGCCTATTGATGATGCATTGTTGTGGTGAACCCTAGCCTAACTTTGGAACGTTTTCATCATATATTTTCACAAAACTTGTTTTTTGTTATTTTGTTACTCAAAATTATCGTTTTTATTTGACTTAGATAAATTGATTGAGGTTTTGCAATTGATATTCACACAATCCTCATGAGTTTGACACTCGATATACTACAATTGACACCATACCCGTGATTCAGATAAATTGATTGAGGTTTTGCAATTGTCCTCAAAAGACATATGGCTAGACGAAGAGCCACTAAAACGAAGACAATTACCAAACGTCCAAATAGACAAAAATATCAAAATTAAAGAGTTTTTCAGATGAAAACCACAAATGAAGAGTGTTGTAGGAGGAAACCGAGTTTAAAATATAGAAATATAAATCAATCCAGAATCTTGCCCACGCAAATAATTACAAGACCTCCTCCTAATGTAGCAGCGGGAAGTCAGGGTCGATCCTCGAGGAAGCGTGTCAGCGGATCTCAGGCAGCGGAAAGAGCTCAGCAAAATCGACCAGAAGGTTCGTCGATATCAAGGAAAGTACTCGATATCGACTAACCTGTCGAGTAAAACAGAAACAGAAACAAAACAGAAAACGAAACAAAAGAAGAAATAACTCGATCTCGACTTACCTTCCTCGATGTCGACAAGATACCTCGATGTCGACTAAAATTCCTCGAAATCGACTAAGCAACAGAAACTTAAATTGCAACCTTTCGCAACATATTACATGGAATTCGATGAAATAAATCAATGAACTAAAGACTTCGAAGATCGGAGTTTCAACACCACAACGATAACCATGCAAAATAACACATAAAGGCATAAAAGATCATGCTTTTCATTAAATAACTCTCGTTATTAACAAATAGGAATATAGAGGCTTTCGCATAAACCCTAATTGTTGCTAACCCTTTTCACATAATTAATCCAAGTTGCATTAAGATCACTTTCGCTTCAATAACACAAACAAGGATCACCTTCAACTTTAGCAAAAGAATCATGCTCGCAGGGATAGAAGACGAATTGCATAAAAAGCTTGTACCTTTACCGCATCACCTCACATGGCCACCATCGAGCTCACCCCTACCCTAGAAGTGGATGGACTACTAGCTCTTCATTATCAAGAAACTCATCAAATAACAAAAGGAACTAACTTGCATTAATAAACTAAAAGAGAATTTACAACCAATCGAAGCCAAATCCCGCTCTCGCCAAACTTCAGTCCAATCGCCACAAGCTCTCTTTCTCTCTCTCTATGTAACTCTAATTGTCTCTCTGAAATTAAATGCCTAGAAATCAGCCCCTAAGGCTTTATTTATAGCCTTCATTCCCTTTCTAATTTGGAAAGAAAACTATATCTATATCTAATACTAACTATCTTTTATCTAAAGATTAAAACATGGAAATAAAGGAAATAAAGGAAATAAATCAACTAGGAATTATATCTAAAGTGGATAAATATCTTCTCCTCTTGATAGCTCTTGATAGATCTTGATGGAATTTGATCTCGAAAATATCTCCATTGGATTCGGGATAGAAACTTAACAAGAAGTATGTGAAGCTCGAAATCCGCCGCCTGGGTCAACTCGATATCGAGTAGGATTGCTCGATATCGACTAACACTTTTCTCGTCTTCTGCTCAGCAACTCGATACCAGCCTCCAGGGTGCATGTCGACTTGCTTTTTTCTCGACATCGAGTAAATTTCCTCGATATCGACCAAGGCTTGGTCCGTCTTCAGCTTCTTCGTCGATCTCGGCTCCTGGACGGCACATCGGCTCTGTTTTTACTCGATATCGAGTAAATGTCCTTGACATCGAGTAACATGTTCAGCTCCCAGCTTCCTCGTGTCGATGTCTAGTCTCCAACTAGATATGGCCAACTCGATATTGACTAAAGGAAGTCGATATCGACCACTTGCTCAGCTCAGCTCGATTCTCGTCAACTTTGGTGGAAATCGACTTATTGAACTCGATGTCGAGTAAGGGTGCTCGATATCGACCAGCTATTGTCGAGTAGATTTCCTTGCTTTCATCTCAATTTGTCCTGGTTCTGCTGCTTCTAGACCTCGGGCTTCTGTAGTTGACTTCGAGCTTTTCTTTCTTTCTCAGAACTGCTGTAAATTGCTTCGATTTCTGCGAATTTAAACAGAAACTGGTGTAGAATCCATAATTTGGCAAATAAGCATAAACTACATAGATTATGTATTATTCTAACCCAAATGCATGAAATGTATACAGAAAACGATATAAAAGTAAATATCAAACATGGCGAATTAGGCTCACAACAAACACCTCATACTTAAGCTTGCTTGTCCTCAAGCAATACTTTTAATCGTCATACAGGGGAAGAAATCAAAACTCTCAACATATTAGATTCATTGCCATATGTCCCTGCAATCAATTACCATCCTCGAAAAGGTACTAGTGTCACAAATCCATGCATGTGCAAACAAAAGCAACATCTACTCACAAAAGGAGGGTTATGCAAAACAATCATTCGTGACAAAGCATTAATAATCAAGAGAACTTTAATTTAAGCTCAATAAGGAGTAGATTGGTAAAAGGCTAAATGTGGGCAATTTTTGGCAATGTGGTGCTAATAATCCGGGGAAATGGAGTGCCTTCCAAACTTTCTTTACCACATCCCTTCTTCATAAGATTCATCACCTTTCATAATGCTTTTATCAATAATAATGCTTTTACCTCTCTAACCTCAGCACTGCCTTCTCGCGAGTCGCAAACATGGGTGTCATGAATGGCCCCAGATACTTAGTGCTTTGAACTCCTCACATTGTGTCCCATCTCGCTGAACTATTATCTCAGCGAGCAGGGTCGATATTTGATCGGATTTTCTTTCACTCATTAAATTTTCAATATTTTTTAAACAATTCCGCTAAACTCTAAAAATGATAATAACAACACAAACACCATATAACATCTCCATAATCTAACATCATTCTCAACATAATCCCCGGATAGGAAATATGGTAAAGAATGGGCAATATTTAGTTCATGTGGAGCAAAATATGAAATATGGCATAATATGGCTTTTGTGATGCATAAGCATAGGTAAGGCTACGATATAAACATATGAGCATTATATGGAAATATAAAATCCTCCATCCTCTTATTATGCAACATGTCAAAAGCAATATCAAATTTTACCTCCTTTCATGGTTTTCATAGAAATAAAGCACTTCATTGTGACTTCCCATTACTAGGCAATTTCATGCTATATCTCTAACGAATCTAGTTTTGCATCGCCGATTTCAATTAAAGCTTCCATTACACTTATTCCAAATTTTCAATGGGGGTCATTTTTATAAACTTTTGGAAAACATGCATATAAGCACATAAATCAATAATGAATTCCAAAATAGCCATGTATAAGCAATTCAAGAAATAAACCTTAAACATGCACACATAATGACAAATATATCAAATATGCACAAAGTAAGCCCTTCCCCCACCCCATACTTAAACATTACAGTGTCCTCACTATATATAAAAAATAAGGGTAAAGAAAGAAACTCACCAGACAGATGTCCAGGATGTCAAAAATCGAGTGCTATGCTGCCGTGCCTAGTCCGATTTTAGCTTGCTTCTATCCCCCATGGACCTGAAAAATTTAGAAGAGAAATACCCACAATAGAAACACTAAAAGTTCAAAACCAAAAACAAAAGCAACAATGTCCAAAAATCCCAAAAAGTAAATGTCTATTTACAAGCTCTAGATTTAATAGTCGGTAGGCCGACTTTCTTCGTTAAGCTCAAGGTGGCATCTTCAGGGCTCATGTAGCTTGGGCTTCAAACAGAACTCCACTCTTGTCCATCAGCTGCAGTCCGCCTGAATGGATCTTGTTCACCGTTAAGGGCCCCATCTTCTTCTTCTTGAATTTGTTAGGAAACCAATGATCCTTTGATTTGGAAACATAGAGCTTGTCTCCAACTTCATACTCCTTGGGCTCATCATTGGAAATCCTACACAAGTGCACATACCAAGGCAAACCTCTCCCATGTATAAATAGATCTTTAATTGAAATAGGAGAAGAAAGATCCTTACCTTGGCTTACCTTTGCAGAATTGGATTTGGGGACCTCAGATTCTGGTCGATTTTTAGTAATATTACTCGATATCGAGGAGTTGTTCTATTCTGGTGGACTGCTGGTGGGGGAAGGTGGAGTCGAGGAAGAAGGTTTTTGGTCGATATCGACCAAATTGGTCGATGTCAAGGAATTCTGCTCGTCTGGTGGACTATCAGTCGATATGGAGGAAGATGGGTCAATTTTTGTTGGTCGATAGTGTAGAAGTAAAGTTCCCTGGCTCGAAATCGGCTGGCTTCCGCTCCGTGGAAGAAATTGAGTCGGCGTGGTTTGGTCGATATCGACCAAGATTGGTCGATATCTAGTTGGGCTGCTCGATATTGCCTGTCTCGTTTTCTGGTGGGGGCTTCTCGACAGGAGGTGGTCGATATCGACCTACTGGACTCGATATCTAGTGGTTTTCTGGGCTTGCCGATTTCTCCTGGTCGATTTTTACCCCATACTTAAGACCTGGCAAAGCATCTGAAAAATAGTTAGTCCATAACGACGTACCTTGGTGAGTGTCGCTGATGTTGAAAGTGAGCACTCCTTTCCTTACGCTTATGTTGGCATCTACCGTCGCCAAGAAGGGCCTTCCTAGAATAATTGGACAAGGAGGGTCGTCCGCCATATCAATAACTAAGAAATTAGCAGGGACGAAGAACTTACCTACTTGTACTGGCACATTGTCCACCATGCCTGTTGGGATGACCCCTATGTTTGAATTGGTAAATAGATAGATAGGTGGCCGAAAGACCAAGAGTTACAAAAGATAGGACCAAACAAAGGGTCCTATATAAAAATGCATAACAATCCCATATATTCCTACCCGCACATACGATTTTCCACACATATTCTAACCCACAAATATTAAACCACTAATTTCAAGCAACTACTTTCTACCCACAACTGACAGCCCACAAAAGAAGATATCACTTGCCACGTAAGGAGCACTCACGTGCAAACCTACCCACAATACGGTCAACCAAAATGGTCAACCATGAATGCTCCCCACCATAGCTAATTAAAATACAAAGAAAATAAAATCCTTGCACCATTAAAAAGTTGAATCCACTCAAGCATCTACCCTTATGTTGTTTGCCATATAAAGCTTAGCATCCACATGCTCTAGGGAACCTATCTTAATCTTGGACCATATTGTGAAAGACATTATACTCACACTGGCTCCAAGATCACATAAAGCATTATATTTATATTGACCAAATCAAATGATTATAGCAAACTTACCTGGATCTGGCCTCTTCTCAAGTACGTCCATCTGGCTGCACTCCTCTGCGATCTCAGCCATTGATCGCTTTTTGCTTAGGATGTCCTTGAGGAAGTTGACGTATGATGGCATTTCATTAAGAGCTTATGTGAAGGGTATGGTGACAATGAGCCTCTAAAGCATCTTGATGAAGCGCTGAAATTTCTTCTCTGCTGGGTCATTTGGAGATTTTGTCGGGAAAGGCAACTTCTTTTTCTGGTTAGGAGCCAGAACATATGTCGGATGTGTTGCAGCTTCTTCGACGTTGACTTGATGTTGCTCGATATCGACCAAAATTTCCTCGATATCGATCAGTTTCCTCGATGTCGAGTTGGAGTGTTGTGCAGATGAATCTTGGCCAAGCTTCTCCTCGACGTCGACTTGATGTTGCTCGATATCGACCAAATTCTGGTCGACATCGACTTGCTACTGGTCGATATCGAGTTGCTGTTCAGCGCTGTCCTGCTGCTTTCCAACCTCTGGCTCACGTAGTTGGTCCCCGCTCCTAAGTTTCACAGCAGCTACATGTCCAGTAGATTTATGTTTAGGGTTAGGTTCAGAAGATCCAGGGAGCGTACCTGACTGTCTAGGGATGCCTGCTGCTAGTGATGTCTCTAAAGTAGCCATGTTTTTATGCATATTTTAGTTCTATATTCTATACACTTTGTATGTTTCGGGTTGGGAATATGTCAAATTTATGTAGTATATGCTTATTTGCCAGAAATAGAGATCTACATAAGTTTCTGTTTAATATTGCAGAATATGGAGCCATTTTGGGAGAAAACCAAGAAGCAAAGACGGAAGCAGCAAGTCTACTCGATATCGACTAGTTTTCATCGATATCGATAAATCATGTCCGGACACACAAGGGTCGAGGAGCACCATGTCGAGAAGCCGAGAGACGAAGAACCCGACTCCAGCACTTTACTCGAGATCGAGTACTATCCTCGAGATCGACTAAGCCTTGAAGAGCATGCCCAGAGTCGAGGACACCCTGGTCGAGGATATCGAGGAGCATTACCCGACCTGACCAGACAACCCAGAGCAGAGCAACACTCTACTCGATATCGAGTTATGTACTCGATATCGACAAATGCCAGATCACACTCCCCGAGCCATGTCGAAGAGATATTGCTCGACAACACCAGGCCAAGCCATGATCAACACTGCTACTCGAGATCGAAGAACCCTGTGAGCCTGTGTCCGAGCAGTGTCGATGACCAGCTACCCGAGATGCCGAGCCACTGAAGTCGACGACGCCACTCAACTCGAGATTGAGGAAACTCCTCGAGATGGAGGAACCTTCCAGAAGCCGCGTAACGCGTTGAGCTGTCCTACTCCGTTTGGGAATCCTTGGAGCCGAAGATTGTCGAGTCTATCCGAGATCTATCAACATCTATCCAATGAAGAGAGATTTATCCACTTGAAGACTTTTAGATATAATTCCCTTTTTAGATTTAATTCCTTTATTTACATTTATTTATCTTTAAAGCTTTTAGATATAAATTTAGATATAGATAGATATTTATATCCTTGAATAGCAAGGAATAGAAGGCTATAAATAAAGCCCATGGGGCTGATTTTAGGATTCATTCAATTTCAGAGACATAATTACACATGGAGATTTTAGGAGTTCAAAGGTTTTAGGGTTTTGGCATTCTACGAAAGTTGAGTGCCAGGATTGTAAAGACTTTGAATATTAGTTTATTGCAAGTTTCTTTTCATACATCAATGTCTACTATTGCGATGAGGCGCGAGTAGTCCACCCACTTCTGGGATTGGGGTGAGCCCAACGAGAGCCATGTCAGTGGATTAGCAATTGCAAAAGGAGGTATTTTGTTGTTATCTTAAATCTATTCCCTATGTGCTTCATCTTTGATTGAGAAATTGAAGAACTCATGTTGTGAAACTTGGGTAGTAATTAGGATTTCTATCCAAAAGATTATAAATGCTAATTATGTAAAGGAATAGATGCAATTAGGATTATTTATCGCGAGATTTATATTCGTACTTGTCGGATTAGGTGAAAGCCTTCTCTTTTATCGATAAAGTCACCGCCTTTTGTGATTTATATTCTGCTTACATGGTAATCGTTGTCGCAAACCCTAATCTTGGAAGTTCTCTTTAATTCATAAAGTTACAAAACCGAAATTGCTTTGTTTTTACTTTTCTGCCCTCGTCGATCTCGACTACTAATTCCTGATCCCAGATTGCCGTAGCTTCTGTGTGCAGGTACTCGACAAGACCAACTCGACGTCGACGAATCAACTCGATCTAGAGTAAGGCCTACTCGATCTCGAGTAAGAACTGCCTGTGACTGCTGCGCTGTTCGATTTGCCCGATCTCCTGTCGACTAACTTTAGTTGAGATTGAGCACCTGTTGTCGACTTCTGTCCGTGAGATTCCACCGCTGCCTAGGATCCGATGACCAGCTTCCTCGAGGATTCGAACCTGACTTTCTCTTACTACATTGGAGGGAGTCTTGAACATTATTTGCTGGGATTCGATCGGTTTGCATTACTTTATTTACTTACTGTTTTGCATTCTCGATTCTCTCTTACAACAAATTAGCGCCGTTGCCGGGGAAGCTATCATTCGCGCCTTAGGTAGTTAAATCTCACATCTACTTTGAGTTACTTTACTGGTGTATGCGCCGTTCTGGTCAACCACCTGAGTTTGACGGCTTAGACAAACCAGAATGCCTTTTACACATTAGAGCTAAACTGCAAAGAGCCATGGCGGCCGCAGAAACACAAGAACAGCTTATTGAGAGGCTTACAAGGGAACTAGCCGCAAAGAATACTACTATCGCCGCTGAGAGAACATGAAGAGAACAGGAAGCTGAGCGCACAAGGCAAGTAGAAGATTAGCTTTCCCAATACCCAAGCACTGCAGAGGATTATATGCACCCGACTCTCGTCGTGCCTGAATTGGCTATTCTAATCCCTGACAATACTTTTGAAATTCGCACTCACTTCCTTATAGAACTTAAAAATAATGCTTTTCATGGAAGATTTAATGAATGCCCGCTTGAACATATTACCAATTTTCTTACATGTGCCGAACTCTTGCTGAAGGTATAACTCTGGAATATGTCAAGATGAAGGTTTTTCGCTGGTCTCTCGCAGGACCTGTACTGAAGTGACTAGAAGGACTAAAACCAAGATCCCTCACAACATGGGCACAAGTAGAGCAAGAGTTTCTCAACAAATTCTTCCCTCCTGCCAAGACAGCACTCCTCCGCCAAAAGTTCAGAGCTTTCAAACAGAAGCCTGGGGAGCCGCTAGCAAAAGCATGGGAAAGGTACAAGGAATACTGCGATCTTGCCCTACTCATGGACAACCACCCTATGTCATTCAAGAGATCTTCAACTCTCTTGACCAAGTCACTAAGGACAAGATCAATCAGTACACTCGATATGAGAACCTAACGATGCCACCAGTTGACGCATGGGGTGTGCTAGACAAGCTCACAAATTATGACAACAAATATGGGGCTCCTACCAATTATGAGGAGAATGCCTATGCTAGACCAGCCCCATCCATGCCTCTCTATGAGCCGTCTAAGGAGATAGACCTTGATGTCAAGGAGCAGTACTACAGAGATCAGAATCGCAAGCTCCTCAAGCAAGTCAAATATCTCTCTGTCAACCAACCTTGCATCGAATGTGGTTAAAAAGGGCAAACCACTACTGAGTGCCCGCATACAGAGCAAGTCAGGATGGCAGAAATTCACGAAGAGGCAGCTTACGCAGGGGGTCCTAATCGCTATATGGGGGACGAAAAGTTCTATCAACCTCAACGGAACCATGGTCCTCCTAGGAACCCCCAGCCATATAGAGCTCCAGGACATCTAGAAAGGGATCAGAAGAAGGATGATTTATGTTGTTGCAGGAGGATGGTCAAGTATGAAATAAATATGAAATATAGTTTAGATTGACTTCCCTGTCTCAGCAAATAGATACAAGACTTCCTCCCGTTGTAGTAAGAGAAAAGTCAGGATCGAATCCACGAGGAAGCACGTCAGCGGTTCTCAGGTAGCTATCAGATTCTCACAGACACAGCAGAAAAGCACAGAAACGAAGACAAAAGCAAACAAAGCAAATAATCCCGGCAAGGGCAACTAAAATAAAAGCAAGAACAAATAAAGATAGAAATAAAAGCAAAGCAAATAAAGAACAAAGCAAGTCGACAACAGTAAGTAAATCGACCAAAGTACTCGACCGAGTTTTGTCGACACAGAAGTCCTCGATATCGAGAAGTACTCGACACAGAAGGCTTATCGACAAGATGTTCTCGACAAGACACAGATCGACAAAACAGAAAACTCGACTTCAGCAAAAAGTTCTCGACGTCGACAAGTGAACTCGATGTCGACAAGATTTTCCCGAGATCGATAAGAACAGAAATTTAAATGCAAATGCTTTCGAACACAGAACACGAATTTCGATGAAATAAATCAATAAACTAAAGACTTCCAAGGCTAGGGTTTCGACACCACAACGATAACCATGCAAAGTAACACATAAAGGCATAAAAGATCATGCTTTCCATCTAAATAACTTTCGTTATTAACAAATAGGAATATAGAGGCTTTCGCATAAACCCTAATTGTTACTAACCCTTTTCACATAATTAATCCAAGTTGTATTAAGATCACTTTCGCTTCAATAACACAAACAAGGATCACCTTCAACTCTCGCAAAAGAATCATGCTCATAGGGATAGAAGATGAATTGCACAAAAGATCTGACCTTTATCGCATCGCCTCACATGGCCACCGTCGGGCTCACCCTAGCCCCAGAAATGGGTGGACTACTCACGCCTCATCGCAATCACAAACATCTTTGATTTATAAAAAGAAACTTGCATTAAAACTAAATTTAAAGCCTTTACAATCTTGGCAATCAACTTTCGCTGTAAGCCAAAACCCTAAAAACCTTAGAACTCCTAAACTACTCTGTGGAACTAACTAATTGTGTGTAACTTGGAATCTAACTGAAATTGAATTAATGAAAAACCAGCCCCTAGGGCCTTATTTATAGGCTTCTAATCCTTGCTAATCAAGGATAGAAGATATCTATCTTTATCTAAAACTATATCTAAAACTTAATGATAAATAAATAACATAGTGTAATTAAATAAAATAGATAGACTAGGATTATATCTAATGTGTGGACATCTTCTTTGGTCTTGATAGATCTTGATAGATTCGGATAGAATTCGTCGAATCTTGGCTTGCAAGCATCCAATCCCGCTCGGACTTCTCCTTGATCTCGGCTTCTGGACTCCTCGAAAATCTTCTCGACATGTCTCCTCGATATCGACAAAAGTTGTCGATGTCTAGAAGTTTCTTCGTCTGGTGCTCGTGCTCGACATCTACAACACATGTCGAGTTGATAACTCCTCGATGTCGACAAATCTTGTCGATATCGATAACTTTCCTCAGCTCCCAGCTCTGTTCGTAAAACGCAATTTCCCGATGCCTCGGTTGTCGGATTGACGCATATGACCATGCGTTGGAAAGCTCTTTCCGAGGGCTACAAATCTCATGAAGACATCACAGCCTGATTCAGAATGATGAATACCAGAAATTGGCCTCTCCATGACTTTCCATTAAGCTCCAAAATGCGTCCGATTTCTGCGAAATATGACAAAAAACTTGTGTAGACCTCCATATATAACAACTAAGCATAAACTACACATATTTTGTATCATTCAAGCCCAAATGCATGCAATGTATGCAGAAATCGATATAAAAGGAAGTGTAAATCATGACTAATTAGGCTCACAACAAACACCCCATACTTAAGCTTGCTTGTCCTCAAGCAATACTTTTAATTGTCATTCAGGGGAAGAATTCAAACTCTCAACATCTTAGATTCATTGTTATATGTCCCCTGCAATCAATTACCATCCTCGAAAAGGTACTTTATGTCACAGATCCATGCATGTGCAATTTAAAAAGCAACATCTACTCACAAAAGGAGGCTTATGCACAAACAATTCATGTGTGACAAAGCATTGATAATCAAGAAGACTTTAATTTAAGCTCATGAAGGAGTAGATTGGTAAAAGGCTAAAGGTGGGCAATTTCTGGCAATGTGGTGCTTTTGATCCGGGGAAATGGATCACTTTCAAACTTTGAGTTTCATTCCACATTCCTTTCTTCCTTTGATTCATCACCTTTCATATTACTTTTTTCAATAATAATGCTTTTACCTCTCTGACCTCAGCACTGCCTTCTCGCGAGTCGCAAATATGGGTGTCATGAATAGCCCCGGATACTTAGTGCGTCGGACTCCTCACAATGTGTCCCATCTCTCCAAACTATTATCTCAGAGAGCAGGGTCAATCTACCTTTATCTCCTGAGGTGATTGGATTTTTTTTCACCCATTAAATTTTCCATATATTTCAAACAATTTCCTTCCAAACTCCCAATAATGATAATAACAACACAAAACACCATATAACATCTCCATAATGTAACATCATTCTCAACATAATCCCCGGATAAGGTAAAGAATGGGCAATATTTTGATCATGTGGAGCAATATATGAAATAAGGCATATTATGGCTTTTTTGATGCGTAAGCATAGGTATGGCTAGGAATAAACAATATGAGCATTATATGGAAATATAAAATCCTCCATCCTCTTATTATGCAACATGTCAAAAGCAATATCAAATTTTACCTCCTTTCATGGTTTTACCTCCTTTCATGGTTTTCATCAAAAGCATTTTATCATGCAACATGTCAAAAGCAACTTCAAATTTTACCTCCTTTCATGGTTTTCATCAAAATATGCACTTCATTGTGACTTCCCTTTACTAGGCAATTTCATGCTATATCTCTAATGAATCCAATTTTGCATCGTTGAGTTTAATATAAGCTTCCATGACATTATTCAAAAATTTCAAATGGGGGTCATTTTTCTCAAATTTTGGAAAACATGCATATAAACACATAAATCAATAATGCATTCCAAAATAGCCATGTACCAATTCAAAGAAATAATGCACACATAATGTCAAATATGATCAATATGCATAAAGTAAGCCCTTCCCCCACCCCATACTTAAATATTACAGTGTCCTCACTGTATAAAAAACAATGTAAAGGGTAAAGAAAGAAACTCACAAGACATGAGTGCAGAGCCGCAAAATTTTGAATGGAGCACCTCCTAGTCCGAGTAAGCTTTGGTTCTATCCATTGACCTGAAAAGTAGAAGACATATACCCAAAAACAACAAAAACCAAAAAACAATGTTCAAAACCAAAAACCCAAAACAAAGTCTCAAATGTCCTAAAAAGTCTATGTACATGCTCTAGATTTTATAGTCGCTAGGCCGACTTTCATTAATGCTCAAGGGGGCATCTGCAGTGCCCATGTAGCTTGGGCCTCAAATAAGACTCCATTTCTGTCCTTTAGCTGGATCCCTCCTGAATGGATCTTGTTCACCGTGAATGGTCCCATCTTCTTCTTATTGAATTTGTTAGGAAACCAATGATCCTTTGATTTAGAGACATAGACCATGTCTCCTACTTCGTATTCCTTTTGATCGTCATCGGAAATCCTGCATAAGCGCACATACGAAGGCAAACCTCTCCCATGTATAGATAAATCTTTAATTGAAATAGGAGAAGACAGATTCATACCTTGGCTTACCGTTGTGGATTCGGGAACCACTGGATCTTGTCGATCTCGAGTAATGTTACTCGACATCGATGAAGTTGGTTCATCTTGTGGACTGCAAGTCGAGGAAGGAGAAGTCGAGGAGACCAAGATCTTGTCGACATCGACAAGATTTGTCGACATCGAGTTGTTCTCGACTTCGAGTAGATTTCTCGTCGATGAAGGTGGAGTCGAGGAAGGAGGTGTCGAGGAAACCCGGATCTTGTTGACTTCGACAAGAGTTGTCGATGTCGAGGAGTTACTGTCTTCAGTTGGGTTTCTCGTCGAGGGAGGTGGTGTCGAGGAAGCCTCAATCTTGTTGATATCGACAAGTGTTGTCGATGTCGAGTTGTTCTCTGGTTTCAGTGGCTTACTCGACGATGCTGGTGGAGGTTTCTGATCTTTGTCGATGTCGACTAAACTACTCGATCTCGAGGAGTTTTTGTCGACTACGACCCCATACTTAGTTCCTGTGTTCTCCTTGAGGATTGCCATGATCTCCTCCACCTGGGCCTCCATGTCCCTCTTTTCTAGCTCCTCGGGGGTCATATTCCTGACCTTGGGTTCCCCGCAGGTGATGTAGCCAGCTGAGATAGATTTGACCTCTTCCATCGGACCCGTATGCCTTTCAGTTTTTTTGAAGGAATACTCAATGACCTCATCGCTGATGTTGAAGGTGAGCACTCCTTTCCTTACGCTTATGTTGGCATCCACCGTCGTCAAGAATGGTCTCCCTAGAATAATTGGACAAGCAGGATCTTCTTGCATATCAATAATTAAGAAATCAGCAGGGACGAAGAATTTACCTACTTGTACTGGGACATTTTCCACCATGCATGTTGGAATGACCACTGTGTTGTTGGCCATGTATAGTCTAGCATCCACCGGCTCCAGGGCACCTATCTTAATCTTGGACCAAATGGTTAAAGGCATAATACTAACACTGGCTCCAAGATCACATAGGGCATTAATTTTGTATGGACCAAATCCAATAGTTATAGCAAACTTACCTGGATCCGGCCTCTTCTCCAATATGTCCAGATGGCTGCACTCCTCTGTGATTTCCGCCATCGATCGCTTTTTACTTAGAATCTCCTTTAAGAACTTGACATAAGATGGCATTTCATTAAGAGCTTCTGTGAAGGGTATAGTGACATTGAGCTTCTGAAGCATCTTGATGAAGCGCTGAAATTTCTTCTCTGCTGGGTCCTTAAGGGATTTCGTGGGGACAGGTAGCTTCTTTTTCAGATTCGGGGCCAGAACAGATGTCGGAGGCGTTGCAGACTTCTCGATCTCGACTTGGCCTTCCTCGACATCGACAAGTTCCTCGACATCGAGAAGTTTTCTCGACGTCGAGTTACTGTTTTGTCCAGAAGCTGGTCGATCAGGGCTTTCCTCGACATCGAGAAGTTTTTTGTCGACATCGACAAGATTCTTGTCGACATCGAGTTGTTCTTCAGTGCTGTCCCGCTGCTTTCCGACCTCTGGCTCGCGTAGTTGATGTCCGCTCCTGAGCTTTACAGCAGCTACATGTCCAGTCTTTCCGTTAGGATTTGGTTCTGAAGATCCAGGGAGTGCGCCTGACTGTCTGGGGATTCCTGCTGCTAGTTGACCAATCTGTGTATCAACTGTTTTCCGCCACATATCAATTTCCCCAAGCTTAGAGTTGACACCTTGCATCTGAGTATAGACGGAGTTGAAAGATTGCCTAGTTTCTGAGTGGTTCCTCCGTATCTCCTCCAGGACTGTCTGTATATCATCCTTCTTTTGATCCCTTTCTGGATGTCCTGGAGCTCTGTAGGGCGGGGGATTCTTTGGGAAACCTTGGTTCCACTGTGGTTGCTGAAACCTTTGGTCCCCCATGTAGCGATTTGGACCCCCTGCGTAAGCTGCATCCTCATGGTACTCTGCCAATCTGACTTGCTCTGTGTGTGGGCACTCAGGAGTGGTGTGCCTTTGCGATCCGCATTCTATGCAAGGCTGGTTGACAGAGAGATACTTTACTTGCTTGATGAGCTTCCTATTCTGGTCTCTGTAGTATTGCTCTCTAACATCAGGATCAATTTCCTTTGCTGGCTCATAGAGAGGCATAGATGGTGCTGGCCTGGCGTATGGGTTCTCTTCATAAGTTGCAGTAGACCCATATTTGTTGTCGTAGTTGGTGAGCTTCTCTAGCACACCCCATGCGTCACTTGGCGGCATCGTCAGATACTCGTAGTGAGTATAATTGTTGATTCTGTCCTTAGTGACTTGGTCAAGAGAGTTGAAGAAGATCTTCTGAATGATGTAGGGTGGCTGTCCATGAGTAGGGCAAGATCGCAGAAGTTCCTTGTAGCGCTCCCATGTCTTTGCCAGCGGTTCCCCTTTCTGCTGCTTAAAGGCGGTGATTTTCTGGCGGAGATATGCTGTTTTGGTAGGTGGGAAGAATTTGTTCAGAAATTCTTGCTCTACTTGGGCCCAGGTTGTGAGTGATCTTGCTTTCAGCCCTTCCAGCCATTTCAGTGCAGGCCCAGCGAGAGACCAGCGAAAAGATTTCATCTTGACATATTCCAAGGTTGTGCCTTCTGCAAGAGTACGACACATATCATGAAAATTAGTAATATGTTCAAGAGGACACTCATTAAATCTGCCGTACAAGGCCTTATTTTTAAGCTCTATAAGAAATTGAGTGCGAATTTCAAAAGAGTTTTCAGGGATTAGAATCGCCGATTCAGACACGACGAGAGCTGGGTGCATGTAGTCCTCCGCCGTGGTTGGATATTGGGCAAGCTCAGCCTGTGCTTGCTCCCTTGCTGCTTTCTCAGCGGCGAGAGCTGCATCCCTGGCGGCTAGATCCCTGGTAAGCCTAGCGATCAGCTGCTCCTGTGTTTCAGCGTCCTCCATGGCTCTTTGAAGTCTATTTCTGATGTGTAGAAGGCGCTCTGGTTCTTCTAAACCGTAATATTCAGGTGGGATACCAGAACGGCGCATACACCTGAAAAGTAACTCAAAGAAACAGTGAGAACTGACTACCTAAGGTGCGATTGATTGCCTCCCCGGCAACGGCGCCAATTTGTTGTTGCAGGAGGATGGTCAAGTATGAAATAAATATGAAATATAGTTCAGATTGACTTCCCTGTCTCAGCAAATAGATACAAGACTTCCTCCCGTTGTAGTAAGAGAAAAGTCACGATCGAATCCACGAGGAAGCACGTCAGCAGTTCTCAGGTAGCTATCAGATTCTCACAGACACAGCAGAAAAGCACAGAAACGAAGACAAAAGCAAACAAAGCAAATAATCCCGGCAAGGGCAACTAAAATAAAAGCAAGAACAAATAAAGATAGAAATAAAAGCAAAGCAAATAAAGAACAAAGCAAGTCGACAACAGTAAGTAAATCGACCAAAGTACTCGACCGAGTTTTGTCGACACAGAAGTCCTCGATATCGAGAAGTACTCGACACAGAAGGCTTATCGACAAGATGTTCTCGACAAGACACAGATCGACAAAACAGAAAACTCGACTTCAGCAAAAAGTTCTCGACGTCGACAAGTGAACTCGATGTCGACAAGATTTTCCCGAGATCGATAAGAACAGAAATTTAAATGCAAATGCTTTCGAACACAGAACACGAATTTCGATGAAATAAATCAATAAACTAAAGACTTCCAAGGCTAGGGTTTCGACACCACAACGATAACCATGCAAAGTAACACATAAAGGCATAAAAGATCATGCTTTCCATCTAAATAACTTTCGTTATTAACAAATAGGAATATAGAGGCTTTCGCATAAACCCTAATTGTTACTAACCCTTTTCACATAATTAATCCAAGTTGTATTAAGATCACTTTCGCTTCAATAACACAAACAAGGATCACCTTCAACTCTCGCAAAAGAATCATGCTCATAGGGATAGAAGATGAATTGCACAAAAGATCTGACCTTTATCGCATCGCCTCACATGGCCACCGTCGGGCTCACCCTAGCCCCAGAAGTGGGTGGACTACTCACGCCTCATCGCAATCGCAGACATCTTTGATTTATAAAAAGAAACTTGCATTAAAACTAAATTTAAAGCCTTTACAATCTTGGCAATCAACTTTCGCTGTAAGCCAAAACCCTAAAAACCTTAGAACTCCTAAACTACTCTGTGGAACTAACTAATTGTGTGTAACTTGGAATCTAACTGAAATTGAATTAATGAAAAACCAGCCCCTAGGGCCTTATTTATAGGCTTCTAATCCTTGCTAATCAAGGATAGAAGATATCTATCTTTATCTAAATCTATATCTAAAACTTAATGATAAATAAATAACATAGTGTAATTAAATAAAATAGATAGACTAGGATTATATCTAATGTGTGGACATCTTCTTTGGTCTTGATAGATCTTGATAGATTCGGATAGAATTCGTCGAATCTTGGCTTGCAAGCATCCAATCCCGCTCGGACTTCTCCTCGATCTCGGCTTCTGGACTCCTCGAAAATCTTCTCGACATGTCTCCTCGATATCGACAAAAGTTGTCGATGTCTAGAAGTTTCTTCGTCTGGTGCTCGTGCTCGACGTCTAGAACACATGTCGAGTTGATAACTCCTCGATGTCGACAAATCTTATCGATATCGATAACTTTCCTCAGCTCCCAGCTCTGTTCGTAAAACGCACTTTCCCGATGCCTCGGTTGTCGGATTGACGCATATGACCATGCGTTGGAAAGCTCTTTCCGAGGGATACAAATCTCATGAAGACATCACAGCCTGATTCAGAATGATGAATACCAGAAATTGGCCTCTCCATGACTTTCCATTAAGCTCCAAAATGCGTCCGATTTCTGCGAAATATGACAAAAAACTTGTGTAGACCTCCATATATAACAACTAAGCATAAACTACACATATTTTGTATCATTCAAGCCCAAATGCATGCAATGTATGCAGAAATCGATATAAAAGGAAGTGTAAAACATGGCTAATTAGGCTCACAACAATTTACAGCTCATCCTTGACGAGATGCGCTGGAATCAAGGCACCATCAACAATCAGTTCCAGAATATCAATGCAAAATTTGGGGAGCTAGACATCTGGAAGAGAAACATCGAGACTCAGATAGGTCAGTTCGCGACGCAGATTCCACAACCATCCGGGCAGCTCCCAGGACATACAGAACCGAATCCCAAGGGGCATCACGGACATGTAGCTGCTGTAAAACTACGGAGCGGTCTCAAACTGCATGAGCCAGAAGACGGAGAAGGAAAGGGCAAAATCTATCCTCGACAACGAGCAACAGCAATAGAAACTCGATATTGACAAAAGCCTGGTCGATATCGACAAAGTTCTCCTCGACACAGAAGAGAAGAAGAGCTCTGACGCGTCTGCACAGCCAAGCAACTCGAGATCGACTACATTGGTCGATATCGAGGACACTGTAGTCGAGATCGAGAAGAAGCAGGCCGACGTCGAGGAGTCCTCACCACCTCCGGAAGCTATTATGACTCAGAAAACTAAGAAGACGCTCCCATTCCCTTCCAAACACAAAAGATATCCAACAGACGGTAAGTTTCAACGTTTTGTGAAATTGCTTCAGAGTCTGAATGCTACTATTCCTTTTACAGAAGCACTTCACGAGATGCCTGCCTACGTCAAGTTCCTCAAGGAGATTCTTAGCAACAAGCGATCGATGACTGAGATTGCCAAGGAATGCAAGAAGATGGATTTCCCTAAGAAGCGACCTGACCCAGGTAAGTTTGCTATCAATGTTGGAGTTGGTCGTCATAGATTTAAAGCACTGTGTGACCTAGGAGCAAGTGTTAGCATCATGCCTATATCCATCTGGTCGAAGGTAAAGATAGGTGCCCTGGAACCAGTTGATGCCAAGCTCTACATGGCCAACAACACCGTGGTAATCCCTACAGGTATTGTTGATAATGTTCCTGTTAAAGTTGGTAGATTCTTTGTCCCTACAGATTTTCTTGTAGTAGAAATGGCAGAGGATCCAGCTTGCCCCATCATCCTAGGACGACCTTTCCTAGCAACTGCTGCTGCCAACATTGGAGTGAAGAGGGGAATTCTTAGTTTCACCATCGGAGATGAGATTATTGAATACTTCTTCAATCAAGACACAGAAGAGATAATGGAAATTAAAGCTATATATTCAAAATTCAATTTTATCTCCTGCGATGAGCCTGCAGAATAACTCTTGATACAAGAAGAAGGTAAGGCAGAATCTGTACTAGCAGAGGAGGAACTGGCTGCAACAGAATAAAGCGAGGAGGAGATCTTCGACGACGCATTATCGGCAGAGCTGAACGACTCACCCGACGCCGAGCAAATCAAGTCGACCTCCACCGAACTCCTCGATATCGAGGAACCTTGCTCGATATCTACCAGCTTCGGACATCCAGACATGGTAAATCTTCTGAATCTACTCGATATCGAGCAGTCATCCTCGATATCGACTACATTTCTCCCTGCAGGCATACTAGAAGCCGAAGAAGCCACCTCGACGATTTTCCTCGATATTGAGGAACCCAACTCGAGATCGACCAACCCTGCATTCAAAGTAAGTTCTATTTTTTGGTCGATTTTGATCTTTCTAAGTCAATGTCGAGTAGCTTCTTACAGCAGTACAGTCCTATGTCCAATTCATTGTTGTCATCGATGTATGCCTGGTCGACGCCAACTCCTGTAGGTGATCTGGATACCTCTTCCCTGAGGATTGAGACGGATTACCTAGGGGAGATCATGAAGACGGAGGAAGTAGAGCCCATCTCAATTCCACAGGGCCCTTCTCCGGTGATGAAGCCCTTACATGACACCCTTAGGTATGAATTTCTTAGTCCTAACTCTACTTTTCCTGTTATTATCAATGCTTCATTAAACCCAAAGGAAGTAGACAGGCTAGTAGATGTCCTCCGCACTCATAGAAAAGCCATTGGCTATTCCCTAGAGGACATAAAAGGTATTTCACCCATTACTTGTATGCATAGAATTCTTTTGGAAGATGATCACAGGGCAACAATTGAGCATCAAAAGAAACTTAACCCCAACATGAAGGAGGTTGTCAAGAAGGAGATCCATCGCATGTTGGATGCAGGAATCATTTATCCAATCTCCGACAGCAAGTGGGTTAGCCCTGTTCATGTTGTTCCTAAGAAGGGTGGAATGACCGTTGAGGAGAATGAAAAGGGAGAGCTTGTTCCTAAAAGGATCACTACCAGCTGGCGGATGTGCATAGACTACAGAAAGCTCAACACCGCCACCAGGAAGGATCATTTTCCACTCCCCTTTATTGACTAGGTACTCGAAAGGTTAGCTGAACATGATTACTTTTGTTACCTAGATGGATATTCTGGCTTTTGCCAGGTTCCCATTCATCCCGATGATCAAGAAAAGACGACTTTCACTTGCCCCTATGGAACTTTCGCATATAGGAGGATGCCCTTTGGCCTTTGCAATGCCCCTGCTACTTTTCAGAGGTGCATGATGGCCATCTTCTCCGACATGATTGAGGACATAGTGGAGGTATTCATCGATTTCCTCCAGATATCGATTTCTCCAAGCCTAGCGTTGACACCTTGTATCTGAGTGTAGACAGAATTGAAGGACTGTCTTGTGTCTGAATGGTTCTTCCGCATTTCCTCAAGGATTTTCTGTAGGTCATCCTTCTTCTGGTCCCTTTCCGGATGTCCTGGAGCTAGGTATGGCAGGGGATTTCTAGAGGCACCTTGGTTCCACTGTGGTTGATAGAAACTTTGGTCCCCCATATAGCGATTGGAACCCCCTTGCGTAAACTACTTCTTCGTGGATTTCGACCATCCTAACTTGCTCGGAGTGTGGGCACTCAGTAGTGGTGTGCCGCTGTGAACCACATTCAATGCAAGGTTGGTTAACAGAAAGATATTTAACTTGTTTAAGAAGCTTACAATTTTTATCCTTATAGTATTGCTCATTGACATCCGGATCAACCTCCCTGGACGGCTCATAGAGGGGCATGGATGGGTCTGGCCTGGCATAGGCATTCTCCTCATAGTTTATTGGAGTCCCATACTTGTTGTCGTAATTGGTCAGCTTGTCGAGGGTAGCCCATGCGTGAGCTAACGGCATTGTCAGATACTTATAACGAGTATACGTGTTGATCCTATCCTTAGTGGCCAGGTCAAGATAATTGAAGAAAATCTCATGAACGATATAGGGTGGATGTCCATGTGTAGGGCAGGATTCCAGTAAATCCCTATATTGTTCCCATGCTTTTGCTAGCGGCTCCCCAGGATTTTGTTTGAAAGCTATAATCTTCTAGCGAAGGAGCGCTGTCTTGGCAGGAGGAAAAAATTTATTGAGAAATTCCTGCCTCACTTCAGCCCATGTTGTGAGGGATCGTGGACGGAGACCTTCAAGCCACTTTAATGTTGGGCCGGCCAGAGACCGTCGAAAGGCCTTCATCAAGACATATTCCAAAGTGGTACCTTCAGCAAGAGTACGACACATGTCATAAAAGTTGGTAATATGTTGAAGAGAGCATTCATTAAATCTACCATAAAAAGCATTATTTTTAATTTCAATTAGGAAGGCAGTGCGAATTTCAAAGTTATTCTCAGGGATTAGAATGGCCGATTCAGGCACGACAAGAGTCGGGTGCATGTAATCCTCTGCAGTGGTAGGGTATTGTGCAAGCTCAGCCTCTGCTTGCCTCCTACGCTCAACTTCCTGCTCCCTGCCTGCTCTCTCAGTGGCGAGAGCAGTATCTTTGGTTTCTAGTTCCCTTTGAAGCCTCTCAATCATCCCAGCTTGTGTTTCGGCAATCGCCATGATCCTTTTCAGTCTAAAATGGATGGTTATAAGGCATTCCAGATCGTCTAAGGCGTCAAACAAAGGTGTTTGACCAGAAAGGCACATACACCTGCAAAGTAACTCAAGGCAAACGTGAGATCTTAACTACCTAAGGCGCGAATAATTTCTTCCCCGGCAACGACGCCAATTTGTTGTAGGAGGAAATTGAGTTTAAAATATAGAAATATAAATAAACCCAGATTCTTGCCAACACAAATAATTACAAGACCTCCTCCTGATGTAGCAGCGGGAAGTCAGGATTGATCCTCGAGGAAGCCTGTCAACGGATCTCAGGCAGCAGAAAGATCTCAGCGAAATCGACCAGAAGGTTCCTCGATATGGAATAAAGTACTCGATATCGACTAACCTGTCGAGTGAAACAGAAATAGAAACAAAACAGAAAACGAAATAAAACCAGAAACAACTCGATCTCGACTTACCTTCCTCGATGTCGACAAGATACCTCGATGTCGACTAAAATTCCTCGAAATCGGCTAAGCAACAGAAACTTAAATTGCAACCTTTCGCAATACAAGACACGGAATTCTACAAAATAAATCAATGAACTAAAGACTTCCAAGATCAGGGTTTCAACACCACAATGGTAACCATGCAAAATAACACATAAAGGCATAAAAGATCATGCTTTTCATCAAATAACTTTCATTATTAACAAATAGGAATATCAAGGCTTTTGCATAAACCCTAATTGTTACTAACCCTTTTCACATAATTAACCCAAGTTGTATTAAGATCACTTTCGCTTCAATAACACAAACAAGGATTACCTTCAACTTTCGCAAAAGAATCATGCTCACAAGGATAGAAGACGAATTGCATAAAAAGATCAAACCTTTACCACATCACCTCACATGGTCACCATCGGGCTCACCCCGACCCTAGAAGTGGGTGGACTACTCGCTCTTCTTTATCAAGAAACTCATCAAATAACAAAAGGAACTAACTTTCATTAATAAACTAAAAGAGAACTCACAACCAATCAAAGCGAAATCCTGCTCTCGCCAAACTTCACTCCAATCGCCACAAGCTCTCTTTCTCTCTCTATGTAACTCTAATTGTCTCTGTGAAATTGAATGCCGAGAAATCAGCCCCTAAGGCTTTATTTATAGCCTTCATTCCCTTTCTAATTAGGAAAGAAAACTATATCTATATCTAATTCTATCTATCTTTTATCTAAAGATTAAAACATCGAAATAATGGAAATAAATCAACTAGGAATTATATCTAAAGTGGATAAATATCTTCTCATCTTGATAGCTCTGGATAGATCTTGATAGAATTTGATCTTGAAAATATCTCCATTGGATTCGGGATAAAAACTTAACAAGAAGCCGGTTAAGCTCGGAATCCGCTACTTGGGTCAAATCAATATCGAGTAGGATTGCTCGATATCGACTAGCACATTTCTTGTCTTCTGCTCAGCAACTCGATTCCGGCCTCCAGGATGCATGTCGACTTGGTTTTTCCTCGACATCGAGTAAATTTCCTCGATATTGACTAAGGCTTGGTCCGTTTTTACTCGATATCGAGTAAATGTCCTCGACATCGAGTAACATGTTCAGCTCCTAGCTTCCTCGTATCGATGTCTTGTCTCCAGCTCGATATGGCAAACTCGATATTGACTAAAGGAAGTCGATATCGACCACTTGCTCAGCTCAGCTCGATTCTCGTCAACTTTGGTGGAAATCGACTTATTGAACTCGATATCGAGTAAGGGTGCTCAATTTCGACCAGCTGTTATCGAGTAGATTTCCTTGCTTTCAGCTTGATTTGTCCTGGTTCTGCTGCTCCTTGACCTCGGACTTCTGTAGTTGACTTCGAGCTTCTCCTTCTTTCTCAGAACTGCTGTAAATTGCTTCGATTTCTGCGAATTTAAACAGAAACTGGTGTAGATTACATAATTTGGAAAATAAGCATAAACTACATACATTCTGTATTATTCTAATCCAAATGCATGAAATGTATACAGAAAACAATATAAAAGTATCTATCAAACATGGCGAATTAGCACTACTAGAATTCTGTTATTTATCATCGGCTCAGTAACATTAGTCAGAAAAACCTGCCATGTTAAACAGTTTTTTAACATCTGTTTCTTTTTTTGTGATGTAAATAAAAGTATAGACATCGTCCTATTTATTTGATAGATGTTAAATATGTGTTTTAAGAAAAAATAGAAGGCGTGGAACCATTTTAGAAGGCGTTTCTAAAATTCATTTGAACACCCACTCAAACATTTTAGAAGGCGCTCCTTTGAAAACCCAATCCCTAATTCCCTTCTTCAGACAAAAGGGTTCCCATACATGAAACCTATCTCTCCCCTCTCTCTCTCTAGCCTTTCTTCTTCAAACACCAGATCTAAAAACACAACCTTTGTATGCTCTCCTTTAGCTCCTGCTTCTATCAATGGCCCTTAAAATCGGAGTGCAACACATCTCCACTGGTAAGCTTCTTCCTCTAGTTCATCTTCTCCCAATCTCGGATCTGCGATGAGACTGACATTTTTGTGCTTCTCCCAATCGATGGAAAACTACCACTCATATGGGGCGACATGATTCCTATCCAAATCTACTGCCATGAACCCGAAATCACAACTCTCTCTTCCTTCCACGGTTCAGGTCAGTCTCTCTTGCTCTTTCCCCTTTTAGATCTAGTGAGTAGATTGGTGTCGCACCTCCTTTGTAAAACCTAGATTTGTCTAGAAATCGGTTTTGTATAGCGGAAGCATAACAGATCTAAAACGATAACGAAAGATCTAATCGAAGAATCATAAGCAGAAGAACACTCAAGCAATTTTACGTGGTTCGGTCAAATGACCTACATCCACGGGGCCTCAAGAGTTGGCCGAATCCACTATAGAGAGTTCGTACAAGGGATGATACAAGCAATGAAAGCAAGCAACCCTAATCTAACATGCATGTGAATCAGAGGTACAAGGAAGAAGAAGCAATCCCCCTGTGTGGGATAAAACCAGAAGATCGATAGAGAAATCGATCTCTAGAACCCAAGATCTCAGAAGACGAGGAGAGCGGCCACCCAGGAGGACGCCGGAGCTCGATCCACCTTCCAGAGAAGCCACCAGCGACCTTCCTTCTCCGAGCGCTCAAGATCCGAAGGCAAGAGACGGAGAGAGAGCTCCAAACCCTAGAAACACTAATCGGCGCTAGAGAGCGTTTGTGAGGAGAGAGAAGAGAGCAGCTGAAGTGTGAAGCGTCTAGGAGAGGAAGCGAAGCTTTATAGCTAGGTCAAGAGCCAACACCAAAAAGCAGCGCTTCAACTTAATGGAGGTAGGGTTAGTCCGGGCTCCGCGTCGCTGGGCTACCAAGCTCATCCGAGCTTCTGATCCATGAAATACAATTACCTGCCAGGAAATACAATTACCTGCCCATGTATAAACATAGGAAGTAATAGATTTCCTAGTGTCCTTGTTACTAGCATAGTCAGTATCAACAAAGCCATGTAATTCAGATGCAGAAGTATGCTCAGAATATAACAATGACAGATTAACAGAGCCAAGCAAGTATTTCAACAAGTATTTCATGGATAACCAGTGCTTCTCAGAAGGATTAGACATGAATCTACTCAAAGTACTGATAGCAAATGCCAGATCAGGCCTAGTACAAATCATGGAGTACATAACAGACCCAACAGCAGCATCATATGGTATAGACTTCATAGTTTTCATCTCAATAGCAGACAAGACATCTTTAGACTTAGTCAAATCAAGATGGGGACCTAAAGGAATGTTATTCACTTTGTCACCAGAAATATGAAATCTATCAAGCACCTTATGAATGTAATCACATTGATGCAACCATAATTTCTTATGCTTTCTATCTCTAAGAATGGACATTCCTAAAATTTTCTTAGCAACACCCAAATCTTTCATGTCAAAATGCTTCTGCAAGTTCTTTTTAATATCTAAGATGCAATCTTTAGATTTTGAAATCAAAAGAATATCATCAACATATAAAAGCACATAAGCAGCAGGACCATTTCTTTTAACACCTTTAAAATACAAGCATGTATCAAACTTACTTCTCTTAAACCCTAGACTGAATCTCATGCATCTAGCAAACTTAATGTTCCATTGTCTAGGAGACTGTTTAAGACCATAGATAGATTTATTCAGCAGGCAAGCATAGTTAGGATGCACAGAATCAACAAAGCCCTTAGGCTGTCTCATGTATATAGTCTCATCCAAATCACCATGCAAGAAGGCAGTTTTAACATCCATTTGCTCAAGTTCAAAATCATGCACAGCAGTCATAGCAAGTAAGAGTCTAAGAGTCTTATACTTAACCACAGGAGCAAAGATTTCATTATAGTCTTCACCCTCTCTTTGGGTGAAGCCTTTAGCAACAAGCCTGGCTTTATATCTAGGTGGATCAGTTTTAGAAACACCATCTTTAAGCTTAAAAATCCATTTGCAATCAATAAGTCTTGCATTTTCAGGTTTAGCAACTAAAGTCCAGGTTTGGTTAACCCTCATAGACTCAATCTCTTCATCCATAGCCTTTTTCCAATTCTTATAGTGAGCACATCTTAAAGCCTGTTCATAAGTGTCAGGAGTAAATGATTTAACCACATCAGAAACAAGGCAAGCAAACTCAACAATGTTATTTATGAACCTTTTATTTGGAATGACAGTCCTAGAACTCCTATCCCTAGTCAACTGCCAATCAGTGAGATCATGTCTTTCAGCTACTGAAGAACTAGAGGAACCAGAACCAATAGCAGGCACAGACTCATCAATCATATCCTCATCCACAAAAATAGGAGAAACAGAAGAGGAAGGCAAAACAGCAGGTTCAATAACAGGTTCATTAGCTTCCCTACCCAATTGGTGAGGTTGCATAATCACAGAATCAGAAGGGGTAGAAACAGAAGAGAGAGTAAGAGGAGGGGAGGGAGAATATCCAGTATCAAACTCATCATCATAGTCAGTTTCAATGTCCTTAGGAACATAGAACTGATCACCATTGTGTTCCTGCAAGTTAGTATCATGTACAGTAGGAACAGAAGTCATTTTAAAGCGAAACTCATTCTCATTAAAAATAACATTCCTACTCACAATAGTCTTATAAGCTCCAGGTTGAACAAGTAACAATTTATAACCCTTAACACCTTGAGGATATCCCAATAGGACACACTTTTGTGACCTGGGATTCAACTTCCCTTGATTTATGTATGAATATCCAGTGCAACCAAAAGGCTTAAGATGATCAAGGTGGGGTTTTCTTTTATACCATAGTTCATAAGGAGTCTTAAAATCAATCACAAAAGAAGGGGTTCTATTTATCAAATATGCATGCATCTAGCCTTTTCAAGAAGAGTCTTGTTCATCCTCTCAGCAGTACCATTCTGCCGGGGAGTTCCAGGTATTGTCAAGTGTCTCTTAATGCCATGTTGTTTACAATATGCATCAAATGAGGAATTATAAAATTCAAGACCATTGTTAGTTTTTAAGCACTTAACAAACAAGCCAGTTTCCTTTTCAACCATGGATTTCTAATGTTTAAAAGTTTCAAAAGCTTCATCTTTAGTTTTCAACAAGAACAGCCAAACTTTTCTACTGTAATGATCAATCAAGGACATAAAATATCTTTTCAAACCAACAGTAGATATCTGGGCAGGGCCCCATAGATCAGAATGAACATAATCCAAAGGAGCAGTTGAAACAAAAGCAGATGATTTGAAACTTTTTCTAGTATGCTTACCTAAAACACAGTTTTCACATAATTCAATAGAACATGGTTTGGCAGGAATAACACCAGATTTATACAAGTTCTCTAAGCCTTTGTTACCAATATGACCTAACCTAACATGCCATAACATAGAATCATGCATAGACATAGGCTTATCAGTGGCAGTAAAAGCAGTAGCAGAGGAATTCACAATAGGAGTAGCAATCAGTTCATATAAACCAACCTTTCTCAGGCATTTAATCACAGGAACCTTATCCTTAGAAACAATCCTCACACCATTAGAGTTGTACACATCATATTTTAATTCCTCAAGAGCACTTTCAGACAATAAATTTCTTCTCAGATCAGGCACCCATTTAACATCCTTTATAACTCTAACAACATTGTCAAACATTCTCAAAGCAACTGAACCAACACCTTTAATTTTAAGCACAGAATGATCACCAAGCATGACAGTACCAACATCATAGCATTTAAGGTCAGAAAACCAAGACTTATGGAAGGTAGCATGCATAGTACATCCAGAATCTAAAATCCAAGCATTGGAGTCACCAGAATTTAACAAAGCAAGAACTTCATGAGTATAATAAGGATGAGATTCAAGCACAGCAGAAACATTAGGCTTTTTACCAGCAAGCCTTTCATCTTTCTTCCTTTTAAAGCAGTGTTTCTCAATGTGACCAGATTTAGAGCAGTAAGAACACATAAGGTGAGATTTATCAGGTTTACCACTTTGATGATTTTCAGTTTTACTGGAATCCTTTTGAGGTGGTTTATTGTTGTTATTGTTGTTATTCTTATTGCCTTTAAACCTACCTCTAGCAACACGCACTTCATTCTTGTTATCAGGTTTATGGTCAGACTTAAGCTCAAACTTGTTTTTAAAGACCTTTAAAGCATCATTTTTCTGAATAATGGATTCAAGAATAACTTTCTTTTCCAGTTTATCAGTACTATATTGCACAACATCTTTAAATGTATCAAATTGAGCAGGCAAAGAATTTAACAACAAAACACATTGCTGAGTTTCCTCAACTTTATCACCACATCTTTCCAAATCTTGCAGAATAGTAAAAAACTTATCAAGATTATCAGATAAGGGGCAGGAAACATCCATCTTGAAATTAAACAGTTTATTGAACAAATTAACACGAGAAGGGAGAGATTTTACCAAGTATAAACTTTCCAGACCTTCCCAAAGCTTATCAGCAGTGTCAAAATTCAATACCTGTCTAGCAACTTCGTCAATTAAGCGAAGCATCACTTCACTGTGAGCCTGTTGATCAGTTTCAAAGATTTTTTCCTTTAAAGTCCCTTCTGGAAATTTGTTGGTTACAGCAACCCAACATTTTTCCTTAATCAGAATAGCCTTCATCTTCAATTGCCACATAGCAAAGTCAGTGTGGCCATTAAAAGGCTTCAGATAAGTGCCTTTATCACCCATAGCTGCTGTATTGTACCTGTAAGACAACTTAAACAGTTAGTAAGTGATTTAAAGAGCACAAAAGCGATTCAAGAAAATATGAATCTAACAGTGCAACTAAAGATCCTATCAAGCCAAGTAAAAACAAGCAAACTCGAAGATCAGAAGCACCAAAACACAAGATCCAAGCACAGAAGCCCTAGATCTAGCAAACAAGGGTGTGGTACGTCGTGTAGGGGGGGTGCTGCACCAGCGATGTCGCCTTTTAGGTCAGCCCGAGGCCCTACACCCGTTCCCTATCCCTAGAACTCAAGAATGAGCCAGGAAATCAAGAACGCGACAGCCAAGCTCTGATACCACGTTGTAAAACCTAGATTCGTCTAGAAATCGGTTTTGTATAGCGGAAGCATAACAGATCTAAAACGATAACGAAAGATCTAATCGAAGAATCATAAGCAGAAGAACACTCAAGCAATTTTACGTGGTTCGGTCAAATGACCTACATCCACGGGGCCTCAAGAGTTGGCCGAATCCACTATAGAGAGTTCGTGCAAGGGATGATACAAGCAATAAAAGCAAGCAACCCTAATCTAACATGCATGTGAATCAGAGGTACAAGGAAGAAGAAGCAATCCCCCTGTGTGGGATAAAAGCAGAAGATCGATAGAGAAATCGATCTCTAGAACCCAAGATCTCAGAAGACGAGGAGAGCGGTCACCCAGGAGGACGCCGGAGCTCGATCCACCTTCCAGAGAAGCCACCAGCGACCTTCCTTCTCCGAGCGCTCAAGATCCGAAGGCAAGAGACGGAGAGAGAGCTCCAAACCCTAGAAACCCTTATCGGCGCTAGAGAGCGTTTGTGAGGAGAGAGAAGAGAGCAGCTGAAGTGTGAAGCGTCCAGGAGAGGAAGCGAAGCTTTATAGCTAGGTCAAGAGCCAACACCAAAACGCAGCGCTTCAACTTAATGGAGGTAGGGTTAGTCCGGGCTCCGCGTCGCTGGGCTACCAAGCTCATCCGAGCTTCTAATCCATGGGCCGAGTAATGGGCTAAAGCCCAATACCAGGTAAGTCTTTTCTTCCTTGGTCATACCTTATACATGATATATTTATATAGTATAGTTTATACATATATATGTTATACTCCGCTATAGTATAATCTCGTTGGAGGATCAAGCCTATAAAGGCTCAATACAACTAAGTCGAGACATATAACTATAGTGCAACATATATGTATAATATATACTATAATATACCTGTATAAACATCATACACACATACATGTCCAAACAAACATATAAAACAATATTACATGCCAAATGGAAAACTTAGGAAAGTAAACACATATCATTACATCCTTGTTCATCCGAATCAGTGATTGTTGGTGCTGACTTCAGCCCGACCTTTAATTGTTCAATTTTAGGTTTTTTTTTGTTAGAGTTTTCACTTGTTACTTCTCCATCTCTAACAGACATACATACATTAGGAATCAGGCTTCTTGAAATTAGACAGTGGAACGGTTCTGGTCAGCCTCTCTCGCTTTTTTTGTTAGGGTTTTCACTTGTTCCTCTTGAAATTAGATGACGGTGATGGAAGATGATGAGGGTGAAGAGGATCAGGAGTCGGAGGAGAAAAAGAGTCTGACAAGGACACCAAACGAGAGAGAGGAAGACAGTGGAACGGTACTCTGCCCCAGCGTTGGTTCCGCGGTCCTCTGCTACCAAATCACTGGAGATTGTGAAGGTACTTTCACCTGCAATTTTTTTTGCTCAAACTGGATTTGGTTACTTTATACTCTCGCAGTGGTGGAATGTTAAGGTTCTTTTTTTTTTCTTTCTTTTTATCTCATTTCCCTTTCCTGTACATCTCTTAGGGCGATATAAAGCGTATTCAGATTTTGGTTGGTGTAACTAGCACTTCTTCGGTGAAATGTAAGCTGAGATCTATTACCTATTTAGCTGACTGATTTGAAAAATTACAGTACTATAACATAAATTACTTGTCTGTTAAATCTAAATGGTCAGTGACCTTGTCTTTATAGGATCACTTCTGTTTGCTTGGGTTCAGCTAGTGAATCTATATTGATTGAATTTAACATAATGGCCACTATTTTCAATTTTAGTATAATGGATGGTTAAGTGAAAATGCAATCAGATTACGTGTAGTTGGGTGTAATTTACCCAAATTCATAAATGTAAACAGACTAAAAATGCCATGTAAGTTTTGGGAGATATATGAAGTTATAATTAGGTACTTCGACGGTAAAGCAGTAGAGGCTAATTGTTTAAATGTAGAATACATTAGAAAAAAAAACTCATTTCTATTCTTCTCACTCACCCTCATCATTCTATCTTTCCCCCCTTTTCTTAACCACTTCTTTTTGTCTGAAATTAAAATATAAGTGTTTAAATGAAAGAAAACTCCACCTACTCAACTCTGGTAGTTTTGCTGCTAGTTAAATTACATCTACAACTCTGCAAGATTGAGTGCATAGTGGGAGAGGAGGAAATGTCATGAGAAGGGATGAGACATTAGGGAAAAATGTTTGAATGCAGAAGGTTATAGGTTACTACTTATGAGAGGACAATCAACCATGTTCATTATTCAGTAAAATGCATAGATTCGATCAGGTGAAAAAAGAATTTCAGCTATCTATCACAAAATGAATTATTTACGAACGAGTGCTTTTAAGAAATATATGAGGTAAACAAACTCCAAATCTCTCAGTTCCTGGGCTTCTTTTTCCATTTTTATGTAATGACCCTTTTCCTTTTGTGGTTACAAATAACAGGTTTTCATAAAAAAATTATGTTGTTGAATCGTGTACAATTGTAACATTCTTCTATCCGAATAAAAGGATTGGTGTGATGGACTTTGATCTCAACAAAAAAAGTAGGGATAATTTGTTTCACACTGGTTGACATTTTAACCCTACCAATGAGTAATGGATTTCTAGCACTGATTTTCTCCTTCCCTTCTGAGTTAGGAGTGGCATTTATTTGAAATATTGGACAGATACTTCGATGTAATGGATTTTTACGTATATAACTTATAAGTTGTTATGAATGTGTAAAACTCTTAAGAAATCTTTCCCTTAGGACTATGTGCAAGATTTGTAGTTTATACCAAAAAATAGTTCCAAGGCATTCTGGTTGTATTTTATGCATGGGGCATTAATAACTGTGTTTGTGTTTGTATTTGCATATTAAATCTTATCGTCAGTTTCTATTAACTAATTGGTCAAATGTGCCCATATATTGGTTCAACCTTGCAACTTATAATATGTTATTGGCGACTCTTTTACTCCTCCGGCTCGTGGTATAGTATAAAGTAACCAAATCCAGTTTATGAAGTAATTTATAGATTAAACTTAGCTGATAGCCCCACTATGGATAAGTGAGTACAGAATAAAAAATGCTATTTGGAATAGTAAGGAATTGAGTGAAAGGCTCATCTAATCTCACACCCATCTTTGCCAAAATGTCTGCTGTCATGTTTGCTCTTCGGTTGACATGGTTGATTTTATAATCTCTTGAGCTAAAGCTTTAATAATTGTGCAACAAAGTGAAAATGGACATGCAAGGTCGAACATTATTTTTGTGACTTTTTTTGCATTTTCTTCATTTATATTTGACATGTTTTGTGGTTACTCTTAATTTCCTAGTTTGTTAATTATATTTTGTACATGGTTGATTTTTGCATGTTCTTCTTCATTGATCTTTTTTATTCTGATTTGGCGCCAGATTATGTCGCAGGTTAATATACATTGACAGAATGAGATGTTTATCTTTCCCTTACAAGCAGTAAAGTAATTTCAGATTTATGAAGTAATCTTCTGTGTTTTTTAGGTTTTTGAGAATCTGAGGGAGAACTTTGCACCCTACCTCTAGTACAAATTTAAGAAATATACAGTTGTTAGGTACTTTTCTTTAACTCATCTCTGCCTCTTTGCAGCCACATTGTAAAATGGGGCATGCCCTTTGGGCAAGAAAAAGATTCGAATCATGTGCCCTTCTAAAACCCGCGTATGCTGCTAGTATAGGTGGAGGGATCGAAGATGGACTGTTTGATGGTAATCGTTGTGTGTTTTCTTTCTGTTTTGGCAACAATTCATTTCGAGGAAATTAGAAGGATTTTAGAATTATGAACCTACTTTGCAGATTTTCTGGAACTGGCTTTGCAATTCGGAATGATCATGATGTTTGCATGTGCATTTCCTCTTGCTTTTGCGTTTGCTGCCGTGGTAAGTGTCCATAGCAAAGAGTTTAGATCTGTAACTATTATGTAGATTGTCTTTGTTCTAAAACATTGTCAAAACTTATGTTACCGTAATATTATGAAAATCAAAACTGATGCGTTAAAGTTGGTTGTCATACTGAGACGGCTAGCTCCTCGTGCTGCTCCGACAATGGGGGCATGGCTGAACATATTTCAGGCATGTATCTTTGACGTTCTTTTCATTTTGTTACATGATATATATAGATAAGGTTATATTTGCACGCCTCATCTAATGATGGATACAAAACACATCTATTTTCTTGAATCATGTAGTTTCTGATAGTAATGTCGATATGCACAAATTGCGCTCTTTTGGTGTGCTTGTATGATGCTGAAGGGAAGTGGAAGTTGAAGCCTAGGTTGGCTGCCATTATTTGGCTTTGCTTTTTAGTCATTGTCTAATTGATTCTTAGACTTGAGTGAGTGCTGAAATCTTGTCATGAATTTACGCTTGCACTTCTTACATACATGTAAAAACATTCTATGTAATTTATAGCCTATTAGCTCAAATGGTAGAGCATTGTGTTCAAACACAAAGATGCGGGTTCAAATCCCGTATAGGCTACAATAATAAAAAAAACCACAAATATGTCATTTCACATCGGGTAATAGCCGATGTCTTTCAAAAAAAAAATCGATGTCTATGTGGGGGCTGTAAAAAGTCAAAAGTTTTTCACATCAGCCAGAACCCGATGTCTTTGTATGTTATAACATCGGTTATATTTTATAATCGATGTTATAGGATAACAATACATCGGATTTAAAATATATAAACGATGTTATTACATACAAAGACATCGGGTTCTGGCCGATGTGAAAAACTTTTGACTTTTTACATCCCCCACATAGACATCGAATTGTTTTTTGAAAGACATCGGCTATTACCCGATGTTAAATAACAAATTTCTAGTAGTGTAGGCTAACAACAAAGAGCAAGAGAATTGACCCTTTATTTTCCATTGAATCTAGTTACAAAAATAGAGAACACATTCATATATACTTGATAACCCGATCGAAGACGGACTATATTGGAGAACATGTAAAAAGGGTGGTTCTCAACCGCCGGTGCACTAAGATATATCACGAAATATAGCACTAATGAACAAAATAGCACAAATTGGATTTGAAAAATGGATTTTGGAAATTATATTTGGATGGAATTCCTCCCTAAACTAGATTAACAAGTAAAGGAATTGCCATTCCTACAAGATGTATTGTGCGGCCAAAATGAGAAAACCTCAAATCACCTATTCATCATTCATCAATTGCTATCACACAATAAATCTCATAAGAAAGACAGATCCGAGAATTGAGGAAATCTTACAAGATGCGGATATAAGTGATAAGAACATCAAGGGAAAAATTACCTAATTTTTTGAAAAACTAAACCACAAACAGAAATAGTCATTAGTCACTACTTGGTGGATCATTTGGACAAATAGAAATATAAATTTTTTCGATCACAACAACTCCAAATTAATATAGGACATGGAAATTTTTATGTACCAAAATCTAAAAAATTAGGAAAAGAATAAGAGTAAAGACAAGTGACACCAGACTAGCGCAGATGACCTAAAATCTGATATGAGAGAAACCTTAAGTAGGAACACACAAAATTAAATTTGATGGTAGCACCCCGGGTTGTGAAATGCCAACAGTAAGATATATCACGCGTGACCATTTGGGAGAACCAATTACTATTGAAGGGACACAATTATGTCAGAAGAATGCTTCGGTGTCGAAAGCGATTAATTATTTCTCGCAATTATTTCAATTAAAAAATTTATGTTCAAATTATAATTTTTTTTGTTATATTATATAATTATTCATCCCAATTATTTTAATTAAAAATGCTATATTTAAATTATATATCTAACATTTTCTTTCAGTATTGTTTTAAAAAGTAATTCTTCTTGATTTTTTTTCTATATTCTTTGTTTCTCTCAATTATTTAAATAAAAAATATCATAAATAAACAAAAATTTTAGAGTTTTTTTTAATATCTTTTTCAAAAATCTTCTTAATAGGTGTACAAATTTTTTTTTTTATGGAATTCTTTTAGCACCCCATGCCTGAAATCCTAACTCTGCCACTGCTTTTGAGTCTTCAGATCAACGGTGACAATCTTACCATTATCAACGTTCTCAAAGAGGAGTGTGTTGTAATTGTGGATAAACATATCCAAATAATTACCTTAAATATATATAAAAAAAATTAATTGAGAAAGATTTCTCAAAATTAAATTATTTGAACTTTTAAAAAAAATTATTTTTCTAAAGTTGATAATATTTAATAGGGTATCTTTTCAAATGAGAAGTTTATTCCATGCCGTAACAAAATATTTTTTTTATTAGGAAATAATTCGAGAGCCAGGCATACCTGACAACTCGAGTGGCCGACGAAGTCGGCAGACGGTGAAACTGTCACTACATATAAAAAGGTGCAACAACTACAAAGTGGGAGGCGTAATCCCGGATGAGCAAGCGAGCCAAACCCATACAAGCTGGTGATAACTTAGACTAAGATCCGGTGCCAAGCATCCCCAAGCGGCGACACCGTTGGCCAACGGTATATCAGGAGCCAGTCCTGTGCGCATTGAAGACGATCCTCCATGGAATTTCCTAACGCGGAGTCGCCTCGATACACACCGCCACGAACCCAGCCAATCCCGACACCAGTTGCCAGAGCTCCTGCACGGAAGAGGAGGGCCAAGCAACAGGGATCACAACAAAGAACCACCCTTGAAGATGCGCACCATGAATCCCTTTTAGACGAAAGAGAATTTGTTCAATCCAAACGGGAAAAATGATAAACCCATTCGGGAGATTTTATTTCAATAAATTTAGAATTCAAACCCTTTTTGGATTTTCAAGCCCTAACGGGATTTAGGCCCTTTCGGGATTTTCGGGTTTTGCAAGCAAAATGATTTTTATTTCTTATGTTTCCCTTCCAAAACTGATTATACTCCTTCCTGGAGGCCACCACTGACGAAAGGGCCAACACCCATAGACGTCGATGCTGAGGGAGACCAGGAACAAGCCCCCAACCCAAACGACGACCCACCAAGCAGACCGCCACAGGCGGAGAGCCGTGAAGACGGAGGGAGAGGGGATCAAACCGCGTAGGCACGCGAGGGCCAAATTCAGCCTAAAACCAAGTCAATCGAAGCATGAGAAGGAAGCTATGGCAAACTTTGGATTTGAAATTAGGGTTTGACACGGGAAGAGACCCGCGGCGGAGGAGCGGCAACGGGCACCCGGGGATGACATGGATGTAGTGGTATGCTAGACTGTTGGAAAGGGTTAGGGTGACATGGGATCGAGGATACGGTGGTGGTGGGTATGAAGGGTGGAGATGGTTTCCGAGAGAGAAGGGAGACCCCCTCTCTCTAGAATTAAAATACTCCGTATATCGTAACAAAATATGATAAAAAGACAGAAATATCAAAAGGGAAATAGAAATAAAAGTAAACAAAAGCAATTAAATTAGGGTCTTCTACCTCAGATTCATAACTGATTGCAAATAAAGCAAACTCTAATAAGAAAGTAAGGGCCCCGCCTGTGCGGCGACTAGCGACCCCCCAAAATCCGACCGTTGCCTCGCCGTTCAGATATTTTCAAACTTTGGGATCAGATACCTCAATTTCGTTTTATCGTTGAGACTACGTTTTCCACTTAACAAGAGGCTCCCATGCTCCCCCCCCCCCCCCCCCCCAAATCAAACCCCCTCTTGATTTTGACCAATCGAAACCTAATCGATCTTGAAGATCCGATCATGGCGACACTAGCACCAGGGGTCCTAATGAAGCTCCTCGATGGGATGAACAATGGTGTCAAACCCACCAACAAGCATCGTAGCTCCATCTTGCAGGTCACCGACATCATCCCGGCCGATCTCGACGAGAAGAGCCTCTGGCCCAACCGCGGCTTCTACATCAAAGTCTCCCATTCCTCCCACTCCATCTACATCAGCCTCCCATTGGACCAAGACGGCCTCGTACTCATCAACCAGATGCAATTGGGACAATTCATCTATGTCGAAAAGCTCGAGCCGGGCTTGCCTGTCCCGATCGTCAAGGGCGCCAAGCCCCTCCCCGGGCGCCACCCCTTGAATTGCACACCTGAGCCCCTGATGGGCCTATGAAGAAAGGGCGAGAGGAGCGAGCAGGAGATGAGGATCCCTCCAATTTATTCTTTGACTCACAAGAGGGCTTCTTGGGAGATCAATCAAATTGGACATATTTCTGACTCTTCTCCCATGGTGATGAAGTCTGTTGTTCTTGATTTGGATTGCATGTTGGTTAAGAAGAGGCCGGGAAGCCGTGTCAGGTTAAATTCCCCGATGTCTTTGAGGATTCGATGAGGGCGAATGGCGAAGGACTTTTGCGGACGCATATCGGTTGTTAGGGCTTCAGTCGCAGCCTCATTGTTGTCCAATATTGATGCAAAGGAGGAAAAGAAGAGATTTTCTTCGGTGAGGAAGAGTTGTGTTACTCCGACTATGTTGATGTTTCCATGGAGCAAGATCGTTTGCGATAGGGATTTGAGGATGAAAAAGGCCTCCTTGGGCTTCAATTCATTAATTGTAGGTGCACTTCCCTTGTGGGAATACTATACTTGATTACAATTTCTTATGGGAAATTGATTTTGGTTTCATAAGCAGGAAAAGAGAAGTAGTACACCCGAGCTAGCTTAACGAGGGTGACAACTTGTGGGTTAGGAGATACACTGAGTTCGTCGAGCTCAAAGGCGGTAGTGTTGTGAGCCTAAATTGCCATGTTTTACACTTACTTCTATATCGATTTCTGCATGTATTTCATATATTTGGGTTAGAATAATACATAATTTGTGTAGTTTATGTTTATTTGTAATATATGGAGGTATACACAAGTTTTTAATATATTTCGCAGAAATCGGACGCACTTTGAAGCTTAAAGGAAATCGGACTCGGGAAAGTGCGTTTCAAGAACAGAGCAGAAAGGTGAGAGATTTACTCGATATCGTGGAAGCCCAAATCGAGTTGGAGTCCCAGAAATTGACAAGGATGCTGAGCCAACAACATTCATGTCGATATCGAGGAAATCTACTCGATATCGAGTACAAATCAAGTCGAAAAGCATCCTGGGAGCCGAGATCGACGAAGAAGCTGAAGACGGAGAAAAGTTGGTCGATATCGATGAAATCTACTCGATATCGAGTAAAAATCAAGTCGACTTTGCTCCTGGAGGCCGGAATCGATTTGCTGAGCAGAAGACGAGGAAAGTGCAATTCGATATCGAGCAATCCTACTCGATATCGAGTTGACCCAGGCGGCGGATTCCGAGCTTAACCGAATTCTTGTGAAGTTTCTATCCCGAAGTCGATGGAGATATTTTCGAGATAAAATTCTATCAACTTCTATCAACTTATATCAAGATCTATCAACTCCATGAAGGATTTATCAACAATTAGATATAGTCCTTTTTGGATTTATTTCTTTTATTCCATTATTTAATCTTTAAGTAAGTAGATAAATTGATATAGATATAGATAAACTTTCTTACCTTGATTAGCAAGGATTGGAAGCCTATAAATAAAGCCTTATGGGCTGGATTTTATTCATTCAAGCAAAGCCTTCTTCGAGCGCAAGGAGAGAGAAGGCGAGAGAGAAGAAGGAAGAGCGTTTGGAAGGTTTTGTAAGTTTAAGTTTTATTTTGAATGTTAAAGTTAGTTTCTTTTATTATGTCTTTTTTCTAATTTCTTTCTTCTCGGGCTGGGATGATCCCAACATAGATATGTGTGTTTGATTTATAAATCCATGAATATATATGTCTTTATCATCATCTACCTATATGCTTAATCCTTTGGGAGAGTTGAAGAAATTCCTTATTCATGATATTGAAGCGAAAGTGATCTTATTATTAATTGGATAGTAATTAGGGTTTATTTGCGAGGGCCGACTAATCCTAATTAAGAAAAGGTAGAAACAAATTAGGTTTTTATGCGAGAGCCTCTATCACCTAAATTGTTGGAATTTGCGAAAGTCAATTCTTTGATATAAAACATGCATCTTTATGTGATTTATGATCTGCGAATATGTTTATTGTTGTGGTGATCCCTAACCTTGGAACTTCGCATCTTTATTTGTTTTATTTTATTATTTTTATTCGGCACATATTCTACCCGACACCAACCACCATTCCCTCTTCATCCATCGACATCGACCCCTCTATTCTTTGTCAACAGCAACCTCCTCACATTTTCCCGCTATCCCTGAACCCAAAACCCACTAAACATAGAACCGCTGACTTCTCTCTTGAGGACGAACCTAACTCCACTATCCTATAGCGGGGTCTTGACTATTAATTTATTTGGTTGAGAAACCCTCTCGTCAAATTGGCGCCGTTGCCGGGGAGATATCAATCGCACCTAGTTTAATTGTGTTTAAGGTTCAGAAAAGCCCATCCTTTTTTCTTACCCTATCACATACCCTACCACCACCTACCTCACCGGTACCAACTGGGTGCTAAGCTTTTACCCCTAATTTGTGTTATTGATTGTGATTTCAAAGCTTAGGTACAAAGATGGAAGACTTTGTCGAAGGGAATCCTTCATGGGAAGAATGGTTTCAAGATTTGAGAAGGAGAAATAGGATCGCAGTGGAGGAGTCACGATTAAGGGAAATAGCTTGGCTGGAAGACGAAATCCGAAGGCTTGAGGCTTCCATTTAGTCTAAAGGACCATGCCCGCCTCCCGACGAGCCAATTGACCCACTCGATGTCGACAACCAGGTATGTCCTTCCTAGAATTTCATTCCTACTTTGCTACCTATTATTGATGAATCATATGAAGGATCCCAAGGCGAAATAGCACTAGAAGAGAAGAAGTTGGACATTGTTGACCAGGGCATTCCAAGATCGCTTTCACCGTATAAGGTGAAGGCTATCCCTGATGATTTTGAGCCACCGATGTTCATATTCAAGTATGGGGTCCTATCAAAGTGGCATGAAGCTCCGCAGGATGAGGAGGAAATATCTCTTCCCTTTCCATCATTCTGCTGTGGTGGAGATACACAACCAAATCAACATATGAAGCGAAAGAGGTATGATGATGAGGTATGTATATTTTCTTTATATCTTCCTTTATACATGCCAGCTTGAGCCAGGGAAGATGAATGGGTAGAATCATGGAGCGTCCACTCGGAGAGATTTAAGCTTCTTCATATGATGCCCCCGGATGACATCCCACACTTCCCGCCACCGGAGGAACCACCAGATCCACCTATACCTCCGGACAAAGATGAGCCAGGCTAATGCTTAATGAAGAAGTCGACCTAGGGACTATAAAATCTAGAGCTTGTAAATAGACAATTACTTTTTGGGACTTTTGGACATTGTTGCCTTTGTTTGTTTTTGGTTTTTGAACTTTTAGTTTTTATATTGTGGGTATTTCTCTTCTACATTTTTCAGGTCCATGGGGATAGAAGCAAGCTAAAATCGGACTAGGCCCAGCAGCATAGCACTCGATTCTGACGATTAGCACACCTGTCTAGTGAGTTTCTTTCTTTACCCTTATTTTTTATACAGTGAGGACACTGTAATGTTTAAGTATGGGGTGGGAGAAGGGCTTACTTTATGCATATTTGACCATATTTGACATTATGTGTGCACATTTAAAGCTTAATTCTTGAATTGCTTATACATGGCTATTTTGGAATTCATTATTGATTTATGGGCTTATATGCATGTTTTCCAAAGTTTCAAAAATAACCCCCATTGAAATATTTGATAAATGTCATGGAAGTTATATTGAACTCGACGATGCAAAATTGGATTCATTAGAGATATAGCGTGAAATTGCCTAGTAAAGGGATGTCAAAATGAAGTGCATATTTTCTTGAAAACCATGAAAGAAGGTAAAATTTGAAGTTGCTTTTGACATGTTGCATGATAAGAGGATAGAGGACTTTATATTTCCATATAATGCTCGTATTGTTTATATCCTAGCCTTACCTATCCTTATGCATCACAAAAGCCATATTATGCCTTATTTCATACATTGCTCCACATGTTCCAAATATTGTCATTCTTTACCTTATTTCCTATCCAGGGATTATGTTGAGAATGATGTTACATTATGGAGATTATCATATGGTTGTTGTGTTGTTATTATCATTTTTGGAGTTTGGTAGGAATGTTTGAAATATATGGAAAATTTAATGAGTGAGAAAAAATCCGATCACCTCATGAGATAAAGGTAGATCGACCCTGCTCGCTGAGATAATAGATCAGTGAGATGGGACACAGAGGTGATGAGTCCCAAGCACTAAGTATCCGGGGCCATTCGTGACACTCATGTTTGCGACTTGCGAGAAGGCAGTGCTGAGGTTAGAGAGGTAAAAGCATTATATTGAGAAAAAAAAAAGCATTGAGCAAAAGAGAGAAAGGTGATGATTTTTATGAAGAAGGAATGTGGTTGAGAAGGTTTGGAAATAATGCATTTCCCCGGATTATTAACACCACATTGCCAAAAATTGCTCACCTTTAGCCTTTTACCAATCTATTCCTTATTGAGCTTAAATTAAAGTCCTCTTGATTATTAAGGCTTTGTCACTTATGAATGTTTTGCATAACCCTCCCTTTGTGAGTAGATGTTGCTTTTTATTGCACATGCATGGATTTGAGACACTAGTACCTTTTCGAGGATGGTAATTGATTGGAGGGTTATATGAGAATGAATATAATATGTTGAGAGTTTGAATTCTTCCCCTGTATGACGATTAAAAGTATTGCTTGAGGACAAGCAAGCTTAAGTATGGGGTGTTTGTTGTGAGCCTAAATTGCCATGTTTTACACTTACTTTTATATCGATTTCTGCATGCATTTCATACATTTGGGTTAGAATAATACATAATTTGTGTATTTTATGTTTATTTGTAATATATGGAGGTCTACACAAGTTTTTATTATATTTCGCAGAAATCGGACGCACTTTAGAGCTTAAAGGAAAGTCATGAAGAAGCTAAGGATGGTGCATCTAGAGAAAAGGCCATTTTTCGGCATTCAAAATTCCGAGTCAAGTTATGATATCTTCATGAGAGTTATAGCCCTTGGAAAGAGCTTTCAAACGCATGGTCATATGCGTCAATCCGACAAACGAGGACTCGGGAAAGTGCGTTTCAAGAACAGAGGAGAAAGCTGGGAGATTTACTCGATATCGAGGAGCCCAAATCGAGCTGGAGTCCCAGAAATCAACAAGGATGCTGAGCCAAGAACATTCAAGTCGATATCGAGGAAATCTACTCGATATCGAGTACAAATCAAGTTGACAAGCATCCTGGGAGCCGAGATCGACGAAGAAGCTGAAGCGGAGAAAAGTTGGTCGATATCGATATCGAGTAAAAATCAAGTCGACTTTGCTCCTGGAAGCCGGAATCGAGTTGCTGAGCAGAAGACGAGGAAAGTGCAAGTCGATATCGAGCAATCCTACTCGATATCGAGTTGAGCCAGGCGCGCGGATTCCGAGCTTAACCGAATTCTTGTTAAGTTTCTATCCCGAAGCCGATGGAGATATTTTTGAGATCAAATTCTATCAAGTTCCATCAACTTCTATCAAGATCTATCAACTCCATGAAGGATTTATCCACAAATTAGATATAGTCCTTTTTGGATTTATTTGTTTTATTCCATTATTTAATCATTAAGTAAGTAGATAAATAGATATAGATATAGATAGACTTTCTTACCTTGATTAGCAAGGATTGGAAGCCTATAAGTAAAGCCTTAGGGGCTGAATTTTATTCATTCAAGCAAAGCCGTCTTCGGGCACAAGGAGAAAGGAGGCGAGAGAGAAGAAGAAAGAACGTTTGGAAGGTTTTGTAAGTTTATGTTTTATTTTGAATGTTAAAGTTAGTTTCTTTTATTATGTCTTGTTTCTAATTTCCTTCTTCTAGGGTTGGGGTGATCCCAATATAGATATGTGTGTTTGATTTATAAATCCATGAATATATATGTCTTTATCATCATCTACCTATGTGCTTAATCCTTTGCGAGAGTTGAGGAAATTTCTTATTCATGATATTGAAGCGAAAGTGATCTTATTATGAATTGGATAGTAATTAGGGTTTATTTGCGAGAGCCAACTAATCCTAATTAAGAAAAGGTAGAAACAAATTAGGTTTTTATGCGAGAGCCTCTATCACCTAAATTGTTGGAATTTGCAAAAGTCGATTCTTTGATATAAAGCATGCATCTTTATGTGATTTATGATCTGCGCATATGTTTATTGTTGTGGTGATCCCTAACCTTGGAAGTTCTCATATTTATTTGTTTTATTTTATTATTTTTATTCGGCATATATTCTACCCGACACCAACCACCATTCCCTCTTCATCCATCGACATCGACCCCTCTATTCTTTGTCAACAGGAACCTCCTCACCTTTTCCCGCTATCCCTGAACCCCAAAACACACTACACCTAGAACCGCTGACTTCTCTCCTGAGGACGAACCTGACTCCACTATCCTATAGCGGGGTCTTGACTATAAATTTATTATGTTCCACTATCCCCGGCAACGGCGCCAATTTATTGTAGGAGGAAATCGAGACTTGCAATTCAAAATATAAGTAAAGTAAAGCAAACCAGATTCCGTCCCTTGCAAATGATTACAAGACTCCCTCCCTATGCAGTAGTGGAAAGTCAGGATCGATCCACGAGGAAGCGTGTCAGCGGATCTCAGGTAGCTGTAAATCTCACGGACAGAAAAGCAAACAGAAAGATAGAAAGAAAGACAGAAATAACAAATAAAAGCAGAAAATAAAGAAAGGACACAAAAGCTACTCAATATCGAGTAACAGTCCTCGATATCGACTACAGCAGGTCGACAACAGAAACTCAGAAAAAACAGTGTCGAGTAAACCCTCCTCGATGTCGAGTAAACCCTCCTCAGAAATAACAAATTCCAGTGGGACACAAAAGCTACTCAATATCTCTTTCACTTCAATAACACAAACAAGGATCACCTTCAACTTTCGCAAAAGAATCATGCTCATAGGAATAGAAGGCGAATTGCATAAAAAGATCAAACCTTTACCGCATTATCTCACATGGCCACTGTCGGGCTCACCCCGACCCCAGAAGTGGGTGTACTACTCTCTCTTCATTATCAAGAAACTCGTCAATAAACAAAAGAAACTAACATGCATTAAATTAAACCAAAGAAAGCTTACAACCGAACAAGCCAAATCCGCTTTCGCCTTTCCACCTTGCTCGCTACAAACTCTCTCTTTCTCTATGTAACTACCTACTTGTTCCCTCTGAAATTGAATGTGTGATGGAATGAATAAAACTCAGCCCCTAAGGCTTTATTTATAGGCTTCCAATCCTTGCTAATCAAGATAAAAAAGTCTATCTATATATATCTATATCTAAATATCTACTTACTTAAAGATAAATAAATGGAATAAAATAATTAAATCCAAAAAAGTAAATCCTTCATGGGTGGGTAAATCTCTTCTCCATAGATAGAACTTGGTAGATGTAGATAGAATCGGACTCCTTCGGCTCCCATAATTCCCAGCTTGACACGGACAGCTCACCGCGTAACGCGGCTCCGGATAGACTTCCTCGATATCGAGTAACCTTGGCGTCGACTTCAGCTAGATGGGCGTCTCGAGTAGCTGGTTCTCGATCTGGCTCGGACAGGCGGTGCTGGGGTCCTCGATATCGACCACTTTCGTCGATATCGAGTAAAGTTGTGTCATCGACTTGATGGCCTGGTGTTGTCGAGCAATAACTCCCCGATCTGGCTCGGACAGGCGCTGCTGAGGTTGTCGATATCGAGTAGTTTACTCGATATCGAGTAACTGGTGCTCGGCATCTCCAGGTCTTCGGCTTCTCGACTCAGCATGGCTCCTCGACTCAGGGCATGGCTTTCAGGTTTGTCGATATCGAGTTAAGTACTCGATATCGAGTAGAGCTCCGGAGTCGGGTTAGCTTCGTCTTCAGCTCCTCGATCAGCTCCTACTCGACCAGGCACTGCTCGACTTATTTGGTCGACATCGAGTAAATGAACTCGATATCGAGTAACTCTGGGCTTTAGCCTGATTCAGCTTGATTCGTCCTGGTTTTGCTGCTTCTTTGACCTTGGACTTCTGTAGTTTACTTCCAAGCTTTTCGTCCTTTCTCAGAACTGTTGTAAATTGCCTCGAATTCTGCAAATTTAAACAGAAACTTGTGTAGATTCCATAATTTCCTAAATAAGCATAAAATACATAGATTCTGTATTATTCTAGCCCAAATGCATGAAATGTATGCAGAAAACGATATAAAAGTTACTGTAAAACATGGCAGATTCAGCTCACAACAAACACCCCATACTTAAGGTTTCTTGTCCTCAAGCAATACTTTTATTTGTCATTCAGGGGAATGAATCAAAAACTCTCAACATATCAGATTCATTCTCATATATCCCTGTAATCAGTTACCATACTCGAAAAGGTACTAGTGTCAAAAATTTATGCATGTGCAAATTTAAAAGCAACATCTACTCACAAAAGGAGGGTTATGCAAAAAACAATTCATGTGACAAAGCATTAATAATCAAAACGACTTTAATTTAAGCTCAAATAAGGAGTAGATTGGTAAAAGGCTAAAGGTGGGCAATTTTTGGCAATGTGGTGCTAATGATCAGGGGAAATGAAGTATTTCGAAACATTCATACCACATCCCTTTTCCAACACACTCATCACCTTTCATAATATCTTATTGCTTTTTTTCAATATTAATGCTTTTACCTCTCTAACATCGGCACTGCGTTCTCGCAAGTCGCAAACATGGGTGTCATGAATGGCCCCTGATACTTAGTGCTTTGGACTCCTCACATATGTGTCCCATCTCACTGAACTATTATCTCAGCAAGCAGGGTCAATCTACCTTTATCTCATGAGGTGATTGGATTTTCTTTCACTCATTAAATTTTCCATATTTTTCAAACAATTTCCTTCCAAACTCCATATATGATATATAACAACACAAACACCATATGATAATCTCCATAATGTAACATCATTCTCAACATAATCCCCGGATAAGGTAAAGAATGGAAAATATTTAGATCATGTGGAGCATAATATTTGAAATTAGGCATAATATGGCTTTTGTGTAATGCATAAGCATAGGTTAGACTAGGAATATGACAATGAGCATTATATGGAAATATAAAGTCCTCCATCCTCTTATCATGCAACATGTCAAAAAAAAATTCAATTTTTACCTCCTTTCATGGTTTTCAAGAAATAATGCACTTCATTGTGACTTCCCTTTACTAGGCAATTTCATGCTATATCTCTACTAAATCCAATTTTGCATCATCGAGTTAAATATAAGCTTCCATGACATTTATTCAAAAAATTTCAATGGGGGTTATTTTTTCAAACTTTTGGAAAACATTCATATAAGCCCATAAATCAATAATGAATTCCAAAATAGTCATGTATAAGCAATTCAAGAAATAAACCTTAAGTGCACACATAATGTCAAATAAAACCAAATATGCATAAAGTAAGCCCTTCCCCCACCTCATACTTAAACATTACAGTGTCCTCACTGTATAAAAACAAGGGTAAAGAAAGAAACTCACTAGACAGGTGTGCAAGACTTCATAATATCGAGTGATCATGTTGTAAGGCCTTGTCCGAGTTAAGTTGTTTCTATCCCCATGGACATGAAAAATATAGAAGACATATACCCACAATAGAAAAACTAAAAGTTCAAAACAAAAAAACAAAAGTAACAATGTACAAAAGTCCCAAAAAAATAAATGTCTATGTACAAGCTCTAGATTTTATAGTCGCTAGGCCGACATTCTCCATTAAGCTCAAGGATAAACGTTTGGAAGGTTTTGTAAGTTTAAGTTTTATTTTGAATGTTAAAGTTAGTTTCTTTTATTATGTCTTGTTTCTAATTTCCTTCTTCTAGGGTTGGGATGATCCCAACATAGATATGTTTCTTTGATTTATAAATCCATGAATATATATGTCTTTATCATCATCTACCTATGTGCTTAATCCTTTGCGAGAGTTGAAGAAATTCGTTATTCATGATATTGAAGCGAAAGTGATCTTATTTGAATTAGATAGTAATTAGGGTTTATTTGCGAGAGCCGACTAATCCTAATTAAGAAAAGGTAGAAACAAATTAGGTTTTTATGCGAGAGCATCTATCACCTAAATTGTTGGAATTTGCGAAAGTCGATTCTTTGATATAAAGCATGCATCTTTATGTGATTTATGATCTGCGCATATGTTTATTATTATGGTGATCCCTATCCTTGGAAGTTCGCATCTTTGTTTGTTTTATTTTATTATTTTTATTCGGCACATATTCTACCCGACACCAACCACCATTCCCTCTTCATCCATCGACATCGAACCCTCTATTCTTTGTCAACAGCAACCTCCTCACCTTTTCCCGCTATCCCTAGAACCGCTGACTTCTCTCCTGAGGACGAACCTGACTCCACTATTCTATAGCGGGGTCTTGACTATAAATTTATTTGGTCGAGAAACCCTCTCGTCAGGTAGCGATTTCACAACCTTAACAGTCTCAATTTGATGAAAATGCAATGTTCAATTCCAGTGGAAGCACTTGCTCTGGCTCATCAATTAACTTGCCTGGAAAGCTTGGCTTTTTAAGCAAGGTACATATGTTTCCTTTATTAAAATTGTTGTCTTTCTTTCTATATATATCAGATTTGTCAGAGTGAATAATCCCCTTTGGGGTTACCTTCGCTATCATTATAATATATATAGGAGGTGTACATCATGATCTAATGACTACTGGGCCTATGGGCCTATATTACATCTAACATACCCCCTCAATCGAAACAGGAGGGCAACAGATAGTGAGACCGGATCTAAAATCAAAAAATAGTTGGCAAGGCAAACCCTTAGTGAAGATGTCAGCATACTGAAATGGGGACGGGATATGTAAGACACGCACATGACCCATAGCTACCTTCTCACGAACTAAGTGGATGTCAATCTCAACATGCTTGGTTCGCTGATGGTGAACCGGGTTGTGAGCAACGTAAGTAGCGCTGACGTTGTCTGTATACACAATAAATGCTTGACTGAGCGGACAGTGGAGCTCAAGCAGTAAGTTGTGAAGCCAGGAGCACTCAGCGACAACATTGGCAACACCACGATACTCCGCTTCGGCACTAGAGCGGGAGACAACATGTTATCTCTTGGATGACCAAGAAACAAGAGAGTCGTTGAGGAACACAAAATATCCTAACGTAGACCGTTTGGTGTCCGGACAACCAGCCCAATCAGCATCCGTGTATGCAACCATGGAGAGCGGTGAAGCTGATGGGGTAATAGTGATGCCAAGAGAAGTAGTACCCTGAACATACCTGATAATGCGCTTAAGAGCAGCAAAGTGCGACTCTCTAGGATCATGCATAAATAGACAGACTTGTTGAACATCATAGCTAATATTAGGACGAGTAAACGTCAAGTACTATGAAGCACCAGTCAGACTACGATACAAAGTTGGATCAGACACAGGTTGACCCGCGGCTTGGGCCAGTTTGGCAGTTGTCTCAACAAGTGTTGCAGCAGGCTTATAGGTAGCCATGTTAGCCTTGACAATAATCTCCTTGGCATATTTCTCCTGGGAGAGAAACAAACCAGATGCAGATCGAGATGTAGAGACTCCTAAAAAGAAGCTTAGAGTCCCGAGATCAGACATAGCAAACTCCTTGCTGAGTTGATTAATAATGGCAGCTCAAAGAGTCTCTAAAGATGCAGTAAGGATGATATCATCGACATATATATAGGAGGTGTACATCATGAGCTAATGACTATTGGGCCTATGGGCCTATATTACATCAAACAAGATTAGATTAAATTCTTGCTATATATATATATATATATATATATATATATATATATATATATATATATATATATATATATATATATATATATATATATATATACATATATATATTGATTCATTTAACTTTGAAGAGTGAATTATGAGAGAGAATTTCTTTCCTATGTTGGATCGTTAACAATCTTTCTATTTTGATACATTGAACTTAAAAAAAGGTGAATTTTGAGAAATAATTTGTATTTTAGGAAGCTGTGCAACAGAGGGAAAGAGCTCAGAAGATGGCTCTTCAAGCATTAAGGGATGCTTCGTCCACCAAAAATTTTGTCCGTTGTCTCAAGTATACCTTATTCAGTTGATCTCATTATGTGAATTTTCTTTGGGTTTTTATACATGTTGGGCTAATCATGTCGATTTTGTTCATCTAGGATGTTTGAAAGCTTGTGCAAACACTCAAAGCCAGAGGCTCCGACCTCTTGCTTTGATAAGTTCCTGGAGTTCCATAGGCAAATAATGCAGGATGTGACTGATATGGTGTCCATCCAAGGAGCTATCTGCGAAATCAAATCATAACAAAAGGACATTGATGCCAACAGCGGAGTAGTCTTAAATGAGACCACTCATGATTCGACTGATCGGTTCGATGATAAAGAAGAGGTGACGAACCCATCGAAGAGAAGACCAGCCTTGTACAAATCAATTGCCTCATTTCCAAGTGACAAAGCTGTAGAGTGTTAGTCTAGAGTTAGTATGTGAGCTTGAGGGCATTTTGGTCACTTCACTCCCTTTGTAATTCAGTTACTACACAGGATCTATTGCTGGGTTGTTAGACGCGCGAACGCTTAGTATATAAGCTTGGTTGGGGTCCTCTGTAAACACTCAAGTTGTTACAGATTCTTGTTCCAGTTTTTCCAATAAGAAAATCTCCAATTTCAACTTCTAAAATGGTATCAGAGCGAGTGGATCTCGTTGAGATCTAGATCTGTTCTTGTTCCTGAGATCTGTGTTCTTCACTGTGTTTCATTTTTTTTTTCTGTGAACTGAAATCTATTTGCAAATGGCTGGAAGAGGGATTGGAATCCCTCCGAATCAAGGTTCTGGATCTGGACATGAAAGCACAGGAGCTGGAATTGGGGCATGAAGAGGAATCTTCGTTACGCCGCCAGGTCCTGGAGCAGGAAGAGGAGCTAATCAGGGATTTGATCCAGGATTTGCGCCAAATCCGATTCAATTTGGGGAATTCGTTAAGGAATGAACAATGCGCACATCAATCCGTATTACCTCTCCAATTCTGACCATCCAGGTATGCAACTGGTGTCTAACTTGTTCAATGGAACTAATTTCACTAGTTGGAGTAGGGGAGTTAGGATGGCGCTTGGTGCTAAGGTAAAATTAGGCTTCATTACTGGTGCCTGTGTAAAGCCTGGTGAGGATAGCGATGAGTTTGAAAGATGGATTAGAGCTGATTATATGGTCACTTGTTGGTTGATTAACTCGATGACGAGTGAAATTGGGGAAAATTTTATGCATGTTCAGTCGTCTAAGGAACTTTGGGATGAGATTCGTGAGAGGTTTTACGAATCTAATGATCCACTCATCTACCAGTTAAGAAGAGATATTGGTAACCTGAGGCAAGAAAACATGTATGTGTCCGTTTACTATGGAAAACTTAAACGAATCTGGGATGAATTACAGCTTTTAGATCCACTGCTTGTGTGCAGTTGTGAAGGAATTAGTCACTGCAGTTGTCTAATCTTGAAGAAGATCTTAGAAAGGGAGAATAAGGCCAAGATCATGCAGTTCCTCATGGGACTTAATGATGCCTATGAACAACTTAGGAATAATGTTTTGTCCATGGATCCTATGCCTGGACTTAACAAGGTATTCCAGATGGCAGTGCAAATTGAGAGGCAAAAAGGGATTACAGGACTGCAATCTGAGATGAATGTGATGAATGTCAACAGGAATGAACAGGCTGAGGGTAATGCATTTGCTGTAGGGAACAGATCTACTCAAGGGAAACATACTGAACAGATGAAACGTGATTTTAAGAAGGCAAAGTATGAGCGTCAGTGTGATTACTGCAAAGAGAAAGGACACACTAGAGAGTACTGCTTTAAACTGGTGGGATACCCTGAGTGGTTCAAAGGTCCAAGAGATGGTGAGTTTCAGAAAGGTAGCTCAAGTGGAGTTAACAAGTTTGCTGCTAACACTGAAGGACAGCAGTATGAAGCAAAGTTTGACACACCTTTAGAGTTTGATGCTGCTAAACCTGATCCTAGCATGGTGAATGCCATCTTCCATGAGATTGTCAGGATGATGAAAGACAAAGCACATATGGATGAAGGAGATTCCTCCATCAATCATGCGTTTGTCAACTTTGCAGGTATAAAGAGTTTCTCCTTTCTTGTTGGAAATAACAAATCAAATGCCTTGACATGGATTGTAGACTCTGGTGCTACAGACCATATTGCATTTGATAAAAGTGTTTTTCATGAGATTCATCTCTTGGATAAGATGATATCTCTTGGCTTGCCAGATGGTACCTTCTTCTTGGTTAAAGAAGCTGGTACTGGGGTTGTGTCTGCAGCATTGAGGTTGACACATGTGTTATATGTCCCTCAGTTTCAACACAACCTCCTTTCTGTGTCCAAGATGTTGAAGGAACAGAGATTGGAATTTAGCTTTAATGCAGTTGAATGCATCTTGCAGGACCTTACCACTAGATGCTGCATTGCTAAAGGAAAGGAAGTTGGAGGTCTTTACTACTTAAGAGCTGATGCTGATAGAGATGATGTGGATCAGTCTAGAAGATTCCCTATTGATAGCTGCTTTGATGCTTCTTTGAATAACTCTTCTAAGAGTATGTGTAATAAAGTATCCAGTTTGGATTTGATACATGCCAGGCTGGGTCATTTGTCTGTATCCAAAATGAAACATTTGGATTTGTGTAAAGGCTGTGACCTTAGTAGTTTCTTTTGTGATTCCTGTGATATGACTAAACATCACAAGCTTCCATTCTCCATGAGTAATTCAATGGCTGAGTTTCCTTTCAAATTGGTACACATGGATGTTTGGGGCCCTTACAAAGTGCCTTCCCTGTGTGGAGCTAGGTACTTTCTAACCATCCTTGATGACCATTCAAGGGCTACTTGGGTGTTTCTGATTCAGGATAAGACACATGTATTAAGGATGATTGCTGCCTTTATTGCTTTGGTGAAAAATCAATTTCACACCACTGTTAAGTGCATCAGGACAGATAATGGCACTGAATTCACTCAACATGCTTGTGTTGCTTTGTTTGAACAACATGGAATTGTTCATCAAAGGTCTGCTCCAGGGGTTCCTGAGCAGAATGTCAGGGTGGAAAGGAAACATCGCCATTTAATAGAAACAGCTCGTGCTATAAGGCATTTTGCAGGTCTGCCCATCAGATTTTGGGGTGAATGTGTCCTAAGTGCCACTTATTTGATAAACAAATTGCCTTCAGCTATCTTACACTAGAAATCTCCCTTTGAGGTGTTGCATGGCAAACCTCCTTCATTTGACAATTTGCATGTCATAGGGTGTCTTTGCTACGCATATCAACCAAATGATGCTAGAGATAAACTTGGGACCAAGGCCAGAAGATGTGTTTTCTTGGGCTACCCCACTGATCAGAAAGCTTTCAAACTGTTTGACGTGGATAAGAAAGTAGTGATCACTAGTAGACATGTGAAGTTTCATGAGTCACAGTTCCCTTACAAAAATCCTCCCCAGACAGACACATCTCCTTCTCATGGTCACCAGTAGCCATTGGTATCCCCATCTTTTTACAATATTGAGGATTTGTCTATCCTGCATCCCACGGTTATTCAAACTCCCAACTCATTAGCTGAAGTGAGTGATTCTGCATCTTCTTTAAGAGAGATGCCTAGCACAGCCAGCACTTCTCATATCCCTGCTAGTCAATTTCCTCAGTCCAGCATGCCACACAGGTTTCAGGACTACATTTGCTCTAACTTGCCAACCAGATCAGATTCTCAATCTTATTCTTTTTCAGTTTTTTCAGTACAACATTTGGCTCACCTATCTCCCTCACATGTGCAATCTCTCATCAATATGTGTGCTACATTTGAACCTAGAACTTATAATCAGGCTAAAGATGATGAGAGATGGCAGGAGGCTATGCAAGCTGAGATTGATGCTCTGGATAGAAATCATACATGGTCTGTTACAGATTTACCTCCAGGAAAGAAAGCAATAGGATCTAAGTGGATTTACAAGATTAAGTACAAGTCCAGTGGTGAGATTGACAGATTCAAGGCTAGACTTGTTGCAAAAGGGTATAACCAAGTCAAGGATAAAGACTACAAGCAAACATTTTCCCGAGTGGCAAAAATTTCAACAGTTAGAATTGTTTTGGCTCTTGCTGCAGCTAAGGGATGGAATTTGCACCAACTTGATGTCAACAATGCATTCCTTCATGGCTTTATTGATGAAGAGGTATACATGACTCCTCCCCTTGGTTATAAATTGGCTGCCCCTGGACAAGTGTGCAGATTACACAGGTCTTTGTATGGTCTTAAGCAAGCAAGTAGGCAATGGAATCTTGAACTCACTAAATTCCTAGGGAAGCTTGGGTTTGTTCAGTCTTTACATGATTACTCCTTGTTCACCAAGTCTGTTGGAGATTCCTTCACTGTGGCACTAGTGTATGTGGATGACATGCTGTTAATGGGGAATGATTCCACTACAATTACCTCTACAAAGACTGCCTTGCACACTGCCTTCACCATCAAAGATCTTGGCATAGCCAGATATTTCCTAGGGATGGAAATTTCAAGGTCTTCTCAAGGAATCTTTTTAAATCAGAGAAAGTATGTGCTGGATATATTACAGGATGCCAACATGTTAGAGTGCAAGCCAGCTTCCTTTCCAATGCAGAGAGGGACAAAGCTATCTGTTTCCACTGGTGATCCCATTGCAAACCCTGAATTGTACAGGAGGCTAGTTGGAAGACTCCTCTATTTGATCTTCACTAGACCTGACATCTCCTTTACAGTCCAGCAGTTGAGCCAATTCTTACAGTGTCCTCGTACACCACATTGGAATGCTGCTCTATACCTTCTCAGATACCTTAAAGGCAACTTCAATTTTGCTCTCTCATATCCAGCAATTTCTGATCTTCAACTCACAGCCTTCAGTGATGTAGACTGGGGCAATTGTCGTGACACTGGGAGGTCCTTGTCTGGGTATTGTGTGTTCCTTGGTGGTGCTCTTATCTCCTGGAAATCAAAGAAGCAAAAGGTGGTTTCCAAATCTTCAGCTGAAAGTGAGTACAGAAGCATGTCTTACACAGCTAGTGAACTCATTTGGGTCCAAGGGTTGTTGTCTGATCTCCATATCACATTGCCCTTACCTGTGACTTTGTTTTGTGACAACAAAGCTGCCCAAAGTTTAGCATCTAATCCAGTATACCATGAACGGACTAAGCATGTGAGAATAGATTGTCACTTCATTAGGGAACTAATTCAGCAAGGTTTCTTGGCCACTTCTCATGTGTCTTCACAGCTGCAAACGGCCGACATCATGACCAAGCCTCTTGGAGCTCACCAGCATCACATCCTATGTTCCAAGCTTGGCCTTGTTCATCCCCAAGCCAACCTTGAGGGGGGTATGTAGAGTGTTAGTCTAGAGTTAGTATGTGAGCTTGAGGGCATTTTGGTCACTTCACTCCCTTTGTAATTCAGTTACTACACATGATCTGTTGCTGGGTTGTTAGACGCGCCAACGCTTAGTATATAAGCTTAGTTGAGGTCCTCTGTAAACACTCAAGTTGTTACAGATTCTTGTTCCAGTTTTTCCAATAAGAAAATCTCCAATTTCAACTTCTAAAAAAAGCTTCTTCTAGTGCAAGGATTTTGAGATCACACTTGAAAACCTCCAGAATCACTGAAGCCTCCGAAAACGATGAAAACAGAAAACCTACTTGTGGTGGTGGTAATGTTAGTGGTGCCACATCTGGTTGTTTGAGTAACATGATCAGATTGGGGAAGTAGATAGATACGGAATCGGGGGCTTGGTTTATGGACTTCTTAGAGAAAGCGTTGGAGACGGGATTGAAGAAGGTGAAAGGGAAATGAGACGGGGGATGTTGGGAAAGTTCCACAGTCTCTGATCCTAAAGGTTATCAATTGGGTGCAGGTGGAGCAATTTGATGCCAGCAAGCGACCGGTTCATCCGAAAGTTGCACAAATTGCTAGGAAATTGAGGATCAAGATGAAGAATCCCTGAAATGAAGGTCTAAAATGTATGTTGATTGTGTATCAAGTTGAGGGCCATTCTTTTATTTGTTAGAATTGTATTGGATGTAATTTGTTACAGTAGTGTAGAAGTTAAGCTATGGCTTGTGTGAATCTAGTTAGAGTGTATCATAGAAACCCTTGTAACACAGGGGGTAATGATTTCAAGGATCGATCTCTTTATAGATCTAAATTATGATAATGGATTGTTTTCTTTTGAATTGCTGAATATTTATTGTGCAGGCTACGTTAACAAATGCAGTATCTAGAATTAAACTAGGTTTAACCGCATCAAAATTAAACCAAAATTAAACAATGTGAATAAACCAGGATACCAGTTGAGTAAAAGCATATGAGAAAGAGTATGAAGCTGCATTCACAACAATCAAAAGAGATAGATTCTGAGCAGCTTTTACTTCATATGGAACTATGAAAGAGGCTAAGGCAAGAGCTCTAAAGCTCAAGGAAGATGAGATTAAGTTCACTACTCAACTAGCCAAAAAAAAAATACATCATGGAGGGGGATGAATGCTCGGCATATTTTCATGGCATCATGGTCATAAAGAAGAATAAGAAGAGGAATCATATATGTGTTGTGCTAAAGAAGGATGATTTATTTACTACTTCAGAAGCTCAAGTTGCTCAGGAAATTCAAAAGTATTATAAAAGGATTGCTAGGCTCTTCCACACAGTGTAGACCCATAGACAAAACCATGGTACAAAGAGGCGGAGCTCTATTAAGCTTGGATGTCCAGGAACAATGCACTAAGGAAATTTCTGAAGAGGAAATCAAGAACAGTTTATGGCAAATAGGTGATGATAAATCCCCCGCCCCGGATGGTCTGTTCTACAGGGCATAGATGCTTTCTAGTTTTCTATTATCCATTCCCCTCTAATGGTCATTAAAGTCTGAATAGATATTGTGCTAACTTTCTATGGAAGAATCCTAGAGTAAAATGGAAGGAAATTTGTCTTCCCAAGGATGAGGGAGGCCTAGGACTTAAAAACTTGAAAGAATGGAACATGACCTTCATGTGCAAAATCCTATGGGATATCGATAGGAAAAAAAAAGATTCACTTTGGATAAGATGGGTGTATCATGAATGCCTAACTAGAAATATTGTTTGTGATTGGGAAGTGCACAAAGTGAATGATTTTCCTCTGATTAAAAGAATACTAGATGCTAGGAACCTTCTGCTAACCATTGCAGGTACACTTACTGAAGTTGCTAACCGTATGCAGCCAACAATGGAGCAAAGGTGGATCTGTAAGCCTAACTGAAATCTATGCTGGAATCAGAACAAGAGGGACTCCTAAAACGTGGGCTACTACAATTTGGGACAACGAAGTTACACTGGTAGAATCCACCGAGTACGAGGATGTTGGGAACGGAAGCGCGTCCCGGGTAATCCGGAAGTCTAATGACAATTAGATAGCAATCCGACTACACTAGAAAATATTACCAACAACTGCACAAACCTAGAACCAAAACCAGGGCACATCCAAGCAACACAAACAACAAAACAAGCACAGATAAACAATAAGATTTACATGGGAAAACCCATTTTTTAACCAGATAATAAAAAAACCCACCTTCCGTCCACCCCGCCCGCCAAAGCTACCAATCCACTAATCAATAAACATGTACAAGTGTTTAACAATCTAGTGTCATGCCGAGACAAACAAGATGGAAGTCTCAAACACCAATTTAAATACAACACGGATCTAGAAAGGATTTCTCTCCAAAAACTAGCTAAACAATTAGATTTCAAAGGAGAAAAGAATATCTATCAACAAACACCTGTTGTTGACTTATCAATGGAGGGAGAAGAATTGTTCTGCGCCTAATTTTCCATGTTTTATATTAACTTTTATATCGATTTTTGTGTACATTTAATATATTTGGGTTAGATTTATACATAATCTATGTGGTTTATGCTTATTTGCCAATTATGGAGATATACACTAGTTTCTGTTTTAATTCGCAGAAATCGAGACATTTTATAGCAACTCGGAGAAAGAAGAAAACCATGAGAGAGCTCACGGTCAACTACAAAAAGTCCAAGGTCGAGTAATAGCTGAACTAGAGCACATCGAGCAGAAAACAAGGAAGAAGGCACTCAACAGGACTAGTTGATATCGACCAGAAGTGGTCGATGTCGAGTACATTTGGTCGACTTCAGCTTCAGAACACAGGATCAAGCACAACATCACTTGATAGCACAGGGAGTACTCGGTGTCGAGTACTACCCGAGTCAGCAATTCTAGTCGAGCTCGAGTTCGAATAAGAGAAGAACACAATTCTACTCGATGTCGAGTACTTCTCTGGGCCAGTCCGAGTCGAAATCGAGTGAAGATCCGGGAAGTGAACACTAGGCGATTGATTCACTAAGTGTAAGAGGATTGTACTAGATAGCATAGAGAGGTGGGGCTCTTCTAGATTGGTCTAGGACTCCAAGGGAACGTGAGTTGACTAGATTGCAATTGTATAGGAGAGAGGCTTCTCGGGGAGCTACTAGGATCCTATGTCTTGTAAATCAATAAAAGTCGGTTGAATCCTAGGGCTGTGGAAGAACCCTAGGCGGGGACGTAGGCCAAGTTCGTGTCGAACCTTGTAAACAACTCATCGAGTCCTTTATTTTCTGCTTTACCTTATTTCCGCACTTGGTTCGATTATTTAACTTTGTGATTCAGGTTTTCAGAGAAAAGACTAAGTCTAATCTCAATGGGTTTTGCACGAGCATCAAAAGTCTTGAGACTATCTGCGAAGAACCGGCATACTCTATTCAACCCCCCTTCTAGAGTATTTCTATATTACTTTGTTTTACATTATCGAACCTTCAATATGATTTGGTGCCTTACCGTTCTAATGTGCATGATGTCTTGATGCGTTCATACTCTGAGTTGCTAAGCATGATCTAAATTCCTTGCCTATAAATTGTGAACTGCAAATGCTGAAAACCTGAACTGTTTATTATAAAGTTATGTTGAAACTTTCTAGCTTGACATGATTATGTTCATATAAGATGTCTTGCAATAAATATTGAGCATTGTGGAAAATTAAGACTTGTTGACATAGTTGCAATAGTTGATTATGACCCTATGATGCTATGTTTATAAATGCTAGTTGATATGATGTAGACCTTATGTGTGATGACTTTCATGATTGCTTTTTCTTTGAACGTGTGGGTGAGATTCTTTTGTGGAGTGGTCGGAGAATGGTGGGAGAATCTGAGCGGTTAGGATGATCGATGGTATTACAAGGTAAGTCGCAAGGGAGGGATGTTGGTTGAGGTAAGACCGGGTGAGTTGGAATTTATGAGGGGTAATGTTTGGTGGTTCCGATGAGCTTTTAGGTGAATCTCGAGTGGGGGTATGATTAGCGATAGGTCGGCTAGGCAATGATCGAGGAATTTCTAGAGTAGATGTGTGGTTAGCAGGGCAGGATGCTTGTGAAGTCTTGGGAAGTGTGAGAAGTGTAAGAAATGGCTTTGGGGATACTAAGGACATAGAGTGAGAGTGTGCCCGGGTGTGAGGTTAAAGATAGGAGTTGGGTTTTTAGAGGTGGATTGCTAGTAAGAGTACTTGGTGGAACGAGGGGCGATATCAGAGTATTGAAATGAATTGGGACTTCCTTAGGGGATTTTGTCTGAGTTGATATTGGTGAGTCTAGGAGAAGATTAGTCTTGGCTGAGAATTGGAATCAGGCGAGCGGAATTCCGTTTTATTTTACTGGTGATAATATGGGAATTTTCTTGCTTACATGACTAGTTAATATGTGCTGGCATGATATTAGATAGCAACCATGATGAAGTTGATATGGAATGATTTTACATGTTGATATGCAATATTGAAATCTAATTGGTAGTGACAGGCGTTATCATGATATATGTTAGGAGGAAAACTAAGTATGAAATCTAGATTCCAAATTCGACTCCCTGGTCTCCACAAATTAATTACAACACTTCCTCCCGATGTAGTAGAAGGTAGTCAGGATCGATCCACGAGGAAGTGTGTCAGCGCCCACCTTTTAAGTTCCAAACTCAGCAGAAACAGTAAAACACAAAAGAAAGAAGAAACAAAACAAAAACAGCAATTTGGTCGATATCGACCTCCAGTAACTAGATATCGAGAAGTAAAATCGACTTGTAGAAACTCGAAATCGACTGATAGAAACTTTATAATCCTAAATTTTGTGAAATAAATTAATAAAATAAATGACTTCCAAGATCAGGGTTTCAACACCACAACGATAACCATGTAAAATAACACATAAAGGCATAGAAGATCATTCTTTTCATCATATAACTTTCGTTATTAACAAATAGGAAGATAGAGGCTTTCGCATAAACCCTAATTGTCACTAACCCTTTTTCACATAATTAATCCAAGTTGCATTAAGATCACTTTCCCTTCAATAACACAAACAAGGATCACCTTTAACTTTCGCAAAAGAATCATGCTCATAGGGATAGAAGATGAATTCGCATCCAAAGATTGTACCTTTACCGCATCACCTCACATGGCCACCGTCGAGCTCACCCCGACCCTAGAAGTTGGGTAACTACTCGCTCTTCATCATCAAGAAAGACATCAATAATAAAAGGGAACTAAATTGCATTAAATAAACTAAAAGAAAGCCTACAACCAAACAAAGCCAAATCCGCTCTCGCCTTCTCCAACTTCTCTCGCCACATGCTCTCTTCTTTCTCTCTCTATGTAACTAATTGTCTCTGAAATTTTATGAAGAAAACTCAGCCCCTAAGGCCTTATTTATAGTGTTCCATGTAGCTATTCTAGGATGGAACAACTATATCTAAATCTATCTAAAAATATAAGATAAAACATTATGATCGAAGAAATAATATCTAAAAGGGAACTATATCTAAAGTAGATAAATATCTCTTCCATCTTGAGAGAACTTGATAGAATTTGATCTTGTGGATATCGCCATTGGACATTGGATAGAACTTTGATGAGAACTCGGACTAGCTTAAAATCGGCCACTGTTGGTCAAGTCGATATCGACTAGGACAACTCGATATCGACTAGGACAACTTGATATCGACTTGTGATTTCTCTTCTTCAGCTTCTTAACTCGATCTCGGCTCCATGGATGAAAATCGGCTGAACTCAACTCGATATCGAATAGGTTAAGTTCATATCGACCTTCACTTTTCCTTTGCTCCAGCTCTGGTCGATTCAGGGATCCTGACTCGGTTTTAGGAAACTCGATATCGACCTAGCTAAGTCGATATCGACCTCTGCAGTAGTTTCCAGCATGCTGCTCTATTTTTGAAACGCACTTTCCCGAGTCCTCGTTCGTCGGATTGACGCATATGAGCATGCGTTGGAAAGCTCTTTTCGAGGGATACAACTCTCATGAAGATTTCCAAACTTGATTCAGAATGATGAAAGGCGAAAAGTGGGATTTTCTCCAGCTGCACCATCCTTAGCTTCTTCATGATTTTCCTTTAAGCTCCAAAGTGCGTCCGATTTCTGCGAAATATAACAAAAACTTGTGTAGACCTCCATAATTGGAAAATAAACATAAACTACATAGATTATGTACTATTCTATCCCAAATGCATTAAATGTATGCAAAAAAATATAAAAGTAAGTGTAAAACATGGCAAATTTGGCTCACTACAAACACCCCATACTTAAGCTTGCTTGTCCTTAAACAATACTTTTAATTGTCATTCAGGGGAAGAAATCAAAACTCTCAACATCATAGATTCATTGCCATATAACCCTGCAATCAATTACCATCCTTGAAAAGGTACTAATGTCACAAATCCAGGCATGTGAAATAAAAAGCAACATCTACTCACAAAAGAAGGGTTATGCAAAACAATTCATATGACAAAGAATTAATAATTAAGAGGACTTTAATTAAGCTCAATAAGGAGTAAATTGGTAAAAAGCTAAAGGTGGGCAGATTTTTGGGAATGTGGGGCTAATGATCCGGGGAAATTGAGTATTTCCAAACTTTCATACCACATTCCTTCTTCAAAAGAATCATCACCTTTCGCTCATCGCTCAATGCTTTTTTCAATATAATGCTTTTACCTCTCTAACCTCAGCACTAACTTCTTGCGAGTTGCAAACATGAGTGTAATGAATTGCCCCAGATACTTAGTTCTTCGGACTCCTCACTTTGTGTGTCCCATCTCGCCGAACTATTATCTCAGCGAGCAGGGTCGATCTACCTTTATCTCCTGAGGTGATCAGATTTTATTTCACTCATTAAATTTTGCATATATTTTTTCAATTTCCTACCAAACTCCAATAATGATAAGAACAACACAATAACCATACAATAATCTCCATAATGTGACATCATTCTCAACATAGTCCCTGGATAGGAAATAATGTAGAAAATGGGCAATATTTAGATCATGTGGAGCAAAATATGAAATAAGGCATAATATGGCTTTTGTGATGCATAAGCATAGGTAAAGGCTAGGATGTAACAATATGAGCATTATATGGAAATTATAAAGTCCTCCATCCCCTTATTATGCACCATGTCAAAAGCAATTTCAAATTTACCTCCTTTCATGGTTTTCAAAAACAAAATGCACTTCATTGTGACTTCCCTTTACTAGACAACTTTATGTTATATCTCTAATGAATCCAATTTTGCATCGTCGAGTTCAATTTAAAACTTCCATGACATTAATAAAAAAAATTCAATGGGGGTCATTTTTCAAACTTTTGGAAAACGTGTATGTAAGCACATAAATCAATGATGAATTCCAAAATAGCCATGTATAAGCAATTCAAGAAATAAACTTTTAAACATGCACACATAATGTCAAATATATCAAATATGCATAAAGTAAGCCTTTCCCCCAACCCATACTTAAACATTACAGTGTCCTCACTGTATAAAAAATAAGGGTTAGCCAGGTCGATTTCGTGCAGGATCGTCGGAAATCGAGTGCTATGTTGCGGTGGTCCTGGTCGATATCGAGTTAGCCAGGTCGATTTCGACCTACTGTACTCGATTTGGACTCCTTGTTTTCTTCCTTGTCCCTGAAAAAATCAGAAGAGAAATACCCACAATAGAAAATATTGTCCAAAACCAAAAACAACAATGTCCAAAAATCCCAAAAAAGTAATTGTTTATTTACAAGCTCTAGATTTTATAGTTGCTAGGTCGACTTCTCCATTAAGCTCAAGGTGGCATTTGCAGGGCCCATGTAGCTTGGGCTTCAAACTGGACTCCATTCTTTTCAATCAGCTGTAGACCTCCGGAATGGATCTTGTTCACAGTGAAAGGGCCCATCTTCTTCTTCTTGAATTTGTTAGGAAACCAATGATCATTTAACTTGGAAACATAAACTTTGTCTCCAACTTCATATTCTTTGGGCTCATCATTGGAAATCCTACATAAGCGCACATACCAAGGCAAACCTCTCCCATGTATAGATAAATCATTAATTGAAATAGGAGAAGAAAGATCCATACCTTGGCCTACCTTCGCAGAATCGGATTTCGAGACCTCGGGGTCTGGTCGATATCGAGTAGGGTCACTCGATATCGAGTTCTGCTGCTCGTAATCGGGTTGTGTTGGCTCAACAGGTGGAATCGAGTCGATAGGGGCGGGTCGATATCGAGTAGGGTGAGTAGATATCGAGTTCTCTGGCTCTATTTTTCTCTGCTCGATTTCTGGGAAGAAGAATCGACTTGGGTGGGTCGATTTCGACTTGGTAAGGTCGATATCGAGTCGTTTTCTAGCTCAGTCAATTTTCCCGGGTCGATTTTGACCCCATACTTAAGTCCTGGCAAAGCATCCGAAAAATAGTTAGTCCAAATCGACATACCTTGGTCCATGTCGAGTGGATTCTCTGCTTCTTCGTTTAGGATGGCCATGATCTCCTCTACACGGGCTTCCATACCCCTCTTTTCTAGCTCTTCGGGGGTCATGTTCTTACCTTAGGCTCTCCGCAAGTGATGTACCCGGCTGATATGGACTTTACCTCTTCCATGGGACCTGTATGCCTTTCAGTTTTAGGGAAGGAATACTCAATTACCTTATCGCTGATATTGAAAGTGAGTACTCCCTTCCTTACGCTTATGTTGGCATCTACCGTCGTAAAAAAGGGCCTTCCTAGAATAATTGGACAAGCAGGGTCCTCCGCCATATTAATAACTAAGAAATCAGCAAGGACAAAGAACTTACCTACATGCACTGGCACATTGTCTACCATGCATGTTGGGATAACCACCGTGTTGTTCCATATAAATCTTAGCATCCACAGGCTCCAAGGCACCTATCTTAATCTTGCACCAGATTGATAAAGGCATTATACTCACACTGGCTCCGAAGTCACATAAAGCATTAAATCGATATTGACCAAATCCAATGGTTATATCAAACTTATCTGGATTTGGCCTTTTCTCAAGTACGTCCATTTGGGTGCACTCCTCTGCGATCTCAGCCATTGATCTCTTTTTGCTCAGAATCTACTTTAGGAATTTGACATAGGACGGCATCTCATTAAGAGCTTCTGTGAAGGGTATTGTGACGTTGAGCCTTTGAAGCATCTTGATGAAACGTTGTAACTTCTTCTTTGCGGGATCCTTCAGAGATTTCGTCGGAAAAGGCAGCTTTTTCTTCGGCGGAGGTGATGATGTCAAGTGGGGATGGTCAAAATCGGCTGGAGTCTGGTCGATATCGACCTGCGTCTAGTCGATATCGAGTTGATCTGCTGGCCTCGGGATCTGGGGAGGAATTGGGACGATTTCGACCTGTGGGGGTCGATATCGATTGGGGACTGGTCAATATCGACTAGGTTGGTAGATGTCGACTGGTCTCTAGTGCCTTTTTCCTCCGTCGTTTGCTCCGGCGTTTGCATCTGTTGCCCACTCCTTAGGTTCATGGCAACCACCTATCCAGTAGATTTACCCTTAGGGTTAGGTTCAGAGATTCCAGGGAGCGTACTTCACTGTCTGGGGATGGATGCCGCCATCTGGCCAATCTGAGTCTCCATTGATTTCCGTCTTATATCAATTTCCCCAAGCCTAGAGTTGACACCATGCAGCTGAGTGTGGATGGAATTGATAGAGTGCTTGGTATCTGAATGATTCCTCCGCATCTCCTCAAGGATGGTCTGCAGGTCCTCCTTCTTACCTTCTCTGTCAGGTTGACCAAGTGCTCTGTAGGGAGGGGGATTCTGATGCTGGGGCTGGCGATAGTAGCTCCAGTTTTGATTCTGATGCGGCCCTGAGTAGTGTCCCCCAGCATACCTTACCTCCTTGTGGGTCTTTCCTTTATGTCCTTGATCGACGTGTGGGCACGCAGTAGTGTTGTGCCTCACAGACCCACATTCCAAACAAGGTTTATCTTTAGAGAGGAATTTAACTTGTTTGGTAAGGCGGCGTGCCTGATCGTTGTGGAACTGGTCCCTGACATCTCGATCAACCTCCTTATGTGGCATATATAACGGCATGGATGGGGCAGACCTTTCATACCTTTAGTCAGAAGAGGCCGCAGAAGTCCCATATGTATTGTCATAATTGGAAAGTGTCTCAAATACCTCTCATGCTCGGCGTGGAGTGTATCCAAGATACTCATAGTTGGTGTAGTTGTTGATCCGATCCTTAGTAGGTGCATCCAGGCAGTTGAAGATGATCTCCTGGATGACGTAGGGTGGCTGGCCATGCGTAGGGCAGGATTTCAGAAGCCTCTTGTAGCGCTCTCAGACTTGTGCTAGTGGTTCACCTGGCTTTTGTCTGAAAGCCGTGATCTGTTGTCTGAGAGCAGTTGTCTTTGCAGGAGGAAAGAACTTTTTGAGGAGCAGGTCCTGCAGTTCATTCCAAGTGCGAATTGATCGTGCAGGCAATCCTTCCAGCCAAAGTTGGGCTATTCCTGCAAGGGACCAACGAAAAGCCTTTAGTTTTAAGTATTCAAGATTAGCACCATCAGCTATAGCTTCGCATAAGTCTATAAAAGTGGTGACATGCTCTAAAGGACATTCATTAATTCTTCCCCTAAATTGACTTCTTCTAATTTCAGTAATAAAAGAAGGACGAATTTCAAAATTAATAGCAGGAAGAACGATCGCTGATTTTTGAACTTCCAGAGTAGGATGCAGATATTCCTTTGCGTTGGCTAGGACATGCCCAATCCGCTCCTAAAGTTCACTGCTCGCATTGACCTCGCGATCTACCCTTGCCTCCCACCGCTACTGGTTTTGTGCATATTTCGCCTCTCGTCGGGCGTGTTTAGCTTCTCTGGTGGTGACTGCCTTAATTTGTTGGCGGAGTTGCTCAAGCTCCTGTGCCGGTGTAAGCTGGCCCATGTTCTCGTCAGATGTCGACATGAGTCTCTTCCTAAGCCTTTGCTTAAGGTGGAAAAATCGCTCAGGCTCGAGAATAGGGTCTATAGGCGTGTGATCAGTTCTTCACATGCACCTGAAAAGCAAAAACAAAAAGAAACAAGTAAAAAGAAACTAAAAAGTAAAAACAAATATAAAGAAAAGAAATAGAACTAAAAAGGGCGCGATTGATGGCTTCCCCGGCAACGGCGCCAAATTTGTTAGGAGGAAAATCAAGTATGAAATATATAGATTCCAAATTCGACTCCCTGTTCTCCGTAAATTAATTACAAGACTTCCTCCCACTGTAGTAGAAGGTAGTCAGGATCGATCCACCAGGAAGCGTTTCAGTGCCCGCCTTTTCAGTGGCAAACTCAACAGAAACAGTAAAACACAGAAGAAAGCAGAAACAAAACAAAAGTAGCAATTTGGTCGATATCGACCTCCAGTAACTCGATATCGAGTAGTAAATATGACTTGCAGAAACTCGAAATCGACTGATAGAAACTTTAAAATCTGAAATTTTATGAAATCAATCAATAAAATAAAAGACTTCCAACATCAAGGTTTCAACACCACAACGATAACCATGTAAAATAACACATAAAGGCATAAAAGATCATGCTTTTCATCATATAACTTTCGTTATTAACCAATAGGAAGATAGAGGCTTTCGCATAAACCCTAATTATTACTAACCCTTTTTCACATATTTAATCCAAGTTGCATTAAGATCATTTTCGCTTCAATAACACAAATAAGGATCACCTTCAACTTTCGCAAAAGAATCATGCTCATAGGGATAGAAGATGAATTCGCATCCAAAGATTGTACCTTTACCGCATCACCTCACATGGCCACCGCCGGGCTCACCCCGACCCTAGAAGTTGGGTGACTACTCGCTCTTCATCATCAAGAAAGACATCAATAATAAAAGGGAACTAAATTGCATTAAATAAACGAAAAGAAAGCTTACAATCAAACAAAGCCAAATCCGCTCTCGCCTTCTCCAACTTCTCTCGCCACAAGCTCTCTCTCTTTCTCTCTCTATGTAACTAATTGTCTCACTACTAGAATACTGCAATTAGACATCATATGATTTAAGTCTGTCATCAAACCAACAAATATTAAATTAATTTATGACATCAATAATTTTTTTTGTGATGTTTAAAACAGATTACACAATGGTCAAATTTATAGACAGATGTGAAATTGTTAATTCAAAAAAAGGCAAAAAAGCGGGAAAGGGCGGGATTAAAACACTTAAAAATGTTTTGTAGCCCGGGTTCCAAATTCAGAGGTACACTTCAAAAAAATTAGAGCATTCTCTCTCTCCTCTCTCCCTTTAACCACGTTCTACACTTCTAGTCTCTCTAGACCCGAGCCCCCAAATCCCCAACTCCTTCGATCCTCTCTCTCCATATCCTCCATGTTCGATCCTCTTTCTCCAGACCCGAGCTTTCTCTCCGGCAACCGTCCTCCTGGGTTCAGTGCTCCTCTTTGCTTCCGTCTTCCACCATCCAGATCTGGGATCTCTTTCTGCTCGCCGGCCACCCCCACAATCTCCTCACCTCCTCCTCGCCATCGTCTCCCTCCCTCCAGATCCGAGATCTCCTCCGCGTTTCTGGCCACTGACGTCATCTCTTCACCTCCTTCTCATCGGCGTCTCCCTCCTTCCAGATCTGAAATCTTGCCCCCATTCAAAACCCTAGCCAGGTGCGGTGGTTGTTTTCACCGGTGTTCTCCTCGCCGGTCGCCACTTCCATCGTTTTGTGTGACACCTCTTGGTGAAATTCAGGTAACCCATGTGAATCCATCTCCTTTCAATTTGCGAGCCCTAACTCGATTTGGAGTTCAGTTGGGGTTTCACCTAGGGGCTTACTCAGGCCCGGCCCATGAGTATGGGCAACAGGGGCGCGGGCCTAGGGCCCACAATTTTTGAGGGCCCATCATATTTGGGTAGGTAGGGGTATATATACATATATAACTAGAAATAATTAACAGCCCATCAGTTTTTTTTTAATATGTAGCCCATTGGCTTCAAAAGCCCAAAGTAAAATACAAGAAGGATAGAGGCCCCACAAAACAAAAAAATCAAACCTGGGGCCTGAGCCTGCGGTGTTCCACTTTTGCAGTCTTCTTCTCCCTTCTACTTGCTTTACCCGGCGGTTTCTTAAGAAATCCCACAGACATCGATCGACGATTGTGTGTGTACAATGGCTAATTCAACTCTATTTTCTTTCAATTTTTTCATCTTTTGTCCAAATCCTCCCAATTGCACCGTTAGAAAACCCCAAAATTTCCAAACTCACCTACTCCATCCCCAAAATTTCCAAACTCAAAATCAATTAAGTGGTGGCATGGGTTCTTGTTGGAAAGGTATGTAATTTCTTAGTTTTCTATTGATTCTATTAATTGTGGTGTTGTATTTTTTTGTAAAAATTGTTGTTAGCCATTTAGCCGATAGATTTCAATTTTTTTTTCTATCGTTCTTGATACAGTAGAACTAGAAGGCATGAATTATGACTTATAATTTTTTAGTTCTAATCAAATTGTAATTTTTTTTGGCAGATACTTCATAAGGGATCCAAATTTGAGATGTAGCTTTCACTTTGAGACTCAATTCCTACTTTCTTTGGATTCCAGGTGATTTTGTTCCTTTTATCTTCTTATTGTGTTGAATTATTTACACAATGTTGCCTAAGAAACATTTATCTGGGAGTCAAAAAAGAAAACAGAGAAAAGCAGTAGAACAATTCATAGAATCACAAAGAGGGGCTATTAATAAGTTTGTTATCAAAAGGGTACGCCCTTCTGAGATAGAGAGTTCTGAAGGATTAGGTGCAAGTAATCTTGAAGCACCTCATGAAAACGTAGTAAGCGAGAATCAAGATAGACAGGAGATTGAGGATATTGTTAACTTGAATGGGCAAGATGATGTGCCAGTTGTGGCTAATGTTGAAAATGAAAGGGCTAATGAACATTTTATCCCTCCTCTCAATATTTATGATCCTAGAATTTGGGATAACCTTGACAACAAAGCAAGAGATATCTTAGTTGAAAAAGGGCCTATAAGAGAAATGAATCTTGTGTTCCCTTTAGATAGTTTATCTAGACATTTTTCATATGCTTATTATTCTAGAAAGCTAAGTAATGGTGAGATAATTGATAGAAAATGGTTGGTTTACTCTAAACATGTGGATAAAGTATATTGTTTTTGTTGTAAGTTGTTCAAGTCGAATGGTAACAATAGCTTATTTGCAAACGATGGTTTAAAAGATTGGAAACATCTTAGTGAGAGACTTCGACAACATGAGAGTAGTGTAGAGCATATGGCTAACATGAAAACTTGGAATGAATTAAGAGTTAGATTAAACCAAGGCCAAACCATTGATAAAGATTTGCAACATGAAATTGAAAAGGAGAAAGAACGTTGGAGACAAGTTTTGAGAAGGATAGTTTCTGTTGTAAAATGCCTTGCTAAACATAATTTGGCTTTTCGAGGATCCAATGAAAAACTTTACCAAGCCAGTAATGGTAATTTTTTAGGGCTGATTGAGATGATAGCAGAATTTGATTTGATAATGCAAGATCATATTAGACGCATTCAAGAAAATGAAATTTATCACCATTATTTGAGTCACAAAATTCAGAATGAATTAATTTCTCTTTTGGCTCATAGTGTTAGAAGTTCTATCATTCGAATCATAAAGGAGGCAAAATACTTTTCAATCATCCTTGATTGTACCCCAGATTTGAGTCATCAGGAACAAATGACATTTTTAGTGAGATGTGTAAACATGTCAAACAACAAAATAGAGGAGTACTTTTTAGAGTTCTTGAGTGTTGATGATACATCTGGAATAGGACTTTTTAATGTATTAATTGATGCACTAAAATCTCTTGAACTTAATGTTGATGATGTGAGGGGGCAAGGTTATGACAATGGTTCTAATATGAAAGGAAAACACCAAGGGGTTCAAAAGAGATTACTTGAAATAAATCCAAGAGCCTTATATATGCCATGTGCTTGTCATAGTCTTAATCTTACACTTAGTGACATGGCTCATTCTTGTGTTAAAGCTGTTTCATTTTTTGGAGTTGTGCAACGCATATATGCATTATTTTCGAGTTCTACAAAAAGATGGAAAGTTTTACTTGATAATGTTTCGGGTTTAACTTTGAAATCTTTGTGTAATACTCGTTGGGAGAGTCGAATAAAAAGTGTTAAAGCTATCAGATTTCAAGCTCCTCAAATTGTACGAGCTTTATCAGAATTATGTCTATCATGTGATGATGCCAAGTCAAAAAGTGAAGCTGAAAGTTTAGTTAATGCACTTGAAAACTTTGAGTTTTTACTTGGTATGGTTATTTGGTATGACATTTTAGTTGCAATTAACATGGTAAGTAAAAAATTGCAATCTCAATCTATGTGCATGGACACTACGATGAAACAGATTGAAGGTGTAATGTCCTATTTTGAAAAGTTTAGAAATGAAGGGTTTGTCTCAAGCATGAATATTGCCAAGAATCTTGCATGTGATATGAATGTAGAACCTATTTTTCTTACAAAACGCCGAGTCTTCAAGAAAAAACAATTTGATGAAAATGACCATGATGAGGAAATACAATCAGCTGAGGAGTCCTTTAGGATTAACTACTTTCTAGTCATTGTAGATATGGCAATTGGTTCTTTGAAAAGTAGATTTGAGCAATTGAAGATGTTTGAAAATATTTTTGGATTCTTGCTTCATTCAAGTAACTTGAAGTGTTTGGATGATAGTAAACTTAAAGAATCTTGCATAAAATTTCATGATACATTCTCCCATAATGATCCATCGGATGTTGATTTGGAAGATCTTTTTTCGGAGTTGAAAGTGTTGCAAACAACCTTACCTGATGTGCCCATGTCAACCATTGAAATTCTTGAGTTTGTCAAAGGTGCAGATTGTTATCCAAATGTTTCAATTGCGTGTCGTATCTTATTGACTGTACCTATCACCGTAGCATCAGCCGAAAGAAGTTTCTCAAAGTTAAAATTATTGAAAACCTACTTGAGATCCTCTATGTCACAAGAAAGGTTGAATGGGTTGGCTATTTTGAGTATTGAGCAGGATATATTAGAAAATTTAGACGCTGACACTATTATCAAAGACTTTGCATCTAAAACTGCTCGAAGACACCATTTTACATGATCATTTGTGACTTTTTTCTTTCCAGGTGTTTGTGGTGATTATCATGGGCCATTCAAGCAAGTTGATGTGCTATGGATTGTTGAACTGAGAAGCTGTTGCTGATTGTAGTTGCTGATTTTGGTGGTAGACAAAGAGCAACTCAGATTTTAGCTTATGATTATGTAGTTGTTGGAGATTGTAGTTGCTATGGATTCTTGAATTAAGTAGCTGTTGCATATTGGTGATTTTAGCTTTTGATTTTATTGTTAAACAAAGGAGTTGTTGCACCATAATTTGTTTTTAAAGTGTGTTGCTACTAAAGTAATGTATGTTTAACGTTGTTGTTGACCTAAATATCTTGTTTTGATGTTATGTATATATTATTATTAGATTTTTCTTTTTAAAAATAATATTTTCATTCCAATAGGGGCCCTTAGATTGATTTCGCCCCAGGGCCTCTAAAATTCTAGGAACGGCCCTGGGCTTACTGTTAGGGTTTGAATTGGGACTTTGGGGCTCGAAAACTTAAAAAGATTGTTTTCCTTCCCAAGAGCTCAAAAATTGTTTAGAGCGGAATATTTGGTTTATGCATCCTCTGAATACAAGTGTATATTGCTGAACTTTGTTGTATGTTGAATCTTATCCTTCTGAAACTCCTGAATTTGAGCACATTGTCAGGCACATTGCACTGATTTTTTAAATGGATGTTTCTTTCAGACATGTTACTAAGTGGTTGCTGCTTCTCTGGTGACCTTACGGTTTGAAGATAATAAGCACACAAATCAAGTGTCTGGCAGGTGGTCTAGACGGACTATAGGATATACTTTCTTACATGGTGAGTCATGAGTGTATAGCCCGAATTAGGAACCATTTGATAGATGTTCAAATGTTTCATGAATTGTTTCGGTGTGTAAATTTCATGTTCATAGAATCTTATTGTTTAGGTGATTGATCCAACTATGGTCAAGGTTGTGGAGAGGGAAAAGAGAAGGTCTTAATTGATTTTGAAAAAAGTTAAGGATGTCTTTATAACTTTATTGGACTCCTAAAGTAGCAGCCTTTGAAATTATCCATTCTTTTAAAGTATATCATTTTAATCTTTTTTGTTTATGCACTGATTATATGACTCAGGTGTACATGGACATCTCAGTATATAATTTTATTCACTTGACACATACCAAGCTTCTTGTGGTCCAACAAAGACCATTATGCAAGCTCATGTAGCTACTTTTCAATGTCGCGAGTTCTTCCCTCAAGGTATGAATGTAATAGTCTTTTTGGTCATTCGACTCATTCTTGTCATATTTGAGGGATTTTATTGTTATATTTTCTTATGATATTTTGTAGCAAGGAATAATATTCCTGTTGTGATTGCACTGTGGGCTCCAGGGATTATTGTATGTACTCCCACTGTGGTGTTCCAGTAGCATCATATAGTCATATAGAAATGATAGTCTGTCACAAAATTTTCCTATTTTTTTCTACACAAATATTTATTCAAACCATCTAAGAGAAAGCAATTTTATCAGCAAAAACATTATTAAGGAGACTAAGGAGGCTATACAATTACTAGTGGGGGAAACAGTGGGTTCTCCTCACAAGGTACACATGCTATTCTATAGATCTTATTGTGTTTTCCTTGCAGGTGTGTCTATTTCTTGATTAAAGAATGAATTATTCTTTTATTAGAAGTCATTCTAATGGTTGTTGGCTTACATTTTCAACATGTTGCATATCTTGAGACAAGTTAATCAGTATGTTTCTTTGCCTGTAGAATACCAAATGACTAGAGGTTGTCTAGTAGTCGATCTATTAGATGCTTGTGAAATTCAGGATGCTTTGTGTTAGTGGATATTGTCATTCCGACTGTCGTGAAATTCAGGATGCTTTGTGTTAGTAGATATCTCATGTATGTTTGTCCAAGTGTGTCCCCTTCCTCTCTGCATTATTTCTCCATTTACACATTTGTGATTTGTCTACTGCCATTGCACTAAACATTATACAGCAGCTTCTGATTGCTCTGCCATTGCCCATTCTCTCTGAATTTTTATCTCTTTGTTTATTTTATTTTCCATCGTTTTTTTAATGGATAATGAAAATATTTTATAAAATAAAAATAAAAATGTATAGTCCATACCTTGCTCAAGAACTCTGGTTCACTAGTTCAATATACTGTATTCTGAGTGTAATTTATTACTCTTGGGAACATAATTTTTTCATTTGATGAAAAAGAGAGCGTTGGTTTCATGTTTGACCTGGTCAACGGTAGGTACATGGCAGTGTTTTGTCTTTAGGGTTTTTGTCCCCTTTTATTTTTCCTGAGAATCTATATAAGGGTATTGTCCATTTTGCTACTGCTACATTACCTCATCCATGAGTTGCTGTAATTTTTTAAGCTTGTTGTTGTAATTTTGTATTTTGTAATTAAACAAAAGTAAAATCTTTTTGGAACTTAAATCTAACCATATCAGTATATCACAGAGACACCACGCATTGAAAATGTAAAGTTTTTTTTAAACATAATGTACTGATTTATATATATAAAGTACACAAACCAAACTATAAACTTCCCAAATAAACTTAAGTGACATAAATTTGGTATATAGATGGCAATTATGGTATGATCGATCGCCAACCTGCTGAGGTGACCGCTTCTTACAAGCTGCCAAGTAACATGTCTCTCTTGTCATATGTGCTGTTTTGTAACTAGCCAAGAAATATAGCACTTGATGTGAATTTTTTTCTGAACCTATATTAATTCTTGTGGATGATCTGCCGCTGCTTTGATGTTGCCAGTTGGGATGCCTTAGCTCTTGGGGAGAGAGAGAGAGAGAGAGAGAGTAATCTTTTATCTTCCACGTTGTGCGGATACCAATCATGAAGTCATAAAACATTATGCACATGTTGTGACTTTCAACAATTTGTTCTTTATATGTTAGTTGTGCCTTGCAAGCATGTCACATTTTTTTTAATCAAGCATATGTTGCATTTTAGTAGCTATCATTGTGTTATACACATCTTCCCATTCTTCTTTTGTTATAACTTTAATTGCATAGGTTTTAATTTCTTGTTATTGTTGCAGTTTCACTTATTTGATGAAAGAACTATTTTTTTTACTACTTTAGTTTTATGAATGCAGATCCATATCCTTGCGCTTTAGCTGCCCTTTAATATGATGGTGCTAGAAGCTTGAGTCGGGTGGTAGGAATCCCAAAAGATTTTTTTCTAACTTTCTCTTATTTTTTCTTTTGCTCTATTCCTTGGGATATTTTCAAGAAATTTATATCTTGTTGGAGTAATCTAGCCTTCTTCCTTTGGATAGTATAGTAATTGATGGTTAATAATGATTAGGAATGCATGTGGGTTGTAACTATCATCTTTTGTAACTGTCATATGTTAAATTTCATGCTATTTCACTTTATGTACTACTATCTATTATGATGCCATTTAGTTTCTCAAGCATTTGGAGATGAATATGCTCTTAAAAATAGCATGGAATGGATTAATGCATTTTCTATGTTCTTTGGATTGACAGTCACATGTGATTTGGAAGTGTCATTTAGTTTTATGTTTGATGTTGGTTTTTGTATTGTACATGAAAACATGATTCTGGCTATCAGTGTACATTCTTGAGTTTGTGCAGAATTGCTTGTTTTTTAAACTTGAACATGTCTAGGTCTAGGATTGAAGTATGCTAGGAAGCAAGATTGTTTTGTTATTCGTCACAAGACTCTGATGATTAGCGTCTAATATTTATCTTTAATTTCGAATTTATGTAGGGAGTTATAAAAAATATCATACCACCTATTGCTTCTACCAATGCTATTCTATTGGCAGCTTGCACACTTGAAACTTTGAAGATAGCATCTGGATTCTGGATGCAGTAAAACATTGTTCAGTTATTTCATGTGGAGTTTGTCAAGAACACAGATTGTCTGGTGTGTGGTCCAGGTGTTCTTATTGAGTTAGACACTGCAACTACCCTGAAGAAGGTTTGCTTGTTCGAGACCATGCATTTTCTCTCTATTTACTTGACATGTATTAGTTAATAATAATTTCTAGCTTCTTATACTTATTTTTACTCGGTTCAGTACATTCAGATTCAGAATATAAGCTACCTTCTTTTTGTTATGTTGCACTGCTTTTTCCTTCTTAAATACATGAGTTTAATGAGGACTTGTAATGTGAACCAGGACTAGTGTTGGTACATGCATTGAGTTGCCACATACATCTTGCAGACCACAATGAGCGGAGAAGGAAATTGCCCCCATGATCTTTGTTGTATGCTCGATTGGGCCAGTTATCACCATCTGTTTGCCGCTGTTTTATTCCATTAGATTTTCTCATTTACCTTACTGAGATTTGGTATGTGCACATGTTGGTTGCTTCCGAATAAAATGCTTTCTCAACCTCCTAGATTTAAAAGTACACATCATTTGTCTAAGTGTATTTTTAAGTACCTATCCTTTGTAAAACATTTGTAAATATTGATTTTGTGTTTATCTTAATGTATATGTTCATTAAAGCACCCATCATTTGTGAAATCGTATTTTATGAGCAAGAGGTGATGTGTATCAAATGAAAAAACATCGGATTATAGAAGAAAAGTGGTGTGCCTTAATAGCTATGAAATTGAAACATTACATAAAAATAGATGCCTATTATCACTATAGACATCGTTTAAATAATCTAAATCAATGTATAACATATATTTTTACATCACAATGTTAATATGAATTGATATATATTGCAAACAACAACATCTTTATAAAAATCTAAAATGATGTCCATATCATATTAATACATCAATTATGTATCTATTTCATATGATAGATTATTTTAAAACAATAAAAAATGATAAATTATATATATGAAATTAATATACACAAAATCAATATAATAAAAACGATGTCTATTTCATTTTAATACATTGATTATTTGAAAAATAGTGATGTAAATGTAAAATTTAGACTTGGGGTGGACATTATCAAAAACTTATAAATGAATAATAACGAGGCTCCAACAACAAGTGAACATGTCAAAAATAAATTTGAGGGGTTGATTTATATCTATATTCAAAATAAAATAGATATCTTAACCCGAAAAAGACATCGGCTTAAAACCGATGTGGAAAAGTTTGATCTTTTACTACACCCACAAAGAGATCGGAATTTTTTTTGAAAGACATCGGTTGGTAACAGATGTATATTTGTATTTTTCTAGTAGTGTCTCTGAAATTTTATGAATAAAACTCAGCCCCTAAGGCCTTATTTATAGTGTTCCATGTAGCTATTCTAGGATGGAACAACTATATCTAAATCTATCTAAAAATATAAGATAAAACATTATGATAAAGGAAATAATATCTAAAAGGGAACTATATCTAAAGTAGATAAATATCTCTTCCATCTTGATAGAACTTGATAGAATTTGATCTTGTGGATATCTCCATTGGATAGAATTTTGAAGAGAACTCGGACTAGCTTAAAATCGGCCACTGTTGCTCAAGTCGATATCGACTAGGAGTCTAGGACAACTCGATATCGACCTGTGATTTCTCGTCTTCGGCTTCTTGACTCGATCTCGGCTCCAGGGATGAAAATCGATTGAACTCAACTCGATATCAACTAGGTTAAGTCGATATTGACCTTCACATTTCCTTTGCTCCAACTCTGATCGATTCCGGGATCCTGACTCGGTTTTGGGCAACTCGATATCGACATGGCTAAGTCGATATCGACCTCTGCAGTAGTTTACATCATGCTGCTCTATTCTGGAAACACACTTTCCCGAGTCCTCGTTCGTCGGATTGACGCATATAAGAATGCGTTGGAAAGCTCTTTCCGATGGCTACAACTCTCATGAAGAGTTCAGAACTTGATTCGGAATGATGAATGGCGAAAAGTGGGCTTTTCTCCAGATACACCATCCTTAGCTTCTTCATGACTTTCCTTTAAGCTCCAAAGTGCGTCCGATTTCTGCGAAATATAACAAAAACTTGTGTAGACCTCCATAATTGGCAAATAAACATAAATTACACAGATTATGTACTATTCTAGCCCAAATGCATGAAATGTATGCAGAAAACGATATAAAAGTAAGTGTAAAACATGGCAAATTAGGCTCACAACAATATATTGATGCATTGCTATCCTGTTATGTTGTTTTAGAAGCATGTTAGGATGTATTGTCATATGATATATGAACTATAAGATAATGATGTGTTATTATGTGGAAGGATGATGTTTTGTTATGTGGCAGTAAGCATGATGTTGTACTATGTAGTTGACAAGCATGATTTATGATTATGTAAATGATGAATATGACTTGAAGTATGATCATGACTTGTATATATGAGATAATGATGCATGATTGCTAAACGGTCGTTATGTTACATTATAATGAGTTGAAATAATGTTTTGTGAGCATGACTACAGTTTGACGATTGAGACATGGTTAGATCTTTCCTTTTGCTGAATCTTAAATGACATGACCTTGTGTGCTAATGTGTTGAAAATTAGTATTAGTCCGTTGACCTTATGATGAGATTCTGCTATGATTACCTTTACAATGCTAATGTTTGAATTGACATGCTAAATCTGTTATGGCAATGTTGAATAGAATTCGAATAGGTTGATAAGATGATCAGGTGAGTTATGTGTTCATTACCTGAAAACCCCATGTTATGCTTGGTTCTATTTGTATTGCGATGTTGATATGCGGTCGTGAGATTTGGTGTAGACTGACGTACTAACTCCATGACACCTAACCCATCGATCTCTTGACATGTGTGCTTGCGTGATAAGTTATGAGAATTTGATTATGCACTTGTGATGCCTTCAATATGATGTAGATATGCTTTATGGCTCATGGTATGATGTTGAGATTTTGTTAGTGCTTTTGGCATGTTCTGAAGGGATGGTATGATTTTTGTTATGGGTAAACATGTTATGCGGTTGAGTCGTCGATTGGTTGAGATTATCATGATTGATGATTGAGATTTGCCATACGAGAGGTGGCTGATGATGTTATGACTTGATGAGTTGATTTACTTTTGTTCATGTGGAGTTGAGAATGATGATTGATTTGATTCGGAAACTAGGAAGAGAATATGGGATTAGCCTTTAGAGGTGGATGATTCCACCTCTTGTGATATGAAAATCGGTTGATTAATGTTGGATTTGAAGATTTTGAACGATTTTGGAAAGGATTTAACTTGGATTTTAAAGGAATAAATGATGTCGAGAATTTCAATGACTTCGAGGTCAATCTTTCCATTTTCAAAACTCTTTTGAACTTTACAAAAATTGGATTTACATTATGACGGCTCACGAAGTGGATACAAGCATCTATAGGAGCACTTATAGACTGCTTGCTAAGACCTAGTCGGGACGCTATAATGCTTTTGATTTATGATATAACCGAGAAGTCGGGGTAAGGATGTGATAAGGGCCCATATCATATACTTGCTACGACCAATTGGGGATACCGTGAGCTTGTCAATGATACTGTGAGAATCTCATATTGCCCTTATGAGGTGCTTACGGGATCAACGGCATGATCCTCGGACTCACCAATTTCAACTTCATTCCTTTGCTTTAGAATAGTTTTAGTCTCGGGGTCGAGACTTGTTTTTAGAGGTGGATGAATGTAAATACTGGAAAATATTTAAATAATATTTTAATCAATTAATGATTTAAAGGGTTTTTTTTGGAATTTTGGTAAATTTTGAAAATTTTCGTCATAGAGTTATTGGATTAATTAATTCAAGTTTGATAATTCGATTTAAAATTTTAATTCAGGATAAGGTTGAGAGAGCGGATGTCGAGATATTTTTGAGATATTTTGTTGGGTATTTTGATCTTTGATTTTGGGGACCACTCCCTTGTTTCTATTCTCCCCCATTCGATTTTTTTTTATATCCAGGTATCCCAAGCTTACACTCAAACTAGTCCTGAACCCCAAGTCTCCGGCCCCTCATCGACTTGGGGAGGTAAACCGCGGGATGTGCCTCACCAATGGTCCAACCACCCCCTTTATACCATTTGGTTCCAGGAGGCCCACTCCACAAGATAAACAAATAATGCTCCTCCTGGGAATCGATCCTCCCACATGAAGCTTCTAGGCCCAGCGTAGGGTGACCTTTCAACTAGTGAGGTATGCCCGGGGCCCATCCGATTTCCCACTAGCAGTAGGAGCACCCCTCCTTGTATTCTTATGCATCTTCCCTGCACAAATGAGACAGCTCACCTCGGGCCCTCTCTTTTGTTTGATTCTCAGATAAATTAGAGCATCAACACTCATAGGGTTTATCTCCCCCATATCACTCTCTCTCTTGCTAAAAGGGAGCCCTATGAGTGTGGGATTATTCCCATTCCATCAAATGGGAAGAGGCAACCCTAGTGGGATGGGTTAAACCCATCCCCTCCACATCCCTTTTTGTGTTATAAAAATATTAAAAATAAGGTGTTTTATTTTTTTTATTAAGTGAGTTAAGTTTTGATTGGTTAAAAATATATAGTGGGGTATAAATAAAATTAAAAAAATAGTAATGGGGTAAACTTATGGATGTGGGATTAAAGTTAGAAATTCTTAAAGGATGGGGTAGAGTTAGTGGAGAATGAGGTGTCAAAATATTACGAAGAGAGAGAGGGATGAGGTAACCCTACGAATGCTGATGCTCTTAGTCCCCACTCCATATTAACCTTCCACATCAACAATCGCCTCCCACATACCCCACCCGCATCCCTCTTCTTTCTCTCTTTCCCCAATCTACGCTATATTCCACTCCTTAAAACAAATCCATTCTTCTCTTCCTTGTTTTGTTGTACCGATTGAAACCCAAACTGTCCCTATCTCCCAGCTCCCCCTCCCTCGCCGAGACCGAAGACACCACCGACGCCGCCGGGGAAGCGGCCACAACATCATCTCTCAATCTCTGTTTCCCGAGAGACCAAGGCGAGCTCCAACAGCTTCCACTCCCTCATCCTCCTCGAGAAGAACAACAACATCAAGGCCTCGACCACCTCCGACGACGACTAGGAGCCGCCAGGAGTACCACCGCCGGCACCAACTCCCCTTTTCTCGTCTCGGAAAGGTCAGTTGTGACCTCTTCCTTCGTTTTCCAGGCTTTTACCCCTTAAAGGTTCGCCTTTATGACCCTTTCTTTCTTCCTCGGCCACCCCGGGCGTCGATCCACCTCTGACGAAGCCCCATCGGCTCCGACGGGCATTTTCCAGCGACATTTTTTTCAGGCCCGTCCATTGGGCTGTTCAAAAAGCCCAATGGAACAGGGCACCACTTTTCACCAGGGCACCATATTTTTGTTAGGGTATTGGGGTATATATTGATTTTCTTTAATTGTAGCAGAGAGAAAGTGGAAAAATCACGCTTCAGCCGTAAAACTCACGCCTAATTAATGGCGGCTCTTCTCCTTCTTCCTGGAAAACTCACGCCTGATTGGAGTAATTGCAACGCCTCGCCTTCCCCGCAAAAATCACGCTTCGCCCTTCTACAAAAATCAAGCTTTCCCTCCTCTCAGGATGCATCTCTTTCACATAATCAGACCACCGGCTCGGCTCGACCCCTTAGCGTCTCCTTGCCGCCTTTGCCGGTGTCACACTGTCGCAGACTCGTCGTCGCCAGTGTCGCCGCCTCTCCGATGTCACAGGCTCCCTCCTCGACCTCCTCTTCTTCTTCGTCTGCCCCACATCTCCATCATCGGTAATTTTCGAATTCCAATCTCCGATTTTCAATTTGGGATTTAATCTCCGGTGTCGCAGTCCCGAATTGCACCTTCAATCTTCCCTCTCATGTTTTGCTAAGTTTCTAATGTCCTATTATTTTCAATTTGGGACCTTCATTATCACAGGCAGGCTTGCAATTTGGGATTTTCCGTGCATTCGTCAATTTGCAACTCGGGATTACAGAAGTTGGGAATTGGGACTTCCATGTTTTGCTGAGTTTCTTTTTGTTCCAAAGGTAGGGCTAGTGCCCTTTAGGCCCTTAAATGGGTACAAATTCAGAATAATTAACAAGACATAAACTAGAATATTCATTGAGGGCGTCTATAAGAGTGAGGGACCACTTGGCTAGGAGATTTGTTTTGCTGAATTTCTAATGTTCAAACAATTCCGGAAGTAATATGCTATTCAAGTGACGATGATATATTAGTTTCATATTTTCAATAGTATTGTACGTTATTTTTATTACGGAGTATACTAGATGTCAAAAAAAATGACTACAAAACCTATTAGGGCCCATTTTGATATATGCACAGGGCACCCGAAAACAATTGGACGGCCCTGATTTTTTTGAATCTCGGTGAGCTCACCCTCTCTCTCCTCTCCTTTGGTTTCGCCCAGTCTTTTCGTGTCCGTGTGGTCGGGAAAGTGAGTCCGGGTTTAGACGCGAGAGAGCTCCGGCGAGGACCTCGCTCTCCTCCTTCGACTGAGCAGAGAACAGGGTAAAGAAGAATGAGCGGTTCAGTCTCTTTTTCTCCCGGTCTGGTTCGGTCCTTTCATTTATTTTGACCGGTTCAGTTCGGTTTTCCTGAAAAACTAGAATTGGGCTGGGTTGTGATTAGGTTTGGGTGAGGATTGGGCCTTTACTGTGGATTGAGTAAGAATTTGTTTTAAGTGATTTTAATTACCTATATTAGTGTCTAAATGGTATAAAATTATTTATTTTGTTATTACGAAAATTATTTTAAATATTATTTGGAGTATGTTGTTAAATGTTGTTTATAAACGAGATTTTAAAGTGAATTGTCGGTTTTGATTTATGAATGGGGTTTTTAAAGATAGATTTATTTTGGAAATTTTTATCATTGTCTTAAATGACTTGAAACATTAAAGTCAAGGTTTTAAAATAAAATGCCGGATATTTCTATAACATGATTTTGAGATATTGCTTTTAAGGTTTAAATATTTAATGTCGGGATTCTTTGTCTTGGTTTGATGATGGTGGTTTTGAGAAGGAAATTGGAAGAATGATTTTGATTAATGTTGACTATATCAGAAAGGTTTTGGAAAACGGTTTTACTATCGGTTGGTTTTTATTATGTTGATAACTTTGTTTTCGTATGTATGGATGTTGGTCTGGTAGCTTCTGGAAATGGATTGATGATAGGTATGTATTGCTTTTGGATTGCTTTGGACTTGCATTTGGGCCCTTGCTTGTGTTATCTTGTTGTTCTGCATCTTCAGGTAAGTATCCTACGGGACTCACTCAGTAACCTGGACCTCTTGCATGATGTGTCATATGATGTGTAGTTGTTGCATATAAAGCATGCTATGTAGTATCATGCTAGGATTGCATTGAACTGAGCATGTGGTTACTATGTGTGTTTGAAACAGAACGACCGTTATCTGTGATAGTCCTAGAGTCTTTGCTAGGGTCATAGGGTAGCCCAGCCTCATCGGGTGCCCTGAGTCGACCGAGTCGATATGAGTATGATTTGATAGCCTAGCACCATCGGGCATGAGATGTTATGATGTGGTGAGTTATGATGTTGAGCATGCTATGATTCCGTGGTCCGTGCACCACCACGATGAAATGGGTACCATACTGGCCAGGTCCGCTCATGAAAAAGGGGGCGGCGTAGGAGAGGGATATGCTACTTGGCATTGTCTTGGGCCCTTTACAGCTTTCTGCACATTATTATATCTGTCAAGCATGCTTATTTTATTTAAATCTTGTACTGCATTAGTCATCCTTTTATTAGGTATAGGTATGTTATATGGCCTCAGCGCGGTTAGAGGACCCACAGACGATTACCAGGCCTGACTTTGTGGATAGTGTTAGGTACCTATCCTTGCTTTCTCTTTGCTTCTATGGCGGGGATTTCCTTGGCGAATCGAAGAATCTGACTAAAACTCTAAGTTGGTAAATTGGTAATCACTCGCTTATGATATGATTTTTACCCGGCTCTGTCGTGGCACTTTGTATCCTAACTTTGCTTCCGCTTTACTTTCGTTTGAATTGATTTTCGCGACATAGTCTTAGGACAGGTTCAGGGTACCCAACAGCCCTTCGAAGTTTTAGGATTTGAAATCCCTCTTTTCTACTAATATTAAAATGAATTTGAAACATCGACCCATGCCTGGATTGCAAGATCCGAACAAGGGGTTTCATCCCTTGACAGGTAACCCGGAAATCATAATTCTGGGTCGTTACAGATAGAACATCCATCTCCCAACAAAAACAAGGTATACAAGTGAAAGATAAGAAAACAACAAGAATGAAACGATTACAGTCCGAGCAAGACAAGCATATTAAAACACATGGGAAGGCCTTCAAGCAGCACGCAGAAGGCAGAGGCCGAGGAAGCCACATTTGTCAGTCCACAGCGAGTAGCATCAAGAGCTGAAACGAGTAGCAACAGGCACACACCGGAGCTAGCACGCGACACCAGCAAATTGGAAAGGCAGGTAGTTGTAATTGGTAGGCCTTGTACATGCAAGTAGTTGTAACTGGTTGTTGAAATTGACGATGAGGATGATCAAAGGTCGAGGTTACGGAATGAAACCTGAGCTGGAGCACGCACCTGCAGACGAACAACGACATGCAAAACAAAGCAAAAGAAACCGCGACAACAAGAACAAAATTGTGGAGCCGCACCCGGAACATAGCTTGACAAAGGCAACTCCATGATATGGCCAGCTGAATCTCATAATGCCTAGTTGAGCCTAAATTGGTGTTGATAAACTACCCCGATTGAGGGCAATGATGTAGCATGACAGTGTCCGATCGATACAAAATAGCAAAAAACAAAAACGACATGTAACGAAAGAGCGAGCAGACCAAGCAACCGAAGAGCAGGGAGCAATTTATTGTAAACTGGATTTTTATTTGAAGGGAAGTATATTCCCAAATGCCATGTTTGAGGATTAAGTAGTTAAATTGTTGGTAAGCACCGAGATTAATCGAGTGATTGTAAGGGAGAGAAAGAAGCATTACATAGCGCGATAAAGACAAAACAAGCGGAGATGACACATTTGAGAAGTTGTGGACCAAGGGAAGCAAAGCAAAATGCTTTGACCCCCAAAACACCCACATGCCAAAAAGTAGATCGGAGAACATTGAAGCCAAATGAGCCGGTGAGGACATCGTGATCCATAGAGAGGGACCAAGAAGCTAGCCGCATCAGAACCCGAAGCGACACCACCCGTCCGGCCACCACCAGACAGTCCCATCCCTCAAAAAAGCCCAATCGAAAGGCCGATCAACACACCGTGGAGACGGATCAAGCCGAGAATGGAAAAATTCAAGTGGCGGTTGAAGAAAGTGTGTTGAAGAAAAACCAACGCAAAGGGTAAGGGTGGGTAGCGGGAAGGGCAAGTGGCGGTTGCAGGTGAGCGGAACGGTGAGCAGAGCGGTAGTCACTAGGGTTAGGTTGAGGCCGATTGGCCTCAATTATACACAAGTTCGAATTACAATTGGACACATGTACATTAGTTAGAAGGTTTTTTTTAAAAAAGATATAAAAAGAAGGGCAGTTACCTCTTCTTTCCCACCACCACCCACGTACATAATTTAAAAAAATAAACAAATTATAAATCTTCTCTTGTTCTTTTCATTTGGTGAAAAAAATATGATTCTATCTTCACACTTACTAATCCGATCAAATAATAGATTAATCAAATAAATTTAATATTAATTAATTAAAATATTTAAATTTGTTTGACTAAAATACATCAATCAATCATATTTCTATTTTTTTTAACAATATTAATCCTTAATTTTAAAAATATAAAAAATTTAAGCACATATTTAAAATATTAATAGTAATTTGAAATGTTAAATCTAAAGTAAGTTAATCATATTTCTAATTTTTTTTATAATATTAACAAATTAATCACATTTAAAATTTTTAATAGTAATCAATATCTAATGAATCATGGTCTCACCTTTATAATTAATTAATTTTTACTAATTGAATTAATTAATTATTTACCCAAAATATTTATTTGAAATTGAAAAGTTGTTATGATCCTTCAGAAATACAAATTTGCAAAAACCTTTATCATCTTTTATTTACAAAACTTTTATTTTAATTACCGATAATTATTTGTTCCACTAAAAGATAAAGGTTGTGTCGTTATTATTATTTTTATTTTATTATAATTGTCGTTGTTGTTCTTTTGACTTACTCATGGTTTTTTATCCTGTTATTCATAATGGTTCATATTTTTAAATTGACTCCTACAAATTTAGTTACTCCATAACTCCTACAAATTTAATTAATGTATGTTCTTCCTCTATTTATTTTTTTTTCCTTTTTTCATCGTCATTGTTTTAAATTTTGTGTTTACTAGTTAACAATTGATCGATATTTTTAATGTACATATATAAAATGAATGTTTTCAGAACACCCTTAAAAAGAAAACTACTCCAAGACTTCCTAACGACAAAGTTCAAAGGTACATAAAGAACTAGAGAATGATATATAATATGCAATTAATCAACTTCATATTAATCTACTAATCATACTACGAAATAAAACTCCCAAACATCTATATGTGTATAAAGTAACAATTTGCAGTTAAAAATATTTTATTTTATTTTAAAAAAATAAGTTACAAATTATTCTTAATTAGCAAAGACTATATTTTACAACTAAATATTTCTTTTGCCTAAAAATTCAATTTAAGAGGAAATTCTCCCTTTTCATAACAAAGGAAATTCAATTTATATACAACCAAAAGTTTATATCTATAAAAAAAAACTTTTCAATAAAAATGACCCGTTATTTTTAAAAATAAGTCAATATGTATTAACCAAAAATAACATTAGATAATAAACAAAACTATTTTTCTTTATTATTTTACCTAAATTAAAATATTAAATATGTTATCTTTGCTTAATTTTCTTATTTAGGTTTTTTTAAATAAGTAATTATTTAATTAGTCTAATATGTAATTTAATTAATACTTACTTGATAGTATGTTTTCTTAGCCTTATCCGGATTTCAACTAGAAGGTGAAATCTTAATTTTCATTTTCATTTTAATTAAGTAACAACATCGATAAACATAGCTATCAACTAACTAATTTTTTATTGTAATTTTATTTCTAAATTTCTTTGATTTAGGTTAATATCACGTCTCCATGGGAAGTTTGTTATAATTAACAACCAGTAAGATTCTGTAAATCAATTTTCATAAACTTTAATGATCTTTAAAAAAAATATCTTTTGTTTATTAACTATAAAGGGTTATTAATCATATTTTAAAATTTAAAATTAAATTATTCTTATTTTCTAGATAAACATCTTTTTTAAAGATTCACCAAAACCCATATTCTTATCTTTTAGTGAAAAATAATAATAAATGAATTTTTGCCTAAATTATTCAACGAATAGAGCTATCAATCTTGGATCGGAAAATCTAATAGGTTTTCTATAAACAATAACGCATATAACACTTAGGCATTACTCCTTATAGTATGCAAGAGGTTTTCTTTTACATGGTAAGCATAAAGTTTTCTATTATTTTCAACTTTTTCTTCTTACAACTATCGATTATGCTATTGCTTTTTTCTTAACTGTATTTTGAATTTGATTTCAATTTTTAAGTTATACGGGGTGAGTGAATGATTTCCATTTGCAATTTGTAATAGGCAGTACTCCTTAGAACATGCTCCCGTCTACAATCCAAGAAAGGCATTGCCACCGTCTAAACTCTTCAAACATCAACCCCATCACATCCAAAGGGTCTGCATATCCAACTTCGACATCAAATAAAGACAATTGGACTCCACCATCATTTTCCTTTTCTCTTTATTTCTAGAAGCTATCGAACCCGAAATGATGACATTTGCCTCCAAAATCTCAGTCATGTCTACCTACTACACTCTCGAAAACCCTAAAAAATGACTTCACCCCATCCCGCTCAAGCAACAATCCTGATCCCATAGCCATCGATCTTGCGTACAACTACATTGCAGTTTAGTTTATGATTCCTTGAATTGATGCATTTTATTTTTCTTTCTCACTTCTGTATTATATTTTGTATGAAGTAATTGTGATGAATTTGTTGATGATATATTTTCACACATCATTGTTTATCGAGCAAGACTTTTTATTTCTCTTAATGACTTCGATCTATAAACAATAATGCATATAATACTTAGAACCAATTTGTTGATGATATAAATTATTTGTTTAATTCTTAATAAATATTTTTTTAATGATTTTCTAAAAACAATAATGCATATAATACTTAGAACAAATTTTGATTCGAATTAAGTAGTATTTTAAGCTTAACATATTCCCAATTTTTGATAATCAATTATAAGTATAATGAAAGGATATTAAGACTAGAGTCACTTACATTTTGATGTGTTTTCACCACATCAGAATTTAAAATTGTAAAATATAAATCGATCAAATTTGATCCAAATTTATAATTTGTGATTATTAAAAAAGCGCATGCGTGTAAGACATATGCCAAGAGTCTCTTAAATTGTGATTAAAAGGATATTAATTTATAAAACCTAATCGTATAAAATATCCATCCGGTAAAAGTATTAGTACATAAATCGTAATATATTGGGCTCGCCTAGCATTTTTCGAATATGTAATCCACTTAACAAAGTATTTGGTTCTACCTTTCAGCTTATTATGATAAAAAAAAATTTAATGTTCAAAAGTAACCAATCAAGTTACAAAAAATTAGATGGTGAAAAAAAATATTTAAAACACTCCCTACATGATTAGTTCATGCAACTGTGTCTATCTAGAATGTTGAGGCATTAGCGTTTTGCCATATATACTATATACTGATATAATATAAGCATTATTTTTTCCAAATGAATATTATTTTGCTATATCATTTTTATATCATTACAATATTATAATATATCTAATATATAATGTAAATAAATTATGATAATCTCTTTTAACCAATGTAATATATTTTACAAATCCCGTGCGTAACGCACGAGTACTGTGCTAGTTATCATACTAAAGGAGAAGTCGCCTACGACATGTCACGACTTCTCCTTTAATGTAGGTATTTTAAATATTTTAAATTAGTAATTAATTGATTAAGTTATTTGCAAAATCCAATTAACATATTCATTTATTAAGGATAACAATGAATAACAAACCCGTTGATTGCAATCAATATCAATATATCAATATATCAATATCTATCTAATCTACTAAAATAGAGGCCGATGGCGCGACCTCACGGCCACGGAATTTTCTGGATTAAAGCGGGATTATTTTCGCCTGCGTGGCATTTTCTGAATTAAAGTGGTATTATATTTCTGGGCCACATCAATTAATAAAGGAATATAGTTAGCCAAAAACTTATCTTTTTACATAACCTATTCAATATAACCTTATAACTTATATTTTAATTAGGTTATGTGATTAAGATATTTATCCGTTTAACAAAATATAATTAACAAAGGCATGCATAACTTGAATGATGCAAATTAAAAACTTATCTTTCTAAATCAATGAAGAAATCTATATAAAGTATATAATAATCTATCTCATATTTTGTCAACTATTCTGCGTTTTAAATTGTCAGGTGAATTTTCTTCTAAGTTCTTTTTTTTATTAGGTAAGAATTCGATTGAAAATCCTAACGGATAGCATCTCAACGGATGAGATCTAAAAGATCTGGATGAGACTTCAGTGCCAACCCTTTAATAGGACGGCCAAGGTGTGCAACCTTGTCAGCCACCTTGTTACCCTCACGGGGCACATGGGAGAAGGAGATATCCCGAAAGGCATGCTACAGACCTTTGATATCTCCCATAATCAATTCAATTTCCCAAGGGCAATGGACTTTTGATTTAAGATTATTTATGACAATATGAGAATCCCCTTCGATAATGAGCTTTTGATATTTATTTTCCTTTGCAACAATAATTCCTTCTCTAAGAGCGATCGTCTCTGCCATAAGCGGGGAAATAGCACATAATTCCTTATAACCTAGTTTAATAGCATTCCCCACCCAGTTTCTTATTATAAATCCTGCACTAGCTCCTCCGGTTCCACTTATAGCTCCATCGAAATTTAATTTCAGATAACCATTCATTGGCTTCCTCCATTTAACATTCTTTATGCTTAGTTTACGACCCAAGGAAACTTTATAGACAGATGTCATTACTCCATCGTCTATTTCCTCCATTGCTACCCTTTTCCAATTTTCCATGACAGATTTCAAGAAAGATTGTACCTCTATTTGAGAAGGTTCCTTTAGGTTTCTAAAAGCTAATTTGTAACGACCCGAAATTTAAGTACCCGAATTAACCTCCATAAACCTACTTAGAAGGTAAATAAGGTTCGAAGTACTAGATTATCGGGGAACATTATAGGAGAAGTTTGATCTTCTCCCGTGAGCTTTGGATCTTACGACCTAGTACGAGTTGTTATTAGGTTCATTTAAGTGGAGGATTTAGTTGTCAAAAGATGGGGATTACGAACCCCGAAAAGATTGTAAGCCCGTTGGAGGCTTTACCTGTCCTAGACTATCACGAAAATGTTTCGAATAGAAATAGAAGCGGAAATCATAAATACAACAAAACGCCACGGCCACGCCGGGTCAAAACGATAAAACATATGAGCAAAAGGGTACGGATCTCAAGCGTCTCCCTCACTCTAATCGTCCAAAAGGTCTGTCCCGACAACCATCCACATAAGTAAGTCATATCGGGTAAGGGGTACTTGAATCTAAAAACAAGAAATAAATCGGGGTCAATCATCGGAAATATACACACTCAATGTCATATAAAGAGGCATACTTAAACTACATGAATGTTAAAATGTAACACATAAGCAAGTGTATAGATATATATAAATGCGAAATAAACACACAAGGGCCCGTATCATCATCATAATCATCATCATCATCATATCATAATATCTTCTCAAACGTACTCATCCTTCTCAAACATACTCATCCTTCTCAAACATACTCATTCTTTCTCATCATAAGCCTTTCATCATTTCATTCGTGTTCCATCGAGTATAAGTCATTTATTCAGATTTTAACGGCCGTCCTACCATAGACACATAGCATACATATGAATCGTTGGATTTACTAAGTTCATCCTATGTCATATTACCGGTTTATATTCCTAAACATGTTACAAGGTCGCGTGATGCATGAAAACTCTCGATAAGACAAAGAGTATCACATAAATCCATCATGAGTAAGTCCAGGGGACTTACCTGGAGTCCGGAGAAAAAGCAAGCAATAAAGTGCACAACCAAGAATCCAATCAACAAGAGCCTATTAATTTCATTAAGCTTTCATTAGGTGGTATTCTAATGCATGGTACCCAACCTAATAATCAACATACATCCACATGAGGTTCACGATTCTATAGATTACACACTTTGGTTAAGTGATCCGGACTTAACCAGTTATAATCTATATCGTATTATCACATAATCGATTTTCTTCTTATCGGATCATAAGCCAAGTTATGGGTATACTTCATTTCTGTAATTTATATGCTCTAAGTTTCGGTTATGCCATCACATATTTAACCATATTCTTAGCATTCCCTTAACCATGTTTTCTAACCGAGTCATTATAAACACTGGTTACTAAAATTATAATAACTCTTGATCCAACCGTTGGATCGCCCTAGTTTGTGAAAGAACGTTAGATAACATTCCCATGAACATCATATTAAGATTTCAGACGAATCAGACCGTTGGATTGGAATTAAAGTCCAAATTACAGAGGCACATATATCCATTTTGTTTCTTGACATTTGCTACAAAACGCAACCAAAAACACATAGAGGCTCCACTTCCTAAGCCCTTTCAAAGCACACAAGATCTATTCCTAGATATTGGGAGGCGGATGAGGGATTACGTTTGAAGAATCCCACACAAACGACTCAAGAACACCCTCGGGAGTCCTTCGGAACACCTTTCAAACACCTTGCCATTTTGTCACAAAAAAATCCCAAAACATGATTTAGATTCTTACTCAAAATTGAATAAAATGAGTTAAAACACATGTTGGAACTCAGTTTTGGAAGAAAGGAAGGGTTCTTACCAAGAAATCAAGTCAAACTCTCAAGACCCTTCAAAAACAGTTTTCTGCAGCTCCAAAGATGGACGATTTTGGATGGGCAAACGACCTTGGATTTTTGTGTTTGAGATATGTACGGAAATCTGGATTCAAGACGGATCCATGGCCACCGAGGTTTCTCAATTTGGATGAGTATGGAGGGAGTTATGCTATTTCTTGTGAAGGCTGTCCAAAATGGACCTAAAATGGAGCAAGTCTCTCCTTCTCTCTCTCTCTCTCTCCTCTCAAGTGACGGTGGGGCTTCTCTGGATGAGCTCCACATGACTGTTGGGTTCAGGCTTATAGAGGAGAGGGGTGGTTGGCTTCATGAGTCAAAGCATGGGTTTGATGGGAAGGAAGTGATGGGAGTGGTTGAATGTCTACATTCACAAGCAAGCCACAAGTCAAGGGTTTGGTGGCTCAATGTTAGACAATTTGGGTGGATGACCTCTTTAACATAATGTAAACTCCGAGCTCGCGAAGCGTTAAAATCCGTTACGTTTATAAGATACGAGAAAATTTGCTTGGGTATATTTTTCCCCATCATTGAATCCATGTAAAGCTAGGCATAAATTTTATAAGATACGAGAAAATTTTTAAATTTCCCCATCATCGGATTACCCTACGGATATCTTATAAATATTAATTAAATTCCGGTCTTTACATAATTGGTTTTTGTAAGACCAGATACACCACCATTTTATTGCCATTTCTTCCTTTTCTTTTTTATTCAAGCACTGACCTAGACTTTCCATTATAGTATTGTCGTTCCTATTTTGATAAGAGAGGTTGTTGATCACTTCTGCACATTTTCCAGTTTTTATGAGTGGGCTTTGTTCAAAAGGACAATTTGTGAATAGGTGGACCTCATCTTCCCCATACGAATTACAGAAACCACAAACATTCGGAATCGATGCTCCTCTTTTGCTTAATCTATCCCTAGTAGGTAATCCATTCTGAGAAATTTTTCAGAGAAAGTTCTTGATTTTAGGCAACGTGTTCACCTTCCAGATCCAATTACATGGGTTGTCATCAAAAGCCTCGTTGTTTGATAAGAGATTGATAACACTAGATGTCGTAAACCATCCTTGTTTATCCATCCTCTAATACAACCGGTCCGACATCTGGTGGATAGGAAGAGGTATATCAATTATTCGTTTTACCCAATCAGAATCCAGAACTTCTTCTAGTTTTTCTTCCCACCATTTCCCATTGAATATGAAACTGCTAACACGGACATCCTCATCAGTAATCTATGTGGAATTAACCATAGTAATGAGTGGTTTTAATGAAATCCAAGGGTCATTCCAAAACCTAACAGTTCTACCATTCCCGATAGACCAAATTAGTCCGTCTTTAAATTTATCGATTAGTGAAGCAGCATTTCTCCATTGCCAAGAGGAGTTTTTAACCCTTTCATAATTTAAGATGTCATTTTCTCGTAAATACTTATGCCGAATAATTTTTACCCATATATTATCTGGTTCTACAAGAGTTTTCCAAAGTAATTTCATTTGGAGTGCCTCATTCATCACCCGAGATTTTCTAATAACCAACCCACCTTTCCTCTTTGGTTTACATATTTTATCCCAGCTTATAAGCGGTTTATATTGAAGATCTTTATTCCAGAAAAAATTCCTATTTATTTGGTCCAATTCATTATGCAAGGATGATGGGAGCAAAAACTCTGCATTGCATACAACGGTTTAGCGGTTAAATTGGAGTTAATGAGAATTGATCTACCTTGTTGAGAAAGGGAGTTTGCTTTCCATTTTGCTAATTGATTTTTAGTTTTACTTATTACATCTTCAAAAGTCGTTCTGTTGACTCTTCCATTAATAATGGGACACCCTAGGTATTTTTCAAGTACCCTTGTATGAGGAGTTTGTAAAGAGTTTTGTAGTAGCTGAATTCTTGAGTTGGGAACACCCCATGTTGTCTGAAAAGTTGATTTATGAAAATTCGCCTTTTGCCCTGACAGTTTACAATATTCATCTATTATTTCTTTAACTTTCTGACTGGCGCTCAACGATGCTTTAGCGAAAATGATAATATCCTCTGCAAAGGCAAGAAAAGGAACCCGGGGGCCATTATGCCCAAAGTTAAATCCTATTTTACTCATTGGCATTAAGGATTCTTGATGTAATCTTCTTGCTAGAACTTCCGCTCCCATAATAAATATGAATGGGGAAATAGGGTCACCTTGACGAATTCCCCTAGAAGGGACAAACAGCTTCGTAGGGGAGCTATTCACAAGGACTAAGAAGGAGACTGTCGAGATACATTCTTTGATCCAACCAACGAAAGTTGGGTACTTGGGTGGAAGCCAAATCTTTGCAATACTTCTATCGCAAAGTCCCAATTTAAGCGATCATAAGCTTTTTCTATATCAAGTTTGATAGCCATCCAACCTTCTACCCCCTTTCGTGTTTTAAAAGAATGAAAAATTTCATGAGCTATCAAAACATTATCCTGAATAGCTCTATCTGCTACAAATGCTCCTTGCAGGGGATGAATTATTTTCCCTATAACCTTTTTTAGTCTTTCTGTAAGTATTTTTTTATATAATTTTATAAAGAGTTGTACACAAACTAATTGGCCTGTAGTTACTGGTTGTACTAGGGTTATCTACCTTAGGAAGTAATGAGATAAATGTATGATTTATTTGTTGGAGAATCCTTCCAGAAAGAAAGAAACTTTTCACTTCTCTAATTACGGATGGACCCACAATGTCCCAGAAGTACTTATAAAATTCTGCAGAAAATCCATCGGGCCCCGGGGACTTATTTCTTCCCAAACTAAACACCGCATTTTTCACTTCACTATTGAGGACAGGTTTAATGAGTTCACAATTGTCGTCATCGCTTATTTCTGGTGTTATCAACTCTAACTGGCTACTCCCCACAAAATGGTTGCTACTTTCTTTCCTAAAACGTATTTCAAAGTTATGCTGAATCTCGTTTTTGATGTTTTCTTCACCTATTATTTGAGTACCATCTTCGGATGTAGTATGTCTAATTACTTTTCTGTTTCTTCGCCCATATGCTATTTTGTGAAAATACCCTGAATTAGTATCTGCTAGTTTTATATGTTTGGTTTTCGCCCTTTGGCTCCAATATGTTTTATGAAATTTTATTAAAGCTTCTTTTTTCCTTAATAAATTTCTTTGTTTTGATGTTGTGATAGCATAAGATCCGTGACTAAGATTTCCTTGAATGAGAATAAGTTCTTCTTCTACCTCCCTTAATTGTCTAAAAATATTCCCAAAAGTATTCTGATTCCAAGCTTTAATTTTTGCTTTCAGAACCTTAGTTTTGAAGACTAATTGATACATCGCAGAACCTCCACATTTAGCTCGCCACGCTTGTTTGACTATATTTCTCAAATCTTTTCTTTTTAACCACGTGTTCTCAAATTTAAATGGGGCAGCCGGAGGAATGTTTCCTACACTAAGATTTATAGTAATTGGACAATGATCGGAGGACGAGAACACATGATGGGTAATGTGAATACTCGGAAATTGTACAAGGATCTCATTTTGGACTAGAACTCTATCAAGTCGTCCATGAATGTTATCAGGTTCATCTTTCTTTTTTCTCCATGTAAATCGATTCCCAATAAATGGGAGATCAACAAGTTCGCATTTGTCTTTAACTTCCGCTAATCGTTGAAGTCTCCCTAGGGAAACTTGTGCACCACCAACCTTATCCTCACTTGAGACTATATCGTTCAAATCCCCCACCATAAAGCTCGGGAGATTGGAACAAGTTATTTTATCAATGATTTATCCCTAGAAAAGAGGTTTATCTCGATCTTGTGCAGGAGCATAAACAAACAAAATTTGACACCGAAAGTTTAGATCCGAGTTAGAATATATAACACATATGTGGCGTTGACTATGGTGGTTTATTGTAATAGTTTCATGGGTGAGTAATTGAGATTTTCACATTACCCCTATACCTCTAGATTTGCCTATCGCAGGCACCCAATATGCTTCATCAAAACCTGCTGATTGCCACATTTTATCTTCCGGAACTTTATCCGATTTAGTTTCCATTATCACCATCACTTGTATTCTCTGAATATTACAGAAGGTACCAAGTTCTGCCCAAAAATTTGGTCTTCCCATCCCTCTTACATTCCAAGAGCCAACTTTCATTTCACTTTTTGATGATCCCTTTCACTAATAATTTTTAGTTGCTGAAGAAGAATCAGGATTAGTTGCCAAGCTAGGATACACTTTCTCATACAGAAACCTACCTTTTGGCCATAAAAAACGATTTTGTACTAAAAATCAACACGCCTAACACTTCCTACTCTATTAATGATAATGCGATCAATGTCATTTAGCCGTTTCTCATATTCTCTGCAAACCTTTATACTTGATGTGAGAGTTATGAACATATTATTCCTTAAACTATTGTCAGAAGAGTAAGCCCCAATCAAATTAATATGCCAGCTTAAAAATTCTTTACTCATAAGTTTTTGGCAATCAGTAGGTTGGTAATCCATTCCAATGAGAGTGCATTTTCCTAATTCATTCGGTTTGAGCGAAGGTTGTTTTTTAAATGGTTGGAAGTAAATGTTTGATTCACAACAAGAGCCAACAAACACGGCACTCTCATTAGTCCTGCACGGCTTACATATAAAACTCGACCGAAATACACCGGTCGAGACAATTACATGAATGGCAGAGCCTACATTAAGCAAACTGGCTATTATACCAAACTGATTATATAAAGGCATAATAAGTAGGGAATGCATGTTTCTAGTGTTCATAAGTGAACCATCACTAGATATTACACTAACCACATCAGCTGGGAAAACGAGATAGGTTGTCCATGAGAGAGACAAAGGGTTTTACAATTAGGCTTCGCTGTCAGAATTTCAGCATAAGTGAAACACCTACTCACAAACAAAGCAAGTTTTTTATTCATACCTTTGTCACAAAACAGCCATGAAGGCAGCACATAACTTTCGTGCAATACACAATTTAGGCAAGTAGACCACACGGCAGATTGTTGATTCTCAAAATTCCTGAACACAAGCCAACAACACTACTTAGTGGGTTTGTATTTTGAAAGTTTCTTCCTTAACAATATGTAGTATAGAGTAGTACTGCATACAATGAACATATTGCACCATCTAGTTCTAATGCAATAAATATGCCTTTTCCTGAACAGAAGAGCACACAACACATAGCTAGAACTAAAGGATTCATTCAACAAAACTTGCCATATGTTACAAGCGAAGAATTGTTTCTCAGTATAGTTACATGAGCCCTTTCGCGGGGTGTCTTGTGAGACGGCACATTTCGTGACATCCACAACCACGAGCATAGTTACGTAAGGCCTTTCGAGGGGTTTGGGGCCCTTTCGGGGGGTGTTCGATAGGGACTCGGGTAAGGAGATCCCTATGGGATTAACCAAAGCAATTTTAGATAGTAAATAGTACACAACACATGATTTTTTCCAACACATAAATATAAACATTACCAAAACAGAGGAAATGATGTGTTTTTGTATATGTATCATTAAAGGGTTGTTAATCGGTGCCATGGTGCCACAATGAAATATTTGGCAAGGAAAGTACGTGATCTGCCAACTAGATTTATATAAAGAATGAAGATACAAAGAGCTAATCATGCCATATATTTAGAGGCGATTCCCATCCAAACCGCAAGTATATACAATCATTTTTTTATTCAATAACATATAGTTAACAATCTGATTATCACTTCCATTCCAAATGATATTGTACCTAAGGTCAAGCTGTACTAAAACTAACAACATATTCCACAAGAGGTTCTCCATAGTGCAAAGCATATCAGAGCTATCAATAATTTCCGTACTAGGCTGACACCAACCTAGTTGTCTAATCCATTCTCTTAGACTCCACCAAACATAGTTGAAGACAAACCTTATTTGTTTGGCAAACAACTCTTTCCGCTGAGACAAAGAAGAGACAAATTCGCCCGAGTCTCAGAAACCGAAGTTTGATTAAAAAAACAAAGAGTTCCATTCCTCGAGCTGCACCGACTTACGCATCACCCTCAGTGATGCACAAGGGGAAGCAAAGGAGGAGGGTTGAGTATCGATACATGTACCAGAAAAGAAACAACCAGTAGATAATAGCACAAATGAGAAAAGATGCTCAATAAGGGGCTTCTCAAAATCATTTTATAAAAGAGCTTCCTTTAATCCTGGGGGATCTTCGATTCGAAAGCCTGATTCATCATTATAAGTAGATATTAGGAGAGAGAGTGCACATGCAAAAATGAGACTGGTGATCCCGTAACTATGTCATGAGGGGTGAAAATATCCAGTCTAGATGGCTGATTGAGAGGGTCCAAGCATAGATAAATGAGTGTTTGCCAAGGGAGAAGTATAATCTCCATACTTGACTAAGAGTTAAGATTTAAAAATTTCCAGGTAAATAGACCATCTACGCACCACACAAATGAAAAAGACATTGGATTCATATAATGGAAAGAGAGAAATTTCTCTTACCGATCTCAGCAGTTGTGTGCCATTGTTTCTTAGCAACATCCGAGAGGAAGGACTCCTCATCAAGTTTGTTATCTTCAATTTTTATGAAGCCCGTGAAATTTTTTAACACATCCTTGCTCTTCTTGGTTTTCCTGTCCCCGTCATTGAGATTCGAAGATCCCTCGGGAGGTTTTTCCTCGTTAGAGGGTTTGGGGCCCTTTCGGGGGTATTCGATAGGGGCTCAAATGATGAGACCCCTATGTGTTTCATTTCCCTGGCCTTGTCTGAGTCATCCATTTCAAACAAACACAAACAAAAACTATTATTGAGGAGAGATAAGAGAATAGTGTAAAAACTAGATGAGAAGAGAAGATCGTTGTGCTCAGATCGAGACCTCAAACCCGTATTTATAGATGGAAGAAAGAAACGCAAAGGGGAGAGGTATGAGTGAACGAAGAACATACCAAATCACTACAGATCTGGCAAGTCAAAGTAGCGAAAATCAGACGGCAGTCCACACGAGCAGAGAGAAATGCCAACCGTTGCCAGAAATCCCAAAGTAGACGGTCTATTAGGGTTCGGGTTAGGCCAAGGAGAGGGCCTAAACCGCCCTTGGAGTCGTCCATCCATAACCAAAATCACCAAGAACCCATGAAAGATGGACTTTTCGAACTGATTAGGTTCAAAGATGAACCACAAAAGTGACCCCCAAATCGATTTGATAACAGATAGAACTATCCAATCGCCCACCCAGACACTTGAAAGAGGTCCGGTAGAGAATTGATGGTATAGGAAGGGGTAGTCAACACTATTTTTAGATCGGATGCTAATAGATGAGGAAACTCCATTACGAATTTGGTCTCGTGAATGTTGGATTTCTAGGTTTTTCAGAGGGAGGATGAACAAGGAAGGGATTTCTTCAGGGGAGGGTTGACAAAGCGCGTGACAACGTGTTCTCTCTATCCATCGAGGGTTTTTTAGCGTCGAGGGTTCTTCTATGTTCTAACAATATATCCACCGGATGCTTGCTTGATCCGAACCCCGAATTTGCAAGAAGAACAAGAGGATGTCCAATCTCCCTTTAATTCTTCGGATTCGGTTTCGTTTCGAAATGCATTTTGAATTTAGGTTCCGATCGTTGTGCTCTGCCGATTCATTAATTATGTTGATTATTAAAAAATTGGGACAGATCATGGTAATATTTTTAACCACTTCAAAATTTTCAATTAATTAATATAATATAGTAATATATGTTGATGATAAGATTTTACCAAATTTTCATATGGTCCCACTTAAATATTATAGAAGATAAAATTTTACCCAATTTCATTAGATATTTTTTTTAAGATTGATATCCAAATTAGTTGTAACGGCCCAGAATTATGATTTGCGGGTTACGTTTCTAGGGATAAAACCCCTTGTTCGGATCTTGCAATCCAGGTATGGGTCGAGGTTTCAAACACATTTTAAGATTAGTAGAAAGTGGGATTTCAAACCCTAAAAACCTGGAAGGGCCGTTGGGTACCCTTAACCTGTCCTAAGACTATGTCGTGGAATCCATTTCAAATGGAAGTAAAGCGAAAGCAACTTAAAGATACAAGTGCCACGGCAGAGCCGGTCCAAACCAAATCACGAGTGGGTAATTACCATTTTACTAAGTTAGGATATTAGCCAGATTCTTCGATTCGCCAAAAGGAAGCCCCGTCATATAGACATCGAGCACTCAAAATCTGCAGAAAATACCTTTAAAAAAAGAACAGGGAAAGGAGTCAAATCGATCCACTCATGCGGGAGCGGCAGTCCTCGCTGAGGCCACATAGTATGTGCTATACCTAATAAAGATGCTCTAATGCAGTACGAAAGTCAATCACACTAGCATGCTCCTAGTTATAATAATGAGTAAAAATATTGTAAAGGGCCCAAGACAACGCCAAGTGACATATACTTCTCCTACCTTTGCACCCCTTTCCGTTAGTGCAGAGACTGGCCAGTTCGGTGCTATAGCATAGCAATTTCCTCGTGGTGGTGCACAAACCACAACATCATCATATCATATCATCTCATCGCTTGCCCGATGGTGCTGGGCTATCAAATCATGCTCATATAGACTAGATTGACTCAGGGCACCCGATGAGGCTGGGCGACCCTATGACCTTAGCAAAGACTCTAGGACTAACACAGATAACGACCGTTCTGTTTCAAACACACATAGTAATCACATGCTCGGTTCAATGCAATCCTAGCATGATACTGCATGGCATGCTTTTATGCATATGCAACACCTAACATAAAATGCAACAACAAGCATGAATTTCCAACCTGAGTAAGCCCCCTAGGGAACTTACCTGAAGATGCAGAACAGCAAGATAACACAAGCAAGGGCCCAAATGCAAGTCCAAAGCAATCCAAAAGCAATACACGCCTATCATCAAGTCATTTTCATAAGCCACCGGACCAACATTCATACATACGAAACTCAATTTCTTAACATACTCAAAACCAACCGATAGTAAAACCATTTTCCAAAACCTTTCCAATACGATCCACATCAACCAAAATCATTTACTTCCAATCAACCCCATTGATGAAATCATACCAACCATATTTTCCAAACTCTTAAATCACAATTTAAGTCAACTCAGAAAATCAATTAATTCTTTTAAAATCATACTTAGCCAAATCCCGGCATTAAATATCTAAACCTTAAAACCAACCTCTCAAAATCATATTATAGAATTAATTCCGGCATTTTAGTTTTCCGACACAAATCCTTAAAAGACATTCCTTGAAACTTAGAAACTCTTTTTTAAATAACTTACTCAATAATACTTAAATAAGGTATCAAAATTAAATCCTCTTCACAAATCTAAGCTATAATTCCAAGTCAATAAAATATTTAACAAAACAATATAATAGTAAGACTCAACCCAGCAAGGCCCAAACTAGGAAAGAAAATAGGTCCAAATACTTCTTAAATTTTTGGATCCAATAAGGACCCAACCCAAACCTGATTTTGTCTTTAAAAGGAAACCAAACCGGTTTTGTTAAATAATCCCATGAACCGGATCAACAAAGAAAAGAAAATCAAACCCCAACCGTTATTGCTCATTGTCTTCAACCACTGCTAGAAATCGGAGGAAAGAAAAGGAGGAGAAGGAAGCTGGCCAGAAACGCCCCTTCTCCGACCACCCAACCCGACAATAAGGGCACGGATTTTAACAAGAAAGGAGGGGAAAGAGGGGTTCTCACCATGAGTTCTTCAATCCCGGAAATCGATCGATTTCGCCTCGCCGGGATGGAGTACCGCCGGAGATAACCTAAGGAGTGTAGAAGGAGATTAAAGTTCCTTTTTTAAGCTAATTGGATGCGAAAGGAAGTGAAAGGAGGGAAAACCCGGCCGTCTCCCTCATGTGCTCGGTTCGATCGGAAAAAGAGGAAGGAGAAGAGTCTCACCGGCGACCTGGGCGCGTCGGCTTTAAGGAAGACGATGGGGATGCTGCTGCTCCTGCTCGACTCGGAGGAAGGAGCTGTCGAGGTGCTCGGCCAGTCCCAACCTCCTTCTGACATTGAAAATAGGGGAGAAGGAATGGAATAGGCGGCGTCGGTGGCTCTGGACAGCGCCTGGGTGCTCAGGAGGCGTTGCGCTGCTGGGCACACAAGAAGGAAGAAGAACGTGGCGGACTCTGGGCTGCAAAGAAGGTGAATGCCGAGTGCAGATTTCCAAGGGGAAAGAGAACCCAAGGTTGTGTTTGACAAGGGGGAGAAGAGGAAGGATATGGGGTTTATGGTTGAATGTGTGTGGGCATGGGACTCTCTCTTGAAATCAGAAAAGGGGAAGAGAAGGGATGTGGCAGGCTGCTCTCTTGGGGAAACAGACGATGCAAGGGAGGATGGCTGGCTCTTGAATCTTTTGGATAAGAAGAAGGGAAGGAGACAAGAATGGATGAGCTGTAATCTTGTGGCAGGCTGGCTGGTCACAAGGCACCAAGAGAGGGCTGTTTGAAATTAGAAAAGGAGGAGAGGCATCTTATGTTGCTAAAACGTAAATGGTGAGAGAAGCTCAGTTTTTTTTTGAGTCAAATTGGGAGGGGGAGGATGAAGACAAAAAGGAAAGGAGTGGTCACATGCTTCATATTCAAAATACCCGAATAAAATATTTTGAAACCCGCTCTCTGACCTTATCCGACCCAACTCAAAATGATTTTCAAAATTTCAAATCCGAGTTTAATAATGACACCAAATATTGTCCTCAATTTTCACAAAAGCAAGCGGGATAAAACATATTTTAAGTTTTTAACTAAATATTGCCCGGAACTCGTTTCGAGATATTCAGAATAAACCAATAGTTCGAGGAAAAAATTTCCAAACCTTCCGAATTTTAGAAGTCGAAATGATTATAAATCACTATTTTAATAATTTTAATATTATAAAACTTCCCGGTCTTTACATCATCCACCTCTAAAAACAAGTCTCGTCCCCGAGACTAAAATCACTCTAAAACAAGGGAATGAAGTTTGAAATTGGTGAGTCCAAGGATCATCCCATTGATCCCGTAAGCATCTCATAGGGCCCGTATGAGATTCTCACATTATCTTCGGCGTGATCATGATATCCCTAATTGGTCGTAGCAAGTATGCGATATCGGCCCCTATCTCACCTTTAACCGACCTTTTAGTTATATCATAACTCGAAAGCAACTATAGCGCCCCTACTAGATGTTAGCAAGCATTCTATATGCGCCCCTATAAAATGCTTATATCCACTTCGTGAGGCGTTATAATATAAGCACGGGTTGAAAAGTTTCAAAAGGGATTCCGCAATTGAAAAAGATTAGCCTCAAAGTTGTTGAAATTCTCGATAACGTTTATTATTTTACAATCTAATTAGTTGGTCTTGTTCAAAACCACTCAAAATCTATAAATCTGATGTTTAGCCAAGCATTTTACACCAAGAACAAGTCCAATCCCTTCAAATCCAGATTTCGTCAAAATCTTCCGAAAACTAAATCAGTTTCCCGCATAACAATCAATCAAATTTAGAAGCTCGGAGGTGGAATCATCCACCTCTAAGGGCTAATCTCATATTCTCTTCCTAGTTTCCAGAATCATTCAATCATCATTCTCAACTCAACATGAACAAAATAAATCGAATAATCAACTCATAATATCATCAGTCCCCTCTCATATGGTAGATCTCAACATCAATCATGATAATCTCAACCGCATAACATGTTTTCCCATAGCATAAATCATACCATTCTTTCAAAACACGTCAAAAGCAATAACAAAATCTCAGCATCATATCACGAGTTTTAAAGTATATCTATATCATACTGAAGGCATCATAAGTGTATAATCAAATTCTCATAACTTATCACGCAAGCAAACATGTCAGGAGATCAATGGGTTAGGTGCTATGGAGTTAGTACGTCAGTACACATCAAATCTCACGATCGCATATCAACAACGCAATACAAGTAGAACCCGTCATAATAGGGTTTTTTCACTTAATGAACAAATAACTCACGTAATCATCTTATCAACCTATCCGAATTCTATTCCGCATTGCCATAACAGATTTAGCATGTCAATTCAAATATTAGGATGGTAAAGGTAGTCATAGCAGAATCTCATCATAAGGTCAACAGACTAATACTAATTGTTAACACATTAACTCACAAGGTTATGCCATTTAAGCTTCAGTAAAAGGAAAGATTTAACCATATACCAAGCATCAAAGTGCTAACACACTCACAAAACATCATTTCAACTCCTAACAATACCATATAACGATCATTTAGTCATCAGGGAGACATGCACCATTATCTCATATATACAAATCATATCCATACTTCAAGTCATATTCATTATTTATATAATCGATAATCATGCTAGTCAACCATATAATACATCATCATGCTTACTACAACATAATAAAACATCATGCTTCCACATAACATCACATCATTATCTCATAGTTCATACTGATCATTACTTCATATATCATATCACAACACGTCCCAACATGTTTCTAAAACAACATAACAAGATATCAAAACAGTAATATATCATGGTAACACTTGTCATTACCAACTAGATTTTAATATTGCATATCAACATGTAATTTCATATCAGGTTTATCATGGTCGTTATCTAACACCATGCCTGCAGATATAAATAAATCACATAATCAAGACAATCATCACATCATACCAGTCAAAATAAAACACAACCACTCGCCCATCTCCAATCACAAGCCAAAACTAATCCTTTTCTAGACTCGCCAACGTCAACTCAGACAAAAATTCCCCAAAGAATCCCAATTCATCTCGATGCTCAAATCTCGCCCCTCCTTCCGCCAAGCACTTACAACACCATCCACCTCTAAGAATCCAACTCCTATCTCTAACTTCATACTCAAGTACCCTCTAATACCATGTCCTTAATATTCATGAGCCCTTCCTTACACTTCTCGTACTACCCGAAGCATTACCCACATCACCTAGAAGCTCATCAGAACCACCAACATTGCCTACCATAAATCCCAAAGCTCAGTCAGTCTTACCTAAGCCAACATCCCTCCCTCGCGATTCACCTCCTAATACCATCGATCATCCCAACCGCCTACAATTCTTTTACCACTCATCAACCACTCCACAAGAGAACCCTCACCCACAAGTTTAAAGAAGAAGCAATCATGGACATTATTACACATAAGGACTACATCTTATCAACAAGCATTTATGACAATAGCATCATTAGTTCATCTTCAAACATTGCAACTGCATCAATAAGCCTCGATTCTTGTCATGCTCAATAGTTATTGCAAATCATCATATATGAACATAATCAAATCAAGCTAACATGTTGCATTATAACCTTATCAAGTACAATCCAGGCTTCTTAGCATATGTAGTGTACATTTTTACAGGCAAAGGAATTCAAATCACGCTTAGCAACTTAGAGTAGCAACACGTCAAGATATCATGGTACATGAGATCTATAAGTCATCAAATCATATCATCATAGGCAACAGGCAATCAGGAAACAGTCATCATCAAGTCAACACATCAATACGTAAATCTCATCGCTAGGTCAGTGCAATATCGTCGTCAACAAATTCAATAGGGTTAGCAATTCGAACGGAGAACAGTCCCGCTTGCAAGTCATCTATTACACAGTAACCTTAATTCTCGATGCGTGCCCGTTCCGCCGACATCATAGATCCTGAGGCTTGTGGGTTATGGGCCCACGCTTCCGCTGCGCTGCTCTATCGCTATCTAACTTTTCGTTCCCTCTTCCACGTGGTCGCTCACCCAATGTATCGCGCAAGAGTCCAAGTTAGCAGAGATAGGGGAGGGACAAGAAAAGACAACCCAAATTCCTTTCGGGGACAAACACGGACCACGACTAAAGACGACAATACTAAAGACAAGACCCTGACCCGAGAATAGAAACAACGTACGCCCTTATGGAGGTCTTTTAGGTTGCAATTATGACAAGTAGACACAAATTCATCGTGGGGCATATCAATCATTTTAATCCACACTAACATGTACCTATCTCGAGGAGCACGACATACGTATTCATTTCAAAAAGACATATTCGAGTGCTACACGGATGCATGCGGGACAAGATAGTAGTCCATTATCCATGAAAGTAGATATGCCTAGCAACTTAAGAAAGATATGCGGGATTTAATTGGCATCACAATTATCAAATATATGAACAATGCATGAGCTTAGTGTATGCATCATACGAGAACATATAGGAGCAACATAGTAACTATCTCATCTAACACAATGATCATATTATAGGTCAAGTATGACACATAATCATATGACGAGATACATTTAGAAAACATGGGTCCTACATGGTACTAGCGATACATGATATGATACAAGCATAGTCAAGAGCCATTAAGAGGAGTTCAACATAATATTCACGAAACATGATGCATCATCAAAAGTAACAAGAAGGACATCACGGGTGAGATTATAATCATGCCAACAACGAACCATCATAGAGCACATATATGGTACAATAGTCATCACATCATAGAACAACATGATCATTTAACGAGTCATATTGGTAATCATAAGCCCTATAGGACACTACTGGCACTTATCGAACATGAATACAATCAAGATAATGCGGTCAGATTCATCCTAGCATTCAGGTGTCATGCGTGTGCGAAAACATAATATAATGTGGTGTGTGATCATGCGAGGTGCCAAGTCATATGTTCATACAAGCACGAGGTTATAACACAGAGTAAATGAGGAAACACTACTGAGCGGTGACATGTAAGCATGCTAGGATGGACCATCATGGAAGCGAATCGATCATCGAATTCAACGTCAACCTAATTAGGATGGGTAGAACAATCTAAGATGATAGGAAAATGGGAGAGGATCACACTATCAGGGACCTAACTCAAGAGAAAATCCGCAATAAGGTAGGCAAGATATAAATTCACAAAAGTCACAATTAAGGATCCCACATGATGTTAAAGGCTTATCATAACATACGATACATGCATGCAACTAATCATGGCGACACATAAGAAATCAATTCTATCACGTTCCAACAATATAGAACATGTGGAAGGTTTTACGATGTATAACACGAGTTTAAGTAATGGCAATATGACTAGAATACGGGGACATGAGCTCAAATCAACACATACTAAGATAAAACATGCAATTCTCAAGACTCAATTATACTACATATTCTCCATCCAACGCAAGTAATCACACAACAATAAAAATTGCAAAACAACCAACGTTAATTAATCTGACGAATACAGAACATATGGGCATACTATAGATTCTTGTCACAAAAGGATAATGAGCATTGACACGTCAGCACCCAGCATGCTAAGGCAATCATCTACAAGCATTCATACAAAGGGGAGTTGATCACACTATCATAAACCTAATCAAAAGGGAAATAACGATCATGTAGGTTCTCATCATAAGGTTCATCCTTCCAATCAATCATGATAGAAGGCAAGACACAACTCGAGACTTAAGAAATATAATCAATCACATATGTAATAGCACGAGCAGTCTGTACTAATGGTCATTCGTAAGGTATATGCAGGAGGCTATTAGATCATGTCATGCAACTCAGAGAGAGTCATCATTACAACCGTACAGAGATCCCTAAGGGCAACCATTGACTTTTCCCAACCGACTCATCACCCCTCTTTCCCGTGGGACTCCAGTATGACTCTTCATGGTAAAAAGGCACTGGTTGATCATCATAAAAATAAGAAAAGATAGCCCCGTAAACAGCTTGTGTGGAACAACCCCTTCCACTATGTTAACTCCTTGACGGTTCTATCTAGCATTTTCCTGGACGTCAGTGTCTTCCATGATTGATATGCCCCACGTGAATTTGTGTCTACTTGTCATAATTGCAACCTAAGAGACCTCCATAAGGGCGTACATGATATGATACAAGCATAGTCAAGAGCCATTAAGAGGAGTTCAACATAATATTCACGAAACATGATGCATCATCAAAAGTAACAAGAAGGACATCACGGGTGAGATTATAATCATGCCAACAACGAACCATCATAGAGCACATATATGGTACAATAGTCATCACATCATAGAACAACATGATCATTTAACGAGTCATATTGGGAATCATAAGCCCTACAGGACACTACTGGCACTTATCGAACATGAATACAATCAAGATAATGCAGTCAGATTCATCCTAGCCTTCAGGTGTCATGCGTGTGCGAAAACATAATATAATGTGGCGTGTGATGATGCGAGGTGCCAAGTCATATGTTCATACAAGCACGAGGTTATAACACAGAGTAAATGAGGAAACACTACTGAGCGGTGACATGTAAGCATGCTAGGATAGACCATCATGGAAGCGAATCGATCATCGAATTCAACGTCAACCTAATTAGGATGGGTAGAACAATCTAAGATGATAGGAAAAGGGGAGAGGATCACACTATCATGGACCTGGCTCAAGAGAAAATCCGCAATAAGGTAGGCAAGATATAAATTCACAAAAGTCACAATTAAGGATCCCACATGATGCTAAAGGCTTATCATAACATACGATACATGCATGCAACTAATCATGGCAACACATAAGAAATCAATTCTATCACGTTCCAACAATATAGAACATGAGGAAGGTTTTACGATGTATAACACGAGTTTAAGTAATGGCAATATGACTAGAATACGGGGACATGAGCTCAAATCAACACATACTAAGATAAAACATGCAATTCTTAAGACTCAATTATACCACATATTCTCCATCCAACGCAAATAATCACACAACAATACAAATTGCAAAATAACCAACGTTAAATAATCTGACGAATACAGAACATATGGGCATACTATAGATTCTTGTCACAAAAGGATAATAAGCATTGACACGTCAGCACCCAGCATGCTAAGGCAATCATCTACAAGCATTCATACAAAGGGGAGTTGATCACACTATGATAAACCTAATCAAAAGGGAAATAGCGATCATGTAGGTTCTCATCATAAGGTTCATCCTTCCAATCAATCATGATAGAAGGCAAGACACAACACGAGACTTAAGCAATATAATCAATCACATATGTAATAGCACGAGCATTCTGTACTAATGGTCATTCGCAAGGTATATGCAGGAGGCTATTAGATCATGTCATGCAACTCAGAGAGAGTCATCATTACAACCGTACAGAGATCCCTAAGGGCAACCATTGACTTTTCCCAACCGACTCATCACCCCTCTTTCCCGTGGGACTCCGGTATGACTCTTCATGGTAAAAAAGACACTGGTTGATCATCATAAAAATAAGGAAAGACAGCCCCATAAACACCTTACTTTTAACTCAAAGTGACATCAAGAACTTCCAACACACACTCAAACAAACTTAATATCCAACCATGATTCCTGACACAATGTGTTTACCAACCCAATTTCCCGTGGAAGACACTGACGTCGAGGAAAATGCTAGATAGAACCGTCAAGGAGTTAACATAGTGGAAGGGGTTGTTCCACACAAGCTGGGTTTGACCACACAGAAACAAGGGTACTCCCACTATCCCGTTTGCACAGATCAGTCAATACACATTTAATTGTTAGGCATACCAACCAGACTTTAGCATATCAAACACTCAGCACAGAATCAGTGAATAACAATTATAATGACATCCTTCAAGGGAGATCGTGCTCAGGCTCAATATATAAAGCACATCAAGCTATCTAATGTCGCTCTTTGAGAAGCGACTGACCGGAGGGGAAAAAACCTCGCGATCTTACCGAACTCGCCACTTCAACCACCTTTGTGCAAGCTTCTTGGAGTCTTCCGGATCCTCTGTAAATATCAAGCTAGTACTTTGTCTACCGTTCCCAACTACACCCGATAGGGGTGATCTAGCGCCTTAACTACCCACTCGTGTCCTCGTTTGGTCAGTTTTCCTCTTTTATTACAAGTCGAGTTCATTACATAGTCCAATTTCGGTTAGGGATCTTAAGTTCATTTTGCCCTTTTTAAAATCCTTTCAAATCCTTTGAAACTCATGGGCGGTTTTTCAAAACATACACTCGACCCTTGCGTACCCGAATTGTACAACCTGAGCTCTGATACCAAATTTGTAACGGTCCCGAATTATAATTTCCGGGTTATGTTTCAAGGGATAAAACCCCTTGTTCGGATCTTGCAATCCAGGTCCGGGTCGATGTTTCAAACTCATTTTATGATTAGTAGAAAGTGGGATTTCAAACCCTAAAAACCTCGAAGGGCCGTTGGGTACCCTTAACCTGTCCTAAGACTATGTCGCGGAATCCTTTTCAAATGGAAGTAAAGCGGAAGCAAAGTAAAGATACAAGTGCCACGACAGAGCCGGTCAAAACCAAATCATGAGTGGGTAATTAGCATTTTACTAAGTTAGGATATTAGACAGATTCTTTGACTCGTCAAAAGGAAGCCCCGTCATATAGACATCGAGTACTCAAAATCTGTAGAAAATACCTTAAAAAAAAAAGAACGACAGATTGTTGATTCTTAAAGTTCCTGAACACAAGCCAACAACACAACTTAGTGGGTTTGTATTTTGAAAGTCTCTTCCTTACCAATATGTAGTATAGAGTAGTACTGCATACAATGAACATATTGCACCATCTAGTTCTAATGCAATAAATATGCCTTTTCCTCAAAAGAAGAGCACACAATACATAGCTAGAACCAAAGGATTCATTCAACACAACTTGCCATATGTTACAAGCGAAGAATTGTTTCTCAGCATAGTTACATGAGCCCTTTCGGGTGGTGTCTTCTGAGAAGGCACATTTCGTGACATCCACAACCACGAGCATAGTTACGTAAGCCCTTTCGGGGGGTTTGGGCCCCTTTCAGGGGGTGTTCGATAGGGACTCGGGTGAGGAGATCCCTATAGGCTTAACCAAAGCAATTTTAGATAGTAAATAGTACACAATACATGATTTTTTTCCAACACATAAATATAAACATTACCTAAATAGAGGAAATGATGTGTTTGTGTATATGTATCATTAAAGGGTGGTTAATCGGTGCCATGGTGCCACAATGTAATATTTGGCAAGGACACACTACTAGAATACTGCAATTAGACATCATGTGATTTAAGTCTGTCAAAAAAACAACCGATGTTAAATTAATCTACTACATCAAATAATAAATTTGTGATGTTAAAATAATTTAAGACAACAGTTGAATTTTTTGACAGATGTTAAATGGTTATTTTAAAAAAATTGAAACTCGCGCCCAATGCAATTTTATAAGTGTTTGAATCCCCGCCTATACTTAAAAAAAATTTCTATACAACCGCCCATACTTTGGTGAAAACAGGAGCGACAATCCTCTCATTTCTCCCATTTCTCCCAACTCTCTCCTGTCTCACCATCGTCCTTTCTCGTCTCTCCACCTCCACCCGTTCTCTTCTTCTCCCTCTCTCGCCGGCGGCCATCCACCACAAAACCGGCGATCTCTTCACATCTCCCACTCTGGCCAGTGACCATCCTCTACTGAACCATCCATCCTCATCCTTAATTTCTCGCCCCCTCTCTATCTCTTCACATCTCCTCGCCGCATCTTGTCGAGCTCCCTCCCTCCGTCCTTATTCTCTGCCTATCTCTCAGATCCCTCGAATCTCGACCCCAAATCAAAGACAGAGGCTGGTACTTCTTCTCTCGGCTTCGACACTGCGAGGCGCCACCTTCAGCGGCACCCTCCCTCTCCTCCTCCACCCGAGGTCGGTGGCCAAACCCTGCAGTGACGAGTACTCAAATCTAGTCCATGCACACCACCAAGAGCCCACGATGGTTTGTTCTCCTCCATTGATTCTTCAGATCTAGGTTTAGGGTTCTTTGGCTCAGATCTAGGTTTTTAATTTTGGGAAAGAATTTTCGATATAGAGTTTTAATTTTGGTAAAATATGCTCTTGCACGGGTCGAAGTGGTTAGGGTTTTCAATTTTCGAATTCGTTTCTTGCGTTTGAGTGGTTGGTCGCGTTTGATTTGGCTTCTGTCAGGATTCAAACTCGGGTGTTGCTGAAGGTGGGTATTGCTGGGGAGCTTCTTCGAAGCGTCTTCACAAAAAGGCAGTCCCTACTGAGATTTGTGAAAGCTAAGTGATTCACATTTTAACTGTGCTTGAGGTCCCTAAGGAATCAATAGATTTTTACATTCTGTTATGGTTTGAATAGTTTCAATGATTTTTATGTGAACTTCGCATGATTAATAAGATTTTTTTTTTCTCAGATCCATTTAGGTGAAGAGCAATAGAGTGGATAAAAGAAGATGGGGCTCTGTAAGAGTGTACCTGTATAGAGAAGAAAGCATGTCAGTAGTCAAAGAAGAGGATTCACTGTTTGTGACGACCTCAGAGGCCATAGTTACACAACCACCTCAAGAAGAAATTCCAAAAAAAGGCAATGTCCAAAGCCAAGAACTGGAAAAAAAATGAGTCTTGAAGAAGATGAAGTAGCAGACCGTGATTAGGAGTCAAAAGAGATGCAGGAACTTGCAGCAGATGACATCCAATCGGAAGAGATGAAGGAAGCCATATCAATTTTCATCAAGTGAGTGTTTAGAAGCTTCATGGTTAGTTCAGGAAGTACTAGTTGACGGAATGTCTATAGATTAATAATCATGCACATGATATAATTAGGCATCATTATTCTACAGATCACATATTAATTTAATAATAGATTTAAACAGCAATTCCAAACTTAACCGCATGAATATGCATAGTTGTCTTGATCCTTGTTGATCTCTCTTCCTAGAAGGATTCGATACCGTATCTTGTAGATACAATGACCATCATTCATGAGCATATTAACTAATATTTCAAAGCTTGACTACATAACCTACTATAAAAGAAATTCGATCAATATTTAGATTTTAGTTGTGTTGGCCACTTTTCTTTTTCAGTTGTGTCAATGATGGAAGAACACTTTGCTTGATGTTTCTTGTTTGTCTGTGTTTCCCTTTCATCTCCTAGTTTGCTTAGTTTGAATTGACTGTCTTTTATATGACAGACTGCTGCTGTTGTTGTTTCTGTTCTTAATGAAAGATTGAAAGAATTATGTTTGCTCTCTTTCTTTAGCGCAATCTTCTCTTATGCTTAATCTTTGGAGTATTGTTTTTATTGCATGCTTTGATTTCAGTTTTGCATTGCTTGAACCACTTAGTTACAGAACCTTCATGCCTAAATTACTTACTTGAAACTCTCAGAAGAGTTGGCCTTATCTGCACCAGTTATTGGTTAACTTGTTTCGGTTCATGGAGCCATTCTTTAGAAATGTTGAATTGGGAGAAGCGGTTTGTCTCTGGCTCTAAATTAACTTGTACTTTTCTGTTTGTACATCATGTTATTGATTATGCCATGTTTGTTCTCTGAAGATACATTTTCTTAATAAAGGAACTCTCAAAGTGCTGGTGGTTCTACTGCACGATTTTCTAGAGTTTTTGTGTGATTATCATTTCAGTTTCTACGATGTAATTTCTCCCAGCTGCATGCAACTAAGAAATATTGTACTTAGTGCTTTTCCCGGAAATATGATGCTTCTAGATCCTTAAACTCCTAATTTGAAGGTAGTTTTGCAATCATGATATCCTGATACACTCTTTAGTTTGTTATGTGGTAAGTTTTATTTTGTGCCAGTAACTTTTTTTACTTGTGCAGATTGATGCAACTCTGAGAGCTAAACAGAAGAAGGTTGATGTGGATGAATACCTGAAGGTAATACTCTCTTTTGATGCTTTTTATGCAAGGCTCCTTTAATTGGTTTGTTAACATTAAACATAATCTGACTTTTTATTTTTCACAGACAAGAGAGCAGCAAGGTTCATCTTTCCAGATTGAACTGAAGCAGAAACTTCTGCTTTCACAAAATGAGGCTAACCGAACATGGGCTAGGTACAATGTACCTTTGATCAACTCTCTGGTTCTCTATATTGGCATTCAGGTAATCACAATTTTGTCCCTCAAGTCTCACTCTGCCTTGACACTAATAATGTGCATTATCTATGATTGGCTAGTTGAATCCTATCACTAGATATATATTTCAGTTAGGTTTTTGATTGAAATTGATTTGGACTCTTCAATTGCATCTACTTTAAATGAATATGTCCTGTTAAATACCATTTCAAGCTTTGAAACCTTTTCTTGTACTTCTTTTTTAACAACCATGGCTCACTTGCTTGTTTGATGTTGAATGAAGTAAAATTTCAGATCAGGCCACCTTGAAGCTTATTTCTGGATCACCCTTCACGATTTCGTCAAAATAATGAAGATACAATCCAGTCTTGGGACAATCCAGTCTTTGTCAAAATTTCATACCAGGCCACCTTGATCTTCCAAAATAATGAAGATACAATCCAGTCTTCGCACCTTGATGGCCATAGTTTCTGGAATGTAGGGTAAGCTCATCTTCTCTGTCCGTTTACTTGTTATTTTAACCTTTACTTTCTTTCATTTAATAATCATATGTTCAATTGTAGCTAGTGATTTAAAAGCTAGCTATGAAGAAAAGCTTGATGACCCATTTATCTAAATTTTTCAGTCTAGAAACCAAATGTAACACCAATTTTTCTATGATTGGGGAAATTTTAGATTCAGCTCGGGTTAGTGGACATTTGATTTGAGGAATACGTACAATTTGGAAAATGCCAACTCTATCCAGGTAAACAAAATCTGCCCTTTTTTTTTATATTGATCCGATCTATGAAAGCTGGTGGAAGGTAATACCTCTTCAAGTGTTACCCCTGGGCATGTACTAATAGAATCCTCCAATATGATGAAATTGGTGAATACCGTAATCTTTTCTACAGGTGTATCTGAAATCCTTGACCGTGATATTCATGTATGTAGATAACAAAGGAATATGGAATTTGATTTTGAGGTCAGCAATGATGACAAGGCGTACCTTGGGCAGGAATTGTATGTGAGTCTGGAACGAGGAAAGAAGCCTCTTATGAGAGAATGACATTCTTGATAATGCCTTCAAGTGTGGCAAGACTCATGATGACTTTTAACTTTCTAATTGGCTTTTGTAGCTAGGTTTTTAAATGTAAGTATATTGTATGTTTATTAGTTAATCAAGATACCGATACTTTCACTTCCATAAGATAAATTGTCTTATATCGAGCAAATGGTGTTACGTATCAAGCTAAAAAACATTGGATTATAAATGAAAAATGTCATGATTTCATACCTTTGAAATCAAACTATTATATAAAAACTGATGTTGATATTATTATAGACATCTTCCTATCAACCTAAATTAATGTGCAACACGTGTGTTTACATTAAAATGCTAACATAAATTGATATATATTAATAACAATAACATCGTTATAAAATAAAAAATTGATGTATATATCATATTAATACATCAGTTATATATATATATATATATATATATATATATATATATATATATATATATATATATATATATATATATATATATATATATATATATATATATATATATTTAATGCGATAAATTATTTTAAAATAACAAAAAATCACAAATTATATATATGAAATTACTATACACCCAATCAATATAATAAAAAAGATGTCGATTTGCTTTTAAGACATTGATTATTTTAAACATAGTGATGTAAATGTAAAATTTAGACTTGGTGTTAACATCTTCAAAAGCTTATAAATGACAAATCATGAATATTTATCAACAAGTGAACATGTCAAAAATAAATTTCAAGGGCTGATTTATATCTATATTCAAAATAAAACCGATGTTTTAACTAAGAAAAGACATCGACTTAAAACAGATATGGAAAAGTTGATATTTTACTACACGCACAAAGAGATCGGAAATTTTTTTGAAAGACATCTGTTCACAACAGATGTTTAATTAATTGGATTTTTCTAGTAGTGACAGTACGTGAGCTGCCTACTAGATTTATTTAAAGAATGAAGATACAAAGAGCTAATCATGCCATAGATTTGGAGGCGATTCCCATCCAAACCGCAAGTATATACAATCATTTTTTTATTCAATAACATATAGTTAACAATCTGATTATTACTTCCATTCCAAATGATATTGTACCTAAGGTCAAGCTGTAGTAAAAGTAACAACATATTCCATAAGAGGTTCTCCATAGTGCCAAGCACATAAGAGCTATCAATAATTTCCATACTAGGCTGACACAACCTAGTTGTCTAATCCATTCTCTTAGACTCCACCAAACACAGTGGAAGACAAACCTTATTTGTTTGGCAAGCAACTCTTTCCGCTGAGACAAAGGAGAGACAAATTTGCCCGAGTCTCCAAAACCGAAGTTTGATTCAAAAAACAAAGAGTTCCATTCCTCGAGTTGCACCAACTTACGCATCACCCTCGGTGATACACAAGGGGCAGCAAAGGAGGAGGGTTGAGTATCGGTAGATGTACCAGAAAAGAAACAGCCAGAAGGCAATAGCACAAATGAGAAAAAATGTTCAATAAGGGGCTTCTCAAAATCATTTTGTAAAAGAGCTTCCTTCAATCTCGGGGGATCTTCGATTCGAAAGCCTGATTCATCATTATAAGTAGATAGTTGGAGAGAGTGCACAGGCAGAAATGAGACTGGTGATCCGGTAACTGTGTCATGAGGGGTGAAAATATACAGTCTAGATGGCTGATTGAGAGGGTCCAAGCATAGATAAAGAAATGGTTGCCAAGGGAGAAGTATAATCTCCATACTTGACTCAGAGTTAAGATTTAAAAATTTTCAGGTAAATAGACCATCTAAGCACCACACAAATGAAAAAGACATTGGATTCATATAATGGCAAAGAGAGAAATTTCTCTTACCGATCTAAGCAGTTGTGTGCCATTGTTTCTTAGCAACATCCGAGAGGAAGGATTACTCATCAAGTTTGTTATCTTCAATTTTTATGAAGCCCTTAAATTTTTCGACACATCCTTGCTCTTCTTGGTTTTCCTATCCCCGTCATTGAGATCCGAAGATCCCTCAGGGAGTTTTTCCTCATTAGAGGGTTTGGGGCCCTTTCGGGGGTATTCGATAGGGGCTCAAATGATGAGACCTCTATTGGTTTCATTTACTTGGCCTTCTCTGAGGCATCCATTGGAAACAGTCACAAAGAAAGACTATTATTGAGGAGAGAAAAGAGAATAGTGTAAAAACGAGATGAGAAGTGAAGATTGTTGTGCTCAGCTCGAGACCCTATTTATAGATGGAAGAAAGAAACGCAAGGGGGAGAGGTATGAGTGAACGAAGAACATACCAAACCACTGCATATCTGGCAAGTCAAAGTAGCGAAAATCAGACGGCAGTCCACACGAGCGGCGAGAAATGCCAACCGTAGCCAGAAATCCCAAAGTAGACAGTTTATTAGGGTTCGGGTTAGGACAAGGATGTAAAGGCTCGGATTTTCAAATCCTAATTTTTCGGAAAAAGGTAATTAAAAATGAATTTAAATCGGATTAAAAGCTCGTTTAGCGGATTCGGACCGGAATATAAAATTTGACGAACGATTTCCGTCATTTTATCTCGAAAATTGAAAATAATTATCAGATGACGATATCCTTGTCTATTTTAAAAATCTAATTCATCGAGAGAGTGAGAGTCGGAAAAACTAACACTTGGAAACTAATTTTGAGATTTCTTTCGGGTATCTATTTGACTAAGTTTTTAACCAATTCCACACTCAACCTCCCTTACCTTACCTTTCCCTACGTTACCTGCAGTGCATCCCCTACTGTCTATTTTTTTTTTTTTTTTTTTTGAAACGGAAAAAATTTGACCATAGAGTTGAGCTCTATCAGCCAAGAGCATCCTTGCGGATGAGACTATGCAACAGAGAGTCATCAGGAGTCCAGATACCGTTGAAGGCTGGAGTGATACGGGACAAGCGATCAGCTACCAAATTTGCCTCACGGAAGACATGACGAATCTCAACAGAACCAAAAAAGCCCAGCGAGACTAGACTGTCCGAGACAATCATTTCAGAGCCTCCAGTAGGCTTACCCATACCTTTCATACTTTTTATTATTGTTGAGTTGTCTCCTTCAATAATAAGGTTTCTTATTTTCAGTTCTGTCGCAGCCTGAAGTCCCATCCAGAGACCCAAACTTTCACAGCCACAGACAGAACTGATTAGTGATGGTCCATTACCAGAGAAAATCGGGGTTCCTACAGAATCACGAATGATGAATCCATAAGAGCCCAAACCATCCGCGGAGAATGAACCATCAAAATTTAGCTTATGAGTTCCAATTGGCGGAGGTTCCCATTTTGTTCTCTTTCTCTTTGATATAGATCTTTGCTTGTTCACATTTGTGGGTGTATTTTTGTTGTTTTCGCAGTAGTCTGGGTAGTTCAAATTTGATGCTTTCCAGACATATATTTGCTCCTTTATAAAGGATAAAATGCGTCTTATGTCCGGGTTTATGTTCTCAAAGAGTGTTTTATTTCTGGAGTACCAAATACCCCACCAAGCAAAGGCGAGATCTTCAAAGCATTTTGTTCCTATTGTATTTTTTATTTCCCATAGCGTGGTGTTCAAGTGCTCGTCTTTGCTGAAACAACCATTCATTTTCCGAAATGTTCCCGGGTTATTTGCAATTAGGGTCTCCCTCGTAACAAGACAGTTCCATAATAAATGGTTTAGGTCTTCATAGCAAGAGTCGCAATGGGGACAGTTTGTCGGAATCCCAAGATGTCGAGAAGCTAGTTTGACAGAAGTAGGCACTCCATTCTTAAGGATTTTCCATAGGAAAGATTTTATTTTCGGGGGGATATCTAGTCCCCAGATCCAATTTGCGTCTGATGTTTCGTGTTTCTTGTGGTTGTATATCATATCAATAGCAGATTTAGTGCTAAACCAGCCATTTTTGCTCCATTTCCAATAGAGTCTGTCAACTTGGATGTGATGTGGTATTGGTATTGTCTTGATAGTTTCAATTAGGCTGTTTGGAATTATGCTTTGTAACTCTGCGTGTAGTTTATCTTGGTTCCATGTTTTGTTGTCTTTGAGAAAATGTTTTACATTGATTGTATCGTTTATTTGTTGAGTTCCTAAGATAGAAGAATTTATAGGTGTTTGGCCTAACCACCGGTCTTGCCAAAATTTGATAGAGGCGCCGTCTCCAATAGACCAATTAAGCCCTTGTTTAAACAACGGGATTAGTTTTATTAACTGGGTCCATTGCCAGGAAGGGGTACCCTGCTTCTGATATGTGAGTATATTTTGGTTTTTGAGATATTTTTCTTTAATTAGTTTAACCCATGGGCTAGTTGGTTCCGCTAGTAGTTTCCAGAGTAATTTCATCTGAAGCGCCGTATTCATATCCTCCGAGCTACGCAGCCCGAGCCCTCCATTTTCCTTGGTTTTGCAAACCTCATACCAGCCGATGAGGGGCTTATGGTTGGGTCCTTTGTTCCAGAGGAAGTTCCGGTTGATCTTATCAAGTTCCGTATGGACTGATTTTGGTAGCATAAAGCATTGCATTATGTGTAGAGGTTTGGCTGCTGGCGTTGTTTTAATTAGAGTGCAACGGCCAGCTTGTGATAGGCAATTCGCCTTCCATCTGTGAAGTTATGATTTGGTGTTTGTTAGAAGTTCTGTGAATTCTTCCTTTGTCATTCTTCCTTCTATTAGGGGGCAACCCAAATAGGTACCCATCTTAGGGGTGTGCGCTATTTCTAGCTCGTTTCTGATTAGATTTTTCTGGGTGGTTGTGACGTTTTTAGATGTTTGGAATTGGGATTTGTGCCTATTTACCTTTTGTCCTGAAATAGCCGAGTATTCAGTCAAAATTTTGTTAATTTGGTCGCAGCCGGTTTTGGTTGCTGATGCAAAGATGACGATATCATCCGCGAAGGCTAAGAAAGGAATTTTTGTTCCCCCTCGTGTCAGTTTGACTCCTAGATGGCTTTGGGGTTTTTCCGATTCATGTTGTAACCCACGGGCCAGAATTTCCGATATTATTAAGAATAGATATGGTGAAAGTGGGCATCCTTGCCGTATTCCCCTCTCGGGAAAGAAGATTTCAGTGGGTTCATTGTTTACTAGTACCGAGTAAGTTATTGTGGTTATGCATTCTTTGATCCAAAGGGTGAATTTGGGTGAAAACCCAAATTTAGACATAATGGTGAGTAAGAAATTCCAGTCGACCATATCGAATGCTTTTTCCATATCAAGTTTCACAGTCATCCAACCTGATTTTCCATTTTTCTTTGAGAAGGAGTGGAAGATTTCGTTTGCAATTAAGATGTTATCTTGTATTGATCTACCTGAAGAGAAGGCGCTTTGTAGTGGATTGGTTACTTTAGGGATTACCCTTTTGAGTCTTGAAGCTAGAATTTATGATATAATTTTATATGTTGTTGAGCAGAGACTGATAGGTCTATAGTGAGATGTTGTGGTTGGGTTGTCAATTTTTGGTATTAATGCTATGAACGTATGGTTTGTTTGCTTCAGGATCGTTCCGCTTAGAAAGAAACTTTTAACTGCTTTGATGACTGATGGTTCCACAATATGCCAGTACTTTTTGAAGAAACCTGCTGGAAAACCATTAGGTCCTGGTGATTTGTCATTAGCAAGGCTGAAGACAGCATTTTTAATTTCGGAGTTCGTGACTTGGCGAGTTAGCCATTCATTATCTTCGTTTGAGATTCCGTTCCCTACATGGTGAAGTAGGTTGTTTTGTGTTTGTTGCCTAGCATGTTGCGTAAATCTCTGGCTAAAATCGTGTTTGATTAGGTTTCTAATATCTTCTTCTTTGTTAATTGTTATACCCGCCGTGGTTTGGAGGTGTTTTATTATGTTTTTATTTCGCCTTCATGTTGCTATTTTATGAAAGTATTTAGTGTTGGCGTCTATGGATTTTATGTGCATCCTTTTCGCCCTTTGCCCCCAATATTTTTGCTGGAAGGAAAGGAGGGATGTGTGCTTTCAAGTGAGCCTTTTGATTTTGTTATCCAGGTTTTGGTTGTAAGCATTGCAAAGATTCTTTTGTGATTCTAGTAGATCTGTTTCTACTTGTTTAATTTGGCGGAACACATTTCCAAAGGTTACTTTGCTCCAAAGCTTGCTTTTTCTTTTAACCTCTTGTAGTTTTTTCGTTAGTTTGAACATTTTCGAGCCAGGGGTGTCTATCCTCCATGCTGAGCGAACAACTGATTCATAGGATGGTTTTGTTGTCCATGCCATTTCAAATTTGAAGGGTTGCAATTTTGGTTTGTGGTTATCCATAAGGTCCAAAGTGATTTGGGCGTGGTCTGACTTAAGAAAGGCATGGTTTTTCGTACTAAAGTTCGGGAATTGTTTAAGGATAGGGTGGCTAACCATAGCATGGTCTAGCTTTTCAAATATGTTATCGGTGCCATGTTCACGTTTTCTCCAAGTGTAAACGTTTCCGCAGGTTGGGGAGTCTATCAGATTGAAAGTTCTAATAGTGTCTTGTAGTCTTGCAAATCTATTTGCAGATGGGATCCTGCCTCGTAATTTGTCGGTAGGTTCTAAAATTTCGTTAAGGTCTCCATGAATAATAAGCGAGTCCTTAGCATTGCGAATATAGTCTGAGAGTGAGGCCCAGAAGATGTTTTTTCCTTTGTGTGGGGGGTTGCATAAACGAATAAGATTTCGACATCAATGTTAAGGGCCGCGTTTATGTAGTCTGCCTGAATGATGCGGTCCGTCGAGTTTCTAATTGTGAAGGTTTCATTATGGAATTGTGATTCTTTCCAGAGAAGGCAAAGTCCCCCCGCTAGACCATTGGATGGAATGAAATGCATTCTGTCAAATCCTGGTTTTCTCCAGCAATTGTCCGGCGGAGGGTTTTTTAATTTTGTTTCCGCTAGCATTAGGATTTTTATGTGCTCTGCTTTAGTTGTAGCTTCAATGTGGGTCCAAACATTCTTTCTACTAAGGCCTCTTATATTCCAAAAGCTAAACTTCATTAAAACCTTTTGAGGGGGAGATGGTAGTTTGAGGGTTGAGAACCTTGTTTATTAGAGTAGAGATCCTCCAATTATTGGGGGTTTCTGTTTGTTCATGGTCAGTGTTAGTGGGGGTTTTGGTTTGTTCATGGTCAGTGTTGTTTGTTTCGTCTATCCTTGTGAGTTCAGGTGTAAGTTTTTGCTTGAGGATTACCAAAAGCAAATATTCTTTGTTTTGGATGTGATTCAAGCTGTTTTTGTTAAAAGATGTGTTATTAATATAGAAGCTGGTATATACCTTAGGAGAGATGGGTCCGAGGTCTATAATGTTAGATTGGATCCAAAAAACACTAGAGCCCAGATAGTGGTTTAATGACAAGCATAAACCGTTGGAAAAACTATCATTCATAGCAAATTCGGGATAGATAACCATATTTATTGATATGTACAACCTGCTGAAACGTTTGTAATGTCCATGATTTTCAATGAGGATACAAGAGTTGGTTAATGAGTAGATATCCATCAGATAGGCTATTAGGTAAAAAGAACATGGATCATATTGTATGAGTTTTACATTATAAAACAATGGTTTATAACACATAATAGGTGAACCACCCCAAGAACAGCTAGAAAAGAAAGCTTTTAAGGTGGCACAAGGGAGCTCACTTAAGCTGAGACATGGTTCGGGGCAGCTGTCATCAAGGTTGATAGTGTGGATCCATATTGGTAGTGTTGAGTGTCTGTGGGTGGGGATTCCCTAAGCTTGAAACCAATATCCTTCATAGTAGAAACCATGAAGCCAACCAAGTCGAGCCATGAGCTGCAAGATGTGCAAGTAAATGTGTTGCTCGAGGGGATGACTCCCTCGGGCAAGATTAGTAGAGTATTTTATAATAGGATCATCTTTATAGTTAGACAAGTAGGTTTGGTTAATTCTAACAGGTATAGGGCAGTGATGTAGGTGTAAGTTGTGTGGTAACATGGCAATGCAACTATCCAGCAGGAGACGGGTATGTCTATACTGAGAATGGGATCTTAAACAGAAATTGTAAGAAGCCAGAAACCAATCCAGTTGAATCCAGTAAATCAGAAGTACTTCATAACATAGACTTTCATTAATTATAGAAGATAGGATACAAGCATCATATAGGATATCAGTGTTAGAAATATAAGTTATATTCTTGTTTCTTGCGAAAGATAGCTCCAGATTAAGACTCCCTTGAATAAGCATTGTGCAATGTCTTATAACAGATCCATGACAGCAAATATGTATGTATAGTTGGTTAATTAAAGCTAGTATGTGAGAGTAGTATTGCAAATTCCGAGTCTGCAACAGATCAAAGACTAAGCCCTGAGCAATAATATTGCAGTCAGTTTGAATCAGATAATTTGGTAAATCAAAGATTAATCCATAATATAAATTTTGATTACTTATAATAGATAGCATACATGCATCAGATGGGTTAGGATAACATACAGAGATCCGCAAACATGTGCTTATTTCTGTGAAAGTTTGATGGTGGCTAGTATATTCTGTATGTATCTGCTCTTCATGGTGCAGATGGGGATCCTTATTCTTCCATGATACTGATAAGCTAAGTATGAGTGCTGCCAGATTTGATGCTTGTCCATGAGTCTCTTTAGGGTTGATCAGCCCTTGGAGATGAAACTGCAGAGTGTATGAATATGTATTTTGCTCGAGAGAGAACCTCTCTCGAACATAGTTAGTGTTCACCAGATCAAGCTTCCCTTTACCCTTATCACTCTTGAGTGACTTGGAGGGGGTAGATTTTTTATGGGTGTCGCCCGAAGGCTTCCCTTTGGATTGGGTTTTTTTGGGTGTCGGTGGATCCTCAAGGAGAATCCCCTTCCCTTTGTTGCTTTGGTTGTTTGCCATTAAGGCAATGTAGTACAGAGCCCAGTAAGGATTCACAGAAAAAACAGGGAGCTTTTGGTCAAGAACAGAGAGAAAAGAGCAATTAGGTAAGAGATGTGCATTTAATTTCAGTTCACAAACCCAGGGTAGGTAAATAGTGCTTGATTCAAGTAAAGCATAACATTTGTACTCCATAGGAATAATTAAGGAAAATGCAAGATAAATAAAATTGTCATAGGTATAATTGATGGGTGCAGTTTGTGTTCGTGTATAGCCACTATAATTAAGGAATATAGACACAAGTAAGAGCAGAATTAGGGTGAGTTGGGTTTGTTTTCCAGAAATTTGCAAAAAAACACGCAGGGCAAACCGTAATTGCCAAAAGTGTGAGGAGCCAAGATCTCCTTCTTGTAGTTGTCCTGTAGAAGTTTCAGCAAAAGAATGAATGCAATGCAAACGTGGGAAGAGCCATGTTTTCCTCCTCCTAGTTGGATTAGATTTGTAGTGGTGGTATAAAAGGATTATACAATATTTCAAGTGAATGTTCTGGAGCTTAAAGTTAAAGAAGTTAGTGTTAGTGTTGTTAAATGGTTTGTTGAAATACAATTTGGCTTTAGATGTAAACACAGTAGGGTAATTAGAAAGTAATAGTATCAACATGTATAGATGATTTCGTATGGGATGGGAGAGATGTAATTCAATATAGTATTCAGAGAATAACCTCCAGCACAAAAGTCCTTTGATTGGGATTGGGTGTTGCCTAGAAGGCAAATTAGGTGGAAAAAGAGTCCTCATCCAATAGCTAAACAAAATACCCCAACAACATAACCACAAAGTAGAGAAACTGATGGTTAGTGTACTGTAATTGTTCCGGTTAGAATTAAATTTGAAAGGAGCTATTAAGTGAGTTGAGGAACTGTTGTATCTAAGGTAAATGCTAAGAATCAAAAGGAGGGGAAGAGCCAAAGAGGAGTGTTGGAGAATAGAGAAAGGTATGGCCTTAATGATGAGATCTTGACAGAGGCTGGTTACACAAGCAACAGTTGAAGAGGTGGCCGAGTAGATAAACCACAGCCAAGGTAAATGACCTGCAAAGAAGGAAGATTGAATTTGGTTGTTTTGGGTTAATTCACTGGTCTGTTTTAATTGGTAATGGGATGAGTAATTCCTGATCAATGGAATAGATTTGATAAAGATGCAGGTAAAGTCTCTTGAGACATACAAATGCAAAAAACATAAATTTAGAAGATGAATAGGATGCTTGCTATAGTTGAGAGTCTTTCGTGTTGTTCGGGTGCTTAATGGATGATTCCATAGGAAACAAAAAGCCTTATTAGACTGATTAATTTTCCCTTTAGTGAACTTGGGGGTAGAGGATATATGGTGGGTGTCGCTCGAAAGCTTCCCGGTTGGTATTTGGGTTGAGTGGGTGTCGCTCGAAAGCTTCCCAGTTGGTATTTGAGTTGACTCTCGAGCAGAGTTAGCTGCCATGTTATTCATATCAATTTGTAGATAATGTGACCGAGTAATCAAGAAAATAAATAAGTTGCAGGGTGTGAAAGTGTTAGGCAGTATGGTTGTTTGCAAGATTGTGTGAGGAAGTGTACTAATTAAGTTTAGTTGGGATTGGTATGAGCGTATAGGTAAGTAGAAATCTAAGTATGACAGAGAGGTTAGCCTTATTAATTTTAATGCATGATTGATATAGGCTTGATTAGTAGCAGTGAGCATGTAATATTGAGAGGATTTTGTGATTAAAGCGTTGTATGCGTCTTTGAGTGCCATTACAGTTACAAAGCAAAGATTCTGTGTATGGATTATACGTTTTTTATTAACGAGATTACTCAATTCAAATTTTGGAAGGGGGGGTAATAAGCAGATACACTCAGGCCACATGAGCAAGCATAATGTAGCTTTGACAAGACAGTGTTTATGTTGTCTAGTAATTTCAAGAAAGAGAGGATAGTGTTGCTTGCTTGGAGATTCATTACTTACATTCCTTCGTGCAGGTTTTCTGAGCTTTAGCTCTCCAATGTATTTCTGCAGGAGGTAGATAAGAAGCAGGTATTCTAGAGAGCAGCTCAATCGAATGATGTTAATGCAAGTATTGCTAGAGTTGAAAATAAACATTCTTTGTAGCAGAATAGCATAGTATGTGCAGTGGTAGTGAGAGATATTATGGTATCTTTTCAGTATGCATTTGCTTGTGTTAAGATTAAGTTATTTAGGTACTATCATAATTGAGATGCTGATGTATTGGGTGCAAAATTCATGAAAGTAATGCAATGCAAGATTTGAAAAACAAATTGTGCAACCAAAGGCTAAGTAATCAAAGTAGTGCATATAATACTGGTCATACATTAAGTAAGTGTGGGAGCATTTAAGACCAAGGAAATTAAGGAGCCCAGCCAAGCAGATAATTTTGTTTTGCAATGGTTTGACAGAAAAAAAGTCTAGGTAATGGGAATGCATAAGAACAAAGTGGTAGAATACCTGCGTTATGGACCCTGACAGTCCCTTAGTTACAAGCTTCGTAGGTTCTTGGTGTGATTTCCTAGCATCCATGGCAATTGTGTTTTGGCCACATACATGAGGCCTTTGTCTTCTTTTATGATCCCGTGAGCATATGGGAGAGTAACACATCACGAGAGCGAAACTCTGTCGAGAGTAGTGGTAGTGGGCTAACTTCCCTTTACCCTTATCACACTTAGGTGACTTGGAGGGGGTAGTGGTTTTGTGGGTGTCACCCGAAGGCTTCCCATTTGGTTGGGTGTTTTTGGGTGTCGGTGAAGCCCCATTGGGACCCCCCTTCCCTTTCGAAGATTGTTGGCTTGCCATAATAGCAAAGCAGTATCGAATGTGAAATTTAGAAACGAAGTTTAAGGGTTGAAAGTCATACCTGCCAGAGCCGGCATCAAAGCTCCCCTACTGTCTATTTGATTGCCATCACCCACCTACTCCACGCCTTCACCATTCTGCCATCACCATCTCTGCTCACCATCACTACTCCATCTTCATTCATCATCACCCTCTCAGTCTATCACCATCACCGCTCATTCTCTTCTTCTTAATCACCGCCAGCCACCACTTCATCGCCGATCACCACCACCTCAGCCACCATCGATCATCACCGTCTCTCTTGTGTTGCCGAGAAGAAGGAATCCCAAGCCATCTCTTCCTCCTTTTATCCTCCTTCCCCAAGACAACAACAACAGTATCCTCGACAATCCTCGGAGCTACCAGCAGCAGCCGGAGCAGCCCAGAAGCTCCCCATCGCCGCCGTAAGCCACCGGAACTCCGTCACCCCGTTCGAGCACGAACAATCTTCCGGTAAGCCGTTCTCCTTGGTTTCTGATCCAAATCACCCTCGAGCTCCTCCATCACACTCACCCATGTTCGGCGCAGGTCTGACGAGACATTGCAAGCCACCGACAAAGCCCAGAACTCCGATCGAGAGCTCCGAAGTCGCGAACACGTCGGTGAGCTCCCAAGTCTTCTTTTCTTTCCTGTTTGATTCCATGCTCCCTTTTGATGCTTAGATTAGTCGTGGATGAGTGAGGGCTGAGTGCGGGACGATTGGGTTAGCTCGAGAGCTCCGGCGAGCTCGAGAGAGGGGGGAGTGAGCGACGTCGAGCCGAGAGCGCGAGCGAGCGAGGAGCATGGTCGAGCGAGTGCGGGCAAAGGTGAGCGAGCATGCTAGGACGAGCGAGGGCCGAGGAGCTGGCCGCGAGCAAGGTCGAGCTTGATGGAGCCGAGGCGCAGTGAGGATGCCAACATCGAGCATCCATGGCCGGCGGGAAGCTTCATTTGGACGAAGAAGAGAAGCCGAGGTGGCATGCCATGTGGGGCCACCTTTTGTTTTGTTATATATTGAATCGGTTTGGGAATTATATTTACGGGTTCGGTTTGGTTCGGGTTTATCCGTTAATTTATTTGACTATTTAACGGCAATTAAAATATATTATAATATTATTTGAGGATTTAAAAGATAAAATATTATTTCGTGAATTTTATAAAGGGTTGGTTTATTAAATAAAAATGATCGGGATTTTAGGGGATTTGGAAATAATTTATAAAAGTGTTAAATAAATGGTATTTAAAATATGATGTAATACTATTTGAGATTTAAAATATATTATTGGGACTTAAAGATTGTGAAGAATTTGGAAACGGATTTCAAGGTTGGAAAATAATCTAATAAATAAATTTAAAAGGGAATTTGGCGAGTATTTTCAATTGTCGGAATACTTAACTATTTAACTGGGATTTGAAACGGTTTTGAAACTAACTTGGGAATAAGACTTATTCGATGACGAACTAGCATGTTAATATGACCGTTTGACTAACAGTATGATATCTGTGACTAATAGCCTGACTTGTGATGGATTATTATGTGAGATTAAATGTTGGATAATTATGACGATCTAGTGGGATTTTATATCACACAAATTATGTCTTATGATTTTGATGAACCATTGAGGTATATGTGGAAATGATGCATATGAAAATGCGGAATTGGTTGAATGATTTATGGAAAACGATGTGGTCTTATGGAGCGGATGATCCGATGAAATGACTTCCATAACGTGTTACTTGTTCTATTGATTGAGGTGTGCTTGAGTGCTTAATAGTTGGATGTAGACTTATGTATATTCAATCATGTACTAGGTGATACTAGGTGATTTTGACTACTGTGTGCTGGATTCTTTTGTTGCCGATCTGCTAGCCAGGTAAGTACCTCCGGGGCTTACTCAGTAACCAGTACCTCCTGCCTGATGTGTCATATAGTATGTAGGTGTTTCATATGCATAAGAGCATGCCATGTAGTATCATGCTTAGGAATTGCACATACGAATGAGCATTCTTATTCTGTATGCGTTTGAATACAGAACGGCCGTTATCTGTGAGTCCTAGAATCCTTGATAGGGTCATAGGACAGCCCAGCTCCATCGGGTTCATCCTGAGTCATTCGGTTCGTTGGAACATCTTTACTATTATCAGCATTATTATTTTCTTTTCGCAAGATCCACGATATGATGATGAGATACGATATGATGATGAGATACGATATGATGATGAGATTTGAGATGCTATCGAATCGAACTGGCCAGTCTCCACCCTACCTGGAAGGGGGGGGGGGTGGTAGAAGAGGGATATACCACTTGGTATTCTTTGTTAAGGCCTTACTTAATATTCTGCACATATGAGTTAGGAACATGATAGTGTGGTTAATATTCCAGTACTGCATGAAGGCATCTTTATTCTAGGTGTAGGCGTATTATATGTCCTCAGCGTGGTCAGAGGACCCGCGGGCGGACTCTTGGTCTGACTTAGTGGTATAGTTTCAGGTACCCGATATGTTGCTTGATTTTTTGCTGTTATGACGGGGTCTATTCATGTGGCGGAGAGTGAGTGGTTGAAACCTAAGTTCAGCAGATTCATGCTTTATGGGATTTCTCCCTAATTATACTCTATTTTGACCCGGCTCTGCCGTGGCACTGGTTGTATTATTTTCAGAACTTATGCCCTTTGCATGATAAATGATTTCCCGCGTTGTAGACTTAGGACAGGTACATGGGTTTACCCCGGGGTCTGCAACAGACCTTCCAGATTTTGGTGCGAAATCCCATTTTAAACTACACATCTTCGATTTCAAATCTTCAACCTGTACTTGGGGCGCAAGATCCCAACGAGGGGTTTCATCCCTCGAAACGTAACTCGGAAATCATAATCCCGGGCCGTTACAAAGGAGGGGGCCTAAACCGCCCTTGAAATCGTCCATCCATAACTGAAATCACCAAGAACCCATGAAAGATGGAATTTTCGTACTGATTAGGTTCAAAGATGAACCACAAAAGTGACCCCAAAATCGATTTGATAACAGATAGAATTATCCAATCGCCCACCCAGACACTTGAAAGAGGTCCGGTAGAGAATTGACGGTATAGGAAGGGGTAGTCAACACTATTTTTAGATCGGATGCTAATAGATGAGGAAACTCCATACGAATTTGGTCTCGTGAATGTTGGATTTCTAGGTTTTTCAGAGGGAGGATGAACAAGGAAGGGATTTCTCCAGGGGATGGTTGGCAAAGCGTGTGACAACGCGTTCTCTCTATCCATCTAGGGTTCTTTACCGTCGAGGGTTCTTCTAAGTTCTAACAATATATCCACCGGATGCTTGCTAGATTCGAACCCCAAATTTGCAAGAAGAACAAGAGGATGTCCAATCTCCCTTTAATTCTTCGGATTCGGTTTTGTTTCGAAATGCATTTTGAATTTAGCTTCCGATCGTTGTGCTCTGTCGATTCATTAATTATGTTGACTATTAAAAAATTGGGACTGATCATGGTAATATTGTTAACCAATTAAAATTTTTCAATTAATTAATATAATATAGTAATATTTATTGATGATAAGATTTTACCAAATTTTTATATGGTCCCACTTAATTATTATAGAAGATAAAATTTTACCCAATTTCATTAGATATTTTTTTTAAGATTGATATCCAAATTAGTTGTAACGGCCCAGAATTATGATTTTCGGGTTACGTTTCAAGGGATAAAACCCTTTGTTCGGATCTTGCAATCCAGGTACGGGTCGAGGTTTCAAACTCATTTTAAGATTAGTAGAAAGTGGGATTTCAAACCCTAAAAACCTCGAAGGGCCGTTGGGTACCCTTAACCTGTCCTAAGACTATGTCGTGGAATCCATTTCAAATGGAAGTAAAGCGGAAGCAACATAAAGATATAAGTGCCACGGCAGAGCCGGTCAAAACCAAATCATGAGTGGGTAATTACCATTTTACTAAGTTAGGATATTAGCCAGATTCTTCGATTCACCAAAAGGAAGCCCCGTCATATAGACATCGAGCACTCAAAATCTGTAGAAAATACCTTAAAAAAAACAGGGAAAGGAGTCAGATCGATCCACTCATGCGGGACCGGCAGTCCTCGCTGAGGCCACATAGTATGTGCTATACCTAATAAAGATACTCTAATGCAGTATGAAAGTCAAACACACTAGCATGCTCCTAGTTATAATAATGTGTAAAAATACTGTAAAGGGTCCAAGACAACGCCAAGTGGCATATCCCTCTCCTACCTCTGCACCCCTATCATCAAGTCATTTCCATAAGCCACCGGACCAACATTCATACGTACGAAACTCAAGTTCTTAACATACCCAAAACCAACCGATAGTAAAACCATTTTCCAAAACCTTTCCAATACGATCCACATCAACCAAAATCATTTACTTCCAATCAACCCCATTGATGAAATCATACCAACCATATTTTCTAAACTCTTAAATCCCAATTTAAGTCAACTCAAAAAACAAATAGTTCTTTTAAAATCATACTTAGCCAAATCCCGGCATTAAATATCTAAACCTTAAAACCAACCTCTCAAAATCATATTATATAATTAATTCCGGCATTTTAGTTTTCCGACACAAATCCTTAAAAGACATTCCCGGAAATGTAGAAACTCTTTTTTAAATAATTTACTCAATAATACTTAAATAAGGTATCAAAATTAAATCCTCTTCACAAATCTAAGCTATAATTCCAAGTCAATAAAACATTTAACAAAACAATATAATAGTAAGACTCAACCCAGCAAGGCCCAAACTAGGAAAGAAAATAGGCCCAAATACTTCTTAAATTTTCGGATCCAATAAGGACCCAACCCAAACCTGATTTTGTCTTTAAAAGGAAACCAAACCGGTTTTGTTAAATAATCTCATGAGCCGGATCAACAAAGAAAAGAAAATCAAACCCCAACCGTTACTGCTCATTGTCTTCAACCACTACTCGAAATCGGAGGAAAGAAAAGGAGGAGAAGGAAGCTGGCCGGAAACGCCCCTTCTCCGACCACCCAACCCGACAATAAGGGCACGGATTTAAACTAGAAAGGAGGGGAAAGAGGGGTTCTCCCCAAGAGTTCTTCAAGCCCAGAAATCGATCGATTCCGCCTCGCCGGGATGGAGTACCGCCGGAGATGACCTAAGGAGTGTAGAAGGGGATTAAAGTTCCTTTTTTTAAGCTAATTGGATGCGAAAGAAAGTGAAGGGAGGGAAAATCCGACCGTCTCCCTCTTGTGCTCGGTTCAATCGGAAAAGGAGGAAGGAGAGGAGTCTCACCGGCGACCTGGGCTCGTCGGCGTCGAGGAAGACGATGGGGATGCTGCTGCTACTGGTCGACTCGGAGGAAGGATCTGTCGAGGTGCTCGTCCAGTCCCAACCTCCTTCTGACAGTGAAAATAGGAGAGGAGGAATGGAACAGGTGGCGTCGGTGGCTCCGGATAGCGCCTGGGTGGTCGAGAGGCGCTGTGCTGCTGGGCACACAGAAAGGAAGGAGAACGTGGCGGACTCTGGGATGCAAAGAGGGTGAATGCTGAGTGCAGATTTCCAAGGGGAAAGAGAACCCAAGGTTGTGTTTGACAATGGGGAGTAGAGGAAGGAGATGGGGTTTGTGGTTGAATGTGTGTTGGTATGGGACTGTCTCTTGAAATCAGAAAAGGGGAAGAGAAGGGATGTGGTAGGCTGCTCTCTTGGGGAAACGGACGATGCAAGGGAGGAGGGCTGGCTCCTGAATCTTTTGGATAAGAAGAAGGGAAGGAGACAAGAATGGATGAGTTGTAAATTTGTAATCTTGTGGTAGGCTGGCTGGTCACAAGGTACCAAGAGAGAGCTGTTTGAAATTAGAAAAGGAGGAGAGGCATCTTATGTTGCTAAAACGTAAATGGTGAGAGCTGCTCAGTTTTTTTTTAGTCAAATTGGGAAGGGGGGGGGGGGATGAAGACAAAAACGAAAGGAGTGGTCACATGCTTCATATTCAACATACCCGAATAAAATATTTTGAAACCCGCTCTCTTACCGACCAAAATCAAAATGATTTTCAAATTTTCAAATCCAGGTTTAATAATGACTCCAAATATTGTCCTCAATTTTCCCATAATCAAGCAGGATAAAAACATATTTTAAATTTTTAACTAAATATTGCCAGAACTCATTTCGAGATATTCAGAATAAACCAATAGTTCGATGACGAAATTTCCAAACCTTCCGAATTTTAGAAGTCGAAATGATTATAAATCACTATTTTAATAATTTTAATATTATAAAACTTCCTGGTCTTTACATTAGTCGTTATAAAAAAAAGATATCCAAATTAATCATATGCCATGCTAAAATAATTAATAAGTTTAAATATAATTTAGAGCAATTGACCTTCCATTCAATCAACTGAAAAAAAAAGTTTGTACAAAGAAAAGAGTTTACACATATATCCAAAATAATGTTTTAAAAATTTTAATTTAAAAAGGGGTTTAGGAGTTGAATATTTCTTTTTACTTTATCTACTTTCAATATCAAGTTAATTTAAAAAGGGGTTTAGGAGTATTTACAATTATATCGTAGTAATAATAAGTCACATCAATCAATAAGTCAATATAGTTAGGATTTTTTTAATACTTCATATCTTATTTAAGATTCTTACTAATATAATAATAATATAATAACTTAGTTAAGATATTATAAATAATAATTTAATTATGTTTATTTGATCTTTATTAAATCCATTTTTTATTCCATTTTTTAAATATCTATATTTATATAATATATAATAGAATAAAACAGGAGCCACTAGCACGACCTCGCGGCCACGGAGTTTTCTGGATTAAAGCGGGATTATATTTCTGGGCCACATCATATAATAAACAAATATAGTTAGCTAAAAACTTATCTTTTTACATAATTTATTCAATATAACCTTATAACTTATATTTTAATTAGATTGTGTGATTGAGATATTTATCTGTTTAACAAAATATAATTAACAAATGCATTAATATCATGTTTTATCCTTTTTAGATGAAATTGAATATAATTATCTTTTTTAAAAAAATAATCTATCTAATATCTGGTTCATTATTAATATTCAACCTTATATCTAAATTAGGTAGAAAACCTATCTATGATGGTATATAAAAAATATATATGTATGGATATTTTTTTTGAAGTTAATATATGTATGGATATATATCTCATAAGATTTTATATTGAATAGATAATTAATTAAGTGTTTAATATATAATATTGTGTATATATATATATATATATATATATATATATATATATATATATATATATATATATATAGGGTTTACTTCAAATGTAAAAACTCCTTAACGTGTAAAATTTGCTTATCGCGTAAAATTAGCTAATGGGCCTAATTTAATTACTAATGGACCTAATTTAATTACTAATGGGCCTAATTTAATTAGTAGAATGTCTGCCCCCCTTGCACATGCGTGTGCCCCCCTTGCCCCCCCCCCCCCCCCAACTTCTCGGACCAATATATTTTTTTTTTTGTCCCAGAATTTTTTTTTCATGTTAACACTTTCTGCTGTGCAAGTATAACTTGCTTTTGTGCACATATAACATCTTATTGTGCAAATATAAGTTTATTTTGTGCAGACAAATAATTCATTATGGGGTAAATAGGTAAATGTGCTTATTTCAATTATAAAAATTTATAATTGAAATATGTTTAATTTATGGGTAAATTGGTAAATATGTCTAATTTTATGGGTAAATGCACTTTTTCCCGTTTTCGATACCTTTTGTGCAACTGTGAAGTGCATTTGTGCAACTGTGAAGTGCATTTGTGCAACTGTAAAGTGCATTTGTGCAACTTTAAAGTGCAAATATAAGAATATAAAGTGTGAAAATAAAATTGTAATGTGCAAATTTAGAATACAAGTGTGCAAAAGTAGGATACAATTGTGCAAATTTAAACTACAATTGTGCAGATTTAGAATACAATTGTGCAAATGTAAGATCATAATGTGCAGTAATAAGACAAAAGATGTGCTTTTGAAATCGATGTTTTAATTTTGTTTTTTTTTTTACTTTTGAGAGTTTGGGTTCACCTCTCGGATAATTTAGGTTGATAGATGTAAGTTTGAAATCGATTTTTTTACGTATAATCTTTTAAAATTAAAGTGCATAAATAAGATTAAAATGTGCATAATTAAGGTTAAAAAGTGCATAACTTAGATTATAATGTGCATGAGTAACAATTTGCGATTGTTGCGCTCTTGTCTATTATGTAACCTATGTGGGATTTGAACCCACATCTTTTGTGCAAACGCACATTGCTCTACCAATTGAGCTAATAGGCTAAATTATGATTGTTATGCTAAAATAGAAGAACCTAATCAAACTAAAGCATATTGCAATAAAATTCTAAAATGCAATTAACTCATGATTCACAAACAATTTGACAATGCTATAAACATGCAATTAGCTCCAAATCAACCCAACAACACAACCATATCATCAATTTCAGTCAATTTGGCCGTTGGCAAAAAAACCCCAAATTCTAAAGCATATCGCAATATAAAATTCCAAAATTCAATTAGATCATGATCCATAAACAATTTGACAATGCTATGAACATGAAATTAGCTCCAAATCAACCCAAAAACACAACCATATCATCAATTTAAGTCAATTTTGCTTTTGGCAAAAAGCCCCAAATTCTAAAACATATCGCAATCTAAAATTCTAAAATTCAATTAGCTCATGATCCATAAACAATTTGACAATGATATGAACATGAAATTAGCTCAAACTCAACCCAAAAACACAACCATATCATCAATTTCAATCAATTTGGCTTTTGGCAAAAAGCCCCAAATTCTAAAACATATCGCAATCTAAAATTCTAAAATTCAAATAGCTCATGATCCATAAACAATTTGACAATGATATGAAAATGAAATTAGCTCAAAATCAACCCAACAACACAACCATATCATCAATTTCAATCAATTTGGCTTTTGGCAAAAAGCCCCAATTTCCGCTCCTAAATCAAACCCTAGGTTTTCAATCTCAACCTAAATCATTCAAACAATCTTAATAGATGTAACAAACAAGTTTAGGGTTAGAAATCATACCAAATTCGAGTTGAAACAAGGAGCAAAATCGGGATTTCGAAGGTATTCCGAGCCAAAAGCACCGATTAGCGCTGTTGGGAGAGATGGGCTCGGTGTGGGCTCGGCTGGGCTCGAACCATGGGGGTTCCGGGCTCGGGGGGTGCGCCTGAGGGAGGGGGTTCGAGCTGGTGGGGGCTGGTGGCCGGAGGTGGCTCGTGGGTGGCGTGGGAGGCCGACGAGCGAAGATACGACGTGAGCCTTTCGACTGGGCAGTGTGGGCGCGTCTGGGCTCGAACCAAGCCAAGTCAGGGCTCGGGGGGTGCGCCCAGGGGTTGGCTCGACCACGGCTAGGCGGTGGTGGCCGGAGGTGGCTCGACGTGGGGCTGGAGGTGGCTCGACAGGGTGGGTGCGGGGCAGCGGGAGGCCGAGAGAGAAGCCATTGTTGAGCGCGTGTGTTGTAATTCATTAAAAAAATAAATTTTACACGTTAAGCGGATTTTACACGTTAAGGAGTTTTTACATTTTAAAGCTTTTCTATATATATATATATATAGGTTATCTAGGAGTCATCCCAAAACACCAAACCTTCATTATCATCATTAGCCCCTTCAAAAATCCAGATTTGTCGTAGCCCCTTCAAAAATCCAGATTTGGCGCAACCTTCAATATCATCATTAGCAAAGTTGCAATCGAAGTATTGTAGTTTTGACAATTTATTCATCATATATAAATCCTACTACGTATATATCCCTACAATAGCATTATATTCATATATTTATCTTTCTTTTTTTCCAGTTGTTACAATTACTTATATTCATATCTTTATCGTATTTTTTCCCAGTTGTTACAATGGCGAATGTATACAATAAGATTAACAAAATTAACCCAGAAAAAAGTGATTGGATCATTAAAGTTCGTGTGATATGGTTGTGGACAATGAAGAAGAACAAAACGGAGAAAGAAGATATATGAATGGTTCTCTTAGATGAAGAGGTAAGCACTTATATCAATTATACCTTATTTTAATTTAAGGTAATTGATGCAATTTTCATTAAAGTGTTAATTTTTCCTTATTTAAATCGTAGATGCAGATTTCCTTATATGTTTGACAACGTTGTCCGGTCTTTCATTGGAAAATCCGCTTCTTTTTTACTTGATCAATTGGCCAAGGTATGCAACTCATTCCATATGAGTACCTATTACTCCGTTTTCTATAACTTAATTTAATTCATATTTTTAAATAGTTAAATTAATTTACAAATTTTATATATTTCGTGTATAGGATGGTGACATGGAATCATTTCCATCTGATCAAGACATTTATCAAATACCAAGTTCAAGTCATCAAAGACCGTGAAGACGAAGATTGTCAGATGATATCAACTATAGAGTTAAAACCGGTGAAGATTGAAAAGGATGACATCTAAACACTATTATTTTACTATATTATGAGTTTGTTATGATAATTTTAAGGAAAAATGACCAACAATAATACCAACTATCACTCGTGAACCAAAAATAATACGAACTTTTAAAATTACTAATTGGTATACAAACTATTCCCAATTAAACCGATTTTGATACCATGACCAAATTTATAAAAGAAAAAATAATGTAAACTAAAAATATAATTAACAATAAGTTTGGGAACATTTTGTAAAATGGGGATAAATTAGATAAATCTTCCTCATCTTCTTCCTGTATTCATCGCCATTGTCGGGGCAGGGGCTGCGGCCGGAGGAGTGACGGAGCCGGCGGAGGAGTTGCTGGAGCAGGACTAGGCGGGAGAGTGGCCGGAGCAGGCGGGTGGTCGCTGGCGGAGGGGGAGATGGGGTGTCGGCACCGGAGGACGGGGATCTCCATCACCGGCGGAGAGGTAGGTCGGAGGAGATTGGGTAGCCGGCGGGGAGGGAGGTCGAACAATTTTACAAACAACCGAACAAAAATTCAGATTTGATTAGCAAAATCAAACACAAATTCAGACTTAATCTGGGATTTCTGGTAAAACTCAACACAAATTCTCACAGATCAAACTCCAATTAATCCAACCAAATTCAGATTGGAGCCAATGATTGAGGGATCAATCCAATTAATCCTCCAATCCAACCACCACGCATCCCTAAATTGAAACACATACCGTCGGCGCCGGCGTCGTCCTCCCTCGCTCTGTCGGATGTTCCTAGGCCCCAGTCTCCTCACCAGTCCCGCCTTCGTCGTGTTCCCACCAGTCGCCCCGATCGTCTTCCTCTCTTCGCTTCTCAGTCGCCAATGAGTAGTTACTATTAGCGTGAATAATAGGGGGGTCGCCGGCGGAGAGGGAAGTCGGAGGAGATTGGGTGGCCGGTTGCGAGGAGGACGGAGATTGGGTGGCCGGCGGCGAGGAGGACGGAGATTGGGTGGCCGTCCTCCGGTGCCGACACCCCATCTCCCCCTCCACCGACGACCACCGACCACTCCCCCGCCTAGTCCCGCTCTAACGACTCCTGCGCCGGCTCCCCCCACTCCTCCTCCGGCCGCAGCCCTTGCTTGCCCCCGACAACGGCGATGAATAACAGAAGAAAGTGAGGAATGTTCATCTCATTTATCCCCATTTTACAAAATGTTCCCAAACTTATTGTTAATTATATTTTTAGTTTATATTATTTTTTCTTTTATAAATTTAGTCATGGTATCAAAATCGGTTTAATTGGATATAGTTTGTATATCAATTAGTAATTTTGAAAGTTCGTATTATTTCTGGTTCACGAGTGATAGTTGGTATTATTCTTGGTCATTTTCCCTAATTTTAATAATTTAGGATAGGTTTGCTTAATACTTTTGTCAAATAAGGACTATTTAAGATATATTTAGCTAAAATTATTGTTTCTTTTTTGAATTTCCCAGTTTATTTTATCGTCAGTCAAAATATATAAGAACTTTTCACAGTTTATATTCTTTGACAATTTTTGAATTGTTCTCCTATTTTATTTTTAATCATTTGGCCGGTTATCTCAATATTATATGTCAAAGAACGGCACAAAATTGGATACAGTAGTGGGAGAAAAAACTTAACACTCACAAGTCATTCATTCTGATGATTGAATGATTATAAATCGAGCCATAAAAGAGTGCCAATCCAAATTGCCGCGCACCAACTGAAACTTGCAACTTTAAGACACACATAACCCTGAAAGACGAAAAACCTCAAAGACGATAAACAAAAAGGAAAAAGATAAAGACAACTTTGCGGAGGAGATGGAGAAGGCCGAGCCCGAAGTCACCTACGGCGGCTCCTTCTCCTATACCACTCAGTGACACAGATCTATATCTTACTCTTAAGCAAAGGACTACTAAAGAGAGTGTTGCGGTGGAGCTCGAGAAGGTGGAAAGAAAAAACAGCAAATTTGACACCCTAGAAATAAAATTGAAATCGTATTGCCTACCAGTTGACACCCTTTCCAAATTTTTAAAAACAATAAAATTATTTTACATAAAGAATATATAATAAAAATCTTATAAATATAATAAAAAGTTTACTCAATAGGGATTTAATTAAAAATAATGCATTTTTTTAACAAGAGATCAAATATGATAAATTAAGAAAAATAATCGTGTCTATATTAAAAAAATAACACAATTGAAGATATACTAAAATACTAAAGCGAGGCCTCTGATGTGATATCGCGTTCATGAAATTTTCTGTATTAAAACAAGATTATTTTTGCTTACATGTCATATTTTGGACTAAAATGGTATTATTTTTTTAGACACATCAATTAATAAGTCAATATAGTTAGCTAAAAAACTTATCTTTTTAGATCAAATAATCTATCCAATATTATTTTTATTTGTAAAATATTATTTAAATTTGTAATCTAAATCAAATATAACATTTTATTATTTTACATCATACATCTAATTAATTCTAATCTGACTAATTTCTATTTTCTACACGGTGCTAATTTTTTTAGATATTAATATTTTATTGGACAAGCAAACAAAAAGAATTATCTAGTACGTTAGAGTAGGGTTGGCATGGTACGGTAACCACCAAAAAATGGTGATTACCACGTACCAACCACAAACCGGTGGTACGCAAATTTTGATACCGCGTACCAACCACAAGTCGTGGTTACCGCATATGTGGTAACCACGATTTGTGGTTACCATCGATACATTACAATGGTTACCAAGCTGTAATTCTATTTGTATTTTTTTGAAACCCCTTGGCTGCCTTCCGATAGTCATCAAAGTTATCAAACGAAAAAATATGGTTACAAAAAATAATATGATTACCACATATTAAAACTTCAAATAAATCAAGTACAAACCAATTCAAACCAATCAAGTTCAAAGTCTTGAAACAAACCAAATTCAATTGTTCAAATATTCAAAATATTCCTGCAAGTTCAAACAAAACAAGTTCAAAGTCTTCAAAAATTCAAAATGTTCCTACTGTTTCTAGTAGAAAATGTAAAAATGACCAATTTAGGTCAAAATCAAAACACAAAATATAAATTAAAAACTTAAAACTTAAAGGTAATAACAACAAAATATTAAATAAAAAAATTTAATATATATACTTGGTAACCATGGTAACCATGGTATTCAAATTGCATTACCATTACCGTACCATCTTCACGTGGTTACCACCAAGATGGTTACCACCATGTTGGTTACCACAAGTGTGGTTACCAACATAGTCGGTTTGTGATTGGTACGTGATTGGTATGGTAATTTCCGTACCATTTGCCAGCCCTACGTTAGAGATTGTAAAAATAAATATAATAAATTGATTTTAAATATTGGTTATAACAACCATGTAGATTTGATAGTAAAGCGACAAATCAATTTACTTTGTAATCTCTCTATTACTTATCCAACCTATATAAACTTTTATAGTAATAACTAAAATTTAATATTAATACCATTTAAAAATAAATATCAAATTTATCACTAGAGATTATTTTAAAAAATATCATGTGAGAATATAATAGTAAAAAAAATTATTATGCCGTGCAAGAGCACGTGTATATCATATACTAGTATCAAACTAAAACAGAGACGTGAGAATCCTATGTGGCGGGTTCTGGTGCGATTCGTTTACGTGTCGTTCTGTGGTGCATTATGACCGAGTTTTTTTGACACGTCAATTAATGAGTATCCAATAAATTTAAACCACATCATACAACGGTCCATCTATTTATTCACGTGTCATCCTACTTATCTACCTTAATTGTTGATCTCTATTATTTTTAAATATAAATATTTAATTTCATATCTTAGTTACAAAATCTATCATTTTTCATACGAATAATATAAAGTAAAAAATAAATTAATTAACACGTAGTAGAATTTAACTGCACTGGCCAAATAACACAAAATTAATCTATCCATTACACTCTTAATAATAGATATATATTATCTTTTATATATCGATCACAATCCTAATAGAATAATTTATCATCTAAAACAACCCTTGAAATCTATTATATTAAAAAAAACCTAACTAAATTTGCCCTAATTCGATATATCATCTCATTCCCAATAATTTTTTAATATATGACTTTTAAGTATATATACACACCCACACTTAAAAGTCATATATTAAAACAATTTTTGTAGAAGTTCCCCCCGTAATATATTTAAAGTTGATTGAAATTACATCTTTCGTGTTTCATATATATTGAAAAAAAAATTATAATATCCTAACAATTATGTATTTTTAAAAGGGCGGTTTTGCAAAATAGCCACGAAAATAGGCTTATTTTGCAAAATATCCGCGTGTTGGGACATTTTTGTAAAATGTCCGCACTATAAACCCTTCTACGCGCTCCTCCGCGCTTTCTCTCACGTCCTCTCCGCGAGCTCCTCCTTCCCCGTCCATCTTCCCGCATCTCCGGCGAGCGATTCCTGAATCCGGCTCATCCTTCCATCTTCCTCCATCTGCGTTCATCCTGGAGCAAGGGAGGCCGAGCAAGGGAGCGAGGGAGACCGAGAGCAAGGAGCGAGCGCCTGGTCTTCGTCCAGCGGCAGCGAGCGAGGGAGTCCCAATCCGAAGTCGAATTCCATCGGTGCTCCTGCTCCGGTCCAGATCTGAAGTGGCGCGGGCGAGCGAGGTCGAGCAAGGCAGAGCGAGCGAGCGAGGCGGCGGAGCGAGCTCGAGGGAGCAGCTCTTCTTCATCAACTCAAATCTGGTTGTAAGTGTCGATTCCTCCCTCCTGGCCTTCGATTTTGTCTGTGATGTGCAAATTTTGTCTGTGATTGCCTTTGATTTTGTATTTGTTTAGCAAGGCTCATGTTAAAAACCTGCACATCTGCCATCGATTTTGTCTGTGATGTGCAAATTTTGTCTGTGATTGCCTTCGACTATTTTACTTATCAATCGATCGAACATCGATTGATAAGAAAAATAAATTGTTGATGAGAGTTTTATGGTTTTTATGTTGTTTTAGCTACTGTTTTAGGTTTCTTTGTGCAAATTTTGTCTGTGATTGCCTTCGATTTTGTATTTGTTTAGCAAGGCTCATGTAAAAAACCTGCACATCTGCCATCGATTTTGTCTGTGATGTGCAAATTTTGTCTGTGATTGCCTTCGACTATTTTACTTATCAATCGATCGAAGATCGATTGATAAGAAAAATCGATTGTTGATGAGAGTTTTATGGTTTTTATGTTGTTTTAGCTACTGTTTTAGGTTGCTTTGAGCTGCTGTTTTTTGTTGGGCTATAGGAGATGATTATTTCTACTCATGGCTTATCTTTCTTCATCAGTTGCTCTCATGATACTCATGATACTCATGGCTTATCTTTCTTACATGCTCGCTGAAGTAAGATCCTCTACATCTCAGTAGTGGTATCAGTTTTCGTCCAAAATCTCATTTCTACTATTTGATTCAATTGAATAATTGAAACTGATGCTTATTTTCATATTGGCAATGCTCAAGACTTGAGTAATCTGTGGGAACTTATCATGGATTTTCCCTGCAGTTGTTCTATTTGAGTGGCATCCTAACGGTGTTTTTCTGTGGGATTGTAATGTCCCATTATACATGGCATAATGTGACAGAAAGTTCAAGAATCACTACAAAGTATCACTTCTTTTTAAAATATAATTATCTTAAATATCTCATTCATCCCTTTTATGTATCCACTATTGTTGATTAAACACTAATCAATGGCAGGCATGCATTTGCAACCTTGTCATTTGTTGCTGAAACTTTCATCATCTTGTACGTTGGTATGGATGCTTTGGATATTGAAATGTGGAGATTTGTACATGACATGTACAAGCAAATTCTAAGAGCCATATTATAATACCATGATTTGCCTATTAAACAACAAGTTTCTTATAGGCAGGGCCTTGATCATACTTCATGAGTTTTCTCTATTTTGATGTACGACTTATATTTTTGGCAGTCCTGGCACATCAGTTGTTGTGAGTTCAATATTGCTAGGTCTGGTCATGGTTGGACGGGCAGCTTTTGTTTTCACTCTGTCATTTCTGACCAATTTGTCCAAAAAGTCTAATTCTGAAAAAATAAGCTTTAGGCAGCAAGTAAGCTTTTCACTCCCATTCCCATTTTACTCGTCCTTTGATGCCTACATAATATCAGTAATTAACTTATCTTTTCTGGATTTTTGGTATCCAGATAATAATATGGTGGGCAGGTCTCATGAGAGGTGCAGTCTCCATGGCTCTTGCCTATAACCAGGTTAGTTTTCAGCATTTTTTATACACATATTTCCCTTATCATGATTCTGGTGGAGGTGACGATACATTTTAATATACTGTGAACATGAGGTCTTCAAGCTGTGGTGATCAACCTATTAATAATTAATAATTTTTATTTATTTATTTTACTTCAAGTTTACGAGGTCAGGGCACACACATCTGCGTGGGAATGCAATCATGATTACCAGCACAATCACCGTTGTTCTTGTCGGCACAGTGGTGAGATATCTATACAAATAATACAATAGTTCTCTTTTTGCTTGAAATGGATTATTGGCATATGTGAAATTTTTGCTTTAGTATCGCTAGTAAATAGTAATGTTTAACCTGACATAATGATCTGTTGGAAGTGAATATCTTTCATGTTCAAAAGAGTTCCACTGTCCTTGCTGACAATGTTTTGCACTTAAAATTGATTGTATATTACGAAATGTGTTGTTTTGCATTCACAAATCCTGACGGAGCAAGATATTTTGGTGATCTCAAGGCTATTTGTATGTGTTTGTAAGTGTTTGGGTTATTGACTAAACCTCTAATAAGGATTTTGCTGCCCAATAAGAACTTGTCTGCCAGCCTATCATCAGATTTCGACAGCACAAAATCGCTCTTTCTGCCATTCCTTGACGTCCAGCAAGAGTGTGATGCTGATGGCATCCAGGAAGCCCCAGCCCGGGTCATTCGTCCTAGCAGCCTCCGCATGCTTCTCAACGCCCCAACCCACACCGTCCACCACTACTAGAGAAAATTCGATGATGGCTTCATGCGTCCCATGTTTGGTGGCCGTGGTTTTGTTCCTTTCGTTCCAGGATCACCTACCGATAGAAGCCCCCCAAATTTGCCACAAACAACATGAAGGAAAGCTGCAAATAGACAACCTACTTGCAAGTTCAAGATGGGAAGATTCCCCTCTTCAACCATTTTTGTATCATATGGTTGCGCCAAGAGTCACTCCTTCCCGCTACATGATCTTGAACATATATATATATATATATTGATTCTTTCTTGGTCATTTATGTCAATCCAGAAAATTTTGAACTGTATCCAAAGGGCGTTTGACCCTGAATTTGTATGCCCCCAGCTAGTAATGTGTGGGTTTAGTTCATGGTGTTTGATTTCCTACTAGAAGGGGTTGTGATTGTCTATAGTTATTGTAACTCACTGCAGTTTTGAAGCGAAGAGTTAAAGTATTCTACTCATTGTGCAATAAAAAAACTTAGTTCTGTTAAGCTCCTGCCATTGAAACAAACTAGGTTCAGTAGAAATAATGAAGTTGTTCTTCTTATTCAATGAAGATTTCTTACTAGTTGTAGCCATAGCTCTAGCACTGGGTGTTCAAGCTTCATCAGTTGCTGAACTGGCTATTTGGGGTTGAAATGATACAACTTATACAATTACACAACTCACACCTTCAACAATCAACACACCTCTTTGTTTACTTGCAGACTGAGCTGAGGTTACAGAATTTCAGTGTTAAAACACTTGCCTAAATATTTCATCTCAACTGGCTGGACCATATCATATGTTACCCGGAATCTCCAGAGGGACAAACATTCCCATTTCCGTTTTATGGGGACACATGTATCTCTATGTACGTGTATCCTTGTGTAAAACATATCCAAATTCATATCGTTTCTGTTTTTCATACCTGTATTTGTTTTAGTGAACATATATTTTGCTAACTCTAGGTGCATCAGTTGCAATTGCAAGGCTTGTAACCCCAAACGGGAGAAATCAAATTTATGTATTGTTAAATGCAAATATGAATATTATGGTTTGATATGCCCTCTGCATGCAGCTACAGTTGAAGATGTGGTTATTAAATTGTTCTTTTATAACCCTATATTCATTAGAAAATGTCATCTTAAGTGCAATAATCTATTAAAAAAATATAAAATTATATTTATAAAAATAAGACCATGTTGTGTAATAATCTATTAAAAAAGTATAAAATTATCTTAAGTTAAGTCGTGCAACTTTTAAAACAGAGTCGTGCAACTCTTACAACAGAGGCGTGCAACTCTTACAACAGAGGCGTGCAACTCTTACAACAGAGGCGTGCAACTCTTAAAAGAGAGGCGGGCAACCCTTAAAACAGAGTCGTCCAATTCTTACAACAGAGTCGTGCAACTCTTAAAACAAGAGTCGTACAACTCTTAAAACCGAGTCGTGCAACTCTTAAAACAGAGTCGTGCACCTCTTAAAACAGAGTTGTGCAACTCTTACAACAGAGTCGTGCAACTCTTAAAACAGAGTCGTGCAACTCTTACAAGAGAGTCGTGCAACTCTTACAAGAGAGTCGTGCAACTCTTACAACATAGTCGTGCAACTCTTACAACATAGTCGTACAATTCTTAAAATAATATTACGAGAACATAAAATCATGTTGAGAACAATTTCAGAAATCTCGATTGTTTTGCAAAAAATAACCTATTGTTGAGCAAAAATAAGAGTAAGTTGTGCAAATATAAGAGGACGTTGTGCAAATTTAATCATAAGTTGTGCAAATATGACCCTAGTCTAGTTTTTATTTATTTTATTTTTTTTATTTTTTATCGTGCAAATATAAGAGTACTTTGTGCAAATATAACCATAAATTGGGCAAATATGATCCAAGTAGAGTTTAGAGTTGCACTTTTTTCCGTGTCAGCACTTTTTTCCCATGTCAGCACTTTTTTTTAGAGTTGCACAAGCAAGGATAACAATTTCACAAAGAATCGAAGAAGCACATGACAAATGAATCATAAGCCGATCAAATGATGTCGAACAATTCCATCAAGCCTGGATAACAATTTCACAAATATGATCCAAATCTAGTTTTTTTTTTCTACATGGATAACAATTTTTTTTTACTTTATAATATTATTCGTGCACATTTTATTCTAATTTGTGCACTTTTTATTCTATTTTTGTCAGCACTTTTTTCAAATAATTTTTTTTTTCACGTCATCACTTTTTTAGAATAAGATCATGTTGAGAATAAATTCACAAGTCTCGATTGTCGTACAAATCTTAAAATAGAGTCGTGCATTTCTTACAAGAGAGTCGTGCAACTCTTCCAACAGAGGCGTGTAACTCTTAAAATAGAGTTGTGCAACCCTTAAAACAGAGTCGTGCAACTCTTAACACAGAGTCGTGCAACTCTTACAACAGAGTCGTGCAACTCTAAAATTTCATAGTGTTATTCATGAAATTTATAGTTTTATTCATACAAACTAAAATCTAATTTTAAAATGTATGTTAATCAATTACATTATGTTTATAATGTAATTTTAAAATTTTAAGGCCATAGATATTTCATACATATTTCACTGTTAAGGCCATAGATCTTGAAAGCACTTGAACGAAGAGGATGAGCAACCAAAGAGTTCAAATGCAGACTTGAATGAAGAAAAGAGCAAAAATGAAGATATTCTAGGAAGCAAGTTACAATAGTACTTAGGATCCCTATATTATTACTTGCCTGCTGTTTCCTTTATTAGACAAATGGTTCGTTTCAACACGCTATTCATACATAATTATGAAGATCATCCAGGGGGTTAATCTAAAGGTGCAGTATATACAAAGTGTTGAGATCTGAGTTGGGTACGGTGGAGTTTTCCTTGTGAAGATTGATGCCCTTGGGATGATACAGGACAAGCTGTTCAGACAAGCAACTTGAGATTTCGGTGTCTTATATACTAGCTGGTTGATTACATGGGACTGCTCATCCGACTCTGGAATCTGGACGAGTTTGATTGGAAGGGGAAATTCTTAACCAAGGGTATTAGAGACTGAACAACATCCGTCATCAGAGGCCTGTACTCGGCTTCTGCTTGTACACACACAGCTGCAAACAAATCACAGCAGCCACAACTACATTTTAAGCTTATATAAACGAGTCAAAATAATCAACCTACGAAACATTGGTAAATTCTGGAATTGATGCTTTATCATCAGTTTTAAGCTTCAATTTTTTTGGAGCTGTTATATAGTAGACTTAAATCAAAACGCAATATTCAGTCTCCTAATTCACCTACACAGCTAGTGTAATACAATTGTAGAACCTACACAGCTATCAATTGTACATGACAGATGATGAAAGATGATGAAATGAAGACCGACAATACGAATTCAACATCAAATGGATGGCATATTCTTCATCAATCAATGAATTCTCACAAATCATAATCATCAAATTCTCACAAATCACAATCATCAAATTCCAATTCTATCAGTACAATCTCAATTTTAGCAAACTAAAAAATTCAGGTCAAAATAACAGGAGCAACATCTCACAAAGACATAAAATCCTCAAATTCTCATTCAACTATACAACCGGAACAACCTTCAACGACAACCTCTAATCAACAAGAACAGACAACAACAAAAACATTCATTTTTATCCACCCCAAATCAGGAGCCTGGATCTCAACTTAAAGGCAAAAGGGTCTTCCAGAAGTCAGAATCTGTTTTAGGTGTCTCAGCAATCTTGGTAGCCCAAGAAATCTGTTTTACCCATATTCATAGTCAGAATAACGTCGCCAGAATCAATTACCTTGAAAGTGTGTGATTAATTTTGATTTTTCCACTAGTTTGTGTTTCCAAACACTACTCAATGAAAGTTAAAAATGCAAGTCTATCTTTTCATTTTTTTTAACAAGTAATTTCATTACACATTCCCAGCAATATTTGAATGTAGAAAACACCAATGCAGTTACAAGGAACATAAACATGAAAGTTGTGAAATGGTTCACTAGTCATTCTCAAAGAGTAATGTAAACAAATTGGTCAGAAGATGCAATGAATCACATCCACATAAATAATAAGCATTTAAGAATCTTACACTGCGAAGCAATTCCCATATGTGAGTAACAAATGCACAAAATCAGTAACCAATAGCAACATCAATGAAAGGTGGAACTAGCAAAGAAAATAAATCAAATTTTCTTCATTTCATATTTAAGCACATAAACAAGAAATTTCAGACAATAATACACAAGAATTTGCCATGTTTCATTCCCAAGAGTGTGCAATCAACCTGAAATGCACGCATAATTCAGCTTTAAATTATTATTCATCAGTCGAGAAACCCTAATCCACAGAAGCTTCTGGAATCAGTCTTGATTATGAGTGATGACAACTGTTTTCGATTGAGCCTTTATCATTTAGCAAGAACAATACTTCAATTGCAGCAGAGTTGCAATTCAATCGAAAAGCTCCATCAAATTTGAATCAAAAAGTAGAAATAGAAACTTAAACAAGAAAAGCTCGCAACGTTACCCGACAAGGTAGGGATCAGAGTTGCCATCAACGGAGAAATCCACTGCATCGATCTCCCTCCTCGGATCCCCTTCCTCGATCTCCCTCGATCGCCGGAGATCCCGTCCAGATCCCGTCGATCTTCCTCAATCTGTCAATCCGTCCAACCCTTCCTCGATCTATCGATCCGTCCAACCCGACCTCGATCTGCCGATCTTCCTCCATGTGTCCAGATAGAGCGAGGCGGCGCGAGGGAGATCCCCTTCCTCGGATCCAACCCGACCTTCCTTCAGATCTCAGGAGGAGAGGTGAGCGAGCGAGAGAGGTGGGCGAGCGACAGAAAAAAGGAGAGAGAGGAGAGGGACTAAATTAATTAGGGTATATATAGTGGACATTTTACAAATTTGTCCAAAAATGTGGCATTTTGCAAAATCGTCCGAAAAAAGTGCCTTTTTTTGCAAATTTTTTCTTTTTTTTAATGTAGGAAAGATTTGTAATATAATAAATTAAAATCAAATTTATTTTCCAATCAAATTAGTTATGAAGTAGATAAATAGATTAGGTCGTTGTATTACATGACTTAAATTTATTAGATATCAATCAATTGATTGATATTATTTAGCGTTACATATCAAAAGTTAATATATGCTTACTTCAAAATTTTTATTCAAAAATTTCAAATAAATTATTTTAATCTTCACAAAATTCAATGACAAATAATTTGAATATAATTAATATCATAAATTACAGTTTATCAACAAAACGCGCAGGAATGAATTACAGTTTATTAATATAATAAATTATTTTAATCTTGACAAAATTCATGGAGAAGTCGTCTAACCCCTATGGCGGCTTCTCCTTTAAAGTAGAGATTTTTAATTAGAAAATTAATTTAAAGTATTAATTTAAAGTAGGATTTTTAAGTTAGAAAACTATTGTTTGGATATGCCATATATTTGCTAAAAAAAAAAGATATGGCGTACATATATTGTTTGTATGTTTGGATATTGTCGATATTTTTGAAATACCCCAAATTATTTTTGAGTATTTCGTTTTAAGTAAATATATTTTTAATAAAAGTTCTATTATTTTTAAATTGAATATACATAGAAGGATTTATAATTATAACTTATTGTAATGTATGTAAAGTATTTAATATAAGGTTTTAGAAAAATATCGTTACATAAAATAAAACATATTTAATAAAATATTTTGTTAGTTTTATTATTTAAATTGTATGGGTTTTAATAAAAAGTTATTCATGTATATATATGTCGTATTAGTTTTAATAAAAACTAATTTTGTTATTAAATCGGTTTTTTCTGTTTCAACCGAACCGGACCATCCCGGAAAAAGGGTGAATTGGGTTTAGTGAACCCTCCTCCTTCCTCCCGCTTGTAAGCCTGTCGATCTACTGTTGAACAATGATGGATATGGCTTCCTTGAAATCTCACCCAAATCTCAAACAAATCCGCCCAATTCGGGACGAATCTTATCAAAATGAATAATTGGATTAAAATTTACCTGAATAAAGTTTTTTTCAAATTCAAAGTTCATCCAAATCCGCCCAATTCGGGACGAATCTTATCAAATTGAGGATTGTGATAGCTTTAGAATTGATTATCTTATCGATTTACGGATTTATCTTAATCCAAATTCATCCCCTAATCCTTACCCTATAAATACCCTTTTCCGGTTCACTTTCGAAACACACCGCCGCCTTTTCTCTCCATATCCGATTCTCTAAACCTTTCCACCACGCTCTACATACAAAATCAACGTTTTCTTCAATTCTCTTGCCACACACATGGACAACCACCCTATATCGTTCAGGAGATTTTCTTCAATTCTCTTGACCTGGCCACTAAGGATAGAACCAACACGTATACTCATTATGAGTATTTGTCAATGCCACCAGCTGACGCATGAGCTACCCTCGACAAGCTGAACAATTACGACAAAAAGTATGAGACTCCAATAAACTATGAGGAGAATGCCTATGCCAGGCCAGCCCCATCCATGCCCCTCTATGAGCCGTCCAGGGAGATTGATCCCGATGTCAAGGAGCTATACTACAAGAATCAAAATCGTAAGCTTCTTAAACAAGTTAAATATCTTTCCGTTAACCAACCTTCCATTGAATGTGGTTCACAGCGGCACACCACTACTGAGTGCCCACACTCCGAGCAAGTTAGGATGGCAGAAACCCACAAAGAAGTAGCTTACGCAGGGGGTCCCAATCGCTATATGGGGGACCAAAGATTCTATCAACCACAGTGGAACGAAGGTGCCCCTAGGAATCCCCCGCCATACCAAGCTCTAGGACATCCGGAAAAGGACCAAAAGAAGGATGACCTACATACAATCCTTGAGGAAATGCGGAAGAACAATTCAGACAACAAGCAATCCTTCAATTTTGTCTACACTCAGATACAAGGTGTCAACGCTAGGCTTGGAGAAATCGATATCTGGAGGAAATCGATGGAGACTCAGATCGGCCAGCTAGTAGCAACCGTCCCTAGACAATCAGGTACACTCCCTAGATCTTCTGAACCTAACCCTAAAGGTAAATCTACTAGACACGTAGCTGCTGTGAAACCAAGGAGCGGGCACCAACTACGCGACCCAGAGGTCGGAAAGCAGCAGGACAGCGCTGAACAACAACTCGATATCGACCAGCAGCAAGTCGATGTCGACCAGAATTTGGTCGATAACGAGCAACATCAAGTCCACGTCGAGGAGAAGCTTGGCCAAGATTCGTTTGCACAACACTCCAACTCGACATCGAGGAAACTAATTGATATCGAAGAACCTTCTGGTCAATTTCGCTGAGATCTTTCCGCTGCTTGAGATCCGCTAACACGCTTTCTCAAGGATCGATCCTGACTTCCCGCCTCTACATCAGGAGGACGTCTTGTAATTATTTGCGTGGGCAAGAACCTGGTTTGATTTATATTTCTATATTTTAAACTCGATTTCCTCCTACAACAAATTGGCGCCATTGCCGGGGAAGCAATGGCGCCAATTTTAAACTCGATTTCCTCCTACAACAAACACGCTTTCTCATGTTTGCCTTAAGTTACTTTGCAGGTGTATGCGCCGTTCTGGTCAAACAACTGAGTTTGCCTTGAGTTACTTTGCAGGTGTATGCGCCGCTACAGCACATCCGACATCTGTTCTAGCTCCGAACCAGAAAAAAGAAGTTGTCATTCCCGACAAAATCTCCAAAGGACCCAGCAGAGAAAAAGTTCCAGTGCTTCATTGGATTTGGTCAATATAAATTTAATGCTTTATGTGATCTTGGAGCCAGTGTGAGTATAATGCCTCTATCAATATGATCCAAGATTAAGATAGGTGCCCTAGAGCCTGTGGATGCAAAGCTTTACATGGAGAACAACACGGTGGTCATCCCAACAGGCATGGTGGACAATGTGCCAGTACAAGTAGGTAAGTTCTTCGTCCCTACTGATTTCTTAGTTATCGATATGGCGGAGGACCCTGCTTGTCCAATTATTCTAGGAAGACCCTTCTTGGCGACGGTGGATGCCAATATAAGCGTAAGGAAAGGAGTGCTCACTTTCAACATCAGCGATGAGGTAATTGAGTATTCCTTTAATAAAACTGAAAGGCATACATGTCCCATGGAAGAGGTAAAGTCTATATCGACTGGATACATCACTTGCGGGTAGCCTAAGGTAAGAAATATAACTCCCGAAGAGCTAGAAAAGAGGGATATAAAAGCCCAGGTGGAGGAGATAATTGCCATCCTGAACGAAGAAGCAGAGAATCCACTCGACACTGACCAAGGTACGTCGTGATGGACTAACTATTTTTCGGATGCTTTGCCAAGTCTTAAGTATGGGGTCAAAATCGACCAGGAGAAATTGGCAAGCCCAGAGAACCACTCAATATCGAGTCTAGTAGGTCGATATCGACCACCTCATGTCGAGCAGCCCCCACCAGAAAATGAGCCATGCAATATCGAGCAGCCCCACTCGATATCGACCAATCTTGGTCGATATCGACCAAATCACGCTGACTCGATTTCTTCCATGGAGCAGAAGCCGGCTGATTTCGAGCCAGGGAACTCGATATCGAGTACTTCTACTCGATATCGACCAATAAAAATCGACCCATCTTCCTCCATATCGACTGATAGTCCACCAGACGAGCAGAATTCCTCAACATCGACCAATTTGGTCGATATCGACCAAAAACCTTCTTCCTCGACTCCACCTTCCCCGACCAGCAGTCCACCAGAAGAGCACAACTCCTCGATATCAAGTAATATTACACGAAATCGACGAGAGTCTGAGGTCCTCGAATCCAATTCTTCAAAGGTAAGCCAAGGTATGGATCTTTCTTCTCCTATTTCAATTAAAGATCTATCTATACACGGGAGAGGTTTGCCTTGGTATGTGCGCTTGTGTAGGATTTCCAATGATGAGCCCAAGGAGTATGAATTTGGAGACAAGCTCTATGTTTCCAAATCAAAGGATCATTTGATTCCTAACAAATTCAACAAGAAGAAGATGGGGCCCTTCACAGTGAACAAGATCCATTCAGGCGGACTGTAGCTGATGGACAAGAATGGAGTTTTGTTTGAAGCCCAAGCTACAATGGCCCTGAAGATGCCACCTTGAGCTTAACATAGAATGTCGGTCTAGCGACTATAAAATCTAGAGCTTGTAAATAGACATTTAGTTTTTGGACTTTTAAACATTGTTGCTTTTGTTTTTGTTTTTGAACTTTTAGTTTTTCTATTGTGGGTATTTCTCTTCTAAATTTTTCAGGTCCATAGAGATGGAAGCAAGCTAAAATCGACCAGGAATACAACAAAGCACTCGATTTTTGACATCCTTCACATGTGTCTAGTGAGTTTCTTTCTTTAACCTTATTTTTTATATACAGTGAGGACACTGTAATGTTTAAGTATGGGGTGGGGAAGGGCTTACTTTGTGCATATTTGATATATTTGACATTGTGTGTGCATTATCTCTTGAATTGCTTATACATGGCTATTTTGGAATTCATTATTGATTTATGTGATTACATGCATGTGTTCCAATGTTTGAAAAAAATGACCCCCCATTGAAAATTTTGATAAATGTCATGGAAGCTTATATTGAACTCGACGATGCAAAATTGGATTCATTAGAGATATAACATGAAATTGCCTAGTAAAGGGAAGTCACAATGAAGTGCATATTTCTTGAAAACCATGAAAAAAGGTAAACTTTGATATTTCTTTTGACATGTTGCATGATAAGAGGATGGATGACTTTATATTTCCATATAATGCTCATATGTTTATATCTTAGACTTACCTATGCTTATGCATCACAAAAGCCATATTATGCCTTATTTCATATTTTGCTCCACATGAACTAAATATTGCCCTTTTTTTTTTTTACCTTATTTCCTATCCGGAGATTATGTTGAGAATGATGTTACTTTATGGAGATGGTATATGGTGTTTGTGTTGTTATTATCATTTTTGGAGTTTAGTGGAATTGTTTAAAAAATATGGAAAATTTAATGAGTGAAAGAAAATCCGATCAAAGATCGACCCTGCTCGCCGATATAATAGTTCAGCGAGATGGGACACAATGTGAGGAGTCCAAAGCACTAAGTATCCGGGGCCATTCATGACACCCATGTTTGGGACTCGCGAGAAGGCAGTGCTGAGGTTCGAGAGATAAAAGCATTATTATTGATAAATAGCATTATGAAAGGTGATGAATCTTATGAAGAAGGGATGTGTTAAAGAAAGTTTGGAAAGTACTCCATTTCTTCGGATTATTAGTACTACATTGCCAAAAATTGCCCACCTTTAGCCTTTTACCAATCTACTCCTTATTGAGCTTAAATTAAAGTCCTCTTGAATATTAATGCTTTGTCACGAATGATTGTTTTGCATAACCATCCTTTTGTGAGTAGATGTTGCTTTTGTTTGCACATGCATGCATTTGTGACACTAGTACCTTTTCGAGGATGGTAATTGATTGCAGGGACATATGGCAATGAATCTAATTCGCCATGTTTGATAGTTACTTTTATATCATTTTCTGTATACATTTCATGCATTTGGGTTAGAATAATATAGAATCTATGTAGTTTATGCTTATTTGCCAAATTATGGAATACACACCAGTTTCTGTTTAAATTTCCAGAAATCGAAGCAATTTACAGCAGTTCTGAGAAAGAAAGAAAAGCTCAAAGTCAACTACAGAAGTCCGAGGTCAAGGAACAGCAGAACCAGGACAAATTGAGCTGAAAGCAAGGAAATCTACTCGACAACAGCCGGTCGATATCGAGCAACCTTACTCGATATCGAGTTCAATAAGTCAATTTTCACCAAAGTTGACGAGAATCGAGCTGAGCTGAGCAAGTGGTCGATCTCGACTTCCTTTAGTCAATATCGAGTTGGCCATATCGAGCTGGAGACTAGACATCGACACGAGGAAGCTGGGAGTTGAACATGTTACTCGATGTCGAGGACATTTACTCGATATCGAGTAAAAACAGAGCCGATGTGCCGTCCAAGAGCCGAGATCGACGAAGAAGCTGAAGATGGACCAAGCCTTGGTCGATATCGAGGAAATTTACGCGATGTCGAGGAAAAACCAAGTCGACATGCATCCTGGAGGCCGGAATGGAGTTGCTGAGCAGAAGACGAGAAAAGTGCTAGTCGATATCGAGCAATCCTACTCGATATCGAGTTGACCCAGGTGGCGGATTCCGAGCTTAACTCGCTTCTTGTTAAGTTTCTATCCCGAATCCAATGGAGATATTTTCGAGATCAAATTCCATCAAGATCTATCAAGAGCTATCAAGAGGAGAAGATATTTATCCACTTTAGATATAATTCCTAGTTGAGTTATTTCCTTTATTTCCATGTTTTAATCTTTAGACATAAGATAGATAGAATTAGATATAGATATAGTTTTCTTTCCTAATTAGAAAGGGAATGAAGGCTATAAATAAAGCCTTTGGGGCAGATTTCTAGGCATTCAATTTTAGAAAGACAATTAGAGTTACATAGAGAGAGAAAGAGAGCTTATGGCGATTGGAGTGAAGTTTGGCGAGAGCGGGATTTGGCTTCGATTGGTTGTAAGTTCTCTTTTAGTTTATTAATTCAAGTTAGTTCCTTTTTTTATTTGATGAGTTTTTTTGATAATGAAGAGCGAGTAGTCCACCCACTTCTAGGGTCGGGGTGAGCCCGATGGTGGCCATGTGAGGTGATGCGGTAAAGGTACAAACTTTTTATGCAATTCGTCTTCTATCCCTGCGAGCATGATTCTTTTGCGAAAGTTGAAGGTGATCCTTGTTTGAAGCGAAAGTGATCTTAATGCAACTTGGATTAATTATGTGAAAAGGGTTAGTAACAATTAGGGTTTATGCGAAAGCCTCAATATTCCTATTTGTTAATAACGAGAGTTATTTGATGAAAAGCATGATCTTTTATGCCTTTATGTGTTATTTTGCATGGTTATTGTTGTGGTGTTGAAACCCTGATCTTGGAAGTCTTTAGTTTATTGATTTATTTCATCGAATTCCGTGTTCTGTGTTCGGAAAAGTTGCAATTTTAGTTACTGTCGTTACTCGATCTCGGGGAGTTTTTGTCGACATCGAGGTATTTTGTCGATATCGAGGAAGGTAAGTCGAGATCGAGTACTTTCTGGTTTTGTTTCGTTTTCTATTTTGTTTATGTTTCTGTTTCTACTCGACAGGTTAGTCGATATCGAGTACTTTACTCGATATCGAGGAACCATCTGGTCGATTTCGCTGAGATTTTTCCGCTACCTGAGATCCGCTGACGTGCTTCCTCGATGATCGATCCTGACTTTCTGCTGCTACATCAGGAGGAGGTCTTGTAATCATTTGCAAGGGACGGAATCTGGTTTGCTTTACTTTATTTATATTTTGAATTGCAAGTCTCGATTTCTTCCTATAACATTATCCCTATGGGAAAATTTCCAAACCAAATTTTGGTACAAAATATTTTGAGTTTGAATTGTTATTCATCAGTCTTGGATATGTTAATGTTTGGTTTCAGATCTTTTATAATGTTAGTTGGAGCATGTAATCACTCCTTAGCCTACATGGTGTGTGTTTTTCGAAACCGAAGACACGTTTTTGCCTTAGTTTGGTAAATTAGTGTTTGTCTCTCAATAGGTATTTTGAGTATTTCACATTCTTATTGACCCATTTTTGTATTGCAAAGGTACTGAAATAAAAAATTCTAATTAATTGAACCGAAGAAAATTGAAATGTAAAGCTAATGAGCACAGGTGCAATGCCTGTGGGTCTTTTTTTTAAATTAAAAAGGGGATTTTATAGCCCGGACCTAAAATCCTCCGGGCTATGAAGTCCCTTTTTTTTAAACAAATAACGGACTAAATAGCCCGGGCGTGTCCCATATCCGGGCTATAAAGTCATTTTTTTCCTTGAAAAGTCACGACTTTTTAACCCGGGCGCTAGTTTCCATGTCCGGGCTATTAACCTAATATCACAAGGACCTGCTGTTCGGATGGGTTTTTGGAAATATCCCGGCTATTTGACAATAAACGCCCGGGCTAAAAGCCCTTTTTTCTACTAGTGACTCATCAATAAACGACGTGTGAGACCCCGTAATAATCAAGTCATCGACGTAAATAAGGACATAGACAACATGACCACTGTGAGACTTGATGAACAAAGAGGAGTCGAAGACACAACCTCTGAATTCCTGATGAAAAAGAGCGTCCTTGAGCTTCTGAAACCACGCTCTAGAAGCCTACTTGAGGCCATACAAGGCCTTGCGCAAACGACAAACATGAGTAGGGAGATCAGAAGCAACGAATCCTTGTGGTTGAGTCATATGAACAGTTTCAGCGAGGTCGCCATTGAGGAAGGCATTGTTGATGTCAACCTGTCGGAGCGGCCATGATCTGGAGAGTGCCATGCTCAGAACAAGTCGAATCGTTGTAGGTTTGATGACCGGAGTGAATATGTCGAAGAAGTCAATACCCGGCTCCTAGTTGAACCATTTTGCCACTTAGCGAGCCTTGTAGCGCTCAACAGAACCGTCTTGTTTCTGCTTGACCCTATAAACCCACTTGCAACCAACAACGTTAGCACCGGGAGGCCGAGGAACTAAGTCTAATGTCCCATTTTTCATTAAGGCATCATATTCTACCTGCATCGCATGTTGCCAAGGAGGGCTTTTTGCAGCTTGATGAAAGAGCTTTGGTTCGCTAATTGTCGTGAGGGAGGTAGAGAGAGGATGTTTAGTGGAGAGAAATGATTTAGGTTTGAGCGAGTTAGCGGACACTCTAGTGGCCATGGGGTGGATAGACGCATCGGACTGCTGGAACCAGGTAGGGGCTGGTGGACGAGGCGAGATGTCAAGGGAGAGTGAAGTCGAGGAGAGGTTGTCTTCAATGGGCGAGGAACCTGCAGAGTTGACAGCTTCAGAGGGCGTTGAAGGTAGCGGTGAGGCCAGCGAGGTAGACGGAGACGAATGCACTGGTGTGGAGACATGTGAGGACTGAGGTGAGGGCAGAGTTAGGGAATGGGAGGGAGAAAGAGAAGATGACAAAGGTGACGATGGAGAAGAAGACGAGGGTGATGAGGGAGGAGTCGAGTTTCGATGGGGCATAGAGGAGGCATGGTGAAGTAGATTAAAAGGAAGGGTAGGCGGTGAAGCAGCAGACTCGGCAGAGAGAGAGTCTGACATGCCCGGGAACATAGATTCGTCAAAGACCACTGATCAGGAGATGTAACACCGACTCATGGGAAAATGAAAGCATATCTAGATACCCCTTGTGTTTCGAATTGTACCCCAAGAAGATACATGGGAGAGACCAAAATTCAAGCTTGGAGCGATTGTAGGGAGCCAAGAAGGAATAACATCGACACCCAAAGGACTTGAGAAAAGTATAGTCTGGAGCTTTGCCATAGTGTTTGAAAAGGAGAATTGTCTCCTAGGTTAGGGGTGATGGTCCGGTTTGAGAGGTAGACAGAAGTGTGAAACGCTTGTTCCCAGAACTTTTGTGGTAAATAAGCATGGGCTAGAAAAGCGAGTCCTTTTTCGACTATGACACGATTCTGGCGTTCGGAAGAGCCATTTTGCTGAGCAGTGTAAGGACAGGAGATCTGATGGTTAATGCCCAGAGTGCGAAGCATGGTGGAAACATTTCATTATTCACCACCACCATCTGTTTGAAAAGCTTAGACATTTCTAGAGAATTGTGTTTGAATTAATTTGAGAAATAGCTCAAAGATAGACTAAATTTGAGACTTTGTAGAGATCAAATAGATCCAAATAAACTTTGAATAATCGTCAATAAAGCTAATATAATAAGTATTTCCATTGGTAGATAAAAGCGGGGAGGGACCCCATACATCAGAATGGACAAAATCAAAGGGTTTTGGGGAAGTAACCGAATGCGCAGGGAGATGAAATCGATGACTCTTGCCAAGCTGACAGGCACCACAAATGGGGCTTAGTTTATTGGAGGACACTGAAAGGCGATGACTGGAAAGAAGACGACACAAGACGGACTCATGGGGGTGGGCAAGACAATGATGCCAACAATAAATGGAGGCTGGTTCACCCACGAAGGGAACTGATGGACTGGACGACAAACTGGACGGGTTTGGACGAGGAAGACGGTAAAGGCCCCCTTCAACGATTTGTTTTAGAAGCACTCGACCCTGCAGATTCTTAACAAAGCAAGCATCTTTGTGAAATTCAAGGTAAACGGGATTATCCTTCTTTAATTTAGAAACACTCAACAAGTTTTTGGAAATAGAAGGAACACATATAACACTAGAAAGCTGTAAAGAGGGCGTGCAACCATGTTTAATAGGAATAACAGAGAGACCAAAATGAGAGATGGGAAGAGACATAACATTCCCGACAACGATGTTATCGGTGCCAGCATAAGGGGTGTGAGATTGGAGGGCCGAGAGATCGCCAATAACATGGGCATTAGCACCGGTGTCGACTACCCAAGGGTCAGCAATCTTCGATTGGCAGTGGACAGAATACGCTGAGCGATTGGAAGGAGGCGCTGAATCAGGGTGGCCGAGAGCAGCAGCGTGGCGATTTATGACAGGGAATTCGGTGAGGTACAGCCGGCCGAAACAATTGAACACTTCATGGACAGACTTGCCACATATTTGGCAAGTGGGGCGCGAAGAGCGATCAGGGGTAGACGAAGAACCACCGCCGACATCAAGAGAAGACTGGCGATCAGAAGAGGACTGACCATGCCCTCGACCTCGAGTAGAGGTGAGTGAATTGCTATCGGAGAGCAGTTTTGTGTCGTCAGCAGGGTTCTGCTCCTCCTGTAAGAGAAAAGCAAGAAGTTGATCGGAGGAAACAGGCTCGATTTTGAGGGCAAGTGCTGAACGAAAGGAAGCAAATTGGGAGCCCAAGCCGAACAGGATGCAGGAGACGAGATCGGCATCAGTGACAATGCAGAGGCACTCGGCAAGTTCATCAGCGATAGCCCTCTTCTTCTCGACGTACTCGGGAATCGACATAGAGCCTTTGGTGAGGGTTTGAAGCTGACGGTGGAGATGCATTTGACGAGCGCTTGATTGAGCGTGGAACATCTGAGCCAAGATATGCCAGGCTTCAACAGCGGTGGTAGCCCTGGCAGCATGGCCAAGAAGAGGGGTAGTGAGGGTCGAGCGAATCAAAAGGAGAACGAGTCGATCCTTGCGAACCCATGCATGATAGGCCAGGTTAGGGACGGGAGCAGGATCCGAAAACCGACTGGATTGAGTGGTGAAGACTTACAGGGCCACCTCCAGCGTATGGGGGTCGAATTGGGTGTGGTGGGCGCAGGGAGAGTGGGGGAGAGGAGGCGGCGTTGAGGTCAGGAATGAATCCAGATCAAAGGCTTCTAGAGTTGATCGAACAATGTTGCGTCATATGGAGTAGTTGCTCCGGTCTAGAGGAATGGCGAAGTTCGGAAGCTGAAAGTTGGGATTGGAACCATCACACGTAGCAAAGAAGAGAAGCTGAGGAAGGCAAAACAAGGCTCGTCGAGGAAACTGTGTTGGTCGACATCGAGGAATTTAGTCGATGTCGAGTAAACTGTCATCGTCGAGTGGAATGCTGAAGTCGAGGAACTTTCTGACTTGGTCGATGTCGAGTTGGCCTACTCGATATCGAGTAAAACTAGGCTGCTCCTCTTGGTCGATCTCGACTGGCCTAGTCGATTTCGACTAACTTTCAAGCACTTCTTTTTCCACCCTTCGCGATCCTTTTATGCATTGCCGACCTAAACGTGTTAGATTTCACACGAAGACAAGACTTTTCACATGAAGTATTCTAAACTAAAGAACAAAAACCAAAACCAAAATCAAAAGTTCTAAGTCCCAAAATTCAAAAAGTTTTATGTACATGCTCTAGATTTTAGAGTCGCTAGGCCGACTTCTCCGTTTATGCTCAAGGACCGTCAATGTAGGGCCTGCATGTGCTTGGCCCTTCTCCTGGATCATCTAGGTCCTGATTTTAGTATGCAAGCTCAACTTATAGGTGGTCGCTAGCATAAGATCTCTTTTCTTCCTTCCTTTTCTTCCCAGCTCTCATCCTTCGTGGATTTGCTTGCCACGGGGCCTTACCTCCCCTCAAATTATTTAAAATTTTCTTAATGGACTGAGGAGGAGTAGAACTCATACCTGAACTTACCTTTTCGGGCCCAAAAACAGAAATCTTTGGGCGTAGGGTTGGTCAAAGTCGAGCAATCTTGGTCGACATCGAGTACAGGGACCCCATACTTAGGCTCTTGGCAAGTCTGGTGCTCAACAGGGGAAGTCGATGTCGAGAAAGCTTGGTCGACATCGAGGTGTTTGGTCAACATCGAGGAAGCCAGGTCGATGTCGAGTTGCCTTCAGGTGCGTTCCCTTGTTGTTTGCTCGATCCCGTGGTTGCTGAAGCTCTTCACCTCCAGCCATGAAATTTCCTCTTTTACAGGGCCAAAAGAGAAATCTAAGACCTCATCGCCTATTGTGAAGGTGGGCAATCGCTGTTTGACACTAATCTTGGCATCTGCAGTAGCTAAGAAAGGTCTACCAAGAGTAATAGGGTTAGTAGGATCTTCAGCACAATCTATAATAAGGAAATCGATAGGGATATAGAACTTACCAACCTGGATAGAGACATTCTCAGCCATACCTGTAGGGATGACCACTGTATTGTTTGCCATGTATAACTTGGCATCCACACGCTCTATAGACCCTATCTTTACCTTTCGCCAGATTGATAAGGGCATGATACTCACGCTTGCTCCTAAATCACACAAGGACTCATATTTATATTGTCCAAATCCAACGGTAATAGAAAACTTACCAGGGTCAGGTCTCTTCTCAGGGAAATGGATCACTTTGCATTCGCTGGCTATTTCTAAGAGTGATCGCTTGTTGCTAAGGATTTCCTTGAGGAATTTAACATAATCAGGCATCTCTTGAAGAGCTTCTGTAAAAGGAATTGAGACATTCAGTTCTTGAAGCATTTTAACAAAACGTTTAAACCTACTTGCATTGGGATCTTTTAGCGCCTTGGAAGGGAAGGGCAATGTCTTTTTCTGCTTCGGAGCCAGAACAGATGTCGGAGGTGTTGCAGAGTTCTCGACATTGACAAGATTTTGCTCGACATCGACAAGATTGTCATTGATATCGACCGCTGTTGTCGACTTCGAGTTGTCGTGCTGTGCAGACGAGTCTGGGCTTGGATTCTCCTCAACATCGAGTTGGGTTTTGTCGACATCGACAAAATTCTGGTCGACATCGAGTTGTCTTTGCTCGTTGTCGAGTTGCTGCTCTGCTTTGTTCTGTTGCTTTCCAACCTCTGGCTCGCGTAGTTGGTGCCCGCTCCTTAGCTTAACAGCAACGACGTGTCCGATCTTCCCCTTAGGATTTGGTTCTGTTTGCCTAGGGAGTTGCCCAATCGGTCGTGGGATTTGTGATGCGAATTGACCCATCTGGGTCTCTATGTTCCTCTTCCAGATATCCAGCTCTCCAAATCTTGTAGTGACGTTCTGGAGCTGATTATTGATGGCGCTCGTAGACTGCTACTGCTGTGCCTGATTCCGGCGCATCTCATCAAGGATCATCTGTAGATCATCCTTCCGTTGATCTCTTTCTGGATGTCCTGGAGCTCTGTATGGTGGGGGTTCCTAGGGGCACCTTGGTTACATTGTGGTTGCTGAAACCTTTGGTCCCCCATATAGCGATTGGGACCCCCTGCGTAAACTACCTCTTCGTGGTTTTCTGCCATCCTAACTTGCTTTGTGTGTGGGCACTCAGTAGTGGTGTGTCACTGTGATCTTCATTCGATGCAGGGTTGGTTGACAGAAAGATACTTGACTTGCTTGAGGAGCTTGCGATTCTGATCTCTGTATTACTTCTTCCTGACTTGCTTAGAAGGCTCATAGAGGGGCATGGATGGGGCTGACATGACGTAGGCATCTTCATCATAGTTTGTTGGAGCCCCATACTTGTTGTTATAGTTTGTCAGCTTGTCGAGGGCATCCCATGTGTCAGTTGGCGGCATTGTCAGATACTCATAATGAGTATACGTGTTGATCCTATCCTTAGCAGCCAGGTCAAGAGAATTGAAGAAGATCTCCTGAACGATGCATGGTTTCTGTCCATGTGTAGGGCAGGATCGCAGTAGATCCTTATATCGTTCCCATGCCTTTGCTAGCGGCTCCCCAGGTTTTTGTTTGAAAGATGTAATCTTTTGGTGGAGGAGCGCGGTTTTGGCAGGAGGAAAGAATTTATTGAGAAATTCCTGCCTCACTTCAGCCCATGTAGTGAGGGATCGTGGATGGGGACCCTCAAGCCATTTGAGTGTTGGACCAGCCAGAGACCAACGAAAAGCCTTCATCAAGACTTATTCCAAAGTGGTACCTTCAGCAAGATTACGACACATGTCAGTAAAGTTGGTAATATGTTAAAGAGGACATTCACTAAATCTACCAAAGAAAGCATTATTTTTTATTTCAATAAGGAAAGGAGTGCGAATTTCAAAGTTATTCTCAAGGATTATAATAGCCGATTCAGGCACGACGAGAGTCAGGTGCATGTAATCCTCTGCGGTGGTCGGGTACTGGGCAAGCTCAGCTTCCACTTGCCTCCTTCGCTCCGTTTCCTGTGTAGTGCATGCTCTCTCAGCGGTGAGAGCTGTATCTTTGGCGGCTAGTTCCCTCAGAAGCCTCTCAATCATCTGTTCTTGTGTTTCTGCGGCCGCCATGTCTCTTTTTAATTTAGCGTGGATGTGTATAAGGCATTCCGGATCGTCTAAGCCGTCAAACTCAGGTGGTTGACCAGAACGGCGCATACACCTGCTAACTAACTCTAAGCAAACGTGAGATTTAACTACCTAAGGAGCGAATGATAGCTTCCCCGGCAACGGCGCCAATTTGTTGGCAGAGGAAATCGAGAATTGCAAGTAAATACGAATAAAATAAAGCAAACCGATTGGATCCCATCAAATAATGTTCAAGACTCCCTCCTGATGTAGTAAGAGAAAGTCAGGTTCGAATCCTTGAGGAAGCTGGTCAGCGGATCCTAGGCAGCGGAGAAATCACACAGCAGAAATCGACTTACAGATTACCCGATCTCGACTAGGGTTTAGTCGACCGAAGATCGGACAAGTCGAAGCAAGCAGGCAGCAGCAACAGGTTTTGGTCGATATCGAGGAGTTTTACTCGATATCGAGTAAACTTTTATCGACGTCGAGTTCCTGCAAACCCGAAGCTACGGCGATCTCGTTGATCGAAAATCAGTAGTCGATGTTGACCAAACTTGGTCGATATCGAGGAAGGCAGAAACTTTAAACCAAAGAAAATAAAGAACAAGGCTTTGCGAAACTCGAAATAAACAATGTCAAAGAAAACTTCCAAAATTAGGGTTTGCAACAACGATAAACAAGCATGCATAAGGCAAGATAAAGAAATAATCATGCAAATCGCATTGAAGGATCAAGCTTTTGCCTTTTCCAACAAGATAAAGAAATAATCATGCAAACCGATTTTAGGTTTACAATCCAAGTTGTTAGCATGTATCTCGATTGAATGGGTAATAAACACATAAAAGGTAGTAGATGCTCAAAACATGATAAAAGTCGGATCTTTACCTCAAACACGCAGGGCTATCGTCGGGCTCACCCTAACCCTAGAAGTAGGTGGACTACTCGCGCCTCATCGCAATCGCATACATCATTGATTGAAAAGAAATAACTTGCATTAACTAAATTCAAAGTCTTTACAATCCCGGCACTCCAACTTTCGTTGAATGCCAAAACCCTAAAACCTTTGAACTCCTAAACTTCTATGTGGAACTACTTCTCTAGCTTCTGAATTGAATTCACTAAAAACTCAGCCCCATAGGCTTTATTTATAAACTTCCAATCCTTGCTAATCAATGAAGGAAAGTATATCTACTTTTTAAATATAAAACTTAATTAAAGAGAACATTTATCTTAAAAGAAAATATATCTAAAATATCCAAATATCTTCTTGTGGTAAATAAATCCTCTCTCCATGGATAAATCCCTTGATAGACTTTATATAACTTGATAGACTCGGACATCTTCGCATCCCAACAGCCCAACTCGACTCAGACAGGCCCAACACGGTCGCGGCCCAAGAACTTTTTGGTCGATATCGAGTAACTTACTCGACATCGAGGAACTTTGTTCGTCGACTGGTCTTCACTGGGCTTCTCGAGTAACTCTTCCTCAGAACTGGCTCGGACATGTGCTTCTAGTTTGGTCGATGTCGATGAATTTCCTCGACATCGAGGAATTTTGTGGCTCGAGTTACTTTCTTGGCTTTCTCGAGTAGCTCTTCCTTGTATCCTCGATCAGGTGTGGTACTGGACTTAGTCGATATCGAGGAATTTCCTCAACATCGAGTAAAAACTTTTCTCGAGCTGGCTTCTCCACTCTGTTTCTCGACCAGGCTTCTCCTCGAGCAGCTTTGGTTCACCATATTTCGAGGTATTACTTGTCATGGATGCTTTGAGGAGGGTCATTATGTGGTGGCATGTCTGATGAGAGGTACTAAGTGTTATGCATGTGGAGCTTTGGGACATAGGGCTATCCGTTGCCCATAGAATAGAGGGATATCATTTGCACCAACTCTTCGACTTCCAAAGGCTTCTAGACCCCTACTGCTGACTTACCTATGGGGTGAGATGACCATGACACTTTATGACATCACACGCGTTCTTGGGTTTCATATTGATGGTGACGCTTGTCTGTTTGCACTGAACTTCATGGATTTAGAGGCCACGATTCAGGAGTATTATCAAATCGAGCAGAAGACACTGGAAGCATAGAAGCGGGTTGGAGGATATCTCAGATGCTCCTCATGGGAAACTGAATCGCGAGACACGGGGTGATCGACGAGCAGTGGCCTGGTGGTCCTTTAGTTGGGTATGACGCTGGCAGACAACGATATTTGGGTCTTGGGTACCTCACCACTACTCTAGCCGCGACGTTGTTTGTCGACAAGTCGTAGAGTAGGGTGGGTTTTTATATGTTTGGTCTCGTTTCGGACTTCGAACGAGCTGCAAACATAGTGTAGGGAGTTGATGCCCCTACTTGTACATGGGTTTAGGGGAGGCATCTCAAGGTCAGGCTAAGGGCATAGACGGTTGTACAACGTTGTTGCAGGTAATAAGTTAAAAAACCATAATCAAATGATTTCGATACTTTTTTACTTTTATAATATACCACTAAATATGATTACAATCATTTTAGGCTTGGATCTGGGTATACTTTCACCGATTCGGCGGGCAGCTGTCCTCGGACCTGAGGAGGATGGTAGATCCACGATGATATGCTAGATTTGACCCTCCGAAGGCACCTTAGCGTATGACCCCCTGCAACAAAGAATATGCGGGTGCGTTATTAGAGGGACATTGTTAACCAACTAACCGTCGGTGAGGTACTCATATTTGTCCATCCGCCTATTGCATATGCTATATATTCGTACTAATTATTATGTTTTTCGTGGAAAACCCACCTGACACTAAGTTCGGGTTTGGGTTGTATGTAAATTCAAATGAATAAAGAATGGGGGGTTCAAAGGAGCATACATCCGACTACTATCCTTGAATGCAAGGACGCAACCTAAGCATACCAAGGGTAAGTAGCCATAAACCAAGTCTCAAAATGTAGGTTCCATCCAATACAAAGATCTTCGGGACAAATACTAGTATGAAATAAAACATCCAAAGGCATGTTCCAGACGCGCAAGTCGGAGAATCGCACCATAAAAACACCAAAAAGGGCATGTTTCATTGGTATGCAGACCCTAACGGACACATGACAGCCCAAAGCCAAACAAAAAAGGGGTTGTTCCCAGAAGCGTGCAAGCTCCAAAGGCACGCAAGCCTTAGGACACAACCCCCCAAAAAAAAAATCCAAGATAGGTCATACAAGTAGCCTAGCCTAAGACAACATGTTTTCCACATTATGGAGGGTGAAAGAGGAGTAGAGGAGCCGATAAACATGGGTAGCAATGAGTCTAGCTTGCAACAACCTCTTCCGGAACTTGGTTATCATCATAAATATTCTTTGCCTACGTAGCCATCTTAGACCTCTAGCCAAGTTATTGACCTCATCTGGGATTGAGAACTTATCTCTAGTTATTCTTCGAATCTCCATAGAGTATAGATATTCGAAGAAGAGATGATCATGTGTCTCGAGCACATCATTGTCACAAAATCTGCAGCAGTGGTTAATGTCCAAGAAAAAGAGCCAATCAAGGGTTGGAAGCTTACCCATGGTAGGGAGCCATAGGATGAAGCAATGGTTGGGCGTATTGCTCTTAGCCCACACCTCCTTATGACATTGAACCTTAGCTCCCTTCTCTCTTAGTTCTTCATAGGCCTTCTTCACCTTGAACTTACCATCACTACACCACTCATCAAGGTTAGCATTCAAATAAATAATTCTATTCTTAGCCTCGATAATAGCCTTAATAAAAGGGGAGTCTCTTCTATGTGCTTCCAGATCCGCAACCTCACAAGTATCAAGGTACTTATGATGTACCCAGCGGACCCATAAGCTCTCTTTCCTCCCATGGATGCGCCCAAGTATTTGCTCATGTAGGCTTGATTCCATGTTCGAACATCAATGAGCCCCAAACCTTCTTCATCTCTTGGTGACAAATAGACATTGCTCCATTTCACTCTCGGAGTCCTCCAAAGAAAGGATCAACAAGTGTTTATGAGTGCCTGGAGAATAGTCTCAGGCACCAAAAGTATTGAAATCCAAAAACCCTCTATTCATTGCTAGGACCGAAGCTATAAGCTCTCTACGACTTGCATAAGACAAGTTCTTTCCAGCTCAAAAGTTTAGTTGCTTACCAATATTGTCCAAGAGGGGGGTGTAGAGAGTCACTCTCAAGCCATGAGGGCTCATCGGCACCCCTAGGTACCTAAAAGGGAACTATCCCTCCTTGAAACCCTTTACTTCCTTAATCACCGAGGCTTCATGGCTAGGCACCGAGGGTAAGAATATCGCGGACTTGCCTCTATTGACTTTGAGCCCCGTAACACTTTCGAACTTTTGGAGGCACTTCATGAGGACCTTCACCGAGCCTTCATCACCTCTAGAGAAGGACTATGTCATTGACAAACACATCATGAGCAAGCCTTAAATACTCACAATTTTGGTGGAAGTTGAATTCCGATTTGCCGATCTCCTTCGTCACTACTATGCCAAGAGTGCACGAAACCTTCGTCCCTTTCTCTACTGTCATCACTACCATCCACGGAGGACTTGTCCAAATGATGGATATCCCTTTCATCACTTTCATTCGAACTCACACCTTGATCGTTCCTATTGCGATTCCTAACAAGGGGTGGGAGAGATTTAGATCGAAAAGTATGAGAAGAAGGGCCCTTACTTACCTTGTCTCCTTTTTCTACTTTGTTGTTGTTGCCATTGTCTTCTTCCGAGCATTCTCCATCCCTAGCCTTTTTATTGGTCTTTCTCCTCTTTCTACCACCCCTAGCCTTGTTAGGATGAGTCTTCTTTTGTTGTTCTTCCGAAATCCTCCATCAAGTTAGTAGCATCAATATTGGGGGGGGGGGGGGGGGGTGGAGAGAGGTACCGACCTTGTCATTAACAGTTTCAAAGGTGTCGTTATTTTCTTTGGGTTCACCACTCCTTTGAGGCGCCTCAAGATCAGCCACTCTCCCATCCTTGGGCACATTGCCAACCTCTTTTTATGGAGATGTTAGGCCCAAAGATTGCCCTTCTATAGCATTGGATTAATCCCCTCCAAGTGTCTTGCTAGGCGCCTTGTTAAGGTTGGCCTTCTCACCATTGTTAGTACTTTTGGTATAGAAGAACATTCAATAGGATTATAGCCAAAAGCACAACACATAGCGCAATGCTTTGGTTCATTTTCAATAAAGAATTTTCAATCAAGAATGGAGCCATCACTAAAAGATAATTTTACCTCCCTTGTTACCTCATCGCCAAAGTTGATGTTAATGAGCGCACTGGCATAACAACCTCTTTTCCTATCCTCGGTGACTTTATCCATGAATAAGGGCTTGCCAATTTGGGAGGCAATCCTAGCAATGATGTCACGGGTCCAAACGTCGGATGGAATTCCAAGCATGCAAACCCAAAGAGGGATGCGACCGCCTCTTTGTGACTGAAGGCAAATTTCTCCGGCACTTGTTTGAGTATAAGTGGCTGGCCAGGGATGAAATATGGACCCCCTTCAGCACATTATCTATGTCTTCCTTGGCGCTAAAGTTAAACACCATCCAACCACATCGTGTCTAGGGAGGCCTTCGGCCACATCAATCTCAACAACATTTTTAGTTTTAGGCTTCACATAATCAAGCTTACCTCTTATACCTTGGTTCATGAAAATCTTTTTAGACTTAGAAGTCCAAGCATTTGAAGGCTTAGAAGAAAAAAGAAGGGGGAGAGAGTCCATACCTTGGCTTGAGGAATTGAGCTTACCGCTTGAAACCATAAGCATCGGATTAGGGTTATGTTTAGAGTTTCGCCCCTTAGACACCCAAGTACCACCACCCTTAGGCACCCGAGCATTGTCTCTCCGTGTGGCTTCTCTATATTGATTATTAGTCCCAGGTGCTCGGGGAGCGTCCACATTGGATGAAAGGTGCTCGGCTGATTCTGCTGTAGATTGAGCTCTATAAGCGCTAACGTTGGCGTCCGCGTGGTCACCTTGCACTTTGTCTTGGGTAAAATCATGGGAACCTTGTTCCTTGCAGTGGCAGTTGTCTAGGGAGTTATTAACACTAGGCAATCGGGATGAGTTACCAGCAAGAGGCAGGTGCTCGGCGGATTCGGGAGTCACTTGAGCACCATGGGCGCCTGCCTGAGCGCCAAGGTCTAAGCCCTGAGCGCCAGCACGGGTGCCTTCATCCTTGATTAAAGTGTTGTCCTGAGGGCCTTGAGCACCAGATGCTCGGGTGGAGTCAACATTTGAAAATCTTGAGCACAATGAGAGCCCGCTTGACCGCCAATGCATAAACCTTGAGCACCAGCCGAGGAGCCCGCCAAGTTCAAAATCAAAAGATAAGATGAAGGGTCGGGGGGATTTATCTGGGCTTTATTAATTGCATTGTCATCATTTGACTTCTTCAAGGGTTCCAAAGGCACTTCATTAAATGCAGCCTCTTTCTTTGACTCAAGGAGAGATGTACCATTACTATTCCTAAGAGAGACATTCAATACCCCTACTCCATCATTTATTGCATCTCCATGTTCACACTTGGTTGTTGGTCTGCCATCAATCAGAGTTTGTGCACCATTGGACGAAGCTTTTGCCGGAGATGGAGAACCACCATTAGCGGCCTTAGCAAACTCTTTAAAGAAGTTTCCTTGAAACTCGGAGTTGCTTTTTCCATTGAAATTGACATGTTCACCATTAATAACAAGAGGTTTGGGGGTAGAAGACTTACCATACGCACCTTGAACAACCGAAGATGGAGGGATAGTCTTCTTCTTCTTTTGTCCATTGTTAGCCATGGAGCTTCCACCCACACTTTTGCCTCCTTTGGTCAAGATTTTAGCACCATTTGGGATTTGATCATCTAATTGCATAGCCTTAGGCTTCTTCGGCCTCTTTTTTTCACCATCACCATTGGTAGGCATGGAAGGAGTCTCTTCAAGATATTTCGATGGATCTCCAGCAACAAGGCCTTCGGCCTCCTTGTTTATATTACCCAGGGAAGTACCTCAAGAGCCACATAAAAAACAAAGAAACAACAAAGCAAAACAAAACAAAGGAAAATAAGTAGAAACAAAACAAGACCACCAGAAAGAACAAAAAGGAAAACGGAAAACCAAAGGAAGGAAACCAAGAGGAAGAAAGCAAAATACCAAGGTAGGAAAACTAAAGAAATAAGGAATAACATAAAGCAAGGAAACCAGAAAAACCAAAAGACAACAACCAAACACGCTGGAAAACCAAAGAAAACAAAGAAACCAAACAAAGAACAACCAAAAATGAAAACAAAGGACACAAAACCAAAGGAAGAAAGACAAAAGAAAAAGAAATCAAAGCACAAGACAGCCGGACAACCAAAAGGAGAGAGGGAGGAGAGGAAGAGAGTAAGAGGACGAGAAGAAGAGAAGAAGAGGAAAAGTACCTTACCGGCGAGAAGGAAGACTTACGTCATCTTATAGGGAGGAAGAGGAAGGAATTCCATGGCGAAAGGTAGAGGAAGGAGGCAAGAACAGCCCCTGTCGGAGCATGACTGGAGAGGGAAATCCCCTTGCACGGAAATTGCCTATGAGAAAGAGAGAGTTTTCCTTGGGAGCGCACTGGACTGCTGATTGAGAGCTCTTAATTATTATGTTTTTAGGTTTGTTGGATGTCCTTTTGACACGATCTAGACTTCGTCGACCAGTACCGGGCCTCCACCTATCGTGGTACCATCAAATTTTGTGGTGAGGAGGAGCCTTACATGCCAGATCGGTTTTTTTTTTTTCCAGTTTGGTTGTGTCCAGGGGTGCCCGTTGGATGTCATCCCCCAAGGCCTATACACCGCCACATTCATCAGTCAAGAGGAGCCTTACATGCCACATCGACTGTCACATTCATCAGTCAGCACAACAGGTGGGCAAGCCATGAGGACGGTCGATTTTAGGATCTCACCCAGCATCGGCGGACGAGTGTTATATGTCAGGGAAAGTCCACTGATGACTACCTCGAGTGGTACACATCTCAAACCCGCCCGTATGTCATGCCTACCATACCGGTGATAGCGGGACCCGTAGCACCCGTTCACCCGATCGATATGGATCCTTAGGTGGACTTCCCTCAACCAACAACTATCGACCCAGAGAGGCAGAAGCGGACTGACTATTTCCTTGGGTACCTACGGTCTTTGGCGACTCAACGCCGATTCAATGAGATGATTGACGATGTTTTGGACTTCTTTTCGTCTTTCTTGGCGGATTGAAGGTATTTTGATGTATATGGACATATTAGTTGCAATTGTATTATATTGTGGTGTTTTGTTGGATGTTTTATATAATGTCATTGTTTTGTTATAGATAAATTGATAAAACACAACTTAACACCTAATAAGCTTAAAAATATTATACATAGATAGACCATATTACAATGCCATCCGAAGGCTATAAGATAAAAAAAACATTCTAGAATATCACTGGGAGATTCCATGTCGAATGAAACAACTCCCCAGAATCGTCAATGGGTATATCTCCATCTTCATCTCGTTGAACGTTGTCGATCTCAACTTCCCATTCGCATGCCTCACTACTCGGTAAAGTGGATACATGTTGTAGGAGGAAATCGAGAGTGCAAATTAAAATATGAATAAAGTAAAGCAAACCAGATTCCGTCCCTTGCAAATGATTACAAGACTTCCTCCTAATGCACCAGTGGGAAGTCAGGATCGATCCACGAGGAAGCGTGTCAGCGGATCCTAGGCAGCGGAGAAATCTCACTCGGTTTCGACTCCAGGGAACAACTCGATATTGACTAGAGACGGTCGATATTGACTTAGTTCAGTCGATTTTGGGCAGTTTCAGCAAGGCAGTCGATTTTGGCTCAGGTCACTCGATATTGAGTTAGGTCAGTCAATATCGACTAGTGTCTCCTCGAAATCGACCTGTTGTGCAGAAACAGAAACGAGCAACGATCTTTCTGGATCGAAGGTCATAAGTCGATATTGACCTATAAGAGGTCAATATCGAGTAGGGCAACAGTAGGAAAAATAAAGAACAGAACTTTTGTAAATTTCGGAATTAACTTTATATAAAAGAAAACTTCCAAGATCAGGGTTTGCAACGACAATAACCAAGCATGCATAAGGCAAGATAAATAACGATAATCATGCAAATTGCATCGAAGGATAAAGCTTTCGCCTTTTCCAACAATTAGACAACTCTTTCAAGAAACCCTAATTGTATCTACCGATTTTATGTTTACAATCCAAGTTGTTAGCATTGATCTCCATTGAATGGGTAATAAACACATAAAAGGCAGTATATGCTCAAAACATGATAAAGGTCGAATCTTTACCTCAAACACACATGACTATCGTCGGGCTCGCCCCGACCCTAGAAGTGGGTACACTACTCGCTCTTCATCGCAATCACAGACATTGTTGAATGAAAAGAACCATGCATTAAACTAAACCAAATAGACTCCTCTTGGCCTCCACTCTCTCTCTCTCTCTCCTACTTCTCTGCAAAATTGAATTGAATGAAAAACTAGCCCCATGGGCTTTATTTATAGGCTTCATTCCAAGCTAATCTAGGAAAGAAACTCTATATATATCTATATCTATCTATCTATTATAGAAGATATAATCCTACTAGAAATAATTAAATATAAACAAGATAAATCCTAGGGTAATTAATTGTTCAACCCTTAGGATAAATAAAAAGATTAAAAGATAAATATCTAAAATCTTCATCTATCTATATCTATATCTTCTCTCGGAAATATCTCCATCAGATTCGGGATAAAACTTTAAGTAAAGCTCGGAATCGACCCGGACCCGTCGTTGTGCGTTGGTCGAAATCGACCAAGTCTGGTCGATATCGAGTCATCTTCCTCGGCTTCACTCAGTCACTCGATCTTGGCTCCTGGGACAAATATCAAGTCAATTTTTGGTCGATATCGACTAAGTGAAGTCGATATCGAGTAGAATCTTCAGCTTCTTTCCGTCCTGACTCCATTTGGTTTCTGGGAAGATATTGAGTTGATTTTCTGGTCGATATTGACTTACTGAAGTCAATATCGACTTGCCCTTTTTCTTTACTTCTTGCTTCTGGTCCATATCGGTTTGACTCTTGAATTTTCGACCAGATTGAGTCGATATTGACTAGTATGAGTCGATATTGACCCGTGCTCAGTTTCTCGTTCTGTTCTTTCAACGCACTTTTCCGAGTCCTCGTTCGTCGGATTGACGCATATGAGAAAGCATTGGAAAGATCTTTTCGAGGGCTACAACTCTCACGAAGACATCAAAACTTGACTTAGAATGATGAATGCCGAAACATGGCTTTTTCTCTAGCTGCACCATTCTTAGCTTCTTCATGAGTTTTCCTTTAAGGTCCAAAGTGCGTCCAATTTCTGCGAAATCAAATAAAAACTAGTGTAGACTCCATAATTTGGCAAATAAGCGTAAACTACATAGATTCTGTATTAATCTAACCCAAATGCATGAAATGCATGCAGAAATCGATATAAAAGTAGATATAAAACATGGCATAAAACATGGACATCAAATCACCCCATACTTAAGCTTGCTTGTCCTCAAGCAATACTTTTAATTGTCATTCAGGGGAAGAATTTAAAACTCTCAATATCATAGATTCATTCTCATATAACCCTGCAATTAATTACCATCATTGAAAAGGTAATTATGCCACAAATCCACTTAAGTTTGCTTGTCCTCAAGCAATACTTTTAATTGTCATTCAGGGGAAGAATTTAAAACTCTCAACAACATAGATTCATTCTCATATAACCCTGCAATCAATTACCATCATCGAAAAGGTAATTATGTGTTGTGAACTGATTCTGCCATGTTTTACATTATGTTTATATCGATTTCTGCATACATTTCATGCATTTGGGCTAAGAAAGTACATAATCTATGTAGTTTGTGTTTATTTGCCAAATTATGGAATCTACACCAGTTTCTGTTTAAATTTGCAGAATTCGAGGCATTTTAAAGCAATCCTAAGGAAGGTCGAAAAAGCTGGGAAATCCACTACAGAAGTCCAAGGTCAAAGAAGCAGCAGGACCAGTCGAATCGAGCTGAGAACCCAGGTTACTCGATCTCGAGTAGACCTTACTCGATCTCGACGAGCATGTCCGAGCACTGCTTTGTCGACCAGGAGCAACGTCGAGAGCCAGACCAACCAAGCTCCAGAAGTCTACTCGATCTCGACAAAGACCTAGTCGAGATCGACAAAGCCCAGTGCCACACCCGGAGTCGACAAGGAGAGGAGCTGACCGAGAAGCCGAGGACGAAGACACCGAGCAACCCTACTCGATCTCGAGGAGATCCTTGTCGAGGTCGAGTAGCCCAGAGCACCTGTCCGAGTCCTTGCCAAGGAGGAGTCCTCAACACAACCAGAGAGCCGTCTTCGACCACACTCTAGTCGATCTCGAGGAGACCTTAGTCGAGATCGACGAGACCCAGGAGCCTCGTCCGAGCTTGTCGAGCAGAGTCACCCAGCCAGACCAAGTCGACGACAATCCTAGTCGATCTCGAGTAGCCGTGGTCGAGATCGACGAGCACCAGGAACCCAGATCCGAGCCTGTCGAGCAGATCTAGCCGAGAAGTCCAGTCAACAATGGATCCTAGTCGAGGTCGACGAAGCCTTTGTCGATGTCGAGTAGACCAGTTTCCAGTAACGTGTCGACGAAGAGCAGTCCGAGTAGAGTTGGGATTCCTTGGGGCCGAAGGAAGCCGAAGATCTATCCATTTTGATCAATTCTATCCATGGAAGGGAGATCTATCAAGACATGAAGACTTACCTATTTAGATTTATCTTTTCCCTTTTAGATTTATTTCCCTTAAGCAATTTATTTATCTTTTATGCTTTTTGATATAAATTTAGATATAGATAGAAGATTCTATCCTTGATTAGCAAGGAATAGAAGGCTATAAATAAAGCCCTAGGGGCTGGTTTTTCATTCATTCCAATTCAGAGACACAGTTACACATATAGTTTAGGAGTTCTAAGGTTTTTAGGGTTTTGGCTTTCTGCGAAGGTTGATTGCCGGGATTGTAAAAGCTTTGAATTTAGTTTTAATGCAAGTTTCTTTTTATACATCAATATCTGCGATTGTGATGAGGCGTGAGTAGTCCACCCACTTCTGGGGCTGGGGTGAGCCCGACGGTGGCCATGTGAGGCGATGCGGTAAAGGTCAGATCTTGTTATGCAATTCGTCTTCTATCCCTATAAGCATGATTCTTTTGCGAGAGTTGAAGGTGATCCTTGTTTGTGTTATTGAAGCCAAAGTGATCTTAATACAACTTGGATTAATTATGTGAAAAGGGTTAGTAACAATTAGGGTTTATGCGAAAGCCTCTATATGCCTATTTGTTAATAACGAAAGTTATTTGATGGAAAGAATGTCTTTTATGCCTTTATGTGTTACTTTGCATGGTTATCGTTGCGGTGTTGATACCCTGGTCTTGGGAGTCTTTTATATATTGATTTATTTCATTGAATTTCTGAGTTCTGTGTTCGAAAATTGAAATTTACGTTTTCTGTCTTTTAGTCGATACAGAGTGGTTCTTGTCGAGATCGAGTAGGCTGTAGTCGATCTCGAGTACGGTTTGTCTGTGTCGAGTTGAGTTTCTGCTTTCTGTCGTCGACTTTCAAGTTTCTGTCTTTGCTGTCTCTAGTCGATTTCGAGTAGCCTCTACTCGATATCGAGTTGGCTTGTCTACGTCGAGTTGCCTGTTTTCTGTTTTCCTGTTGTCGACTGACTGTTGTCGACTTACTGTGGTCGATCTCGAGTAGGTTGTGGTCGAGATCGAGTAGCTTCTGCCTTTGCTTTTATTTGTTGCTTTGCTTTGTCTTCTTCTTTTCTTTGTCTTTCCTTCTTTGTTCCTTTGTTTCTGTCTTTTTTGCTTTTCTATGAGAATTTACAGCTACCTAAGAACTGCTGACGTGCTTCCTCGTGGATTCGATCCTGACTTTCTCTTACTATAACGGGAGGAAGTCTTGTATTTATTTGCTGAGACAGGGAAGTCAGTCTCAACTTTATTTTATATTTATTTCATACTTGACCATTCTCCTGCAACAACAAATTGGCGCCGTTGCCGGGGAAGCAATCATTCGCGCCTTAGGTAGTCAGTTCTCACTTTTCTCTTGAGTGAATTCGCAGGTGTATGCGCCGTTCTGGTATCCCACCTGATTTTGACGCCTTAGACGAACCGAAACGCCTTCTACACATCAGAGCTAGACTGCAAAGAGCCATGGCAGCCGCTGAAACACAGGAGCAGCTGATACAGAGGCTTACCAGGGAACTAGCCGCAAAGGATACTACTATCGCCAATGAGTGGACAGCAGGGGAACAAGTAAATGAGCGCGTAAGGCAAGCAGAAGCTGAGCTTGCCCAATATCCAACCACTGCAGAGGATTATATGCATCCCACTCTCGTCGTGCCTGAATCGGGATTCTAATCCCTGATAACTCTTTTGAAATTCGCACTCAATTTCTTATAGAGCTTAAAAATAATGCCTTTTATGGTAGATTTAATGAGTGTCCTCTTGAACATATTACAAACCTTTCTGACATGTGCCGTACTCTTGCTGAAGGTACAACTCTGGAATATGTCAAGATGAAATCTTTTCGTTGGTCTCTCGCTGGGCCTGCACTGAAATGGCTTGAAGGGCTGAAAGCAAGATCACTCACAACCTGGGCCCAAGTAGAGCAAGAGTTTCTGAACAAATTCTTTCCACCCGCCAAAACAGCACATCTCCGCCAGAAAATCACCGCCTTCAAACAGAAGCAAGGGGAACCGCTGGCAAAGGCATGGGAGCGCTACAAGGAACTTCTGCGATCTTGCCCTACTCATGGACATCCACCCTACGTCATTCAGGAGATCTTCTTCAACTCTCTTGATCAAGTCACTAAGGACAGAATCAACCATTATACTCGCTATGAGTATCTGACAATACCGCCAAGTGACGCATGGGGTGTGCTGGAGAAACTCACCAACTACGACAACAAGTATGGGTCTACTGCAACCAATGAAGAGAACCCATACGCCAGGCCAGCACCATCCATGCCCCTATATGATCCCCCTAAGGAGATCGATCCAGACGTTAGGGAGCAATACTACAGAGATCAGAATAAGAAGCTCCTCAAGCAAGTAAAGTATCTCTCTGTCAACCAGCCTTGTATTGAATGCGGATCGCAAAGGCACACCACTCCTGAGTGCCCACATACAGAGCAAGTCAAGCTTGCAAAGCACCACGAGGATGTAGCTTACGCAGGGGGTCCCAATCGCTACATGGGGGGCCAAAGGTTTCAGCAACCACAATGGAACCAAGGTGTCCCTAGGAACCCCCCGCCCTACAGAGCTCCAGGACATCCGGAAAGGGACCAGAAAAAGGATGATATACAGACAGTCCTGTAGGAAATACGGAGTAACCACTCAGAAACTAGGCAATCTTTCAACTCCGTCTATACTCAGATGCAATGTGTCAACTCTAGGCTTGGGGAAATTGATATATGGCGAAAATCAGTTGATACACAGATTGGTGAGCTAGCAGCAGGAATCTCCAGACAATCGGGTACGCTCCCTGGATCTTCAGAACCAAATCCTAAGGGAAAGACTTGACACATCGCTGCTGTAAAACTCAGAAGCGGCCATCAATTACAAGAGCCAGAGGTCGGGAAGCAGCAGAATAACGGGGAACAGCAAGTCGACATCGACCAGGGCCTAGTCGATCTCGAGGAGGGTCTAGTCGACCTCGGGGAGAAACTTCAGAAACCATCGTCTGCACTGAACAGCAACTCGACATCGCCAAATCTGGTCGAGATCGACAAGGGTGTAGTGGATGTCGAGGAGCCCCTAGTCGACATAGAGCAGCTTGCAGCACCTCCGACGTCTGTTCTGGCTCAGAAAAATAAGCTGCCTTTCCCCACAAAATCTCCAAAGGACCCGGCAGAAAAGAAATTTCAGCGCTTCATCAAGATGCTTCAGAAGCTCAATGTCACCATCCCCTTCACATAAGCTCTCAATGAAATGCCATCTTATGTCAAGTTCCTGAAGGAGATTTTGAGCAAAAAGCGATCAATGACGGAAATCACAGAGGAGTGCAGCCATCTGGACATATTGGAGAAGAGGCCGGATCCAGGTAAGTTTGCTATAACTATTGGGTTTGGTCCATACAAAATTAATGCCTTATGTGATCTTGGAGCTAGTGTGAGTATAATGCCTTTAACGATTTGGTCCAAGATTAAGATAGGTGCCCTAGAGCCTGTGGATGCTAGACTTTACATGGCCAACAACACGGTGGTCATTCCAACAGGCATGGTGGATAATGTGCCAGTCCAAGTAGGTAAATTCTTTGTCCCTGCTGATTTCCTAGTTGTTGATATGCAAGAGGATCCTGCTTCTCCAATTATTCTAGGAAGACCCTTCTTGGCGACGGTGCATGCCAACATAAGCGTAAGGAAAGGAGTGCTCACCTTCAACATCAGCGATGAGGTAATTGAGTATTCCTTTAATAAAACTGAAAGGCATACAGGTCCAATGGAAGAACTCAAATCTATCTCAGCTGGCTACATCACCTGCGGGGAACCCAAAGTCAGAAATATGACCCTTGAGTTGCTGGAAAAGAGGGACATGGAGGCCCAGGTGGAGGAGATCATGGCAATCCTCAAGGAGAACACAGAGAATCCAATCGACACGGACCAAGGTAAGTCGTTATGGATTAATTATTTTTCGGATGCCTTGACAGGAACTAAGTATGGGGTCAAGATCGACCAAGACTCCTCGACATCGAGGACCCTGGTCGATCTCGACCAGACCAAGGAGCCTCCACCAGTACTAGCCTCGTCGAGCAGCCAGACAGAAGTGGAACCCTACTCGATCTCGAGTAAGCTACTCGAGATCGACCACCACTCGGCCAACTCGACTTCGCCGTCTTTGACACTGACGACGCCAGAGCCAAAATCGTCCTCGATCTCGACCAGACTAGTCGATGTCGACCACGACCTTGATGTCCCAGCACTGTCGTCCTCGACACAGACTCCACCAGACGGACCAAGCTCGTCGATCTCGACTAAGCTTGTCGAGATCGACCACCATCCGGCTCCACCAGTTTCTTCCTCCTCGACGCTGGAGCCACCCGGAGCGGAGCCCTACTCGATATCGAGTAGCCTACTCGATGTCGACAAGACCTGTCCTTCATCGACTTCCGCTTCCTCGAGTAGACCACCACCAGAACCTGCAGCCTTGTCAAGATCGACTAGCCCTAGTCGAGATCGACCAAACACAGTGGTCCCCGATTCCATCTCTGCAAAGGTAAGCCAAGGTATGGATCTTTCTTCTCCTATTTCCATTAAAGATTTATCTATACATGGGAGAGGTTTGCCTTGGTATGTGCGCTTATGTAGGATATCCAATGACGAGCCCAAGGAGTATGAAGTTGGAGACAAGCTCTATGTCTCTAAATCAAAAGATCATTGGTTCCCTAACAAATTCAACAAGAAGCGGATCTGGAGGATTACAGCTGATGGACAAGAATGGAGTCTTATTTGAGGCCCAGGCTACATGGCTCTGCAGATGCCACCTTGAGCTAAATGGAAAGTCGGCCTAGCGACTATAAAATCTAGAGCTTGTACATAGACTTTTTGAGACATTTTTGGACATTGTTTTGTTTTGTTTTTGGTTTTGAACATTATTAGTTGTGGGTATATGTCTTCCACACTTTTCAGGTCCATGGATAGAAGCAAGCTACATTCAGACTCGGCCCAGGATTATTTTATTCGACATTTTGAGGCCCTGCACACCTGTCTTGTGAGTTTTTTTCGTTACCCTTGTTTTTATACAGTGAGGACACTATAATGTTTAAGTATGGGGTGGGGGAAGGGCTTACTTTATGCATTATTTTCCATATTTGACATATATGTGCATTATTTCTTTGAATTGCTACATGGCTATTTTGGAATGCATTATTGATTTATGTGCTTATATGCATGTTTTCCAAAAGTTTGAGAAAAATAACCCCCATTGAAATTTTTTGATAATGTCATGGAAGCTTTATATTGAACTCGACGATGCAAAATTGGATTCATTAGAGATATAGCATGAAATTGCCTAGTAAAGGGAAGTCACAATGAAGTGCATTATTTCTTGAAAACCACGAAAGGAGGTAAAATTTGAAGTTGCTTTTGACATGTTGCATGATAAGATGATGGAGGACTTTGTATTTCCATATAATGCTCATATTGTTAAATCATAGCCTTACCTATGCTTATGCATCACAAAAGCCATAATATACCTTATTTCAAATATTGCTCCACATGATCTAAATATTGCCATTCTTTACCTTATCCGGGGATTATGTTGAGAATGATGTTACATTATGGAGATGTTATATGGTTGTTGTGTTGTTAAATATCATTATTGGAGTTTGGCGGGAAAATGTTTGAAATATATGGAAAATTTAATGAGTGAAAGAAAATCCAATCACCTCAGGAGATAAAGGTAGATTGACCCTGCTCTCTGAGATAATAGTTTGGAGAGATGGGACACATTGTGAGGAGTCCAAAGCACTAAGTATCCGGGGCCATTCATGGCACCCATGTTTGCGACTCGCGAGAAGGCAGTGCTAAGGTCAGAGAGGTAAAAGCATTATTATTGAAAAAAAGCATTATGAAAGGTGATGAATCTTATGGAGAAGGAATATGGAAATTCAGTTTAGAAATACTCCATTTCCCCGGATTAAAAGCACCACATTGCCAAAAATTGCCCACCTTTAGCCTTTTACCAATCTATTCCTTATTTGAGCTTGAATTAGAGTCCTCTTGATTATCAATGCTTTGTCACGAATGAATGTTTTGCATAACCCTCCTTTTGTGAGTAGATGTTGCTTTTATATATTTGCACATGCATGGATCTGTGACACTAGTACCTTTTCGAGGATGGTAATTGACTGCAGGGTTATATGAGAATAAATCTAAGATGTTGAAAGTTTGAATTCTTCCCCTGAATGACAAATAAAAGTATTGCTTGAGGACAAGCAAGCTTAAGTATGGGGTGTTTGTTGTGAACTGATTCTGCCATGTTTTACACTTAAGTTTATATCAATTTCTGCATACATTTCATGCATTTGGGCTAAGAAAGTACAGAATCTATGTAGTTTGTGTTTATTTGCCAAATTATGGAATCTACACCAGTTTCTGTTTAAATTCGCAGAATTCAAGGCATTTTACAGCAATCCTAAGGAAGGTCGGAAAAGCTCGGAAATCCACTACAGAAGTCCAGGGTCAAAGAAGCAGCAGGACTAGTCGAATCGAGCTGAGAGCCCAGGTTACTCGATCTCGAGAAGACCTTACTCGATCTCGACGAGCATGTCCGAGCACTGCTTTGTCGACCAGGAGCAACGTCGAGAGCCAGACCAACCATGCTCTAGATGTCTACTCGATCTCGACAAAGACCTAGTCGAGATCGACAAAGCCCAGTGTCACACCCGGAGTCGACAAGGAGAGGAGCTGACCGAGAAGCCGAGGACGAAGACACCGAGCAACCCTACTCGATCTCGAGGAGATCCTTCTCGAGGTCGAGTAGCCTAGAGCACCTGTCCGTGTCCTTGCCAAGGAGGAGTCCTCGACACCACCAGAGAGCCGTCTTCGACCACACTCTAGTCGATCTAGAGGAGACCTTAGTCGAGATCGACGAGACCCAGGAGCCTTGTCCGAGCTTGTCGAGCAGAGTCACCCAGCCAGACCAAGTCGACGATAATCCTAGTCGATCTCGAGTAGCGGTGGTCGAGATCGACGAGCGCCAGGAACCCAGATCCGAGCCTGTCGAGCAGATCTAGCCGAGAAGTCCAGTCGACGATGGATCCTAGTCGAGGTCAACGAAGCCCTTGTCGATGTCGAGTAGACCAGTTTCCAGTAACGTGTCGACGAAGAGCAGTCCGAGTAGAGTTGGGATTCCTTGGGGCCAAAGGAAGCCAAAGATCTATCCATTTTGATCAATTCTATCCATGGAAGGGAGATCTATCAAGACATGAAGACTTACCTATTTAGATTTATCTTTTCCCTTTTAGATTTATTTCCCTTAAGCAATTTATTTATCTTTTATGCTTTTTGATATAAATTTAGATATAGATAGAAGATTCTATCCTTGATTAGCAAAGAATAGAAGGCTATAAATAAAGCCCTAGGGGATGGTTTTTCATTCATTCCAATTCAGAGACACAATTACACATATAGTTTAGGAGTTCTAAGGTTTTTAGGGTTTTGGCTTTCTGCGAAGGTTGATTGCCGGGATTGTAAAAGCTTTGAATTTAGTTTTAATGCAAGTTTCTTTTTATACATCAATATCTGCGATTGTGATGAGGCGTGAGTAGTCCACCCACTTCTGGGGCTGGGGTGAGCCCGACGGTGGCCATGTGAGGCGATGCGGTAAAGGTCAGATCTTGTTATGCAATTCGTCTTCTATCCCTATAAGCATGATTCTTTTGCGAGAGTTGAAGGTGATTCTTGTTTGTGTTATTGAAGCGAAAGTGATCTTAATACAACTTGGATTAATTATGTGAAAAGGGTTAGTAACAATTAGGGTTTATGCGAAAGCCTCTATATGCCTATTTGTTAATAACGAAAGTTATTTGATGGAAAGCATGCTCTTTTATGCCTTTATGTGTTACTTTGCATGGTTATCGTTGCGGTGTTGATACCCTAATCTTGGGAGTCTTTTATATATTGATTTATTTCATTGAATTTCTGAGTTCTGTGTTCGAAAATTGCAATTTACGTTTTCTGTCTTTTAGTCGATACAGAGTGGTTCTTGTCGAGATCGAGTAGGCTATAGTCGATCTCGAGTACGTTTTGTCTGTGTCGAGTTGAGTTTCTGCTTTCTGTCGTCGACTTTCAAGTTTCTGTCTTTGCTGTCTCTAGTCGATCTCGAGTAGCCTCTACTCGATATCGAGTTGGCTTGTCTACGTCGAGTTGCCTGTTTTCTGTTTTCCTGTTGTCGACTGACTGTTGTCGACTTACTGTGGTCGATCTCGAGTAGGTTGTGGTCGATATCGAGTAGCTTCTGCCTTTGCTTTTATTTGTTGCTTTGCTTTGTCTTCTTCTTTGCTTTGTCTTTCCTTCTTTGTTCCTTTGTTTCTATCTTTTCTGCTTTTCTATGAGAATTTACAGCTACCTAAGAACTGCTGACGTGCTTCCTCGTGGATTCGATCCTGACTTTCTCTTACTACAACGGGAGGAAGTCTTGTATTTATTTGCTGAGACAGGGAAGTCAGTCTGAACTTTATTTTATATTTATTTCATACTTGACCATCCTCCTGCAACAACATTATGCCACAAATCCATAAATGTGCAAACAAAAGCAACAACTACTCATAAAAGGAGGGTTATGCAAAAACAATTCATGTGACAAAGCATTAATAATCAAGAGGACTTTAATTAAGCTCAATAAGGAGTAGATTGGTAAAAGGCTAAAGGTGGTAATATTTGGAAATGTGGTGCTAATAATCCGGGGAAATGGAGTACTTTCCAACTTTCATACCACATTCCTTCTTCATAAGATTTCTCACCTTTCATAATGCTTTTATCAACAATAATGCTTTTACCTCTCTAACCTCAACACTGCCTTCTCTCGAGTAGCAAACATGGGTGTCATGAATGACCCCAGATACTTAGTGCTTCGGACTCCTCACCTTAGTGTCCCATCTCACTGAACTATTATCTCAGCAAGCAAGGTCGATCTACGTTTATCTCCTGAGGTGATCGGATTTTCATTCACTCATTAAATTTTCCATATATTTCAAACATTCCTTCCGAACTCCAATGAATGATAACAACAACAAAAACACCATATAACATCTCCATAATGTAACATCATTCTCAACATAATCCCCGGATAGGAAATAAGGTAAAAAATGGAAATATTTAAAACATGTGGAGCAATGACTGAAATAAGGCATATATATGGCTTTTGTGATGCATAAGCATATATAAGGCTAGGAATATAATCAATGAGCATTGTATGGAAATATAAAGTCATCTATCCTCTTATCATGCCACATGTCAAAAGCAACTTCAAATTTTACCTCCTTTCATGGTTTTCAAGAAAATATGCACTTCATTGTGACTTCCCTTTACTAGGCAATTTCATGTTATATCTCTAATGAATTCAAATTTTGCAGCGACGAGTTCAATAAAGCTTCCATGACACTATTTTTTTTTAACAATTTATAAGCATTGGGAGATGTCTCATAGAGCTTTGAGTTTAGTAATTAAGCACAAAATTTAAATTTTAAAATTTTACTCAAAATTCACCATGTAAAACCAAAAACAAGAATAAAATATATAATAATAATGAGCTCTTCCCCCACCCAGACTTAGAATATACAGTGTCCCCACTGTATGAAAATCAAATAAAACAAGAGTAAAGGAAGGAACTCACCGAATAACGCGCCGTAGGGTCGAATTAGGGCTGTTGTAGGTTGCCAGGAGTCGATATCCACTAGGTGTATGTCGATATTGACTGCAATTTGCCCGATTCCAAGTATGCAGCTGGTCGAAATTGGGTGGATAGGTCGATATTGACCAACTTCACTCGATATTGAGTAAGTCGGGTGAAAATTGACTAGTCTGTCTCTTCTGCTGCTGGGTCGATTTCTACCTCAGGGGTCAATATTGACTGATTTAGGTCGATATTGACCAGGTTCGCTTGACTCCAAATTTTTTTTTTCGACCTGTAGAATTTGTTAGTTTTTCCCGCAAAAAGATAAGATTCCACATGAAGTATTCAAAGTTAAAAACAAAAACAAAACCAAAACAAAAAGTCTCAAAGTTCCAAAAAAAATCCAAAAAGTTTTATGTACATGCTCTAGATTTTAGAGTCACTAGGCCGACTTCTCCGCTTGTGCATTAGCCTGTCTCATCTTTGTCTGGAGGTATAGGTGGGTATGGTGGTTCCTCCGGTGGTGGGAACCGTTGGATGTCATCCGGGGGCATCATGTGAAGAAGCTTAAACCTCCCCGAGTGAATGCTCCATGACTTCACCCATCCATCTTCTTGGGCTCTAGCTGGCATTCATAAAGGAATGTATAAAGGAAATTTGCATACCTCATCATCATACATCTTCCGCTTCATTGGTTGATTGGTTGATTTGTTTACACATCTCCACCACAACAAAACGGTGGAGTGGAAAGAGATATTTCCACCTCATCTTGTGGAACTTCATGCCACTTTGCGAGGACTCCATACTTGAATATGAACATCGGTTGCTCAAAATTGTCGGGGATGACCTTCACCTTGTAAGGTAAAAGCGATCTTGTAACACTCTGGGCAACAATGTCCGCTTTCTGCGTTGGTGGCTCTTCTTCTTCATGGGATCCTTCCAATGATTCTTCAAAGATAGATAGCAAAATTGAAATAGAGGAAGGACCTACCTGGATTTCTGTGGTACAGTCGATTTCGGCTAGTGTTTCTGGATCAGTTCCTCCAGAATGTGTATATGTCGAGTCCAGGTAGTTGCTGTCAACTGGCTCATAGAAGGGGACATTGTCGAACCAACTTGTCATTTTTTATTTGGGTGATTTAGTGTAATGTTCCCATGTACACAACACAAGCTTCGCTTCTGCCTGACTTCTGTGTTCTGTTTCCTGCGCTGTGCGTGCTCTCTCAGTGGCGAGAGCGGTATCCTTGGCGGCTAGTTCTGTCCTAAGTCTCTATATCAGCTTTCTTGTGTTTCTGCGACCGCCATGGCTCTTTTCAGTTTAGAATGGATGTGTAGGACACGTTCCGGATCATCTAAGATGTCAAACTCAGGTGGTTGACCAAAACAGCGCATACACTTGCAAAGTAACTCAGAGAAAACGTGAGATCTAACTACGTAAGGCACGAATGATTGCTTCCCCGGCAACGGCGCCAATTTGTTGTGTAGAGGAAATCGAAAGTGCAAATTAAAATATGAATAAAGTAAAGCAAACCAGATTCCGTCCCTTGCAAATGATTACAAGACTTCCTCCTGATGCAGTAGTGGGAAGTCAGGATCGATCCACGAGGAAGAGTGTCAGCGGATCCTAGGCAGCGGAGAAATCTCACTCGGTTTGGACTCCAGGGAACAACTCGATATTGACTAGAGACAGTCGATATTGACTTAGTTCAGTCGATTTTGGGCAGTTTCAGCAAGGCAGTCGATTTTGGCTCAGGTCACTCGATATTGACTTAGGTCAGTCAATATCGACTAGTGTCTCCTCGAAATCGACCTGTTGTGCAGAAACAGAAACGAGCAGCGATCTTTCTGGATCGAAGGTCAGAAGTCGATATTGACCTATAGGAGGTCAATATCGAGTAGGGCAACAGTAGGAAAAATAACGAACAAACCTTTTGTAAATTTCGGAATTAACTTTATATAAAAGAAAACTTCCAAGATCAGGGTTTGCAACGACAATAACCAAGCATGCATAAGGCAAGATAAATAACGATAATCATGCAAATTGCATCGAAGGATAAACCTTTCTCCTTTTCCAACAATTAGACAACTCTTTCAAGAAACCCTAATTGTATCTACCGATTTTATGTTTACAATCCAAGTTATTAGCATGGATCTACATTGAATGGGTAATAAACACATAAAAGGTAGTAGATGCTCAAAACATGATAAAGGTCGGATCTTTACCTCAAACACACATGACTATCGTCGGGCTCGCCCCGACCCTAGAAGTGGGTGGACTACTCGCTCTTCATCGCAATCACATACATTGTTGAATGAAAAGAACCTTGCATTAAACTAAACCAAATAGAGCTTACAACCAAAGGAAGCCAATTCCGCTCTCGCTTCACAAACTCCTCTTGCCCTCCACTCTCTCTCTCTCTCTCTCTCTCTCTCTCTCTCTCTCTCTCTCTCTCTCTCTCTCTCTCTCTCTCTCTCTCTCTCCTACTTCTCTCCGAAGTTGAATTGAATGAAAAACTAGCCCCATGGGCTTTATTTATAGGCTTCATTCCAAGCTAATCTAGGAAAGAAACTCTATCTATATCTATATCTATTTATCTATTATAGAAGATATAATCCTACTAGAAATAATTAAATCTAAAAAAGATAAAACAAGATAAATCCTAGGGTAATTAATTGTTCAACCCTTAGGATAAATAAAAAGATAAAAAGATAAATATCTAAAATCTTCATGTGTCGGAATCTTCTCTCGGAAATATCTCCATCGGATTTGGGATAAAACTTTAATTATAGCCGGGAATCAACCCGGACCCGTCGCAGTGAGTTGGTCGATATCGACCAACTCTGGTAGATATCGAGTCATCTTCCTCGGCTTCACTCAGTCACTCGATCCCGGCTCCTGGGACAATAATCAAGTCGATTTTTGGACGATATCGACTAAGTGAAGTCGATATCGAGTAGAATCTTCAGCTTCTTTCCGTCCTGACTCGGTTTTGGTTTTTGGGGAAGATATTGAGTCGATTTTCTGGTCGATATTGACTTACTAAAGTCAATATCGACTTGCCCTTTTTCTTCACTTCTTGCTTCTGGTTCATATCGGTTTGACTCTTGAATTTTCGACCAGATTGAGTCGATATTGACTAGTATAAGTCGATATTGACTACTATGAGTCGATATTGACCTGTGCTCAGTTTCTCGTTCTGTTCTTTAAACGCACTTTCCCGAGTCCTCGTTCGTCGGATTGACGCATATGAGCAAGCGTTGTAAAGCTCTTTTTGAGGGCTACAACTCTCATGAAGACATCAGAACTTGAATTAGAATGATGAATGCCGAAACATGGCCTTTTCTCCAGCTGCACCATTCTTAGCTTCTTCATGAGTTTTCCTTTAAGCTCCAAAGTGCGTCCGATTTCTGCGAAATCAAATAAAAACCAGTGTAGACTCCATAATTTGGCAAATAAGCGTAAACTACATAGATTCTGTATTAATCTAACCCAAATGCATGAAATGCATGCAGAAATTGATATAAAAGTAGATATAAAACATGGCATAAAACATGGACATCAAATCACCCCATACTTAAGCTTGCTTGTCCTCAAGCAATACTTTTAATTGTCATTCAGGGGAAGAATTTAAAACTCTCAACATCATAGATTCATTCTCATATAACCCTGCAATCAATTACCATCATCGAAAAGGTAATTATGCCACAAATCCATGGATGTGCAAACAAAAGCAACAACTACTCATAAAAGGAGGGTTATGCAAAAACAATTCATGTGACAAAGCATTAATAATTAAGAGGACTTTAATTAAGCTCAATAAGGAGTAGATTGGTAAAAGGCTAAAGGTGGGTAATATTTGGCAATGTGGCGCTAATAATCCGGGGAAATGGAGTACTTTCCAACTTTCATACCACATTCCTTCTTCATAAGATTTCTCACCTTTCATAATGCTTTTATCAACAATAATGCTTTTACCTCTCTAACGTCAGCACTTCCTTCTCTCGAGTCGCAAACATGGGTGTCATGAATAACCCTAGATACTTAGTGCTTTGGACTCCTCACCATAGTGTCCCATCTCACTGAACTATTATCTCAGCAAGCAAGGTCGATCTACCTTTATCTCCTGAGGTGATCGGATTTTCTTTCACTCATTAAATTTTCCATATATTTCAAACATTCCTTCCGAACTCCAAATAATGATAACAACAACACAAACACCATATAACATCTCCTTGTAACATCATTCTCAACATAATCCCCGGATAGGAAATAAGGTAAAAAATGGCAATATTTAGAACATGTGGAGCAATGACTGAAATAAGGCATATATATGGCTTTTGTGATGCATAAGCATAGGTAAGGCTATGAATATAATCAATGAGCATTGTATGGAAATATAAAGTCACGTATCCTCTTATCATGCCACATGTCAAAAGCAACTTCAAATTTTACCTCCTTTCATTGTTTTCAAGAAAATATGCACTTCATTTTGACTTCCCTTTACTAGGCAATTTCATGTTATATCTCTAATGAATCCAAATTTTGCATCGTCGAGTTCAATAAAGCTTCCATGACACTATTTTTTTTGAACAATTTACAAGCATTGGGAGATGTCTCATAGAGATTTGAGTTTCGTAATTAAGCACAAAATTTAAAATTTAAAATTTTACTCAAAATTCACCATGTAAAACCAAAAACAAGAATAAAATATATAATAATAATGAGCTCTTCCCTCACCCCACACTTAGAACATACAGTGTCCCCACTGTGTGAAAATCAAATAAAACAAGAGTAAAGGAAGGAACTCACCGAATAACGCGCCGTAGGGTCGAAATAGGGTTGTTGTAGGTTGCCAGGAGTCGATATCCACTAGGTGTAGGTCAATATTGACTGCAATTTGCCCGATTCCAAGTATGCAGCTGGTCAAAATTGGGTGAATAGGTCGATATTGACCAACTTCACTCGATATTGAGTAAGTCGGGTCAAAATTGACTGGTCTGTCTCTTCTGCTGCTGGGTCGATTTCTACCTCAGGGGTCAATATTGACTGATTTAGGTCGATATTTACCAGGTTGGCTTGACTCCATTTTTTTTTTTCGCCCTGCAGAATTTTTTAGTTTTTCCCACAGAAAGATAAGATTCCACATGAAGTATTCAAAGTTAAAAACAAAAACAAAACCAAAACCAAAAGTTTCAAAGTCCCAAAAAAAATCCAAAAGGTTTTATGTACATGCTCTAGATTTTAGAGTCGCTAGGCCGACTTCTCCGCTTGTGCATTAGCCTGACTCATCTTTGTCTGGAGGTATAAGTGGGTTTGGTGGTTCCTCCGGTGGTGGCAAGCTTTGGATGTCATCCGGGGGCATCATGTGAAGAAGCTTAAACCTCCCCGAGTGAATGCTCCATGACTTCACCCATCCATCTTCTTGGGCTCCAACTGGCATGCATAAAAGAATATATAAAGGAAATTTGCACACCTTATCATCATACCTCTTCCGCTTCATTGGTTGATCTATTTGCACATCTCCACCACAGCATAACGGTGGAGTGGAAAGAGATATTTCCACCTCATCTTGTGGAACTTCATGCCACTTTGCGACGACCCCATACTTGAATATGAACATCGGTTGCTCAAAATTGTCGGGGATGACCTGATGTGATCACATCTAGGATCAATAAAGAAGCTAGACCTACCGAAGCTCTAAATGAGCAGCCTCTCGGATCCATCACTCAAGCTCGGGCAAGACATCTTCAAGCTGGCCTTCTTCAAGGACTCTTAACCATTTCCATAAACTATGAAGGTCAAGGTCAAGCATTCACAAGTTTCCAACAAATTGAAGATCGCAACCCGCAGCCCAAGAAGCCCGGAAATGCCTCGGTTCCCGCTATTTATTATGGAGCCAAATCTGATTCAAATTCAAACTTCTCATGCATTTAAAGACACATTGGGAAGAGAAGACATCATGGAATACATCCCCCATGCAACTGGTGGTTTTGTGCAGAGAACAACTTCCAAGATTGCATTTAATGCAAGCCACCTTTTTCCAAAGCATGCACAAGTTGTCCACAAACTTGCTCTATATTACTCAGCCCTTATGGCCATTAGAGGGCACGAAATTCATCATAAAAATCAGATTTATATCCTTTGTTTGAAGCTTGAAAACTTCATCTCCTTCGTGAGTCATATCGAACGTCCGATCTTGTATTTTCGGTGCGTAATATCCGTTTGTACTTGATCTTTGTTCAAGAACTTGTGATGAGTCATATCCACTTTTTTTGTTCACCTATCCTTTATAAAATTCAGTTTGTTTTCCCCCAAATCTGAGTTTTATCATTATCACAAAAATACCAAAAATATTCCACCGAAATCCATCTCTATCATCTATCTTCCACCGGCTGATTCGAGGCTTGTTCCGACATACTTTGTACTGAGATTTAAGGATCCTCAAGGGGAAACTCATCAAGTGGTATCAGAGCTATCTTCAAGGTAAGTTTCTCAAGCCAAAGGGGTACGAATTACCTCTCCATTTTCGGTTTGTTTTGCTCGATTTTCAGCCATTTCTATCCATCCATGTTTCTAATTATTCTCCAGCCTTTTTCCATCATTTTTGTCATTCTTTGTACCTGTATATGTGTGTTTAAGATCTGCAAAAATAAAAAAATCAGATTTGTCTATTGTTATGTCGGTTTTCTATGCTTCTATCTAGTGTTCTTATGTGTTTGTATGAACCTTCATCCTTCTTACCCAGAATCTGAACTTCACCCTCAAAAGTATTGCACCATTATTCTCCTAATGCTTTGCATAGTATATGGTGATGATCTACTAATGGAATGTGCTTGATAAGTGTTTGAAGATTGAAGTAAGTTCTGATTTGCAAGTGTTGTTGTGTTCTTGGATTCTGGAAAATAGAAAAGAAAAAAAAAAGAAAAAAAAAAGAAAAGAAAAAATAAGAAAAAGAGAAGAAGTTAGAAAAGTTCTAAAAGTTGTTATAAGTGCAAGTTGTGTTGTTGTTGTTTTCGAAAACAAGACATTCTCATCATATCACTAGCTAATCCAAGCCTTGTTCCTTGCCTTGTCTAAACCTTGTTTACCCTTTCCCATTCGAGCATTACTTACTTGATTTTGGAATTTGGTAAATACTCGCCTTTGGGCTTGCCTTGGCTTGTGCTTTTGATACTTTGTGTGAGTTTCCAGGACAGCATCACTAAGTAGCCTTGCCTAAGCGGAGATAGACCATGTTCTAGCAAGGAAGAAGCACCCTCACATCGCTTGCTTGAAGAAGTACCATTTGCATACTTGTGCGCTTACAATCTGAGCTTTGAGTGAAGTGAGATCACATTCAAAGTGAGGGAGAGTTTCACCCCCAAAGGAAAAATTCATGAGTGAAAAGAATATGAGGGAGGTGAGAGAGAGATCTTTTGATTTCCAACCCTAACGTGTTTGCATGTTTTTGTGATTTTCTCGGTTCTTCTTTGTTTTTCCCTTTTGTTTGTGCATTTTGTGTGTAGGAAAACATGTCTAATGCAGGAAATGAAGGAAGAGCTGTCACCCTAGCTGATTTGCAAGCCGCTCTTCGACAAACTAAGGAAGAAGATGCAGCTGCGAGACAAGAAGAGTATGAGAGGACTAGGGCTGAACTATTGAGAGTCCTAGATGAAAGGATTGATGAAAGAATTAGTGGTACTAGAACCAATGGCAGAAATGATGAGCCACATGACACCGGTCATGAGAGTGAGCCCAATGGGACTCCACAAGGGCGTGGTCAAACAAGAGGCCCTCACAATGAGACATGGCCTCGACGACCACATAATTACCAAACTGATTTTGATGATAACATAAGTGTTAATGATCGCAGGGAGCATCAACGAGCTCATTATGCTCAAGATCCACCACACCCGCAACCACCTCAACCACTTAGGATGCCCCGACGCAATCCACAAGCTCAACGTGCTAGATTTGATGGCATGTTTCATAGGAGGTACCAAAATGAGGAGCGTGAGTTTCGCCAAGATATGGGGCGAGATATGGGGCGAGATCAACACCATGGCGTAAAGCTTACCATCCCTCAATTTGCCGGAACTTCTGATGTTGAGGCCTACATGGATTGGGAGTCTAAAGTTGAGTCCATTTTTTATTACTATGGTTATCATGATGCTCAAAGGGTGGCTGTTGCTACCATTCATTTTTCAGATTTTGCATACTCATGGTGGCAAGAAGAAAAGCAAGAGAGAGCCTATATGGGATACCCTCATATCACCACTTGGGAGGATCTCAAAACAGCCCTAAGAGAAAGATTTGTGCCCGAAGATTATATGGATTGTGTCCAAGTCAAATTGGAACGAATCAAGCAAGGCTCCCGCACTCCTGATGAGTTCTATAAGGAACTAAAGCAGCTTGTGTTTAGATCGGGAATCCGCTTTTCCGAGAGGTATGTAATCTCAAAACTTATTGGTGGGCTGAATTTAGATATTGCTTCACATGTTGAAATGCAGCGTTTTGGCGCGGGAACTCAAGTTGAGGAGGTGCTGCATTACACTAATCAAGTGTACCAAAACCTTCAAAAGAGAAAGGGAACACATGGCTCTAAACCTTGGAGCTCTAACCCTAGCGCATCAGCTACCTCAAATCCACGTCACATTGAGCCAAGGAGTGAGCCCTCTAGGCCATCCATACGGTGAGAAACCCAACCACTAGTCCAAGACCCAAGAAGCAACAAGCCTTATGTTTCAAATCCAAGGGGTGAATCTGAACCCCGTACTCGGGACCTCAAGTGCTTGGGTAGGGGTCATTTCTCTAAAGAATGCCCTACTCGAAAACAAGTGCTACTCAATGATCAAGGAGAGTATGAATCTGAGGAGGAGAGTCAAGAAGAACCAACCTTACAAGATAAAGAAGAGGAGATTCATGCTAATGCTGCTGTTGGAGAGTGTTTTGTGGTAAAGAGATCATTGATCTCCAATGATGCTCCTTCCTTGCCCACGCAAAGAGAGACCCTCTTCCATACTCGATGTCTCATCAACGACAAGGTATGTAGTGTGATAGTTGATGGAGGATCTTGCTGCAATCTTACTGATGAAGAAGTTGTAGATAGGTTTAACCTAAAATGCAGCCCACATCCGCAACCATACACCTTGAATTGGTTGAATTCCAAGGCACCTCTAAGAGTAGACAAGCAAACCATGATTGCATTTGCAATTGGAGGGTATAAAGATGAGATCCTTTGTGATGTTCTTCCCATGACAACATGTCACCTTCTTTTAGGGAGACCATGGCAATATGACCGTGGTGTCATCCACAATGGAGTCACAAATGAGCACACATTCCAAATGGAAGGTAAGAAAATTACACTTCATCCTATGGCCCCTCATGAAATTGTTGCTGACCATGTAGCTAACTTGGAGAGAAGAAAGCAAAAGAAGAAACTAGCTATTGGTACAAATATGGCTAGTTCTCACCAGATTCTCCTAGCCAAGGCGAAAGAAGTGGAGGATGCAATTCAGGGGAGTAAAACATGTTTTCTTGTGCTTTTCAAAGATAATTTGTTTGTTTCTCAAGATTTGAATGATCTACCTCCACTTATTTCTACTTTGTTGTAGGAATTTAAAGATTTGTTCCAAGAAGAAATTCCCAATGGTCTTCCACCACTAAGGGGAATAGAGCATCAAATTGACTTCATTCCTGGAGCAACACTACCTAATAGGGCTGCCTACCGCACTAATCCAGCTGAGACAAATGACCTTCAAAAACAAGTGCAAGAACCTATGGAGAAAGGCTATGTGCGTGAGAGCCTGAGTTCATGTGCAGTCCCCGTCATCCTTGTGCCTAAGAAAGATGGAACATGGCGCATGTGTGTTGATTTTCGAGCCATCAACAACATCACCATCAAGTATAGGCACCCCATTCCACGCCTAGATGATATGCTTGATGAACTTCATGGATCCAACATGTTTTCGAAGATTGATTTAAAGAGTGGCTACCACCAGATCCGAATGAAGGAAGGAGACGAATGGAAAACAACCTTCAAGACAAAATATGGTTTGTATGAGTGGTTAGTAATGCCCTTTGGTTTAACTAATGCTCCTAGTACTTTGATGCGCTTAATGAACCATGTTCTTAGAGCTTTCCTAGGTAAATTTGTGGTGGTTTACTTTGATGACATTCTGATTTATAGCCGCACATTACATGAGAATGTTGAGCATCTTAGGCTGATCTTAGGAGTTTTAAGGGAACAAAAATTATATGCTAACTTAAAGAAATGTCATTTTTGCTCGGATCATGTTGTTTTCCTTGGCTTTATTGTATGGAAGGCAGGATTGAAGGTTGATGAAGAGAAGGTCAAGGCCATCCAAGAGTGGCCTACTCCCACGACCATGACTCAAGTGAGGAGTTTTCTAGGGTTAGCGGGGGTTCTACCGCAGATTTGTAAGGGATTTCAGCACATTGGCTTCTCCCTTGACCGAGCTCACCAAGAAGAATGTTCCATTTACATGGAATAAACCACAAGAACAAGCTTTTGAAATTCTCAAGGAGAAACTAACTCATTCCCCTCTATTGGTCTTACCAGATTTCTCGAAGACCTTTGAGATAGAGTGTGATGCATCCGACATTGGCCTTGGAAGAGTGTTGATGCAAGAAGGGTGCCCCATTGCCTTCTTTAGTGAAAAATTGAGTGGCGCTGAGTTGAACTACCCTACTTATGACAAAGAGTTGTATGCTCTTGTTCGTGTGCTTAAAACATGGCAACACTACCTCTTGCCTAAGGAGTTTGTCATCCATTCTGATCATGAGACACTCAAGTTCTTAAGAGGCCAAAGCAAACTAAACAAGAGACATGCTAGGTGGGTTGCATTCATAGAAGCTTTCCCATACGTGATCAAGTACAAGAAGGGGAAAGACAATGTAGTGGTTGATGCACTCTCAAGGAGGTATTCTCTTATCTCTACCCAGATGCTAAAATGTTGGGCTTTGCTTTCATGCATGAATTATATGCTAATGATGCTGATTTAGGTGAAATCTATCACATTTGCATAGATAAGGGTAGCAATGATCAGTTTTACATGCATGATGGTTATCTCTTTAAGTGTGAAAAGCTTTGCATCCCTAGTAGTTCTATTCGTAGATTGCTTGTTCATGAGGCTCATGGAGGTGGTTTAATGGGACATTTTGGTATTACCAAAACCTTAAATACTTTGAAGGAACACTTCTTTAGGCCTCACATGCATAGGGATGTCGAAAAGTTTTGTGCTGCATGTACTACTTGTTTAAGTGCTAAGTCAAAAATGAATCCCCATGGATTGTATACTCCCTTGCCTATTCCTCATGCTCCTTGGGAAGACATTTCCATGGACTTTGTATTGGGACTTCCTCGTTTCAAAAGGGGGAGAGACTCTATTTTTGTTGTGGTTGATCGGCTTTCCAAAATGGCTCATTTTATTGCATGTAATAAAACCGACAATGCTTCACATGTGGCTGATTTGTTCTTTAAAGAAGTTGTTAGATTGCATGGAATTCCTAAGACCATTGTCTCTGATCGTGATGCTAAGTTTCTTAGTTATTTTTGGAAAACACTTTGGTCTAAACTAGGAACTAAGTTACTTTTCTCTACTTCTTGTCATCCTCAAACGGATGGACAAACTGAAGTTGTGAATAGAACTCTTGGTGCTTTGCTTCGATCTTTGTTGAAAACTAACCTTCGTAGGTGGGAAGAATGTCTTGCTTTTGTTGAATTTGCCTACAATAGGTCAGTCCACTCGGCCACCAAGAAGACACCATTTGAAGTTGTGTATGGTAAGAATCCCATCACTCCTCTTGACTTGGTTTCCCACTCCATGAAAGATCAAGAAAGTGTTGAAGGAGCAACCCAAGCTGAGCACATCAAGAGTTTACACGAGTCCACTCGTTTGCAACTTGAAAAGAGGACTGCCCAATATGTGCATCAAGCTAACAAAGGAAGAAAGGAAGTCATCTTTGAACCGGGTGATCTTGTATGGATTCACCTTAGAAAAGATCGATTTCCTACATTGAGGAATTCAAAGCTGAAGCCAAGAGGAGATGGCCCATTTCAAGTGTTTGAAAAGATCAACAACAATGCCTACAAAATTGAGCTTCCCGGTGAGTATGGTGTTCATGATGTGTTCAATGTTGCTGACTTGTCTCCTTTTGTTGTAGGAGATGATGAACAAGATGACGGGTCTGATTGGAGGTCTAATCCTTTTCAAGGAAGGGAGGATAATGTGATCACACCTAGGATCAATAAAGAAGCTAGACCTACCGAAGCTCTAAATGAGCAGCCTCTCGGATCCATCACTCGAGCTCGAGCAAGACATCTTCAAGCCGGCCTTCTTCAAGGACTCTTAACCATTTCCATAAACTATGAAGGTCAAGGTCAAGCATTCACAAGTTTACAACAAATTGAAGATCGCAACCCGCAGCCCAAGAAGCCCGGAAATGCCTCGGTTCCCGCTATTTATTATGGAGCCAAATCTGATTCAAATTCAAACTTCTCATGCATTGAAAGGCATATTGGGAAGAGAAGACATCATGGAATGCATCCCCCATGCAACTGGTGGTTTTGTGCAGAGAACAACTTCCAAGATTGCATTTAATGCAAGCCACCTTTTTCCCAACATGCACAAGTTGTCCACAAACTTGCTCTATATTACTCAGCCCTTATGGCCATTAGAGGGCACGAAATTCATAGTCAAAAACCAGGTTTATATCCTTTGTTTGAAGCTTGAAAACTTCATCTCTTTCATGAGTCATATCGAAGGTCTGATCTTGTATTTTCGGTGCGTAATATCCGTTTGTACTTGATCTTTGTTCAAAAACTTGTGGTGAGTCATATCCACTTGTTTTTGTTCACCTATCCTTTATAAAATTCAGTTTGTTTTCCCCCAAATCTGAGTTTTATCATTATCACAAAAATACCAAAAATATTCCACCGAAATCTATCTCTATCATCTATCTTCCACCGGCTGATTCGAGGCTTGTTCCGACTTACTTTGTACTGAGATTTAAGGACCCTCAAGGGGAAACTCATCATGACCTTCACCTTGTAAGGTAAAAGCGATCTTGTAACACTTTGGGCAACAATGTCCGCTTTCTTTGTTGGTGGCTCTTCTTCTTCTTGGGATCCTTCCAAAGATTCTTCAAAGATAGATGGCGAAATTGAAATAGAGGAAGGACCTACCTGGATTTCTGTGGTACAGTCAATTTCAGCTAGTGTTTCTGCATAAGTTCCTCCAGAATGTGTATATGTCGAGTCCAGGTAGTTGATGTCGACTGGCTCATAGAAGGGGACATTGTCGAACCAACTTGCCATTTTTTATTTGGGCGATTTAGCGTAATGTTCCCATCTACGCAACACAAGCTTCGCTTCTACCTGCCTTCTGTATTCTGTTTCCTGCGCCGTGCGTGCTCTCTCAGTGGCGAGAGCGGTATCCTTGGCGGCTAGTTCTGTCCTACGTCTCTGTATCAGTTGTTCTTGTGTTTTTGCGACCGCCATGGCTCTTTTTAGTTTAGAATGGATGTGTAGGACACGTTCCGAATCATCTAAGATGTCAAACTCAGGTGGTTGACCAGAACGGCGCATACACATGCAAAGTAACTCAGAGCAAACGTGAGATCTAACTACCTAAGGCGCGAATGATTGCTCCCCCGGCAACAGCGCCATTTTGTTGTGAAGAGGAAATCGAGAGTGCAAATTAAAATATGAATAAAGTAAAGCAAACCAGATTTCGTCCCTTGCAAATCATTACAAGACTTCCTCCTGATGCAGCAGTGGGAAGTCAGGATCGATCCACGAGGAAGCGTGCCAGCGGATCCTAGACAGCGGAGAAATCTCCCTCGGTTTCGACTCCAGGGAACAACTCGATATTGACTAGAGACATTCGATATTGACTTAGTTCAAACGATTTTGGGCAGTTTCAGCAAGGCAATCGATTTTGGCTCAGGTCACTCGATATTGACTTAGGTCAGTCAATATCGACTAGTGTCTCCTCGAAATCGACCTGTTGTGTAGAAACAGAAACGAGCAGCGATCTTTCTGGATCGAAGGTCATAAGTCGATATTGACCTATAGGAGGTCATAATCGAGTAGGGCAACAGTAGGAAAAATAAAGAACAGAACTTTTGTAAATTTTAACTTTATATAAAAGAAAACTTCGAAGATCAGGGTTTGCAACGACAATAACCAAGCATGCATAAGGCAAGATAAATAACGATAATCATGCAAATTGCATCGAAGGATCAAGCTTTCGCCTTTTCGAACAATTAGACAACTCTTTCAAAAAAACCCTAATTGTATCTACCGATTTTATGTTTACAATCCAAGTTGTTAGCATGGATCTCCATTGAATGGGTAATAAACACATAAAAGGTAGTAGATGCTCAAAATATGATAAAGGTCGGATCTTTTACTCAAACACGCATGACTATCGTCGGGCTCGCCCCGACCCTAGAAGTGGGTGGACTACTCGCTCTTCATCGCAATCACAGACATTGTTGAATGAAAAGAACCTTGCATTAAACTAAACCAAATAGAGCTTACAACCAAAGGAAGTCAATTCCACTCTCGCTTCACAAACTCCTCTTGGCCTCCACTCTCTCTCTCTCCTACTTCTCTCCGAAATTGAATTGAATGAAAAACTAGCCCCATGGGCTTTATTGATAGGCTTCATTCCAAGCTAATCTAGGAAAGAAACTCTATCTATATCTATATCTATCTATCTATTATAGAAGATATAATCCCACTAGAAATAATTAAATCTAAACAAGATAAAACAAGATAAATCCTAGGGTAATTAATTGTTCAACCCTTAGGATAAATAAAAAGATAAATATCTAAAATCTTCATGTGTCGGAATCTTCTCTCGGAAATATCTCCATCGGATTCGGGATAAAACTTTAAGTAAAGCCCGGAATTGACCCGGACTCGTCGCTGTGAGTTGGTCGATATCGAGTCATCTTCCTCGGCTTCACTCAGTCACTTGATCTCGGCTCCTAGGACAAATATCGAGTCGATTTTTGGTAGATATCGACTAAGTGAAGTCGATATCGAGTAGAATCTTCAGCTTCTTTCCGTCCTGACTCGGTTTTGGTTTCTGGGGAAGATATTGAGTCGATTTTCTGGTCGATATTGACTTACTGAAGTCAATATCGACTTGCCCTTTTTCTTCACTTCATGCTTCTGGTAATCTGGTCCATATCGGTTTGACTTTTGAATTTTCGACCAAATTGAGTCGATATTGCCTAGTATGAGTCGATATTGACTAGTATGAGTCGATATTGACTTGTGCTCAGTTTCTCGTTCTGTTCTTTAAACGCACTTTCCTGGGTCCTCGTTCGTTGGATTGACGCATATGAGCAGGCGTTGGAAAGCTCTTTTCGAGGGCTACAACTGTCATGAAGACATCAGAACTTGACTTAGAATGATGAATGCTGAAACATGGCCTTTCTCCAGCTGCACCATCCTTAGCTTCTTCATGAGTTTTCCTTTAAGCTCCAAAGTGCGTCCGATTTCTGCGAAATCAAACAAAAACTAGTGTAGACTCCATAATTTGGCAAATAAGCATAAACTAAATAGATTCTGTATTAATCTAACCCAAATGCATGAAATGCATGCATAAATCGATATAAAAGTAGATATAAAACATGGCATAAAACATGGACATCAATACACACTGCAAACTTTGGTATCACAAGAAGGCAAAGTGGATACACATTTGGGAAGAACGACCTTAGGTGGTTGCCTATCTTCTCGGTAACAATAATGTAGTATGACTACGGGACCATAAGGGTGTTGGGGGTGCACTCTTTGCACTCGAACTAAATCGGTGGCGAGATCTGAGTTCGGGTGTAGCACTCGTCACGAAATAGGCAGCAATGGATGGAGGTTTTATACTTTTTGTGCTTGCATTTGCAATCGGATGGGTCAGAAAGAAGACAATTCTTTTCCACTATGACGGCAAAGCATACCCCATCGCTCGTCTCACTTTCGAGGACAACTTTGTTAGACATTATGAGAGGAATTTGAAATGGAGAAGTGAGTGTGTGATGGCGCCGAAGGGGGTCTATGTAGTGTGCACACAACAACGTTTATAAGAACGCAGAACAACGTTATTAAGGACGTGCTACCTGCACGTCCACAACGAGGTGCAAAATGACGCGTGCGTACCACATAGTTAAGGACGTGGTACAGGGATAGTAGTAACTGAGAAGCAAAGCACGTCAATTGGGTTGTAGTTAAAATTATCATGTTGTTAACGACGTGATGAACCCGTTTGCAATTCTCTAAGGGCATGGAAAACCCTAGAGCATGTTGAAAACGACGAGGCAATGTTCAAAAATCTCAAATGCTCAATCCAACTATAAATGGGCTCAATGATTGTTGCATAAACCGCAAATTCAACATGGCTAACTCCAACCCCACTTCGTGGGAATTCTATAGGGCTATCAGTGTTGATGAACAACTCTGCATTCTTGATGGCAATTTCATGATTTCATAGATTTATGAGTTTTTAAATATATCTAACATCACTGTCATATTGGCCGGTGCAGCAACTCCCGCATTCATTTGGAAGTGAGTATGGATAGATAGTGCAGTACCAACTCTATCTTCGGTCCCATTCTGGAGGAGAGTTCGAAGTCAAAGTAATGGTTAACAATAATAATAAGTATTGGCTAATTGATGGATGGTTTAAATTTGCGTCAGTCCATGGTGTTCATAATGGATCAGTGCTGGTGTTTATGTAAGAGGGCAGTTCTCGCTTTAATGTAACTTTAATATGGCTGGACAACGATTATGACAATTCGCATTAACTTAATTGAAATCATTCGTATGGGTGCTAGTTATTGTATTATCTTTTTCAATTATGTTGATTATAATGAAGAAATGGTTTCAATGAATGCAAAATTGATAGTAAGTGTTGTCAAGACATAAGGAGTGTATATAATTCACATTCGAAATCAGATAGCTTATTGTTAGGAGGAAGAATTGATTAAACAATTATAAAATAAAAGCAAACCAATCCCAGTACCATGCAAATAAAATTACAAAACTTCCTCCCGTTGCAGTGGAAGGGAATCAGGAACGTATCCACGAGAAAGCGTGGCAGCGCTCGCCTTTCAAGTTCCAATTCCTCTTTGAAATCGACCAGAAGCTACTCGACGTCGAGTAAAAGTACTCGATATCGAGTAAAGTAGTCGATCTCACCCGCAGCTGCACAACAGAAGACAAACAGAGTTGATGTTGAGCAGAACAGTACTCGACGTCGACCAAAGTTACTCGATGTCGACTAGAATTGTAGTCGATGTCGTGTTCATCAGTGCAGAAAAACCGTAACTTTAATGAAATAAAATAACAAAAGCAAACACGAAATTGGTGGATGTAATTCAATAAACTAATTAAAAGCTTCCAGAATCGGGGTATCAATGCCACAACAATAACCATATAAGAATCATGTTAAAGGTATAAAAGATCATGCCTTTTCATCAAATAACTTTCGTCATTACGATTAAAAAGATAGAGACTTTCTCATAAACCCTAATTGTTACTACCCTTTTCACATAATTAATCCAACTTTGCATTAAGATCACTTTCGCTTCAATAACACAAACAAGGATCACCTGCTACTTTCGTAGAAGAATCATGCAAATAGGGATAGAAGATGAAATCGTAATAAATTTTGTACCTTCGATGCATTAACTTACATGGCTACCATCGGGCTCACCCCTTACCCCAGAAGTTAGGTGACTAATCGCTCTTCATCATAGCAAAAATCACTAGTTTTCTTTCATTTTTTATAATAAAATAAATATATCCCGGATTATATAAAAAAATATATGGGGTATAAGAGGTGGGGTATTAATTAAATCATATCTTATACCCTGGGCGTTTTTGTTAACCAATATCCCGGGTATATACCTATTTACTCCAAAAATAATGAATTATATACCCCGGGTGTTTTTTTTAATAAATATCCGGGGTATATATGTTATTTTTTACCCTGCAATATATAAACACCACAGAAATATCCGGGGTATAAAAGTTAAGGTTTCTTTGTTTTTTTTAATGAAATATTGTGTAAATTGTACTACACGTTAATTGAAGGAGGCAAAAGCCTTGCCCGACAGTTTCTATGTTTCAAGTGTTTTAGAGATACCACAGCAGCATGGAGAAGAGAAACCCTAACCAGACAAGCCGAGCCGCCGCCACCCTTGACCCTACCGAGCCAGCCCTAACCGGATCTCCGAGCACCGCCTCCGGCCACCCTAGACCACCCCTTCAAACTGGTAACCCAAACTCCATGAAGAAATCCCCTAAACGGGTTCACAAAACACACACCTTTCAAAGGGGATCTAGAGTGAAAAACAAACCGAGAGCGATTTCCAAACCCTTTGATTTGCAAACCTCATTCTCACAGATCCAAAATCTCACTACAAAAAAGACTAGATCTGTAGAAATCAAAACCAAAAAGAGGGGGATTGAGAGAAGAAGAAAGAATGAGCACGAGAGAAACAAAAATTGGGGAAAAAGAGAGGCTAAATCCGAAAGCAATGAGCGAGATTTTAGAAAGATGAGAGTCGGTGTGTGGTTGGCCGTTGGTGGCGCCTCGGACGGCTGTTCCGGGCTCGGTTCTGGCGGCTCTGGTGGCGGCTCGGATCGGGGTGCTTAGTTGTAGGTTGTTTCCCGGGCGTGAGTCCCGTGGTGGTGCCTCTGTCCCGGTTTTCGGTCAGGTCGATGCCTTGCGAGTGCTTCTACCCTCAAGTTTTTGATGGAGATTCGCAAGCAAAGTGGCAGACATCTAGAAAGGACGAAGAAAAGAAGAGGAACATTATTCAACACTTGAACTCCAGATTGGAGAAAAGACCCTCCTGGAAAAGAAGAAAAAAGAAAAAGGAAAGAATAATGAAGAATGAGGTGTGGTAAAGTATCACAACAAACCAAAAATGGTGGAATCATCAGCTGCAAATCAGGTACTCATGCCCCTTATTACCGCTTATGCTCCCATATTGTAATATTGTTGATTGGTGTGGACTTAATCGATCTTCAGCATCTGATTTGGTAGTGAAATCTAGGAATACCAGGAAAAATAAGAACTGCTGCTGTTATGATCTATGTCAAAATTGCTTTGGAAATGCTGAAAAAAAGGTAGACAAACCCTTTTACTTGGACATTGAACTCAACATCTTCTTCTGCTTACTCTGCATCCAATTTCATGACCCCTCATTTGAGCGTGGCTTATTCCTAACTCTTGATATGTACTGTAAGTTTGTGAAAAAATTAGAGGGTTATTTTATGTTCACTCTCTGTATGGTGGCTTGGAAATTTTATGTGTTTAAGATATGCCGATTTGATCGTGTGAAAGCCAAACATGTATACACTGATCCCTTGTCTTGTGTCGGATATAGGACTGAGTATGAAATGTTGACAAATAGCGATGTTTTGATCCATTGCCTATTTTCCCTACACCTTTGCTTGTGCAGCCCTTCCGAAAAATACATGAAAAACTTGACCCAAAGGACTCTCATCGAAACCCTGACCTGGATGATAAAAAATGGGGAAAAAACCCCTGAGCAAGCCTCAAGCTGTCGAAAATCCAGGACGCTTGAACAACGGCGTTACCACATCTATCAAATTTGGACTAATGGCAAAATGACCGGCGAAAGCACATCAAAGAAGCAAAGAGCATCGAAAAGGATGGGAATCCAGTCTACTTGGAGTAACGATCCCCTTGACCCCAGGTGTGCCATATACTTTCTTGTATACACTTCTAGTTTGTTGACCTTGCTCTCGATATATCCTTGCTGGCTGATGTGCATTCTGAACTCGATGAAAGACTCAAACTTTGATAATGAGTACATGAACAAATATAGAAACTCTTTAAACCTTTCCTACCTTGCACCCAGATCCCCCCTTCTCAGATTGGAGAATGCAAAGAAATCAGTAAAACAGGTTTTTTACATGCTAAGAAAACATCTTAAGAAACCAATGAATCATAAGAAAATACTAGGAGAAGGATAAAAGGCCAATAAAATAAGTATTGACCAATTGAGGGAGGAAATAGAGACCTCAAACCAGAAAGAGAAAGAGAAAGGGTTGATTATAACAAGAACAAAAGGAAAAGAAAAAGAGAATATAGAGAAACAGGCCAACAACTAAAACCAAACATAAGGAAGAATAGAGATGCAAATGACCATCACAAGTGGTGTAGAAAATTAATCAAAAAGAGAACAAAGTACTTGACCAATTTCATATTCCTTCCCCTTAATGAAGATTAGTTCTTGGAATGTATGTGGGATTGCTAGAAAAAATATATGGACTGAAATAGAAGTCTTCTGCAAGATTGAAAATATCCAATTAATAGCACTAATGGAAACAAAAACAGACAGAATGCCTGACGAAAAAATCTGGAGAAAACCGGGATTTGATTCTGTGGAATGGATACCTCCTGAAGGTAGAGCAGGCGGAATATGTGTACTCTGGAAAGAGCACCAAATGCATAATGAAAAAGTGGAGATACTTCGAAATAAGAAACGATTCATTTCGCTTAGAGTTTCAATTTCTCATCCCCCTTTTTCCTTCATCATTTGCTTTGTCTATGCCCCTCCTAACGAGAGGGACAAATCTGAATTTTGGTACTCCTTTATGGAATACATTAAGGATCTCACGCTCCCTTCTGTGGTAATGGGAGATCTTAATGAAATAAAATCTTCGTCAGAAAAGAAAGGGGGTTGTAACCCTTCCCCCAACAGATTTCAAAGACTCACGGAGTTTATGAACCAATGTGAATTGCTCGACATCCCCACGAATGGAAATGAATTCACATGGAGAAAAAATAAATCTGACATCAACAATATCTATGAAAAACTAGACAGGGCTTTAACAAAGTCAGAAATCTTGCACAAATTCCAAGACTTAATAACAACAAATCATGCTTTCTCAACGTCAGACCACTGCCCGATTTCTTTAGAATTCAAAACTGATAGTAAGTATAAAAGAAGACCATTTAAATTTGAGAAGATTTGGCTGGCGAGGCCAGATTATAAAAAGATCGTCAAGCAGGTATGGAGAACAAACTTTCCAGGGTCCCGAATGTTTAACCTTGTACAGAAAACTCATCGACTAAAGAGACTCACAAAAGAGTGGAACAGAAAAACCTTTGGGAATATTTTTACCCAAATCAAAGAGGTGGACAAGAAGTTATTAGAGATCCAAAAAGAAACTACAATAAACTGAAAGAGAGACGATACTATCCAAGAGAGATTAATCCGAAAAAAGGAACACCTAATACAATACCACAAGATGTACTGGAGTCAAAGAGCAAAGTGTAAACATCTAAAGCTAGTTGATACGAATTCGGGATACTTCCATCGGGTGGCAACCGGAAGAAGAAATAGGAAAATAATAAGAGCAATAACGACAACAGAGGGGACCCAAATTATGGGGGAAGAAAATATCATTAAGGAAATTAAAATAGATTTTGAAAAAAGATTTAAGGAGGAGAACTTCAACCAACAACTCCTAAATGACTATCTTCAACTTATTGGAATGGAAATTTCAAGGGAAAATAATATGAAACTAATAAGACCCGTATCGAATCATGAAATTAAATCAGTAGTGCTTGCACATGGGAAGAACAAATCTCCTGGACCAGACGGTACGATAACAGAATTCTACCAAACCTATTGGGAAACAATTGGACCAGACGTTATTAAAGTTGTCAAACGCTTTTTCATTTCGGGAAAGATCCTGAAACAAATTAACCATACCTTCATATCATTGATACCAAAATGTGACAACCCAAACACCACAAATCACTATAGAACAATAAGTCTATGTACCACGATCTACAAGATCATAGCGAAAATCCTAGCCAATAGATTAAAACAGGTGCTTGGAAAAATTATACATCCCCTTCAAGGGGCTTTTGTATCAAATAGAGCTATCCAAGATAATGTCTTAATAGCACATGACATATTTCATTCTTTTAAAGAGAGAAAAGGGAAAGAAGGATGGATAGTTGTTAAACTTGACATGGAAAAGGCTTATGACAGAGTGAACTGGAGATTCCTCTTCCAAGTTCTTTGCAAATTTGGATTTGACTCAAAATTGATCCTGTGGATCCAAGAATGTGTGCAAACTGTCTCATTTTCTGTCCTTGTTAACGATGAACCCTCGAAGATGTTCTTCCCGTCTCGAGGACTCCGTCAAGGTGACCCAATCTCTCCCCTCCTTTTCATCTTAGGGGCAGAGGTCCTTGCAAGAGCACTACAAGCAAAGTCCAATGATTCTAGAAAAACTATTGGATTCCAATGCTCAAGGGGAGGAACCAAAGTTTCGTTTCTCTCCTTTGCAGATGATATCATCATCTTTGCAAAAGCAAGTGTTGAATCATGTACGACGGTTAAGAAAATCATTGATGATTATTGTCAAATATCAGGACAAAAAGTAAACTTTAACAAATCAGCGTTCCAAGTCACCTCTGGTGTTTCGACTCAACAAAAATTGACAATTCCAAGCATACTTCACATCATGAACCAAGAAATGCTAGATAAATATCTAGGATGCCCTATTATAAATGGAAGAGTGAACAAAGAAACCTTTCAAGAGACGGTTGTGAAAAGTCGAGCACAACTCACCAAGTGGAAGGCAAATGGACTCTCTTAACAAGGAAGATCGGTCTTAGAGGACTCGATATCGGCTGATGTTGGTTGATTTCGAGTGTGTGTGCAGAACTTAAAAATGTGCAGAAAAACAAATAAATAATATCGGAAAAGTAGTCCAAAGAATATAAGGATAGATGAGGATATGAATTAATAGAAAATATCGCAAATTTGTTGTTTTATAAATCAATTGACTAAAAACTTCCAAAGTTGGGGAATTTCTGCCACAACGATAACCATATAAGACTTATGCCAAATTCATGAAAGTTTATACATTTTTCATCAAATAATCTTCGTTATTAACAATTAAGAATATAGAGACTTTCGCATGAACCCTAATTGTTACTACCTTTTTTGATAATTAATCCAAATTCATATTAAGATCACTTTCGCTTCAATAATACAAATAAGGATTTACCAACTAGTTTCGTACAAGAATCATGCAAATAGGGATAGAAGATGAAGTCGCATATAAAAAATCATACCTTTGAAACATAAACACACATGGCTATCTTCGGGCTCACCCCGAGAAGTAGGGTGACTACTCGTGCCTCAACATCATATTGAACATCAAATTCATAAAGGAAATAACTACTTGTATTGAAATAAAAAGAGAGCTTATAACCGAACAATCAGCAATTGCTTTCACTTCACAACTAACACGGCCTCCACTCTCTTTCTCCACTTTCTATTGCCTAACTAGTGTTTGCTCAATTGCTTGAGAATAGAATTAATAAAAAATCAGCCCCTGTGGCTTTATTTATAGGCTCCAACCTTGCTATCCAAGGAAGGAACAACTCTATCTATATCCACTTTCTATCTATCTAAATTTAAAGATAAAACTTCAACAATTAAATAAATAAATAAATAACAACTAAATTCCCCCTTGGTGATTTAGGAATTCAACCTAGGAGGATAGATGGTCTTCAACTTGGATAAAAGATTCTTTCCTTCGTGATTAAGCAAAGGCAAACTCAGGCTCGGACTCGGATTGTCGTCAGATCGGTTCTGTGGGCCACTCAACATCGAGTCGGGTAACTTGACATCGAGTCTTCTTCCTTGTGTCTCGATCTCAGCTCTCTAATCTGCACTCGACCCCGGCTCTGTGTTCAATTGACATTGAGTCTAAGGACTCGACGTCGAGTAATCGTCATCTTTCCTTGTATGTGTGTCGAGTAGTAGGTCCACTCGACGTCGAGTGTGGACTCTACGTCGACTCGTCATATCGAGTGGTCTGCTCTCCTTTGCTTCTGCTCGATGTACTCCTCTGGCTTACACTCGACGTCGAGTCACTGGGTATACGTCAAGTGACTCTTTAGTAGACGTCGAGTGGTTTTCCATATTTAATTCTACTTCTCCGAATTGCTCCGAAAATGTCTCGATTTCTGCAATAAAACAAGAACTAGTGTAGATCTCCATAATTCACAAATAAGCATAAACTACACAATTCCTGCACTATTCTATCCCAGAAATATAAAATGCAGACAGAAATCGATATGAAAGTTAATGCAAAACATGGCAAATTGAGTGCACATCAGAGTGACGATTTTCTCCCGTAGTTGTTGCCCATACAGAAACAACTCTCGTTCCTTGTTGTGCGGATTAGCTATGATACCCAGAAACAAATCTCTTCTCCTCCTATGAAACCAATACTTCTCGTAATAATCGATTTTCCATCATGGATCATTGGTACATTCCATTGGGGGTTGTTTATGGGGTTAGGTCGAAGTTTACAATCTTTATATAGAGGTAACTCGAGCACGTTCTTAAGGATGTGGTCAAGTTTCAGAGTCACCACGTTATGGATAACATGGCTAAAGCACGTGCTTAAAGACAAGTAGACCCTCACGTCGTTCCGTACGTGATGCACGTCCATATGAACATGCACCCACGTGTGTGGCCTAATGTCGTTCATTGCCCATTTAACCTTTTAGCATTTGAACACTTACATAACAAAAATAATAATAATCTAGAACTAGCGGGATGAGCGCTCCTCCATTTAGTTCTTCTTTCCAAAATGTTAGGTGACGATGCCCTAGAAAATAGCCCCCTCCCCCCCCCCCCCCCCCCCCCCCCCCGCGGTTAATAGAGATATGATGTCATAAATAAGACACCCAACGCAAAAGACATCTTAAGCATGATATTATACATCGCGAACCTCACATACGGTAGAACAATGACCAATGTCGTCCCCTAAATAGAATGACACATAACATTGCGATCCATATCTTGACACTTATAAGCTTATAAACCGAGCAATCAGGGCTCGGGGGCCTTCTCATCCCATTGGGCAAAGGCAAGCAGCTCGCTGGTTAAGCACATCTCCGCTAACACAACCACGTGTACCCACCTAACCATCTGGCGTAAGGGCATGCGTTACACATATCTCCTGTCAGCGCACGAGGTCCCCAGCCAACTGCTCGCTTAGCATCGCTGGTTAAGCACATCTTCGATTCGAGAAAGAAGTAGAAGAGCTATGTGATTCTCCTTGACATAAAGACCTCAGAGTCATGTTCTTGAAGTCTTTGATCGGAGAAGAACGTACTTGGAGTAAGAGCATCGTCTGAAGGACTTCCTCTAAAGATGACGATTCAACAGTGTGATTACCTGAATGCGAGCCAAAGACATTGCGAGGATTAATTACCTGGAACCTTAAAGCGTCAACTAATAAAGAACTTGTATAATCATCCACCCTAGTTGGATTTACATGTAATTAAGGACATTTGTCATCACCTTGAGGTAATAAGCATAGGTGAAATTTCAGGCACGCTTCATTGGCACCGTTTGTGGGAACCTTTCATGACAAGAGGTTCCTCGTAGAAATACGCTTTATTTTTTTTATAAATTTTTAAATTCCTAAGAACATAGTTTCTTTCCCCTCGCGACGAATACTAGTTTTACTCATTGTACTTACCATTTACAATAACCATGAATTTCACACTATTTGGCAAGGAATTCGAAAATTAGCATCACGGCGAAGAATGGACCAGCGGATTGAACCTCAACGATCCCCCCAATGAGGAGGCCCAACCCCACCATGATAAAAACATTCCCCAACAACCTTTTTGGAATGCGGCTCCGTCTCCTCCCTTTAATCAGTATGAAAGATGGGGTGGGTACCCCCCTACCAATACTTCGTGGGCGCCTATCCTCAAAATCCACACTACGGGCAACCTGCGAACGGGATGCCACCTCAGTACAACCCTTACGGTTATTATCGGCAGCAAGGCCCGATACCTACAACTTTCAATCACTTCCCCAACCCGGCCGATGACCGGCCCAACCCCGAGCTGAACCGCAATGACGAAAACATCGACAAAAGAGCCCGTGATTGCAACACCATGGATATTTCATCGCGCTCTAATTCCTCAGGGGCACCCGACCCGGTTCACAAGGATGAACCCGCATTCCCCTCCGCTTTCTGCAGAGCAATACGCGAAGCTCTTGTTCCCAAAAGATGGAGAGATGTGTCAATCGAGAAGTATACTGGGAATTCCGACCCCAATGATCATATGAACCAATTCACAACGTCGATGGGGATGAATGAGAACAACGACGCTACGTTCTACTGATCGTTCCCATCTACACTATGTGGGGTGGCATTGACATGGTTCACCAATCTTTCCCGATCATCCATTAGAAGCTTCCCGCAACTATTAGACATCTTTGTCGCTCATTCCGACAGTGCCAACACGCGAAAGCGGACCATGCTACACCTAAATTCCATCAAGCAAGGACCAGCCGAGTCTTTGGGGAATTTCTTCAACAAGTTCACCAACATGGTCGTGCAAATCCCAAAGTTCAATCAAGAGTCCGCGAGCACCATACTGATGGGCAATTTGACTGAAGGTGATTTCAAAATCTACCTGTTCCGAAAAGAGCCTAAAAACTACGACGAGCTACGAGAGCTCGTAACTTTGCAAATCCATGCCATGGAGGCTTCTAGCTCGAGTTCGCAACCCAATGAGGCAAAACCCTCTTATTTTTATAAAGTTGCTAATAAATTTCATGGAAGAGGAGGATCAGACGCTCATCCACACAACCACCCCCATTGGCAAAACTCCATCGCTCTACCACGAGCTCCCCAACACGAAGTACAATACAACCAACGGACCATCCCAAGCCCACACGCTACTCCAACAAACGTAACGATGACGCACCCCGACATGATCTCCCCATGTGTCGATGGGATTCCACCAACCCCTCCTCCCCAAAGAGATGCACCCCTGTAAATCTGCGCTCCCCCAGTAACTCCCATTCCACCTGTCGCACCGCCGCGACAATATAATCCCCCATATGCGGCAAGAGGGAGGGGAAGAGGATCATACCCGCGAGGCCGAGGAGGACGAAATGGGAACCGAGGAGGTGGATACCGACTCCCATCAAGGGATACACGAAATGTTCTCGAAGCAAGATCTTCATCAAATCGGCTCTTACATTCCAACAAAGATAGTCGGAACCCACCACCCCCCGACAGATGCATCAACACCATCGTAGGGAGACCTGCCTCCTTCGGCACCAGCAATCAGGAAAGGAAAAATTATGAGAGAGAGGCCAGACAACCTCCATCCGAAGCTAGCATCAGACAAGCCACTACCGAACATGCGGTATGAAATTTCTCTGTTTCTGACGCTCGCGACCTCAAGATGCCACATTCGGATCCTGTGGTCATTCATGTGCAGCTAGAAATCAAAAAAGTCAAATGCGTGTTGGTAGACACTGGCTCCTCAGTGGATATTATTTTACTGGAACGCTTCCGAACAACTGGACATTGCGAAAAGCGCCCTGCGTTGTTACTCAGGAAAGCTCGTCTCCTTTTGAGGAGATGAAGTCGAAGTAGCCAGGACCATCGAGCTAGGCTTAATGTTGGGAACCACCCCCAATAGGAGAACTCACATGATAGAATTTATTGTAGTCCACATGCTGTCTAATTACAACACCATTATGGGCCGAGTCAGCCTCTTCAAGTTCCAAGTCGCGTGCTCTATCTACCATTTTTGCATCAAGTTCCCATGCACACGCGAAAAAGTAGTGCAAGCCCGGGGAGAGCAAGCAGAAAGTAGAGTTTGCTATATGGCCTCGCTTAAAAAGGCCACGGACGGGTGTTCAGAATTGACAATCCGGGTCAGGGGTCGTTGAAATCAGAAACAATCCACGACACCGACCAGGAAGCCACATTTGAAAATCTACAAGCAGAGCTAGAGGTGCAACATGAAAAAAATAGCAGATAAAATCATTGAAGAAAAAGTGGCCTTTATTCCATTTTCAAATAGCACAGAAGCCCTCTATCACTAGCACAACTTAGAGACTCCCGCATTAGATCGCATCGAGGAAATGTTGAAAAACTCGCGAGACGTTTTCGCCTGGTCACCCCAAGACTTGAAAGGTCTTCCACATGAGATCGCGGAACACTCCCTCTGGGTCAATCATAATGCAAAACCCATATGCCAAAGAAAAAGAAAGATGGTCGCGGAAAAGTCTGAAGCAGCCAAGCAAGAAGTGGACAAACTCTTATAGGCCGATTTCATTCGCGAGATCACCTTCATCACCAATCAAGGTACTTTTTATTACAAAGTGACGCCTTTCTGTCTCAAAAACGCTGGTGCTACATTCCAGCGAATGATCGAAAAAGTTTTCTGACCACAACTGGGAAGAATGTCGTAATATATGTTGATGACATCGTGATCAAAAGCTTAATGAAAGAAAGTCATCCTAATGACCTCCAAGAAACCATCGATGCCCTCAGAAGAAATCGTGTCTTGTCAGCCACTAGAGATTAAAGCTATCATTGGAAGCTCGAACATGAAATTCACGCCCTCTAGAAGATACCAAGCAGATTCGATCTGTCACCACATGGTCGTACATTCTTTCGAAAAAACAGGGGAGAGGCTGCAGCAAAACATCAACCTATAAAGACAATCGCGACACAAAAAGAAAACATTGCAAAATGATAGAAACTCACCAAGCGATGAAGCCTCTCCTCCACATCGATTGATTGTTAACAGTCTCACATCCCAGAATCCGACAAGGGCATTTTCTCTCTACCAAGATCAGAAAACCTAAACTAAGAACGGGTGTGGGATGGATTACAATGCCCAGTCTACAAACCTTTATATATCGTAGAGACGTAGTGATACAGATTATCTGGTCAACATCAACATTTATTACATACACTGAACGAGACAGATAACCCAAATCTAAACTTCCCAAGGTACTGTGCATGCTCTACACATGGAAACAATCTATTCAGAGCCCTACCAACCCCTCTGCACATTTCGATTCATTAAAAAGTCCCCTAATTCACAAGTAACATCAACCTATCCCAGCCTACATCTAAGACATTGTCCCCTACTAAGCATAGCAAAAGAACATCACGAATCGCAACACGTGACCCTTTTCCTATTGCTATAAAGAAAACCCATTTGGTTTTAATTCAACCATTACCCTCACCCAAAAGATAGGCAATTCAAGGCCCGAACACCCATTTTTCTTTCCAACTGAACCTAGACTTTGAGGAATAAGTTCTCCGCATGATGCTACCCTACAATTTTGGTAAAAATTTTGAAACACGGGTACCAGAGCATATTTTGTTATCAACTACTACATTGCTACATTTCCCTGTCCACATCTCAGATGGTCATTACCACTCTCTATGGGTAAAGGAGGGTTGGAAGGATTTTGTTGACTCCCATGTGCTTGAGCTGTGTACAACCATAACATTCACTCAACAAAGGGAAGCGCGTTTCGAAGTCCACTTCCTAGACAAGGAAGGTTACAACATTGAAGATGAAATGGACGCCACTGAGTATGATAGCCCATTGCGCAATGGTTTTTAATTCTTTCCTTTCTCAAAACCACTTGGCTAGTTTCTTGCACTCGCGGTTTGATTGTCAAGAACACTATCATGTAATAAACCAATGAATAAGAAGTTATGTTTCCTTCCTATAAATAAATCTCTTTTGCGTTTGCTATGCTGGAGATTGAATTCAATTTTGTGAAAATCTCCATTGCGTTTGAGACGCTGGAGATTACCTATATAATTTAAATCAATCTCCTTTGTGTTTGCTATGCTGGAGATTCAATTCAATTTTGTTAAAATCTCCATCGCGCTTGAGACGCTGGAGATTACTTCTACAATTTTGATCAATCTCATTTGCGTTTGCTACGTTGGAGATTGCATTCAATCTTGTGAAAACCTCCATAGTGTTTGAGGGCGCTGGAGATTACTTCTATAATTTTGATCAATCTCTTTTGTGTTTGCTACGCTGGAGATTGAATTCAATTTTGTGAAAATTCCCATCGTGTTTGAGACGCTGCAGATTACCTATATAATTTTGATCAATCACCTTAGCGTTTGCTACGTTGAAGATTGAATTCAGTTTTATGAAAATCTCCATCGCGTTTGAGACGCTGGAGATTACTTCTATAATTTTGATCAATCTTCTTAGCATTTGTTACGCTGGAGATTGAATTCAATTTTGTGAAAATCTCCATCGCGTTTGAGATGCTGGAGATTACTTCTATAATTTTGATCAATCTCCTTTGCGTTTGCCACGCTGGAGATTGCATTCAATCTTGTGAAAATCTCCATCGTTTTTGAGACGCTAGAGATTACTTCTATAATTTTGATCAATCTCTTTTGTGTTTGATACGCTGGAGATTGAATTCAATTTTGTGAAAATCTCCATCGCGTTTGAGGTGCTGGAGATTACTTATTTAATTTTAATAAATCTCCTTTGCATTTGCTACGCTGGAGATGGAATTCAGTTTTGTTAAAATCTCTATCGCGTTTGAGACGCTGGAGATTACTTCTACAACTTTGATCAATCTCTTTTGCCTTTGCTACGCCAGAGATTGATTTCAATTTTGTGAAAATATCCATCGCGTTTGAGACGCTGGAGATTACCTATATAATTTTGATCAATCTCCTTAGCGTTTTCTACGCTGGAGATTGAATTCAATTTTGTGAAAATCTCCATCGTGTTTGAGACACATGTGATTACCTATATAATTTTGATCAATCTCCTTAGCGTTTTCTACGCTGGAGATTGAATTCAATTTTGTTAAAATCTCCATCGCGTTTGAGACGTTGGCGATTACTTCTATAATTTTGATCAACAACGAACAGTAAAGGTCAAATCACCATTTTGGTCAGGCTTCGAATCAACAGAAACGACATCGAAATAAGAGTGCTCTTCATACTCGAAAATAAAACGAGTACCAACTCGAAGTTCATTAACAACTTCAAACTCACGCCACCCATCAGTAAACCAATAATAATATGGGCTCAGTGTCTCCACCTGCACTAAGAACTCCTCATCTTTTCGTGACCACTAAGTACCACGTGGTAACTCATCAAAGGCCTGATATAAATAAACGCTCAAAGACATCCAAACCAACACCCCACCCAGAATGATATGCCTAGTTTTGACATGGTTTTAGGGGATATCTCCCCACCTACATTTATTATAAACTTTATGACATTCCCGAGCCCCAGGTTCATTAGAATGATCCTTAGCGAGAGCCACTTAATAAGACTTCTCTTACCTTACATCTTTGTAGAGTTCGGAGAGGAAGTGCTTAACCAAATTTTCTTATATTCTCCTCTAAATCAAGAATTCTTGGTTTTAGGGGAAAGAGATGAAGGAGATTGGTTCTCCTTATCAGAAGGATGGAGGGAATTCATGACAATCAATAACCTAAGAATCGGGTGTTGTCTCACGTTCGAATACGAAGGAGAGTCACACTTCGACGTAGCAATAGAACAACCAGGACCGGAAGAAAACGGAGATGTCTCCTACGGCCTCCTCTGTTATGAAGAGATGTAGAAACTAAGTTTTTCGTTTCAACCTATATCAGGACAAAGAAAATATGAGAAGTTGTTACATCCGCTAGTAACAAAGATCCCATATAATCCTATCGCAAACCCTTATTTATGTTATATCGCGAATTATTCTATAAAACGCTCAATAATAGAAGATTGGTAAGGGAATAGCGAAGGGAAGCATGGATAGAAACAAGCAAATACCATGCAAAAACAACCAAGTTTGAAAAATTATTCACAACCTGAAATATAAAACCGCAATAAAGCATACTCTTGTATCACGGGCAGAAATGTCCAACCAAAATAAAAACCATGACGAAGCATGCACTTACGTCACGTGTGAGAATGTATTTATTTGCATGGACAGGAGTTGGTTTGCTTTTATTTAGTTTTATTTACTTTAATACTTGACTTATACTCCTACAACAATAAAATTGGTGCCGTTGTTGAGGAAGCAATCAATCGCGCCCTTTTTAGTTCCTTTTTACTCTCTTTTTCTTTTTCTTTTTGTTTTGCAGGTGCATGTGAAGAACTGATCGGACACCTATAAACCATATTCTCGAACCTGAGCGATACTTCCGTCTTTGACAAAGACTAAGGAGGATGTCGCAAGTCAACGATGAGAATGAGGTCCAGCTCACACCAGCGCAGGAGCTTTAGAAACTCCGTCTACGAATTGAGGAACTAACCACCAGAGAAGTAGAACACGCCCGACGAGAGGCGGAATATATGCAAAATCAACAAAGGTGGGAGGCAAGGGTAGATTGTGAGGTCAACGCCAAGAAGAGAACTTGAGGAGCAGATTGGGCATGTCCCAGCCAACGCAAAGGAGTATCTGCATCCTACTCTGGAAGTTCCAGAATCACCGATCGTTCTTCTCCTTGTTAATTATGAAATTCGTCCATCTTTTATTACTGAAATTAGGGGGAGTCAATTTAGGGGAAGACCCAATGAATGTCCTTTAGAGCATGTTACAACTTTTTTAGATTTATGCGAAGCTATTGCAGATGATGCCAATCTAGAATACTTAAAACTAAATGCTTTTCGTTGGTCCCTTGTAGGAATAGCCTCACATTAGCTTGAAGGATTGCCAACACGATCGATTCGCACTTGGAATGAACTACATGACTTGTTCCATAACAAGTTCTTTCCTCTAGCAAAGACAGCTGTGCTCAGACAACAGATCACAGCTTTCAGACAGAAACCAAGGGAAATATTATCATAGGTCTGGGAGCGCTACAAAAGGCTTCTGAAATCCTGTCCTACACACGGACAACCACCCTACATCATCCAGGAGATCATCTTCAACTGCCTGGATGCACCTACTAAGGATCGGATCAACAACTACACTGCATATATGTATCTCGAGTACACCCCACGGCATGCTTAGGAGACCTTTGAGACGCTCGCAAACTACGACAACACATATGGGACTTTTGCGGCCTCCTCCGACGAAAGGTATGAAAGGCCTGCCCCATCTATGCCTCTATATGTGCCACCTAAAGAGATTGATCCAGACGTCAGGGACCAGTTCCACAACGATCAGGTACGTCGTCTTACCAAAAAAGTTAAATTTCTTTCTAAAGATAAACCTTGTTTGGAATGTGGGTCTGTGGGGTACAACACTACTGCGTGCCCACATGGAGATCAAATACTCATGGTTGAAACCCACGAAGAGGCGAGGTATGCGGGGGGAAACTACTCATGACAACATCAGCAACAGAACTGGAGCTACTATCGCTAGCCCCAGCATTAAAGAGACCCCCCGCCTTACAGAGCACCTGGTAAACCTGACAGAGAAGGTAAGAAAGATGACATGCAGCTTATACTTGAGGAGATGCGAAGGAACCATGTAGAAAACAAACATCCCATCAGTTCCATCCACACACAGCTGCACGGTGTCAACTCAAGGCTTGGGGAAATCGATATGTGGCGAAAATCTATTGAGACCCAGATTGGTCAATTGGCAACATCCATCCCCAAGCAATCAGGTATGCTCCTTGGATCCTCTAAACCTAATCCTAAAATTAAATTTAATAGACAGGTAGCTGCCATGAATTCGAGGAGTGGGCATCAGATGCAAACGCGGAGCAGAAGGATGCAGAAGACTACTCGACGTCGAGTAAGCTAGTCGACCAGGCTCTACTCGTCATCGAGGAGAACTAAGTCGAAGTCGACCAGAATGTTGCACCTGCCTAGAAACCAACTACTGTAGTCAACGTTGAGGAGCCTCCAGTGGACGTCGACCAGCCTTCTGCCCATGTCGACCACGAAATCTCCAAAGAAGAAAATGATGCCATTTTCAACGAAATCTCCAAAGGATCCAGCAGAGAAGAAGTTTCAACGTTTCGTGAAGATGTGTCAAAGGCTCAATGTTACAATCCCTTTCATAGAAGCTCTGCATGAGATGCCATCATATGTAATGTTCCTCAAGGAGATTCTGAGCAAAAGGCGATCAATGGCTTAGATCGCAGAGGAGTGCAGTCAGATGGACGTTCTAGAGAAAAGGCCAGATCCAAGTAAGTTTGCTATAACTATTGGATTTGGTCAATATAAATTTAATGCTTTGTGTGACTTAGAGCCAGTGTAAGTATTATGCCTCTATTAATCTGGTCCAAAGTCAAGATAGGTGTTTTAGAGCATGTGGATGCAAAATTATACATGACGAACAACATTGTGGTCATCTCAACAGGCATAGTGGACAATGTACTGGCGCAAGTAGGTAAGTTCTTTGTCCGTGCTGATTTTCTAGTTATTGATATGGCAGAAGACCCTTCTTGCCCAATCATTCTAGGAATGGCCTTCTTAGCGACAGTGGATGCCAACATAAGCGTAAGGAAGGGAATGCTCACTTTCAACATCAGCGATGAGGTAATAGAGTACTCTTTTAATAAAAATTAAAAGGCATACAGGTCCCATGGAAGATGTCAAATCCATATCAGCTAGGTACATCACTTGCGGGGAGCCAAAGGTAAGAAATAAGACCCTCGGGGAACTGGAAAAGCGAGACATGTAAGCCCAGGTGGAGGAAATCATGGCGATTCTGAACGATGATACAGAAGATCTACTTGACATCAATGTTTGCGACTCGCGAGAAGTCAGTGCTGAGGATAGAGAGGTAAAAACACAATATTGAAAAAAAAAAGCATGGAGTGAAAGAGCGAAAGGTGAGAAATCAAAAGAAGAAGAAATGTGGTGTGAAAGTTTGGAAATGACGGGGGGAAAACCTATCGTTGATCCGTCAAAGAAAACTCAAACCTATAACTAGTATAGCAATAAGTAAGAGGTCGATCCATAGGGAAATTTATGATTCAAGTATGATTTAGACGTCAATTAAAGTAACCAAATGGGGGGTTTTTAAGTGTGAAAGTTCCGCCTTTTATCAAAGCGGATTGAAGAAAGCAAGAGTAAATGATTGTGATTAAAACAACTATGAGAAGCAATTCTACCTACAATTTTCCACTTTAATTGGTTGAAGCGATCCTTGTAACTTCTTCTCGTCCTATTAAGGTTTCCTATGAATGCCCTTGTCCCGACCTAATATAGTTACCAGTCCAACCAGTCCTAACAACCCTTATCAATCGAGCAGTCCCTAAAGGAGGATTTAACCCAATTGATACCTTTAAGTTTAGAGATTAGCCAAGGTATTTGCAGTCCCTAAAGAGGGATTTAACAACACATTCAACTTCCTACTCATTCAATTAGTTCAACCAGCCCTAAAGGAACAAGTTTTCCACTTAGGTAAAGGTTCACAACCAGGAATCTACAAAACCTTAGCGATTGAAATGATCTAACTAGTTGATCAGGCAAGATAGACCAAATCAATAAACAATCAAGCACGAAGAAGTTGAAGCATTCAAATATAGGAAACAAGGAACGAGAATTAGAAACTCACAATCAATCCAAATAAAGCATTAAATTGTAGGCAGAACAGATGAGTTTAGTTCCTCGCGAAAGACATCGCTCAAATCTCTAAATTGTCTGATGAACGTAGAATAGAATAGAAGTGTCTCCCAAAATAACATAAAATTGGCCTTTAATAAGTCTAGTCGGCCATGGAAAAAAAATAACAAAACTAGGGTTTCATTAAACAAAACGACGTCGCGCTGCTGAACAATGTTGCGGCCGCGGCATCAACAACTTTTTATATCCCGCGGCATTTGCTCTGTTGCGGCTGCGGCACCCATTCTGCAGCCGCTGCATCGGTCTTTCACGGAAAATATCACCAAATCTCCACCGAAATGCCATTACTTGCGGGACACAAGTAATTCATTTTTTTTCCATTTTTTTTCTAGTAATTCATTTTTTTTCTTTTCATTTTCGATTTTTTTCCTTTTTTTTTTTCTTGTCTTGGTGTTTTCCTTACGCGAGGCGCAAACATGGGTATCATGAATGGCCCGGTCTATCAACATCTCAACCTACTAAAATGAAGTCCACTTGAACACCTTTTGACGCAAGTTGCAAACATGGGTGTCATGAATGAACCTGGTTACTCAATGATCAACGTTTCTTTCCTAGGGGATAGTTTTCAACACTGTTTTACGCAAATCATACCCATGGGTGTCATGCGTAGACCCGGTTACTAAGTGCATCAGCCATTGCCACCTTATTTCACTATATATGCACAAATTCAAACAAAAGACTCCAACTATAAATAGAAACTCCGCAAGCAACAAACATGTGAGTTGGTCTTGAAAAATAGATATTGTAGTCAATGACAAGAGGTAGCAACACAAGAAGAGTAATTCACACAATTGAGCAAAATAATTATAAATGATTCTAATAAGGCTCAAACATTCTCGCAAGGGTCATGTTCATAGGATTTCAATCATACTTTAGCTCAATCATACATGCTCCATTACATCACAAAGTCATGCTTCATAAGAAAACATTTCAAGGCGATTAGGCTAAGCAATTCAAATTTATCGTAGGATTTACAAGTTCGTGCCATAAGAATGTAGAGTTTCGCTAACTAAGGTGGGTGTTTGAAATCTATGTATGTGCATGATATATTTTTTTTTTTGGATTTTTTTTCAAGTGCAATATAAGTATAAAAATAAATATGAGGATATAAATAAACATGATAACATAAATAAACATGATATGCAAACTCTATCTATATGCAATGCAATCCCTCCCCCACACTTAAACTTTTCATTGTCCTCAATGAAACATAAAGGACAACAAAATAAAATAAAACATAGAGGAAGAAATGAATGAAATACTCACAATGTGGTGGATGGGTCTCTATAGGTCGGATCTGAGCATTGGAGCGGCCTTTCTTGAGAAGAAGTGTGGTGTGAAAGTTTGGAAATGACGGGGGAAAACCTATCGTTGATCCGTCAAAGAAAACTCAAACCTATAACTAGTATAGCAATAAGTAAGAGGTCGATCCATAGGGAAATTTATGATTCAAGTATGATTTAGATGTCAATTAAAGTAACCAAATAGGGGTTTTTTAAGTGTGAAAGTTCCGCGTTTTATCAAAGCGGATTGAAGAAAGCAAGAGTAAATGATTGTGATTCAAACAATTATGAGAAGCAATTCTACCTACAATTTTCCACTTTATTTGGTTGAATGGATCCTTGTAACTTTTTCCTGTCCTATTAAGGTTTTTCTATGAATGCCCTTGTCCCGACCTAATATAGTTACGATTCCAACCAGTCCTAGCAACCCTTATCAATCGAACAGTCCCTAAAGAAGGATTTAACCCAATTGATAGCTTTAAGTTCAGAGATTAGCCAAGGTATTTGCAGTCCCTAGAGAGAAATTTAACAACACATTCAACTTCCTACTCATTCAATTAGTTCAACCAGCCCTAAAGGAACAAGTTTGCCACTTAGGTTAAGGTTCACAACCAGGAATCTACAAAACCTTAGCGATTGAAATGATCTAACTAGTTGATCAGGCAAGATAGAACAAATCAATAAATAATCAAGCACAAAGAAGTTGAAGCATTCAAATATAGGAAACAAGGAACGAGAATCAGAAACTCATAATCAATCCAAATAAAGATTCAAATTGTAGGCAGAACAGATGAGTTTAGTTCCTCAGGGAAGACATCGCTCAAATCTCTAAATTGTCCGATGAACGTAGAATAGAATAGAAGTGTCTCCCAAAATACCATAAAATCGGCCTTTAATAAGTCTAGTCGGCCATGGAACAAAAATAACAAAACTAGGGTTTCATTAAACAAAACGACGTCGCGCTGCTGAACAATGCTACGGCTGGGGCATCAGCAGCTTTTTCCATCCCACAACATTTGCTCTGCTACGGCCGCGGCACACATGCTCTAGCCTCTGCATCGGTCTTTCACGGAAAATCTGTCTCGAATTTGCTCTTCTTGTCAACAAAAAATTTGTAGCTCTTTGAAAGAGCTTTCCAACGCATGGTCATAATTGTCAATGAAACAACCGAAGCCTCTAGAAAGTGCAAAACAACTTTAGCATGCCTGGCAACAACTTCTGTAGACTTGTTCTTCGTTTAGGTTCGCTTCTTCTTCTCATAACCTCTTGAGATCTTCATGTAAGCTTCTTTGATCAACTAGACATTCTCATCTAATGTGTTATCAACCCATGTCTCCTCCTCGGATCCACAATTATCTAAAATAATCAATAAAAGCATGTAGATTCCGACTTCAACCACACAGAGAACAAATATGCAAATTATACTTAAACCATGCATGATATGCATCATAACTAAGCTAAATGCAACCTATTATGCCCCTCTAAATGCATTCTATCAGGAAAGCACTCGATTTCCCCGGATTATTACCACCACATGGCCAAAAATTGCCCACCTTTAGCCTTTTACCAATCTACTCCTTATTGAGCTTAAATTAAAGTCCTCTTGATTATTGTTGCTTTGTCACTTATGAATTGTTTTGTATAACCCTCCTTTTGTGAGTAGATGTTGCTTTTATTGCACATGCATTGATTTGTGACATTAGTACCTTTTCGAGGATGGTAATTGATTGCAGGGACATATGACAATTGATCTAATATGTTGAGTGTTTTGATTCTTTCCCTGTATGACCATTAAAAGTATTGCTTGAGAACAAGCAAGCTTAAATATGAGGTGTTTGTTGTGAGCCTAATTTTCCATGTTTTACATTACCTTTTATATCGATTTCTGCATGCATTTCATATATTCGAGTTAGAATAGTACAGAATCTATGTAGTTTACACTTATTTGCCAAATTATGGAGTCTACACTAGTTTCTGTTTAAATTCTCAGAAATTGAGGCAATTTACAGCAATTCGGAGAAAGGATGAAAAGCTCGAAGTCAACTACAGAAAGTCTGAGGTCAAGGAGCAGATGAGCAAGGACAAATCGAGCAGAAAACGAGAAAGGATCAACTCGACACAACTAGTCGATATTGACCAACCTTAGTCGATATCGAGTAACATTAGTCGATATCGAGTATGTCACAAGTCAAGAACTTCACCAATCAAGCAAAGCCACTCGAGGAGCCCATAGCTACTCGATGTCGAGTATTCCTAGTGGACGTCGAGTACACACCTCGAGTCCACCAGTTTCCCAAGCTCGAGTACAATCCAGGGGAGAAAGTTCTAGTCGACGTCGAGTAAGTCTACTCGAAGTCGAGTACTCCCAGTCCGAGTTCGAGTCCGAGTACAAGTGTGTGCCGAGAAGATAAGATGCTTGCAAGAGAAGATATGTGGAATTCTATCCATCCACATGAAGATCTATCAAGTCGAATAGGGATCTACCCACATTAGTTCTAGTTTCCTTATAGATTTATTTCCTTTATCAATTAAGTTTTATCTTATGTTTTTAGATCGAAAGTTTTAGATATAGATAGATTGTTCTTCCCTAGATTAGCTAAGGTTGAACACTATAAATAAGGCTTCAGGGGCTGGATTTTAGGATCATTCAATCATCCAACAATCCATTCCAAGTCACAATTAGAGTTTCGAGAGCTAGAGAGACAGAGAAAGGCCGAGTGGAGCAAAGAGAGCGGAAGTGATCTGGCTTTGTTCGGTTTGTACTTTCTTCAGTTTTATTTAATGCAATTAGTTATTTCTTTTATGATATTGATGTTTGTTATGATGAGAAGCGAGTAGTCAACCAACTTTTAGGGTCGGGGTGAGCCCGACGGTAGCCATGTAAGATAATGCGCTAAAGGTACAATCTTTTGATGCGATTTCGTCTTCTATCCCTACGAGCATGATTATTTTGCGAAAGTTGAAGGTGATCCTTGTTTGTGTTATTCAAGCGAAATTGATCTTAATACAACTTGGATTAATTATATGAAAAGGGTTGGTAACGGTTGATGCAAAATCCTCTATATTCCTATTTGTTAATAACGACATTTATTTGATGAAAAGGCATGATCTTTTATACCTTATGCATTATTTTATATGGTTGTCGTTGTGGTGTTGAAACCCTGATCTTGGAAGTCTTTAGTTTATTGATTTATTTCCCATCGATTTCGTATATCTGTCTTTCGTTCGTTTCAAGAAAGTTACATTTTTGTTCTGCTGTGTACTCGATTTCGACCACATCTAGTCGACGTCGAGTAGGTTTTAGTGGACGTCGAGTAGATTTTACTTGACATTGCCTATTTTTTCTTTGTTTACGCTTCTGTTTCTTCTGTTTTGTAGTTTCTGTTCGACTGAGTGGTCGACGTCGAGGAACTTAGTCGACGTCGAGTGCTTCCTGAGTCAATTTCGAGAGTGTTGTAGGAGAAAATCGAGTATGCAAATAAAATATAAATAAATCACAGCAAACCAGATTCCGTCCCTTGCAAATAATTACAAGACCTCCTCCTGATGCAGCAGCGGGAAGTCAGGATCGATCCACGAGGAAGCGTGTCAGCGGATCCTAGGCAGCGGTGGAATCTCACGGACAGAAGTCGACAACAGTGGTACTCGACCTCGACTAAGGGTTAGTCGACAGGGGTCAGGCACAGTCGAAGACAACAGGAGCAACTCGGCACAGTCTAGTCGATCTCGACGAGGCGTACTCGATATCGAGTAGGGCCTTTGTCGACTTCGAGTTGGCTTGTCGAGTACCTGCACAGGAGAAGCTACAGCGACCTTGGTCGAATATCAGTAGTCGAGCTCGACCAGGCTTGGTTGAGATCGAGTAGAGCAGAAACTTAAAAACGAAAGAAAATAAAGAACAAATGCTTTGGGGCTTCGACTAAACTTAATTTAAAAGACTTCCAAGATTGGGGTTTGCAAAAACGATAACCAAACATGCATAAGGTAAAATCAAACATATAATCATGTGAATCGCATCAAAGGACTAAGCTTTCGCCTTTTCCAACAATTAGACAACTCTTTCAAGAAACCCTAATTGTCTCTACCGATTTTATGTTTACAATCCAAGTTGTTAACATGGATCTCCATGAGATGGGTAATAAACACATCAACAAGTAGGGAAATGCTTAAAACATGATAAACGTCGGATCTTTTACCTCAATTATGCATGGCTATTGTCGGGCTCGCCCCAACCCTAGAAGTGGGTGGACTACTCGCTCTTCATCGCAAACTCAGACATCATCGATTGAAAAGAAACAACTTGCATTAAACTATATTCCAAGAATTTACAATCTCGGCAATCTAACTCTCGTCGAATGCCAAAACCCTAAAACCTTCGAACTCCTAAACTGTCTCTGTGGAACTACTTGTCTTCTTCTGAAATTGAATGATTAAAACTGAGCCCCATGGGCTTTATTTATAGGCTTCTAATCCTTGCTATTCAAGGATAGAAATATCTATCTATATATAAAATTATATCTAAAAGCTTAATGATAAATAAAAACAACAAGGAAATTAAATCCAAAATAGGAAAATATATCTAAAGTCTTCCATGGATAGATCTTCTTCTCTTCATGATGTGTCTTGATGAATTCGGATAGAATTGGCAATCTTCGAGCCCAAGGAAAGTCAAATCGAGTAGAATTGATCCAACCGAGTAACGCGGCTTCTGGAAGTCTACTCGATCTCGAGTAGGAAAGTTGGTCGACTGGCTCAGCTTCGTCGTCTCGGCTAGCTGGTCCTCGACAAGCTCGGTCATGGCTCACGGGTCTAGTCGATCTCGAGGACCCCTAGTCGATCTCGATTAGGATTGATCGTCGACTAGGTCTGGCTCGGCTGGTCGGGCAAGTCTTCTCGAGGTGCTCGGTCTCGACTCCATATCTTTGTCGACCTCGAGTAGTCGTACTCGATCTCGAGTAGGCTGGCCTTGTCGACTTGGTCTCCTCGGGTGGCTCTGCTCGATAGGCTCGGATCTTGTCTTCGGCTCCCAAGGTTCCTCGATCTCGACTAAAGTCTTGTCGATCTCGAGTAGGGTGTTTGAGCTGGTTCTTCGTTCTTAGCTTCTTGACTTAGGCTCCTCGATGCTGGCAGGTGCCTAGGCATGTCTTGTCGAGATCGACTAGGGGTAGTCGATGTCGAGTGGATTTGTGCTCCAGTTCTCGCTTCTTGACTTTCCTTCGAAATGGTTCCATATTCTGCGATATTAAACAGAAACTTATGTAGATTTCCATTTCTGATAAATAAGCATATATTACATAAATTCGACATATTCCCAACCCGAAATATGCAAAAATGTAAAGAACATGGAACTGAAGTATGCATAAAGACATGGCTAATTAGACTCACAACAAACACCCCATACTTAAGCTTGCTTGTCCTCAAGCAATACTTTTAATTGTCATTCAGGGGAAGAATTCAAACTCTCAACATCATATATTCATTGTCATATAACCCTGCAATCAATTACCATCCTCGAAAAGGTACTCGTGTCACAGATCCTATGCACGTGCAAGTATATAAAAGCAACATCTACTCACAAAAGGAGGGTTATGCAAAATATTCATTCGTGACAAAGCATCAATAATCAAGAGGACTTTAATTTAAGCTCAAATAAGGAGTAGATTGGTAAAAGGTGGGCAATTTTTGGCAATGTGGTGCTTTTGATCCGGGGAAACGGAGTATTTCCAAACTGAATTTCCACATTCTTTCTTCCTTTGATTCATCACCTTTCATAATGCTTTTCTCAATAATAATGCTTTTACCTCTCTAACCTCAGCACTGCCTTCTCGCGAGTCGCAAACATGGGTGTCATGAATAGCCCCGGATACTTAGTGCTTTGGACTGCTCACAATGTGTCCCATCTCGCCAAACTATTATCTCAGCGAGCAGGGTCAATCTACCTTTATCTCCTGAGGTGATTGGATTTTCTTTCACTCATTAAATTTTCCATATATTTCAAACAATTTCCTTCGAAACTCCAATAATGATAATTAACAACACAAACACCATATGATAATCTCCATAATGTAACATCATTCTCAACATAATCCCTGGATAGGGTAAAGAATGGCAAATATTTAGATCATATGGAGCAATATATGAAATAAGGCATATTATGGCTTTTGTGATGCATAAGCATAGGTAAGGCTAGGAATATAAACAATGTGAGCATTATGTGGAAATATAAAGTCCTCCATCATCTTATCATGCAACATGTCAAAAGCAACTTCAAATTTTACCTCCTTTCATGGATTTTAATAAAATGTGCATTTCATTGTGACTTCCCTTTACTAGGCAATTTTATGCTATATCTTGTAAAGGCTCGGATTTTTAAATCCTATTTTTTTTTTAAAAAGGGAAAATCAAAATGAATTTAAAAGCGGATTTCCAACCTAAAATAAAAATTTTTAAAACTAACCTGGTATGGCAATATTGTTCATCGGATTATTTGAAACCTCTTAAAATGAGTTCCGACATGATTTTAACGGATTTTTCCGACAGGATTTCAATCTCGCTACGTTGACTTGAGGTTTTGAAATACGAGTCGGGATAGGGTCGGAAGAGAGAGGATTTCTGGGTTATTTTTCGGGTAAATTGAGGTTTGACGTTTGGACCACTTTCTCCCTTTGTCTTCATCCTCCCTCCTTCAACTGGGTCAACCCAGAGCTGCTGCAAGCTACCGCACCGATCAGCACACCCTCTGCCTCCCTCTTTCTTCCAGCTTTATCCCTCCTGATTCTAGTTAAACACCCACAAGGCCACAACCCATATCCCTATCCCTATCCCTCCACACTTATCTCACCTGAACTTGGCAAAAGGTCAGACAAACCCTTGCTTTTGTGTAACACACGCCACTGCTAGATTCCAAAATTCAAGATTTTGATTCCCCTCTACCCCATCTGATTTCAATTTGGAATTCCCCTCTCCCTCTTCATTTGATTAGCCAAACAGCCCTTCCAAGTCAAAGAAAACACTTGTAGAACCCCATTTTTTTTCCCTCTTTTATTTGTTTGATTCATCCCAGATCCTCACCTCACACAACACCCCCATCTTCAATCCCACTCTTCAAAATCAGATCTACTTTGATTCAATCTCGTACCCACATAAACCCATGAGACAAACACCCCCTAAGCCCTTATTCCCCCATCTCTTTCCCTCCCGTCGAGAGCAACCCCAACCACACCACGCCCCTCCTTCCTTTGAGTTGAAGTCCAGCACCTCCGAAGCACCTCTGCACCACCTCCTCGCGAGGACCGACGTTCGAGGACGAGCCTGAGACAACCCATCAGGCGAGCCGCGAGCCCTTCTCCATCGTTGCCCTGTTCTGATTTCAAACCCGGGCCACGCTCGGTTGACTCTGACCTTGGCGAAGCCAAACGCGCGCACCAACGACGATTTCCGGCGAGTCGACGCCCTCGGTGAGCATCGAACCCTTTTTCTTACCTTGTTCCATCTCTTGTGTGCTTCTGTGTCTCTATTTCCTTGCCTGGTCGGAGAGAATGAGTGAGGGCGGGTCGAGAGCGCGAGCGGGCTTGAAGGTTCCGGCGAGGGCACGAGAGAGAGGAAGCTTCGAGATGCGAGGGGATGGTGCGAGAAGGGACGAGTTGGGGGGGGGGGGGTCGCAACGAGCTCGGATCTAAGGAGGAACCAGAGAGAATGAAGCGGAAGGAAAGCGAGGAGGAGGAAGGGAGCCGACGCCGGCGGGCTCTTCTCCTTCGAACAACAGCGTCTGAGGAATGGAGGAGGAAGAAGAAGCATGTGGGGTCCAGCTCGTGTCCACGTCATCCCTGGGCCCCTTACCTTTTCCTTCTGAATTCGAAAACAGAAAAAGAGAATGGGTTGGGCTGGGCTAGAGTTGAGGGTTATATGAAGGTTGGGCCTATTTTAAATTCTGAAAGTATAAAATGCTTGGGCCTATTTTTGCCAATCAAATCTGATTTTGGGTAATTCTTTAACAAAAGGCTCGGTTTTGGTCAATAAAATTAATTAAACAGCGGTTTTGGTAAGTTATAAAATAAGGAGGATCGGTATTAGATTTTATAAATACAAAGTCGGGTTTTAGTAATTTAGAAAGGGATGATTTTATTAAATGAAAATGGTAGGAGTTTTAAAGGATGGGAAATATTTTATAAAGGAAAATGGTATTTGAAATATTATATTATATTGTGTGAGATTTAAAATATAAAATATATGGAAATTTAAGATGAATTATTGGAGTTGAATTGAAAAGAGAATTGGAAAATATATTCAAGAGCCGGAAACTGATTTAATAACTTTAAAGAGGATTTTTAGAGAAATATCCTAACTTTGTCAAATTGTTTTAGAATACTTGTCTTGAAGATTTGGATCTTGTTTTTGCAAGGGAATTTGACGAACATTTTCCAATGACGGAATTTCTAACTAGTCAACTCGGTTTTCGGGACTAACTCGGGGATTATGTGCTCGGTGACTAACTAGCATGATTGATGTGAATGATTGTCTAATAGCATGATTGGGTGACTAATAGCATGATGAGATGTTAAAGTGATATATCGTTGATTTATGCCTTATGACCTATGATGAAAATGATGAACTGGAGATATGTGATATGCGGGTTATTATTGCGGATATATTGTTGCAAATACATGAATGTGGTTGATGGAAAATGAGAATGATATGAACTTATGGAATGTGATGAAATGATGAATGGTTGAACTTGATGAGATGATGAATGTGATGTAGTATACTTTATTGAGTGATGCGTGCTTGCGGGATTGGATGGTTAAATGTAGACTTATATGGACGTTATGATATGTATCTAGGTGATCTTTAATGCTTGTCTTGTTGTTCTGCACCGCCAGGTAAGTCTCTTTGGAGCTTACTCAGATTGAATAGAGCTATTCCCTGCTTTAGGTGCATGATATACTAGGTGCTTGCATTCATGATCAGCATGCCATGTAGTACCATGCTAGGTTGCATCGACTGTTGAGCATTCTATTTCTTTATGTGTATGTAAACAGAACGGCCGTTATCTGTGAAGTAACTAGAGTCATTTCTAGGGTTATAGGACGAACTAGTCTCATCGGGTCCCGTCCTAAGTCAATCGAGTCATGCATTTCCTTATGTTATGAGATGCCTACGGGCTTTATTGTGGAGCGGGTTAGGCATGCGTGCCGCCCGATTATAATGGAATGCATTCACGAGCTGGCCAGTCTCTGCCCTATCGGAAGGGGGTGGAGGTAGGAGAGGGTTATACCACTTGGTATTCTGTGCTAAGGCCTTATTATTATTATGTACTTGATCTTAGGAGCATGTTAGTGTGTTAATATTCCGCCATGCATCTAGAAGCATCTTTGTTAGGTATAGCGTATATGTGTGCTTAAGGTTGGGATGCAGAGCTATAGTGGGCATCGATCTGATCCCGCCCCATATCACTTTTTTTAGGTATTATTTATGTTCATCCTATCGGTGCTATTTGCTTATTGCGCGGGTCATTTTTTCGGCGGAGAGTGAGCGCTGGAGTTATCGACTTCACCAGACTCAGATTATGTTTTTGGATTTACACTTTAGACTCCGTTTTGACCCGGCTCTGCCGTGGCACCCTCTTGTATTACACTTGTTTTCGCTATTGGCATGACTACTGATTTCCACGCTTAGACTTACGACAGGTACAGGGGACTTCCCCGGGGATTCCAACGGTCCCTTCGCATTTGGGTATGAAATCCCACTTTGAAAACATTTAAATTAGGCTTTAAAACCTTCAACATGTACTCGGGGCGCAAGGTCCTAACGAGGGGTTTCATCCCTCGAAACGTAACTCGGGAATCATAATCCCGGGCCGTTACAAAGGGGTATCAGAGATCAAGTTATGCAAGCCGAGTATGATAGGTTGAAGCGGTTTTGAAAATGGCCCAAGGTTTTCAAATGGTTTTCAAAATGTTTTAGAAAGGGCAAAATAAATTTAATATGGCTAACTCAAATGCACTAAACATGAACTTGACTCAATAAATCCGGTAATCAAACAAAGGGAAACGAGTGGGTAGTAAAGGCGCTAGACCATCCCTATTGGATGAAGTTGGGAACGGGTAGGCAAAATATAGCTTGTTCTTTTATAGGTGGACTTGAAGACTCCAAGGAACCCGAAGGTTGGAGTGACATGGGTTAGGAGACTACGAGATATTTGCCCTTCCGGTCGGTCGTCCCTCAAAGGACGACGTAAATCATCTCTGTGATTATATGCGTTATATCCAACTGGGCCCGAGGGCGATCCTCCTCGAAGGGGATCATATTAATTCCGTTGATTGCTTCCCTGCTGAGTGCTATTGTGTTTAGGATAGAGAACTAATCAGTATGCTTTAACTTGAATGTGTGAGTGGGATAGCGGGAGGAAACATTGTCCTTATGTAGTCCGAATTCCCGTCTTGTCGGAATAGCTCTTCCCTAATTCAAACCCTTTGATGATTCTGACTCCCTCATCCGTCCCACCAAAACATTTAGGCATGTTAGCAAGGGTCGAGGAGCGTCCGCTCTCCCCATTTTGAGTCCTACTTGATATCCCACCCTCTATGCTTCTATTGAGTCTCGTACATGAGGTTAGTGTTTTCCACGGGAAAATTTTGGGTCGGTCAACTAGCTACTTCTGGGGGATTGTCGGATGTGGGAAATTCATGAGTATTTTAGGGAGGGTGATCAATGAAACAATTCCGAGTTAGAAGTGATTTGTCTTATGGAGTTACCCTTCTCGATTTTTATATCGGTCAACCATGTCTTCTTACCACGAGAGTCTAAACACAAATTCTACCCTCTCCTCTCGGAAACAGTGTGAATGTCCTTGTGTTATACTGAGTGAGTCATACTGGTGTCCCACAGGGAACCGGGGTGATAAGTCAGTGATTGCCCTTGGAGAATTTTGTGAGGTTATGATAGTAGCCCACATTGTGATTGCATGACATAATGCATTGATATATTTCAACATGACTTGTCTAATATCTTGCATGATTGCAATTGTGAATGAGTATATGTGCCGCGTGTATGAATTTCCATGATTATTGTCTTCACATGAATTATGTCCATGATAGTGTGGTCAACCCTCGTTGTATGATCAATATATGAGATGAATTTCTTAGCATGCTTACCTTGAACCCACATTGTTTTGAGCTGCTTATGTGTACACTTAAAATGAGTAATCAATCATACATGTAGGATATCCTATAATGCTCGCTATGTCATATATAACTTATGATGCATATGTCTATTGTCGGTTAGTGCATACATGTTCTTAATATGTCAAGCATGATTAGTGCATGAGATGATAAGTTTTAGCAAGTTCTGCGTGCATGTAAAGTTGATTATGTGAACATGTTATGAATGCATAAGACGCTATTCCAGTTAATAGGTACCTCCTAGTGTGGAATTTGCTATATGTTTGCTTGCCGCACTTGTAACCTTATAGAATACCCTAAAGGCATTGTTGTAACTCCCGGGTTCGCGTCTTGTCTTTAGTCTCGTCATCTCTAGTCCTGGTCTATGTCTGAATCCTTAAGGAAGTCGTGTTATCCTCCCTTGCCCTCCCTTATCTCCGTGACTTCTAAGCCCTCACGATTCCCTTGATGGACGTCGACATAGAAGAGAAAATGAATGATCAAATGGAATCAGAGTGGTGCAACAGAAGCGTGGTGGGTCCATGACCCGTAGACCACAGGACAGATGTCGCCAATGGTATACAAAGGTCGGGCACATTTCGAAGATGGTAGATGCGGATGTGGTTCTCTTAGATGACTCAAGGAAGGATGTTCTTCAAACCGCAAATCTCCTATATTAGTCGGAATTGATGTTGTGCGATAGGTCTAGAGCTGACATAATTGGAAATGTGGTGACTGATATGTTGAATTGGAAGTGAATGATTGCCTGCCTAACTTGTGCTTGCGATGATGTGCCTTGATGCTTGAGTGTACTGACTTGCTAGTGAGTAGGTTATGAGCTATATATGTGGTGGTGCTTTCTTCTTGGGCATGAGTCGAGTGATTCCGCGGTGAGATGGATCGGAAAGTGGCAGGTAGATTGAGGTTTTCGGATGGGTCATTGGTTGTGTAAGACGGAGTGCAGGAAATATGTGTTAGCTTGGGTAGAGCCAAGTGAGTTAGGACTTGTCAGATATAGTTATCAGTGAGTATAATTGATCTTCAAGGTGGGTATAGGGTGAGGAGTAGAGTTAGCATGGCGAGATTTCGAGGAAGAGGTATAGGGTGGGAAACTCGGATGAGGATGATTTAGGGATTCTGCAGAAATAATGATCGATAAAAGAGGACTTTGGACGGTAAGGTGTCATGGTTAAGAAGTAGGAGCTTGAGACATTTTAGGAATATGAAGGGATGAGGAATAAGAGTAGGACGACATGAGGATTTCGAACAGTTAAGGTTTCATAAGATTTGGGATAAGGAAATTTGGGATAGACGCGGATGATGAGGAACTCGGTTATTCATGGTTATGAGTTAGTACTAGATGATTTTCTGCATTAGGGTTGTCGAGAGCAGGTCGTTGAGTGGATTCTAGCAAGGTAGGATGCTTGTGTTGGTGATGCCGAGGATAATGATGGGAGTGTCAGGTGTGAGATAGTTATTATGAGTTGGGTTCTTAGAGGTGGATGGTTAGTGAGAGTGATTAGTGGTACGTGAAGTATGATCAAGTTAGAAAGTGATTCGAGATGTCTCTTTGGGAGGTGATGGTCAGACGTAGTCTTGAGAGCCTAGGAAGAGTCAATGAGGTTGTGGAGAAGTGTCTAGATCGAATGTGAGAGCGGCTCAGTTGAGGACTTGGGATTTCTCTTAAATGGTACAGATGTGGCTGGTAGGTGTTGTGAACTGATTCTGCCATATTTTACACTTAAGTTTATATCGATTTCTGCATACATTTCATGCATTTGGGTTAAGAAAGTACAGAATCTATGTAGTTTATGTTTATTTGCCAAATTATGGAATCTACACCAGTTTCTGTTTAAATCGCAGAATTCGAGGCATTTTACAGCAATTCTAAGGAAGGTCGGAAAAGCTCGGAAATCCACTACAGAAGTCCAAGGTCAAAGAAGCAGCGGAACCAGTCGAATCGAGCTGAGAACCCAGGCTCTTGTCGATCTTGAGTAGACCTTACTCGATCTCGACGAGCATGTCCGAGCACTGCCTTGTCGACTAGGAGCAGCGTCGAGAGCCAGACCAAGCCAGCTCCGGAAGTCTACTCGATCTCGACAAGCCCTAGTCGAGATCGACGAAGCCCAGTGCTACACCCGGAGTCGACGAGGAGAGGAGCTGACCGAGAAACCGAGGACAAAAACGCCGAGCAAGTCTACTCGATCTCGAGGAGATCCTTGTCGAGGTCAAGTAGCCCAGAGCACCTGTCCGAGTCCATGTCGAGGAGGAGTCCTCGACACCACCAGAGAGCCATCTTCGACCACACTCTACTCGATCTCGACAAGACTTGGTCGAGATCGACGAGCCCCGAATCCAGTTCCGAGCTTATCGAGCACACCTACCCGAGAAGACCTAGTCGACAGAACTTTTCTACTCGAGGTCGACTAGGGCTACTCGAGATCGACGAGCGCCAGGATCCATGTCCGAGTCTGTTGAGGGCCAGCTAGCCGAGACGAGGAGCCAAGCCAGTCGACCAAGATTTCTACTCGAGATCGACAAGAGCCTTGTCGAGATCGACGACGCTTCCAGAAGCCATGTTACTCGACTTGACGAATTCTACTCGGTTTGGCTTTGCTTGGGCTCGAAGATTGTCGATTCTATCCAAAATCATCAAGATACATCATGAAGAGAAGAGAGTTCTATCCATTGAAGACCTTTAGATATATTTCCTATTTTAGATTTAATTATGTTATGCCTTTTATTTATCATTAAGTTTTAAGATAGAGTTTTAGATTTAGATATAGATATTCTATCCTTGAGTAGCAAGGATTAGAAGCCTATAAATAAAGCCCATGGGGCTCAGTTTTATTCATTCAAATTCAGAAGTTAGAGAAGTAGTTCCACATAGACGGTTTAGGAGTTCGAAGGTTTTAGGGTTTTGGCGTTCAACGAGAGTTGGATCGCCGGAATTGTAAAGTCTTTTGAATTTAGTTTAATGCAAGTTGTTTCCTTTCAATCGATGATGTCTGAGTTTGCGATGAGGCGTGAGTAGTCTACCCACTTCTAGGGTTGGGGCGAGCCCAACGATAGCCATGCGTGCTTGAGGTAAAGATCCGACCTTTATCATGTTTTGAGCATTGTCCTACTTGTTTATGTGTTTATTGCCCATCTAATGGAGATCCATGCTTACAACTTGGATTGTAAACATAAAATCGGTAGAGACAGTGAGGATTTCTTGAAAGAGTTGTCTAATTGTTGGAAAAGGCAAAAGCTTAGTCCTTTGATGCGATTTACATGATTATCTGTTTGGTTCAGCCTTATGCATGCTTGGTTATCGTTGTTGCAAACCCCAATCTTGGAAGTTCTTTTACATACAGTTTAAAGTTCAAAATCCCAAAGCCTTTGCATTTATTTAATTTCGTTTTACTTTCTGCCCTCGTCTACCTCGACCAAGCCTTGGTCGATCTCGACCACTGATCCTCGACCCAGAGTCGCCGTAGGTTAATTGTGCAGGAGATTGACAAGACAAGCCGAAGTCGACAAGACCCTACTCGACATCGAGTAGACCCAAGTCGAGATCGACTAGCCTGTGCCGAGTTGTTGTGCCCTGTTCGACTGTCCGATATTCTGTCGACTATCCTAGTCGAGATCGAGGACCCTGTTGTCGACTTCTGACCGTGAGATTCTTCTACTGCCTAGGATCCGCTGACACGCTTCCTCGTGGATCGATCCTGACTTCCCGCTGCTACATCAGGAGGAGGTCTTGTAATTATTTGCGTGGGCAGAATCTGGTTTGATTTATTTTGTTATATTTCATACTCGATTTCCTCCTATCAACAAATTGGTGCCGTTGCCGGGGAAGAAATCATTCGCGCCTTAGGTAGTTAAATCTCACGTTTCTCTTGAGTTAATTTGTAGGTGTATGCGCCGTTCTGGTCTCCCACCTGAGTTTGATGCCTTAGACGAACCGGAACGCCTTCTACACATCAGAGCTAGACTGCAAAGGGCCATGGCGGCTGCTGAAACACAGGAGCAGCTGATACAAAGGCTTACAAGGGAGCTGGCCACAAAAGATGTTGCTATTGCCGCTGAGAAAGCATCAAGGGAGCAAGCAGAAGCTGAGCTTGCCCAGTTCCCAACCACTGCAGAGGATTATATGCATCCCACTCTCGTCGTGCCTGAATCGGCGATTCTAATCCCTGATAACTCTTTTGAAATTCGCACTCAATTTCTTATAGAGCTTAAAAATAATGCTTTCTATGGTAGATTTAATGAGTGTCCTCTTGAACATATTACCAATTTTTCTGACATGTGATGTACTCTTGCTGAAGTTACAACTCTGGAATATGTCAAGATGAAAGCTTTTCGCTAGTCTCTCGCTGGGCCTACACTGAAATGGCTTGAAGGGCTGAAAGCGCGATCACTCACAACATGGGCCCAAGTAGAGCAGGAATTTCTGAATAAATTCTTCCCACCTGCCAAGACAGCACATCTCCACTAGAAAATCACCGCCTTCAAACAGAAGCAAGGGGAACTGCTGGCAAAGGCATGGGAACGTTACAAAGAATTTTTGCGATCTTGCCCTACTCATGGACAGCCAACCTACGTTATTCAGGAGATCTTCTTCAACTCTCTTGATCAAGTCACTAAGGACATAATCAACCATTATACTCGGTATGAGTTTCTGACAATGCCGCCAAGTGACGCCTGGGGTGTGCTAGACAAGCTCACCAATTATGACAACAAATATGGGTCTACTGCACTCTATGAGGAGAACTCCTACGCCAGGCCAGCACCATCTATGCCACTCTATGAGGCAGCAAAGGAGATTGACCCAGATGTCAGGGAGCAGTTCTACAGAGACCAGAATCGCAAGCTCCTCAAGAAAGTCAAATATCTATCTATCAATCAGCCTTGCATCGAATGCGGATCACAGAGGCACACCACTACTGAGTGCCCACACACAGAGCAAGTCAGAATGGCAGAGACACATGAAGAGGCAGCTTACGCATGGGGTCCCAATTGCTACATGGGAGATCAAAGGTTCTATCAACCACAGTGGAACCAAGGTCCTCCCAGGAACCCCCCACCCTACAGAGCTCCAGGACATCGAGAGAGGGATCAAAAGAAGGATGATCTGCAGCTGATCCTTGAGGAGATGCGCCGAAATCAGGGCACCATCAACAACCAGTTTCAGAACATCACCACCAAATTTGGAGAATTGGACATCTGGAAAAGGGGAATTGAGACTCAGATGGGACAAATCGCTGCACAGATCCCACGACCGTCCAGACACCTCCCTGGGCAAACAGAACCAAATCCTAAGGGGAAAACCGGACATGTCGCAGCTATCAAACTCAGGAGTGGGCATCAGTTACACGAGCCAGAGGTCGGGAAACAGCAAAACAAGGCAGAGCAGCAACTCGAGATAGAGCATAACCTGGTCGATCTCGAGGAGCCCGTACTCGATGTCGACAAGCCGCTACTCGACCAAGACCAGAAGCTGAGCTCGGACTCCGCTGCACAGACCAGCAACCCGAGGTCGACAACCTAGGTCGAGGTCGACAAGCCCCTAGTCGATATCGACAAGCGCCTGGTCGATGTCGAGGAGCAGCAAGCCGACGTCAACGACTCTGCAACACCGACGACAGCTGATCTGGCTTCGAAGCAGAAAAAGCCACTGCCTTTCCCTTCCAAAGCTCAGAAAGATCCCACGGTAGGTAGGTTTAACAGATTTGTTAATATGCTGCAAGAATTGAACTTTTCTATTCCTTTTACAGAAGCCCTGCAAGAGATGCCTGGATATGTCAAGTTTCTGAAGAAAATCCTGAGCAAGAAGCGATCCATCTCAAAGATCGCAGGCGAATGCAAAGTACTCCACTTCCCTGAAAAGAGGCCTGACCCTGGTAAGTTTTCTGTTACTGTGGGTTTTGGACAATATAAATATGATTCTCTGTGCGATTTAGGAGCAAGTCTGAGCATCATGCCTCTATCAATCTGGCGGAAGGTCAAAATAGGATGCATAGAACCTGTGGCTGCCAAACTATACATGGCAAACAATACAGTGGTCATCCCTACAGGTATAGTTGAAAATGTCCCCATCCAGGTTGGTAAATTCTTTGTTCCAGCTGATTTCCTTATTATAGACTGTGCTGAAGATCCTACTAGACCTATTATTCTTGGTAGACCATTCTTAGCAACTGCAGATGCCAGAATCAGTGTCAAGAATAGATCGCTCACCTTCACCATAGGCGATGAGGTTTTGGATTTCTCTTTTGGCCCTACAAAGGAGGAAATTTCATGGCTGGAGGTGAAGAGAGTCAGCAACCATGGGACCAGGCAAACAGCGAAGGAGGAAGCCGACTCTGTACTCGAGATCGACAAACCTTACTCGACCTCGACAAGCGCTTTACTCGATATCGACAAACCTTTGTCGATCTCGATTACCTCCACTGAGCCAGAAAATTGCCAGGAGTCTAAGTATGGGGTCCCTGTACTCGATCTCGGCCAACAGTACTCGACATCGAGTAGACCCAAGCCCAAAGACTTCTGTTTTGGGTCCAAAAAGGTAAGTTCAGGTATGAATTCTACACCCCCTCAGTCCATAAATAAAATTTTCAATGATTTAAGGGGAGATAAGACACCATGGCAAGAGAATCTGCGAAAGCTAAGGGCTACAAGGAAGAAGAAGAAAGAGAAAGGAGATAATGCGAGCAACCACCTGTCGGCTGAGCTTGCATACTACCATCAGAACCTAGATGATCCAGGAGAAGGGCCAAACATGAGCGGGCCCCACAATAATGGTCATTGAGCGCTAAAAAAGGAGAAGTCGGCCTAGCGACTCTAAAATCTAGAGCATGTATATAAACTTTATGAATTTTTTGGACTCTTTTTGGTTTTTGTTTTTTATTTTGGTTTTTTGGTCTTTTGGTTTAGAATACTTCATGTGGATAGTCTTGTCTTTGTGTGCAATCTAACACTTTTAGGTCGGCGAAGCATATAAAGGATTGCGAAAAGTGGAATAGGAAGTCCTTGAAAACCAGTCAAAATCGACGAAGGCCAAGTCGACAACGACAAGAAGGAGCAGCTCAGACACTACTCGATCTCGAGTAGACGTACTCGACATCGACAAGCCACCAGAGCTCCTCGACTTCAGAATCCACTAGACGCAAACGAGCCTCCTCGAGATCGAGTACACTGTACTCGAGATCGACGAGCAACCTACTCGACCTGCCTAGTTTTGTCCTCCTCGATGCATTATCCTGTGAGTTCCTTCATTTACTCTTGTTTTTATTTAATTTTATACAGTGGGGACACTGTAATGTTTAAGTATGGGGTGGGGGAAGGGCTTACTTTGTGCATATTTTCCATATTTGACATTATTTGTGCATATTTGGAATTTATTTCTTTGAATTGCTACATGGCTATTTTTGAATACATTATTGATTTATGTGCTTATATGTATGTTTTCCAATAAGTTTGAGAAAAATGACCCCCATTGAAAATTTTGAAATGATGTCATGGAAGCTTATATTGAACTCGACGATGCAAAATTGGATTCATTACAGATATAGCATGAAATTGCCTAGTAAAGGGAAGTCACAATGAAGTACATATTTTAGATGAAAACCATGAAAGGAGGTAAAATTTGAAGTTGCTTTTTGACATGTTGTATGATAAGATGATGGAGGACTTTATATTTCCATACATGCTCATTGTGTATATCCTAGCCTTACCTATGCTTATGCATCACAAAAAAGCCATAATATGCCTTATTTCAAATATTGCTCCACATGATCTAAATATTTGCCATTCTTTACCTTATCCGGGGATTATGTTGAGAATGATGTTACATTATGGAGATTATTATATGGTGTTTGTGTTGTGATTATTATCATTATTGGAGTTTGGAAGGAAATTGTTTGAAATGTATGGAAAATTTAATGAGTGAAAGAAAATCCAATCACCTCAGGAGATAAAGGTAGATTGACCCTGCTCTCTGAGATAATAGTTTGGAGAGATGGGACACATTGTCAGGAGTCCAAAGCACTAAGTATCCGGGGCCATTCATGACACCCATGTTTACGACTCGCGAGAAGGCAGTGCTGAGGTTAGAGAGGTAAAAGCATTATTATTGAGAAAAAAAGCAATATGAAAGGTGATGAATCTATATGAGAAATAATGTGGTATGAAATTCAAGTTTGGAAATACTCCATTTCCCCGGATCAAAAGCACCACATTGCCAAAAATTGCCCACCTTTAGCCTTTTACCATTCTACTCCTTATTGAGCTTAAATTAAAGTCTTCTTGATTATCAATGCTTTGTCACGAATGAATGTTTTGCATAACCCTCCTTTTGTGAGTAGATGTTGCTTTTGTATAATTACACATGCATGAATTTGTGGCACAAGTACCTTTTCGAGGATGGTAATTGATTGCAGGGTTATATGAGAATGAATCTGATATGTTGAGAGTTTTGATTTCTTCCCCTTAATGACAATTAAAAGTATTGCTTGAGGACAAGCAAGCTTAAGTATGGGGTGTTTGTTGTGAACTGATTCTGCCATATTTTACACTTAAGTTTATATCGATTTCTGCATACATTTCATGCATTTGGGTTAAGAAAGTGCAGAATCTATGTAGTTTATGTTTATTTGTTGATAGGAGGAAATCGAGTATGAAATATAACAAAATAAATCAAACCAGATTCTGCCCAAGCAAATAATTACAAGACCTCCTCCTGATTTAGCAGCGGGAAGTCAGGATCGATCCACGAGGAAGCGTGTCAGCGGATCCTAGGCAGCAGAAGAATCTCACGGTCAGAAGTCGACAACAGGGTCCTCGATCTCGACTAGGATAGTCGAAAGAAGATCGGACAGTCGAACAGGGCACAGCAGCTCGACACAGGCTAGTCGATCTCGACTTGGGTCTACTCGATGTCGAGTAGGGTCTTGTCGACTTCGGCTTGTCTTGTCGATCTCCTGCACAATTAAGCTACGGCAACTCTGGATCGAGGATCAGTGGTCGAGATCGACCAAGGCTTGGTCGAGGTCGACGAGGGCAGAAAGTAAAACGAAATTAAATAAATGCAAAGGCTTTGGGATTTCGAACTTTAAACTGTATGTAAAAGAACTTCCAAGATTGGGGTTTGCAACAACGATAACCAAGCATGCATAAGGCAGAACCAAACAGATAATCATGTAAATCGCATCAAAGGACTAAGCTTTTGCCTTTTCCAACAATTAGACAACTCTTTCAAGAAATCCTAATTGTCTCTACCGATTTTAAGTTTACAATCCAAGTTGTTAGCATGGATCTCCATTAGATGGGCAATAAACACATAAACAAGTAGGAAAATGCTCAAAACATGATAAAGGTCGGATCTTTACCTCAAGCACGCATGGCTATCGTTGGGCTCGCCCCAACCCTAGAAGTGGGTGGACTACTCACGCCTCACCGCAAACTCAGACATCATCGATTGAAAGGAAGCAACTTGCATTAAACTAAATTCAAAAGACTTTACAATCTCGGCGTTCCAACTCTCGTTGAACGCCAAATCCCTAAAACCTTCGAACTCCTAAACCGTCTCTGTGGAACTACATCTCTAACTTCTGAATTTGAATGAATAAAACTGAGCCCCATGGGCTTTATTTATAGGCTTCTAATCCTTGTTATTCAAGGATAGAATATCTATATCTAAATCTAAAACTATATCTTAAAACTTAATGACAAATAAAAGGCATAACATAATTAAATCAAAAATAGGAAATATATCTAAAGGTCTTCAATGGATAGAACTCTCTTCTCTTCATGATGTATCTTGATGATTTTGGATAAAATCGACAATCTTCGAGCCCAAGCAAAGCCAAACCGAGTAGAATTCGTCAAGTCGAGTAACATGGCTTCTGGAAGCGTCGTCGATCTCGACAAGGCTCTTGTCGATCTCGAGTAGAAATCTTGGTCGACTGGCTTGGCTCCTTGTCTCGGCTAGCTGGCCCTCGACAGACTCGGACATGGATCCTGGCGCTCGTCGATCTCGAGTAGCCCTAGTCGACCTCGAGTAGAAAAGTTCTGTCGACTAGGTCTTCTCGGGTAGGTGTGCTCGATAAGCTCGGATCTGGATTCGGGGCTCGTCAATCTCGACCAAGTCTTGTCGCGATCGAGTAGAGTGTGGTCGAAGACGGCTCTCTGGTGGTGTCGAGGACTCCTCCTCGGCATGGACTCGGACAGGTGCTCTGGGCTACTCGACCTCGACAAGGATCTCCTCGAGATCGAGTAGACTTGCTCGGCGTTTCCGTCCTCGGTTTCTCGATCAGCTCCTCTCCTCGTCGACTCCGGGTGTAGCATTGGGCTTCGTCGATCTCGACTAGGGCTTGTCGAGATCGAGTAGACTTCCGGAGCTGGGTTGGTCTGGCTCTCGACACTGCTCCTAGTCGACAAGGCAGTGCTCGGACATGCTCGTCGAGATCGAGTAAGGTCTACTCGAGATCGACAAGAGCCTGGGTTCTCAGCTCGATTCGACTGGTTCCGCTGCTTCTTTGACCTTGGACTTCTGTAGTGGATTTCCGAGCTTTTCTGACCTTCCTTAGAATTGCTGTCAAATGCCTCGAATTCTGCGATTTAAACAGAAACTGGTGTAGATTCCATAATTTGGCAAATAAACATAAACTACATAGATTCTGTACTTTCTTAACCCAAATGCATGAAATGCATGCAGAAATCGATATAAACTTAAGTGTAAAATATGGCAGAATCAGTTCACAACAGCAGGGAACCCCTAAGACGAGGGTGTGCTTTATAGAGAGTCTTGGTAGTCGGTTGGGTTTTTAAGCTTGTCGGAATATAAGGGAATTGTGCGATTGGGAACCCCGAGATATGGTTTTAGGTGGTCGAGTAGGATTTGAGGTCAGGATGTCGAAGTAGGTTGGGTTGTTAGATGGCCTGAGGGCATGGGAGTTGGGATATCTAGTAGTTGGATCGGGTATTTGGCCTTGATCGCGGATAGTTATGAGGCTAGAGAATTTGTATATAAGCGGGATGCAATGGTATTTAGAACTAGAATCGAGTTTGAGTTGGTTGACCTAGGTGAGGTTAATCTTGTCTTGAGAATTGTTGATGATGAGTGGCCATCGTATTCCAATGTGGTTGGTAATTATAGGCATGTTTTCTCGAGGATGAGGCTTATTGGTATGCGGTACTTAGGATCAAGTAATGTGCAAATTTTATGATATTAACAATGCTGATTCTCTGAGATATTGCCATAGACAATAATGAGGTATGAGTGCTAATATAGCTACTTTTTGAGTTTGATAGAATGATGGTGTGCGGCGATACTTGTATGACTCTAACGTGATAATTCCTGGTAGTTGGTATAAGTATGATGTGCTTATCTGTTTGATATGATGAATCCTACTATGTGCGATATTATGATAGATCTGCTATGGTACGTGACTATCCTTGACATGAGTATGATCTGTTTTCGAGTGCGCGATACGATTGCTTACTGTAATGCCTTGGACTAAAATTGTTGGGATGCTAGAACTGAAGTGATGAAATTTGATTCTGACTTGGAACCTAGGAAGGAAATATGGGGTTAGCCCTTAGAGGTGGATGATTCCACCTCCTGAGATTTGAAACTTGCTTGACTAACGTCGGATTAAGGGATACTGAATGGTGTTTAAGAAAAGTAATAACTTGGATTTTGAGAAAACCAAACGCGATCGAGAATTCTAATGATTTTAAGACCAATCCTTTTCAAACTGCGGACTCCTATTTGAACTTTTTCGACCCGAGCCTGCATTATGGCGCCCACGAAGTGGATACAGGCAATTTATAGGGGCCCTTATGGACTGCTTACTAAGACCTAATGGAGACGCTATGATGCTTTTCGAGTTATGATATAACCGAGAAGTCAGGGTAAGGATGTGATAGGGGCCCATATTACACTCTTGCTACGACCTATCGGGGATATTATGATCATGACGATTATACTGTGAGGATCTCATAAGGGCACTTACGAGACACTTACGGGATCGATGGAATGGTCCTTGGACTCACCTACTTCCAACTTCATCCACTACCTTGTTTTATTTTAGTCTCGAGGACGAGACTTGTTTTTAGAGGTGGATGATGTAAAGGCTCGGATTTTTAAAACCTATTTTTTTTGAAAAAGGGAAAATCAAAATGAATTTAAAAGCGGATTTCCAACCTAAAATAAAAATTTTAAAAACTAACCTAGTATGGCAATATTGTTCATCGGATTATTCTGACAGGATTTTTCTGACAGGATTTCAATCTCGCTACGTTGACTTGAGGTTTTGAAATACGAGTCAGGATTGGGTCGGAAGAGAGAGGATTTCTGGGTTATTTTCCGGGTAAATTGAGGTTTGACGTTTGGACCACTTTCTCCCTTTGTCTTCATCCTCCCTCCTTCAACTGGGCCAACCCAGAGCTGCTGCAAGCTACAGCACCGATCAGCTGCTGCAAGCGTCTGAGGAACGGAGGAGGAAGAAGAAGCATGTGGGGTCCAGCTCGTGTCCACGTCATCCCTGGGCCCCTTACCTTTTCCTTCTGAATTCGAAAACAGAAAAAGAAAATGGGTTGGGCTGGGCTAGAGTTGAGGGTTATGTGAAGGTTGGGCCTATTTTAAATTCTGAAAGTATATAATGCTTGGGCCTATTTTTGCCAATCAAATCTGATTTTGGGTAATTCTTTAACAAAAGGCTCGGTTTTGGTCAATAAAATTAATTAAAGGGCGGTTTTGGTAAGTTATAAAATAAGGAGGATCGGTATTAGATTTTATAAATACAAAGTCGGGTTTTAGTAATTTAGAAAGGGATGATTTTATTAAATGAAAATGGTAGGAGTTTTAAGGGATGGGAAATATTTTATAAAGGAAAATGGTATTTGAAATATTATATTATATTGTGTGAGATTTAAAATATAAAATATATGGAAATTTAAGATGAATTATTGGAGTTGAATTGAAAAGAGAATTGGAAAATATATTCAAGAGTCGGAAACTGATTTAATAACTTTAAAGAGGATTTTTGGGGAAATATCCTAACTTTGTCAAATTGTTTTAGAATACTTGTCTTGAAGATTTGGATCTTGTTTTTGCAAGGGAATTTGACGAACATTTTCCAATGACGGAATTTCTAACTAGTCAACTCGGTTTTCGGGACTAACTCGGGGATTATGTGCTCGGTGACTAACTAGCATGATTGATGTGAATGATTGTCTAATAGCATGATTAGGTGACTAATAGCATGATGAGATGTTAAAGTGATATATCGTTGATTTATGCCTTATGACCTATGATGAAAGTGATGAACTGGAGATATGTGATATGCGGGTTATTATTGCGGGTATATTGTTGCAAATACATGAATGTGGCTGATGGAAAATGAGAATGATATGACCTTATGGAATGTGATGAAATGATGAATGGTTGAACTTGATGAGATGATGAATGTGATGTAGTATACTTTATTGAGTGATGCGTGCTTGCGGGATTGGATGGTTAAATGTAGACTTATATGGACGTTATGATATGTATCTAGGTGATCTTTAATGCTTGTCTTGTTGTTCTGCACCGCCAGGTAAGTCTCTTCGGAGCTTACTCAGATTGAATAGAGCTATTCCCTGCTTTAGGTGCATGATATACTAGGTGCTTGTATTCATGATCAGGATGCCATGTAGTACCATGCTAGGTTGCATCGACTGTTGAGCATTCTATTTCTTTATGTGTATGTAAACAGAACGGCCGTTATCTGTGAAGTAACTAGAGTCATTGCTAGGCTTATAGGACGACCTAGTCTCATCGGGTCCCGTCCTGAGTCAATCGAGTCATGCACTTCCTTATATTATGAGATGCCTGCGGGCTTTATTGTGGAGCGGGTTAGGCATGCGTGGCGCCCGATTATGATGGAATGCATTCACGAGCTGGCCAGTCTCTGCCCTATCGGAAGGGGGTGGAGGTAGGAGAGGGATATACCACTTGGTATTTTGTGCTAAGGCCTTATTATTATGTACTTGATCTTAGGAGCATATTAGTGTGTTAATATTCCACCATGCATCTAGAAGCATCTTTGTTAGGTATAGCGTATATGTGTGCTTAAGGTTGGGATGCAGAGCTAAAGTGGGCATCGATCTGATCCCGCCCCATATCAAATTTTTTTAGGTATTATTTATGTTCATCCTATCGGTGCTATTTGCTTATTGCGCGGGTCATTTTGTCGGCGGAGAGTGAGCGCTGGAGTTATCGACTTCACCAGACTCAGATTATGTTTTTGGATTTACACTTTAGACTCCGTTTTGACCCGGCTCTGCCGTGTCACCCTCTTGTATTACACTTGTTTTCGCTATTGGCATGACTACTGATTTCCACGCTTAGACTTACGACATGTACAAGGGACTTCCCCGGGGATTCCAACGGTCCCTTCGCATTTGGGTATGAAATCCCACTTTGAAAACATTTAAATTAGGCTTTAAAACCTTCAACCTGTACTCGGGGCGCAAGGTCCTAACGAGGGGTTTCATCCCTCGAAACGTAACTCGGGAATCATAATCCCGGGCCGTTACATATCTCTAATGAATCCAATTTTGCATCGTCGAGTTCAATAAAGCTTCCATGACATTATTCAAAATTTTCAATGGGGGTCATTTTTCTCAAATTTTGGAAAACATGCATATAAGCACATAAATAAATAATGCATTCCAAAATAGCCATGTAGCAATTCAAAGAAATAATGTACATATATGTCATTTATGATCAAATATGCATAATGTAAGCCCTTCTCCCACCCCATACTTAAACATTATAGTGTCTTCACTGTATAAAATACAGTAGAAACAGGAGTAAAGGAAGGAACTCACAGGATAAAATATCGAGGAAGACAAAACTATGTAGGTCGAGTAGGTTGCTCGTCGATCTCGAGTACGGTGTACTCGATCTCGAGTAGGCTCGTCTGCGTCTAGTGGTTTTCTGAAGTCGAGGAGCGTCTGGGCTTGTCGATGTCGAGTTGGCCTACTCGAGATCGAGTAGTGTCTGGGCTGCTCCTCCTCGTCGTCGTCGACTTGGCCTTCGTCGATTCTGACTGTTTTCAGGGACTCCATTATTCCACTTTTCGCGATCCTTATATGCTTGCCGACCAAAAAGTGTTAGATTGCACAAGAAAACAAGACTATCCATATGAAGTATTCTAAAAGACATAAACCCAAAAACAAAAACAAAAACCAAAAACCAAAAAGTTCAAAAAGTCCTAAAAATTCATAAAGTCTTATATACATGCTCTAGATTTTAGAGTCGTTAGGCCGACTTCTCCGTTTGCGCTCAAGGACCCTTATTGTGGGGCCCGCTCATGCTTGGCCCTTCTCCTGGATCATCTAGGTCCTGATGGTAGTATGCAAGCTCAGCTGACAGGTGGTTGCTTGCATCATCTCCTTTCTCTTTCTTCTTTTTCCTTCCAGCTCTCAGTTTTCGCAGATTCTCTTGCCACGGTGTCTTATCTCCCCTTAAATCATTAATAATTTTCTTTATGGACGGAGAGGGAGTAGAATTCATACCTGAACTTACCTTTTTGGACCCAAAACAGAAATCTTTGGGCTTTGGGCTAGTCGAGATCGAGTATAGCTGGTCGACCTCGAGTACAGGGACCCCATACTTAGGCTCTTGGCAAGTCAGTGGCTCAGCAGAGGTAGTCGACATCGACAAGGGTTTGTCGAGATCGAGTAGAATGCTCGTCGAGATCGAGGAGGGCTTGTCGACCTCGAGTACAGTTATGGTGCTTTCCTCCGCTGTTTGCTTGGTCCCGTGGTTACTGATGCTTTTCACCTCCAGCCAGGAAATTTCCTCTTTTGCAGGGCCAAAAGAGAAATCCAACACCTCATCGCCTATGGTGAAGGTGAGCGAGAGATTCTTAACACTTATTCTGGCATCTGCAGTTGCTAAGAATGGTCTACCAAGAATAATAGGGCTAGTAGGATCTTCAGCACAATCAATAATAAGAAAATTTGCTAGAACAAAGAATTTACCAACCTGGACGGGGACATTCTCAACTATACCTGTAGGGAAGACCACTGTATTGTTCGCCATGTATAATTTGGCATCCACAGGTTCTATGCATCCTATTTTGACCTTCCCCCAGATTGATAAAGGCATGATGCTCACACTTGCTCCTAAATCGCATAGAGAATCATATTTATATTGTCCAAAACCCATAGTAACAGAAAACTTACCAGGGTCCGGTCTCTTTTCAGGGAAGTGGAGTACTTTGCATTCGCCTGCGATCTCTGAGATGGATCGCTTCTTGCTCAGGATTTCTTTTAGGAATTTGACATATCTAGGCATCTCTTGCAGGGCTTCTGTAAAAGGAATAGAAAAGTTCAGTTCTTACAGCATATTAACAAATCTGTTAAACCTACCCGCAGTGGGATCTTTCTGAGCTTTGGAAGGGAAAGGCAGTGGCTTTTTCTGCTTCGGAGCTAGATCAGCTGTCGGAGGTGCTGCAGAGTCGTCGACGACGGCCAGATGCTCCTCGATCTCGACCAGGGGCTCGTCGATCTCGACTTGGGTTGTCGACTTGGAGTTGTTGGTCTGCACAGCGGAGTCCGAGCTCAGCTTCTTGTCTTGGTCGAGTAGCGGCTTGTCGATCTCGACAAGGGTCTCCTCGAGATCGAGTACACCCTGCTCAGTCTCGAGTTGTTGTTCGACCTTGCCTTGCTGTTTCCTGACCTCTGGCTCGTGCAATTGATGCCCACTCCTGAGTTTGATAACTGCGACGTGTCCGGCCTTTCCTTTAGGATTTGGTTCTGTTTGCCTAGGGAGCTGTCCGGACGGTCGTGGAATCTGTGCAGCGATTTGACCCTTCTGCGTCTCTATTCCCCTTTTCCAGATATCCAGTTCTCCAAATTTTGTAGTGATGTCCTGGAACTGGTTTTTGATGGTGCCCTGATTCCGACGCATCTCCTCAAGGATCAGCTGTAGATCATCCTTCTTTTGATCCCTTTCTGGATGTCCTAGAGCTCTGTAAGGCGGGGGATTCCTAGGAGGACCTTGGTTCCACTGTGGTTGATAAAACCTTTGATCTCCCATGTAGCGATTGGGACCCCCTGCGTAAGCTGCCTCCTCGTGTGTCTCTGCCATTCTGACTTGCTCTGTGTGTGGGCACTCAGTAGTGGTGTGCCTTTGTGATCCGCATTCGATGCAAGGCTGATTGACAGATAGGTATTTGACTTGCTTGAGGAGCTTGCGATTCTGGTCTCTGTAGAACTACTCCCTGACATCTGGGTCAATCTCCTTTGCTGGCTCGTAGAGTGGCATAGATGGTGCTGGCCTGGCGTAGGAGTTCTCCTCACAGTTTGTAGAAGCCCCATATTTGTTGTCGTAGTTAGTGAGCTTTTCTAGCACACCCCATGCGTCACTTGGTTGCATCGTCAGATACTCATAGCGAGTATAATGGTTGATTCTGTCCTTATTGACTTGATCCAGAGAGTTGAAGAAGATCTCCTGAATGGCGTAGGGTGGCTGTCCATGAGTAGGGCAAGATCGCAGCAGCTCTTTGTAGCGTTCCCATGCCTTTGTCAGCGGTTCCCCTTGTTTTTGTTTGAAGGCGGTGATTTTCTAGCGGAGAAGTGCTGTCTTGGCGGGTGGGAAGTATTTGTTCAGAAACTCCTGCTCTACTTGTGCCCATGTTGTAAGGGATCTTGGTTTCAGTCCTTCTAGCCACTTCAGTGCAGGTCCAGCGAGAGACCAGCGGAAAGCTTTCATCTTGACATATTCCAGAGTTGTACCTTCAGCAAGAGTATGGCACATGTCATGAAAATTGGTAATATGTTCAAGAGGACACTCATTAAATTTTCCATGAAAAGCATTGTTTTTTATCTCTATAAGAAATTGAGTGCGAATTTCAAAAGAGTTTTCAGGGATTAGAATCGCCGATTCAGGCACGACGAGAGTTGGATGCATATAATCCTCAACAGTGGTTGGATATTGGGCAAGCTCAGCTTCTGCTTGCCTTGCGCGCTCAGCTTCTTGTTCCCTCGCTGCCCTTTTATTGGCGATAGTGGTATCCTTTGCGGCTAGTTCCCTTGTAAGCCTGGCAATCAGCTGTTCTTGTGTTTCAGCGGCTACCATGTCTCTTTGTAGTTTAGCTCTGATGTGTAGTAGGCGCTCTGGTTCGTCTAAGCCGTCAAACTCAGGTGGTTGACCAGAACGGCGCATACACATGTAAAGTAACTCAAAGTAGACGTGAGATTTAACTACCTAAGGAGCGAATGATAGCTTCCCCGGCAACGGCGCCAATTTGTTGTAGGAGGAAATCGAGTATGCAAATAAAATATAAATATATCACAGCAAACCAGATTCCGTCCCTGCAAATAATTACAAGACCTCCTCCTGATGCAGCAGCGGAAAGTCAGGATCGATCCACGACGAAGTGTGTCAGCGGATCCTAGGCAGCGGTGGAATCTCACGGACAGAAGTCGACAACAGTGGTACTCGACCTCGACTAAGGGTTAGTCGACAGGGGTCAGGCACAGTCGAACACAGTAGCAGCAACTCGACACAGTCTAGTCGATCTCGACGAGGCGTACTCGATATCGAGTAGGGCCTTTGTCGACTTCGAGTTGGCTTGTCGAGTACCTGCACAAGAGAAGCTACAGCGACCTTGGTCGAATATAAGTAGTCGAGCTCGACCAGGCTTGGTCGAGATCGAGTAGAGCAGAAACTTAAAAACGAAAGAAAATAAAGAACAAATGCTTTAGGGCTTCGACTAAACTTAATTTAAAAGACTTCCAAGATTGGGGTTTGCAACAACGATAACCAAACATGCATAAGGTAAAATCAAACATATAATCATGTGAATCGCATCAAAGGACTAAGCTTTCGCCTTTTCCAACAATTAGACAACTCTTTCAAGAAATGCTAATTGTCTCTACCGATTTTATGTTTACAATCCAAGTTGTTAGCATGGATCTCCATTAGATGGGTAATAAACACATCAACAAGTAGGGAAATGCTTAAAACATGATAAAGGTCGGATCTTTTACCTCAATTATGCATGGCTATTGTCGGGCTCGCCCCAACCTTAGAAGTGGGTGGACTACTCGCTCTTCATCGCAAACTCAGACATCATCGATTGAAAAGAAACAACTTGCATTAAACTATATTCCAAGACTTTACAATCCCGGCAATCCAACTCTCGTCGAATGCCAAAACCCTAAAACCTTCGAACTCCTAAACTGTCTCTGTGGAACTACTTGTCTTCTTCTGAAATTGAATGATTAAAACTGAGCCCCATGGGCTTTATTTATAGGCTTCTAATCCTTGCTATTCAAGGATAGAAATATCTATCTATATCTAAAAGCTTAATGATAAATAAAAACAACAAGGAAATTAAATCCAAAATAGGAAAATATATCTAAAGTCTTCCATGGATAGATCTTCTTCTCTTCATGATGTGTCTTGATGAATTCGGATAGAATTGGCAATCTTCGAGCCCAAGGAAAGTCAAACCGAGTAGAATTGATCCAACCGAGTAACGCGGCTTCTGGAAGTCTACTCGATCTCGACAAAGATCTAGTCGATCTCGAGTAGGAAAGTTGGTCGACTGGCTCAACTTCGTCGTCTCGGCTAGCTGGTCCTCGACAAGCTCGGTCATGGCTCACGGGTCTAGTCGATCTCGAGGACCCCTAGTCGACCTCGATTAGGATTGATCGTCGACTAGGTCTGGCTCGGCTGGTCGGGCAAGTCTTCTCGAGGTGCTCGGTCTTGACTCCATATCTTTGTCGACCTCGAGTAGCCGTACTCGATCTCGAGTAGGCTGGCCTTGTCGACTGGGTCCCCTCGGGTGGCTCTGCTCGATAGGCTCGGATCTTGTCTCCGGCTCCCAAGGTTCCTCGATCTCGACTAAAGTCTTATCGATCTCGAGTAGGGTGTCCGAGCTGGTTCTTCGTTCTTAGCTTCTCGACTTAGGCTCCTCGATACTGGCAGGTGCCTAGGCATGTCTTGTCGAGATCGACTAGGGGTAGTCGATGTCGAGTGGTTTTGTGCTCCAGTTCTCGCTTCTTGACTTTCCTTCGAAATGGTTCCATATTCTGTGATATTAAACAGAAACTTATGTAGATTTCCATTTCTGATAAATAAGCATATATTACATAAATTCGACATATTCCCAACCCGAAATATGCAAAAAATGTAAAGAATATGGAACTGAAGTATGCATAAAGACATGGCTAATTAGGCTCACAACAGAGAGTTTCTGGAACTGGAAAGGCGGGCACTGACACGCTTCCTCGTGGATCGATCCTGACTTCCTTCTACTACAATGGGAGGAAGTCTTGTATTTATTTGCTTGGACAGGATTCGATTTGCTTTTATTTAGTTTTATTTACTTTAATACTTGACTTATACTCCTGCAACAATAGTCCTTCCCTGAATAAAATGACACATAAAATCGCGATCCATATCCCGACACTTATAAGCATACCAACCGAGCAATCAGGCATGCATACCCTCTCATCCCATTGGGCAAAGGCAAGCAGCTCGCTGGTTAAGCACCTCTCCGCTAACATAGTCACATGCACCCACCCAACCCTCTAGCATAAGGGAATGCATTAGCACACGAGATCCCCAGCCAGATGCTCACTTAGCGTCCTTATTAATACCCCCCTCCCCCCCCCCCCCCCCCCCCACCTTGAGCCCTCAAGGAAAGGATCCGATTCGAGAGAGAAGTAGAAGAGCTATGCGATTCTCCCTGGTATAAAGCCCTCGGAGTTGAGTTCTTGAAGTCTTTGATCAGAGAAGAACATACCTGAAGTAAGAGCATCATCTGAAGAACTTTCTCTAAACACGACGATTGAATAGTGATTACCTGAATGTGAGCCAAACACATCGCGAGGATTACTTGGACCCTTAAAGTACCAACTAATAAAGAACTTGTATAATCACCCACCCTTATTGGATTTACAGGTAATTAAGGACATCTATCATCGCCTTGAGGTAATAAGCATAGGTGAAATTCCAGGCACGCTTCATCTGAATCTCAAGCTTCCGATCACCAATACCTTATTATGTCCATCGATCGGCATAGTGGTTCACAACCGCAACCGTGCAAGGTAAGAATCTTATCTTTCATATCTACTTCGAATCTCATATTTCACCCAATAAATGTCATAACTTATCCACATTGGTATGTTAGTTTCCAGATTTTACCGCTTCTTTCACAAACATATGGACTTGGTTTGATCGTAATGAAATGGTTGCACATTTCAAGGAGTTGGGTATCAAACACCGCATAGTGTTAGTAATCAAGCACTCGTGGACAGGAGCGCTGAACCGACCAGGCAGTGTTTTGCTAGCACGCGAGCAATACGGGGAATACCGACCAAGAGGGAGGAAGCTTCGCATCACTCAAAGCAAGATAAACAACTACCCTTTTTTTCCTGCACGGGCGCAAGGGGTCTTCAAGCCATTGGTTAATGACCGTAACAAACAGATCACATAACCACCAACTTTTGACTAGTTTGAAGGGCCACGTTTACGTCGATCGGATGAAGGTAGAGAGAAGAATATGGTCAAGTGGATGAAGGACATTGGGACTCCTCCAAAATCCATTGCGTACGGATTAAGCCAGTTGGATGGGAACATTGTCACATCATCACATTCTCTCACCAACAACCTAAACAAGATTGCTACTAAAGAAAGGGGGAATCGGACGACGACCCAAGATACCCTTCATCCTCTGTGTGTGTGTGTGTGTGTGTGTGTGTGTGTGTGAGAGAGAGAGAGAGAGAGAGAGAGAGAGAGAGAGAGAGAGAGAGAGAGTACTACTACTTTAGATAACATCTGGCCAGAAGATGACGACGTATTGAGTGACCTTTTTCTAGCACATCCGAACGAGATACGTATACTAAAGAGGTTCCATCACGTCATCGTCATGGACAACACGTACAAGACTAATGCGTGAGTCACTCAATTACGATTACCATATCACGCACTCGCACCTATTGGTAAAATATTAGGAAAATAAAATATTTTAAAATGCATATATGGTATTCTGCTATGCGAGGTGGTTTGATTCACACCTACAGGTCATAATTTCTTCATCGCATATGCATTCATGTCGCCCAAAAACGAAGACACGTATGCTTGCATGTTACGTCAGGTTCAGATATTGATTGGGGATGATATTCCTCAAGCGTTTATGACTGATCGGGAGTTGGGTCTCATAGCGGCACTGAAGGTTGTCTTCCCTAATTTGCAACATATGCTTTGTTGGTTACATGTGACGCGAAAATGTGAGGAAGCTACTCTGAGGGTCACAAAGAATTTAAATTACGCTGGGATATTCAAAGGCAATTGTTAGGGTTTGTTCTAATCCAAGACGGAGGAGTCGTTCCAGCAACGTCATCGGGTGCTACACGAGAGGCGATGTGGCTTCCATATAGGATGAACCTCGTCAAATGTTACACTTATAATGTTCTCCATTTCAGTAGGCGGTCGACAAATAAGTACAAACTACCTTCCATCCATACAATATCCCCTTTGTTCCATGCATTATGAGTAACAACTTTGCTTTTGCTAAACCGTGGGCAGAGTTGAGGGTCAATATTCCACGTCTATTCGGATGTGGTAAGCCCGGCCCAACCCATTGTTGCACGTTTCTAACGACATGGTGCACGTCAAATGTTACGTGGTAGTTAGACGTGGTTGGGCTTGTTTTTCTTGTCCGGTTGCATGTTACAAGGGACGTGGTACCATGTTTCTAAGAGTGTGCATTTCGTTAATCTGGATTTGCGGTGTATCTAACATCACCCAAGCTGTAAAAAAAAACATATTTGTATGAATAGAAATCTGTTTTCTATGTTTTCTGTAAAAATATGTTTTACATAAAAATAGATTTTTACATAAATCTGTAAGCAATAAAAACAGAAATCTTAATTTTCTGTTAGTTGTAAAACAGAAATCTATAAGTCGTAAAAACAATAATCTTAATCTTTATAAAAATTTGTAAGTTGTAAAAAACACAAATATGTAGAAAAAATAATGTTTAGAAACAGAAATTTGAAAAAATAAGTTTAAAAACAGAAATCTGAAAAAGTAAGTTGTAAAAATAACTTATACTTTTGTTTTCTTATACTTATATCAACGAAGTCTTAATTTCTAATACGTATAGAAGAAAGTAAAAATGCAACTTTATTTTCTGTTTTGAACCTTATTTTACATCCTTGCATTCCTTTTCCAGTAGGATGCATGGTACCCACATTGATGCATGCATTCGATCAAGAGAAGGGAACAACACCTTTTAGAAACAGAAAAGGCATGAATACCTTCAATGTAACGGCAACATGCGACTTAGATATGTGTTTTACATTTGTATTTGTCAGATGGGAAGATAGCGCACATCATTCGAAAATCTTCAACCATATATTGGTGACACCATCTCTCAACTTTCCTTACCGACCTAGGTACTCCAAACATTCACAAGTTAGTACTTTTATTTACTTTTTTACTTACTTCGGTTTGTGTAACTATCTACTTTGCATTAGGTAAGTACTACTCCCTCTGTTAATTAAAACTTGTCGTTTACTATTCATGCACGCTTTTTTAGAACGATAAAAACTATATAAAATATTAACTTTTTTTTAAATTTGTTTTTATAAATTCATACTTAATAGTAATAAGTATGATATTATTTAAAAAAAATATTAAAAAAGTTAATATTTTATATAGTTTTTAACACCTAAAAATGCGTGCGTGAATAGTAAAACGTCAAGTTTTAATTAACGGAGGGAGTATTTGGTAGATAAAGGTTATCCCGAGAAGGATGGTTATCTCGTACCATATTCCAATACTAGATACCATGAAGCGCAGTTTGAGAATGAAGAATCGGAAAATTATCAAGAGGCTTACAATCAATGTCATTCTTCCTTGAGAAGTTGCATCGAAAGTTGCTTTGGAGTTCTAAAAGCAATGTAGAAGATATTGAAGAGAATGTTAAAATTTGACATCCCAACACATGTATAAATTATTATTGCAACATTTGCATTGCACAACTACATTCAAAGGTACTCTAATGGAGTTTTTGAGGAAGAGAAATATGATGGTTCCGATAATGAAGGCGTTGAACATGAGTCACCCCCAAATTCGTCATCAAACATGGAAGAAGAAGTGCCTCATTCCATGCGAGCGATTCGAGATGAGATTGCTATTATTATATGGAATACATATTGATTGAGGTGAATATGAACTTATGCAAGATAGCCTCTATATTTGTTGATTGAGATGAACTCTCCACACTTGTTGATTTCCATTGCTTTTGTCTATTTCTTTGTTGAAGACATCAAATAAACATGTCAAATATGCGACCATGTGGTGCAATAAGCTTTTGAGGTGATGATTTATGATTTTAACAGATAGATTGTTTGTATGAAATTCATGGGCGAATAAGAATAGCAATTAACTTCTTTAAAACCCAATCCGATTATATTGATAGCTATTTGCATTTTGGTTAATCGGTGAAGAGTATTTTATTTTTCCAAATTTTGTCTTTATATGTTTACTGATTAGGTTTGTAACACCGAGTAATTTTCATCAAAAAGGAGATCTCAAACCATACACTTATTAGGTTTGTAACACAACAGTGATGATTAATCTCACATGATAGTCCTTGAAACGTAAAACATCATAATAAAGCAACATGTCCATTTTACTCCATCATCTTCTTACAACCAACAAGGGTTGCGCAAAGGGGTCACAACAGACTTCACTTGCAGGTAGTTTCTGAGGCTGTAAATCCCCTTCTCCCTTCCCTGTCCGCTCATCTTATACCCTCCGAATGGGATCGCTGCGTCGAACACGTCAAAGCAGTTTATCCACACAGTCCCGACCCTCAGCGCCCGCGTCAACATGTTGGCGGTGTCAATGTCCTTTGTAAACACACCCGCTGCCAATCCATACCTGCTTGCATTTGCACGACGGATCACCTCATCTAAGTCCCTGTTTGGATCAATCACAAGAGCACCACAAATGAATCTGGAGATTTTTTTTTCTTTTTTTTTTGGGTTTACAATTTGATCGAATGCCTAGGATCAGCTTATCGTCAACCAAACTTACTTGAATTTCAATATGGATTGCACTGGACCGAAAATCTCATCTGTCGCTATCGACATGTCATCCTGTGATGTAAACGATTAGGCAAGGTGTCACTAGCGTAGTAGACTATGATGTCGTATGTGATCGGATAATGTAGTGAACTTGAAAAGGGCAGTACCTCAACATTTGAGAAAACAGTGGGCTGAATATAGTAGCCCTTGGAGCCATGTCTTTCTCCTCCTGTTTCTAGGGTTGCTCCGCCTTCAATACCAGATTTAATGTAGCCCATAACCTTGTCAAACTGGTCGCCGTCAATCTGTGTATTATTCAAACCAAACCCTTATCGATTTCCAGAATTGAAAAAAAGGGAAAAAATTGATTGACTGGTGGTTAATGAAGCTAGTGGATTCAAGATTTTAGTTTGTCCGAGCTGGAAAAGACATTACCTGAGGACCTTGTTCTATGCCCGCCTGGAAAGGATCACCGACTGAGCGTTTCAAGGCACGTTCCTTTGATTTTGCAACAAACTCGTCATACACGCTCTCATGAACGAATGTCCGAGAGCCAGCGCAGCAGCATTGACCCTGAAGATTTTTTTTTTCTCAGGTGATTCACAAATCAAAAGTCCGCTCTTTGGAAGGATAAATCATTCTAATAACCTACTTGGTTGAAGAACAATGCAGAATGGGCAAGCTCCACAGCCTGATCAATATCAGCATCCTTGCATACAATGAACGGGGACTTTCCTCCGAGCTCTAAGGTTACGGGCTTGAGGTTGCTTTTAGCAGCCAATTGAAGCACAACTTTTCCAGTATTGGTTGATCCAGTGAAAGCTAGCTGCAAGGACACATATATTAGTCGCTTCGGAAAGGGTAACAATCCTTTGAGCACCTACTCATCCACCAATCATGCCGTCGCTACCAATTTTTACTAACAGACGAGTTAGCAAATTACCTTGTCTACTTCCATGTGGGATGCAAGAGCTGCACCAGCAGTGGGGCCAAATCCAGAAACTATGTTCAGAACTCCCTCCGGAATTCCAGCCTGCCAATAAAATAACCACCATTCATCGGCAAAGTTGGAAAATCTTGTTCACGTTCACATCCAAATACGAGATTCTAAACCTCCGGATGAAATATGGCATGTTTGTTAGCAAACTGAAAGGAGAGGTAGGAGGCATAATATACCTCATGCAGCAGCTTGGCAACATACAAAGCAGACAGCGGTGTTTGCTCGGCAGTCTTTAGGACGACAGAGTTACCACATGCCAATGCAGGCCCAACCTTCCAAGCAAACATGAGCAGGGGAAAGTTCCACGGAATGATTTGCCCGGCCACACCGATTGGTTCGTGGAGTATTTGCATATGATAAGGCCCATCAGCAGGAACTGTGAGGCCATGGATTTTGTCGGCCCAACCTGAAAGATTTCAAGCAAAGGAAGATTGTGAGCTTCAAAGAGATGCACAAATGCACATTAAAATGACCGTGAATATTGAATAACTAGCATGTTAAAACGGACAAATAAGTAGAGGAGATTTGTTTGTAGAGATACCAGCATAGTATCTCATTAGACGGGCAAGCATGGGCACTTCAGCTGTAGCTGCCTGCTCAAACGGCTTCCCATTGTCCCAGGTTTCAAGTGCAGCAATGTCATCATTGTGCTGCTCAATAAGATCCGCAAATCTGAAGAGCACTTTTGATCTTTCCTGAAGAAAGCAGAAACGGAACGAAATTCAACACTTTAATGAGAACTAATTCAAAATAGTGCTGAAGTTACACATCAAAGCAGCTATGAAGTATTTTTATTTCGGAATGTAGACGATATTTACATAAGCGGTCATCTTAGGCCAGGGCCCTTCATCAAATGCCTTGCGAGCAGCAGCGACGGCTATATCGATGTCCTTAGCATCTCCCTCGGAAACGTGGGCAATCACATCCCCTGACCTTGGGTCAAATGTGGGGAATGTTCTGCCTGCAATCCAATGGACGACTCAGACACTCTCAATACCGAAAGCAGCCAATTAGATTTGTACACGGTTATAAAAATCAATATTTAATATAATTTCTGCAATACTTCGGCCACGATAAAGCGGGCCAACTGGCCAAAGTAAGTCACCTGAGGCAGAATCAACAAATCTTCCATTGATCAACAGCTGGGTGAGTTCCACTTTCACAGGCGGAGCAATAGGCTCCTCCGCAACAGCAGCAGTGCTGTATTTACTCACTGCTCTTCTAACACCAGAATTCCTTCCTGAGAATGAAAGTTAGTTCTTAGATTCAAAATGATCAAAAGCCGCACAAGCCATGTATCTAACTCTTCGAAGTTCATATCACAAATCAAAACTCAAGCATAGATGTTAGCTTACAGAACCGGAATTGGCACTGAACAATATCTAAGCTCTTTCTCCAAATACTCAACATGTCATGCTTCAACCAATCACTGAACCAAAGACAAAGTGGTATATGACAGGAAAAAACTAATATCCATGATCAGAACAATACAGGTATTTATCAACAATCAAATTGCAACATCGCAATCAAGAGTTATCGAAAGCTACACCAACTAGCCTTGTTACAACAATTGCGAATAATTGGGGAAAATGTGAGATTAGCCAGCCACTCATAACATTAGCAATCAGTCAGCTATCCCCAGTTGATAGTTGATACACAGGTTTAGATTTTTAAACTTGTTCACTCTCCCAAACAAAATTTCAAGATCTCATTCATCACCAGAAAATTGAATTTCAATTATTCAGTGACGATAGAAATTGACAGATCTCACCACCAGAAAATTGAAAACCCTTGATTGATATTTTGAGGGGGACATAGGGTACTTAATTGATTGGTACTCGCTACAAGGTCAGGGGGACCATTTGGATTTTGGATCACATGTTCACAAAACATGGTACTTTGATATTCAAATATAGTATTAATATGGAAGAATAAATTAAATAATATTAAGCGATGGGATGGAATCATTCAATTGGACTGTCAAAATATGTAAACAACAATCAACATAAAAACATGTACTTTTTAAACACACTGAGGATTATTCAATTTCAACCATTCGCACTATGAACAAGTCTCGTTTTCTGGGCATCCAAACACTCAAACAGTACCGTAGAAAATAGCAGAAAAAACCCACAAATCATCAACACAGAAACGCATCATAATCAAGAAGATAAAACCCAAAATCGTGGAAGCACCAAAATTAAACAAGAAATGAGGGAGGGGGTTTGAAGCTGAGACTCCTAAGTACCGAATTGAGAAGAACGAGAGAGGAGGGAGGAGATGAAGCGGCCGGCCATGGCGAAATGGGCGTGGGATTGAATTGAGTTTGTTGAGAGAGATGATGAAGTATCAAGCGGTCAAGTAGAGCAATCAAACCAAACTCTGTCACACTCTTTTCAAGCAATGGTGGTGGACACTATAGAAAGGGCCCACCAAAATCATCTTTTCGCATGACTTTATTTTTATTTTTTTTTCCCAATTTATTAAAAAAAAAAGGTTCCGTGATAAGTTGATACTTGATACTCCCTCCGTTCAACAAAACTTGTCGTTTACTATTCACGCACGCTTTTTTAGAATGATAAAAACTATATAAAATATTCATTTTTTTAAAAAAATTTTTTAACAAATTTGTACTTATTAATAATAACTACGAAATTGTTAAAAAAAATTATTTAAAAAGTCAATATTTTATATAGTTTTTAGCTCCTAAAAAAGTGTGCATGAATAGTAAAACGTCAAGTTTTGTTGAACAGAGAATAGTGATCCAGGGTAGAGATATTAATTACGGTGTATTTGTTTTTTTACACATATCTTCTGAGAATTTGCTTTCCCTTTTTCGGAAAAACGAATACGGAGGAGTAGTCATTTTCATTATTGGATAATTTCGTCCAGGTTCATCCAACAACACTCTTTTTTTATCTCGGAAATTTCGCCAGGTACAATCGAGGTATTGTGTTTTTCGCGAGATATACAACTATTTTACATATTTCGTGTGGTACCCTTAACGTTTGTATATATTTCGTCTCACGCCCTTCCTCGGTTAAATTTTTTTTTTTTTGACGCAGAATAAAATTTAGGTAGGGTCGGCCGCAGCAGAACTCCTTCCTAGCGCATCCTTGCGGATGAGAGCATCGAGCTCTGGATCGTCGTCGTAGTTGTCGTCGGCAGGGGAAGCATGTGCACTGCGCGCGAGATAGTCAGCCACTGCATTCGATTCTCTGAAAATATGACGGATAGCTACATAAGAGAAAGACGAAATATCTAAAAGAATATCAGATTGTAGGGCTCGATGTTCCAGGGGCATTTCCAGTCCCCTAGCAGAGCTTTAACAACTAGCAGGTTATCACCCTCGATCAGAAGGTTACGAATGTTCAGCCGTTTAGCCTGTAAGATTCCCATCTTGAGGCCGAGGTTTTCAGCAAAGACTACCGAGACATTGATACAAGTGTCTCTGCCCATTGCAACAATCCTGCCGCACCAGTCCCTAATGACGAAACCGTAAGAAGCAGAAACACCATGTCTTACAGAACCGTCAAAATTAAGCTTGTAGCAGTCCGCCGACGGTTTGTCCTATGGTCCCGAGCGTAACAGTCCCTTGACCCTAACCGGGGCGTAAGGAAGACGACGCACGGGGACAAACGCAAGTTGTCCCAGAGGATGACTCATCCTCTAGTAGTTTCGACTGTTTCCAGCATTGGGTAGTGGTTGTATAAAAAATCTCCATTTCAGTAATAGAAACCTTGGTCGTATGGTCAAATGCAAGCTGATTCCTGAAGAACCAGATGGCCCACCAAGCACAGGCCAAAGGTCCGAAACATTTTTTACCAACCGCCAGCAGGACTTGGTTTAGGGGAAAAAAAGAGCCCGAGGGGACGGCTAACTGTGCCAAATTCGGGCAACGGATGCGGAGTTTCCGTAGTAAACTGAAGGTAACCGGGCACTGGAGGAACATGTGATTGTCTGATTCGGTGGTGGTATCACAAAAATGGCATCCAGAAGGTACTGCAACATGAGACTTTTGTAGTCGTTCCGAGGTAGGTAGGCCGTCGCAAGAGATTTTCCAGAGAAAATGTCTAACCTTTGGTGGAACATCTAGGTCCCAGATCCAGCCACAAGCGAACTCTTGTGAGCCATTGTTAGCTGAGAGCATGTTGTTAGCTGAACTAGTCGAAAACCACCCGTTAGTGCTCGGACCCCAGTACAAGTGGTCCTTCAGAGGATTGTTTTGCAGGATGATGCCTAGGAGATGGTTAATATCTTCCGAAGAAAGGATGTTGGTTAGACTTGAAATAAGCAAGCTCTTATTCCACTGTAAATTTTGGTTGATTAAATGTGAGACTTTTATGCCTAAAAGCTCGTCTGGGATTGGGAGAAGGGCTCTAGAGACGAGTGTCACATCGAAAGCCCATTTTTGAGTCCAGAAGTCAATGGAACACCCATCACCAACAGACCACCGAAGGGCGTTCGCGAAAGGTTGCCTGATAGACATCAGACGTCTCCACTGCCAAGAAGTATTACTTTTCGTTTGGTAGCTTAGCATATCCTGACCTTTGAGGTATTTTTGGGAAATGATGCGGACCCATATATTGCCCGGTTCGGACAGAATTTTCCATAGCAGTTTCATCTGTAGTGCGATGTTCATTGTTTCAGCTTTGTGGATACCCAACCCTCCTTTCATGGTGTCTGAACAGATTTTATCCCAGCTAATTAGCGGGGGGGGGGGGGGGGGCCTTAGAGATTTTATTCCAAAAAAATTATTTGTAAACCTTATCGAGTTCCTGGTGAATGTGAGATGGTAGTAAAATAGCTTGCATGAGAAAGAGCGGTTTGGCACTCAGATTCGACTTGATAAGAACTTTCCAACCTTCAGCCGAGAGGCAGGACGCCTTCCACTTGGGAAGTTGTTGCTTAGTATTAAGTACCACTTCGTTGAAACTATCTTTGTTTGTACGCCCATTATTGATTGGAAAGTCCAGGTACTTGTCGAAGTTATTAGCCTGCGGTATCCCAAGGACCGCTATTGTAGCATTTATTGTTGCTGGTGTTGTGTTCGAGGAAGCTTGGAAGCTAGATTTGTGTAGATTGACCTTTTGACCCGAAATAAGACAGTACCGATCCAGAATTGTCAGAACGGAGGAGCATGCCGACTGGGAGGCTTTGCAGAAAATGAGGATGTCATCAGCGAATGCTAAAAACGGAACCGTAATGCCCGACTTGCCAAACACTAGACCCAGGTCTTTATTCGCCGAACATTCCTGTTGCAAAGTTCTTGCAAGGACCTCCGAAGCCAAGATAAACAGAAATGGGGAAAGGGGATCGCCCTGCCTTAGTCTCCGAGTGGGTTCAATGAGTGTTGTTGGTTCATCATTGACCAGGACGGAGTAGGAAACCGTAGTTATGCATTCGCTGATACAACGGATAAATTTGTTGTTAAAGCCGAACCTAGAGAGGACATCAAAAAGGAAGGACCATTCGATCCGATCGTAGGCCTTCTCCATGTCCAGCTTCAGAGCAAGCAGCCCAGATTTACCCTTTTTAAGCCTGAAGGAGTGGAAAGCTTCATGCGCTATCAAGATGTTGTCTTGGATGGCCCGACCTTTCGTAAACGCCCCCTGTAAGGGATGTATCAAGTTTTCAAAGATCTTAGTTAGACTGGATGTAATTACCTTGGCTATAATCTTATAAATAGCGGAGCACAAACTAATAGGCCTATAGTGATTTACTATTGTGGGGTCATCTCTTTTAGGAAGAAGTGTTATGAAAGTATGGTTTGTTTGCCTTAGCAGCATTCCGCTGGAGAAAAAGGCTTTGACAGCTTTCGTGACCGAAGGGCCCACTGTCTTCCAGAACTTCTGGTAGAACCCTGCTGAGAACCCATCAGGGCCCGGCGCCTTATCAGGGCACATAGAGAAAACAACTGCTTTAATTTCCGCGTTAGAAACCGGAGCTGTGAGCATGTCGTTATCATCCTGTGTGACTAGAGAGGGGATAACCCCTAAGTCCCTACTTGTGTCCAGATCTCTTCTCGTGGAGGAGAGAAAACGGGCTTTGAAATCTTTTTCGAATTCTTGTTGAATAATGTGAAAATCGGTTGCTGTTTCTCCGCCCGGTAGGGTGATTGATTTGATAATTTTTCTACCCCTCTTAGAGGAGGCGATTTTATGGAAATATCCAGAGTTGGAATCATTTAGCTTGACATGCTTGACCTTAGCCCTTTGGCTCCAGTATCTGCAATGGAAATCGAGCATCCTTTCTCGTTTATTGAGCATTTGCTTTAGTAGCTTGATGTCATTGTTATTGTAATTTGACAGAAGCGAAGTCTGCAATTGGAGTAATTTCTGATCAGTTGTCTGAATTTGATTGTTTATGTTGAGAAAGGTTTTCTTATGCCAGTCTTTGGAGAGGCGCTTAAGAAGTTTCATACGTTGAAGCAGGCGGTACATAAAGGAGCCCAAGGAGTCCAGACGTCATGCCTGAGCAACAAGATTCTTGTAGTCCGAGTGGTTTGCCCATGCTAGTTCAATTTTGAATGGTCTGTTTTTTGGTTTAGCGTTACGACTGAAGTCTGTCGAAATAGGCGCATGATCAGATCTGGTGAAAGGATGAATCTGTGTTCTGGGAGAGTCAAAAATAGTGAGTACATCCGTGTGGATGAGGAGACGATCTAGTCTCTCAAAACAGGAATCAATACCGTTCTTTTTCCGTTTCCATGCGAATTATCCTCCAAACGACGGAATCTCGTGTAAAGATAATTTGTTCTTGAGGTCGGTCAAACGTGCAAATCTGGCATTTGACGGACAGACACCCCCCACCTTTTCAGACGGGGAGCAGATGTCGTTAAAATCTCCCATAACACAATACGTTATAAGCAAGGTTTGTATATATAACGTGATAGCATCCCAGAAAGGCCCTTTCCTGGCCTAATCAGGCGGTGCATAACTCACTAGTACGGCAACTGTTGATTGAGAAGTAAAGTCCGAGTAGTTAAAATGTATAAATCGGTTGTTGACCGAAACAAGATCAATAGATCCTTGACTCGATGGTAGATCTTTCCACAACAAGCAGATTCCACCGGAAAAATCGGCAGCAGGGTCAAAAGCAATGTTAGTAAAATCGCATTTCCGCCAGCAATTATCGGATGGGACCTTATCTGTTTTGGTTTCCAAAAGAGCTATTATATTAATATGGTTATTCTTGCAGAAAATATCAACGTTCGTCCAGAAGTTCCTACTGCGAATTCCGTAGGAATTCCAAGTGCAAATATTCATGGGAAACTAATTTTTGTGTCCGTTGGTTCAAATAACATTTGGTTTTGGGTTAAACGATAGCAAAGGAACGAGCCCCTAGTTGAACACCCCACGAAGATTACAGATCCGTCGTTAAACGATAGCAAAGGATGCAACCTGAAGCCGACCCAAAAGCCTGGGATATAGCTGAGCGCTAAACGAGATTATCGACCTTAAGTTGAAACGGATTGTTTTCGATTTTATGTAGTGTAATACATAACTGGATTGTTGGAAAATCCAAACAAAGTAATATATATATTGCAAACAAGAGTACGGGAGTACAGTTTGATTGATATCGATCAAGAGCCATGTTATTATACCATTTGAAATATCAATTTGCTGGTAGCAAACTTTATTTTGAAAAAACCAAACAAAGTAAATGACAACTTGCAAATAAAAGTATGGGAGTACAATTTGATTGATATCGATCAAGAGCCTTGTTATTACACCAATTGAGTTATGAAGTTGCTGGTAGAAAAATTTATTTTGTCCATAATAATAGTTATGGGATTGTGAATCCAACTTAGTGCATCTCCTAGTCAAAGACCAGCCGCAAGCCTAGCAGCGACTCGTCGAGCAGCAGCAGCAGAGACAAAGACGACCTCGAGGAGTGCCCTGCCACACCAGTAGAGGTAAGCCCAACAGGTCAAGCAACCACACACCAGAAGCTGAGAAACACCAGCAGCGACGGGTTGCCAGAAGCCTCCACTGCAGCATACCTGACCTGCACAAACAGCATGCCAGAAACAGGAGCAAGCATGCAATGGAAGTACCAAAAATACCCAGGACCAAAGACATAAACGAACCGATAATAATGAGATTAACATTAGACGGGGTGCAAAAGCAAACAAGCTCCACCCAAGGCAAACTAACACAACATAAGTAGGCAAATAAGGTGCAAAGAAAATCCATGGAAAGGTTAGGCAAGCAGGCAACACGCCACACAAAAGAGCAAGATGGGCGCAACCTGGAAAAGTAACAAAAGCCAAAAGACGAGTGGTAAAACCGATCGACATAGGCGAACCAAAAGCACCCGTCTCGGACATCATAAATATGGTGTATTATCATAATTAATTTTTGCGCTTCTTCGGGTGGGATGATGCAGAGTCATCCAAGGTGTTGTTGCCTGACTGCTTCCCGACAGTGCCCCGATCACCCGAGGAACGGAGACCCAGCTTTTTGAACTTCCGAATCTGAGAGCTCGAAGGGCTGGAGAGCTGGATACCATAAGACTGATCAGAGGCAATAATCGGATGGAAACCCGGAGGCACCGAAGGAACAGCCGGTGCATCCACCTCCATAGCTGGGTTCACATAGTCCTGGGGAGTTGCAACAGCCGGGGAAGCCGACGGAACAGCAGCCACCTTGGCCTCCTTGCACCAGCCGAGGGTTTCGTCATCAGAAGCGGGGAGCCCTCCGTCAGCCTTGGTCAGCATTGCCTTGACCGGAGCAGGGACGGCATCATTCGGAGAGAAAGCGACCTTAGTCGACAAGGACCAAGAATCAGGCACAAAATTAACAGAAACCGTCTTCATACCTGACATATAGGGCTTATGGCTGGTCTTGGGATTGGAAGATTCAGCCTTCTTGGACACTCTAGTCCACCCCGCCTCATCGGGATCAACCCGAGGAAGAGGGGAGTCCCAAATGACTACCTCGTTAAAAGGTTTGGCGGGGACGATACGATCCGGACAATCGTCATAGACATGATCAATATCTCCACATAAGCCACACCCGGAAAGGAAATCCTCATAGTACATACGAAGAGCAAGAGGCTTCCCATCCTCGCCGAGGACAGAGACACCCCCACAAAGCTTATTAAACTCAACATTGGCGCAGAACCTGGTGTAATCTAGTCTCACCCGCTGATGGGACAGCTTATCGAGGCGGATAAGAGAGCCCCCATTGAATTCCTTAAGAATCTCAGCCAAGCCATCAGTACACATGTATTCAATAGGAAGTTTGGGAATTCTTACCCAGATATCAAGATGAGTGACGAAAGTCGTGAGCGGGTTGAAAGTAGGGTACCACTTCTGGAGATCCTCGGTTAAATTTAACTGATGCTCCACAACTCCGTCTGTTTTAATTAAAAAAAAAACAAAAAAGAAAGAAAGAAGGAAGATTGAAGCGATGAAGGCGACACAGAGAAGAGGAGAAGGCAACGTGATAAGCGAGAGAGAGGCCGGCTATTTTCACGTGGTACTCGATGCCACTAGCGCCAGAGGGTTAGACTAGAGGAGGGACGAGCAGCACCGACGGGTCTTCGGGGTGTAAAAGGTAAGTGACTTTTGAAAATTCCTAAAATTTTGTGTTTTGAATTAGGATTTTCAGTTTGAGTTTATGAATTTAAGTGTGGAATTTAGATAGATGTGGAATGGAATCTAGATAGATTTGAATTCGAGCTTGAGTTTGAGTTTGTAAATTTGGGGATTAGAGTTTTTATTATTACAGTGAATTCGAGTTTGGAATTCTTTGAGTTACTGATGTTTAAAGATGTATTGGGGCATCACATATGTTGTGGGTAAGATGGCATAAAAGATCTCATGAGTCCTACCAGTAAGCTGATTGCATTAGATGGTTTGATTTTTCCTGTTGGTCAATTTTTGCTCAATTCCAATACAAGATCTCTGTGCTGCATTTGAGTAACAACTTTTTTCCTGGAGAGTTACCTTTGTCAATGCGAAATTGCACTCATTTGACCATCTTTGATCGGAGCTTGCAAGTAACAAATTTACAGGAGTTGTACCATTTTGGATAGGAGAAAGCATGACACACTTGATTGCTCATTTTGTAGAGCAAGAAACACACAGTATATTAACTCATTATTCTGTTAAACTATTTTGATTTTTGAGTACTCTTAATCTGTAGGATTTCATTGAAAATGGAACAAGCACAAAATGAATTCAGAATACATGCACACAACATTTTATAAAGCCTATTAGCTCGGCTGGTCGAGCGATGTGTTTATACATATAAATGTGGGTTCGACTCCCACATAGGCTCAAGTGGAATAAGGATTGAAACGTTAAATCTGAATAGCTTTCAATCTATGAGTTTCTGTCATAAGCTATTTTACAATGCATCTTGTTTGCTGTCATAATCTATTTTTGCTATCATAAGCTATTTTACAGTGTTAAAAGCTATTTTTACAATGCATCTTGGTTCTAGAATTCAATTAGCCTATGTGGGATTCGAACCCACCTCTTTGTCCATGAGCACAATGTTCTTCCGTTTGAGTTAATAGGTTAAAAACAACACCAATATTGTTATAGCTTTGAAACTCAATCCAATCATGCAGTTGAGCTTCACAAAATTATGCAGCTAAGCTTCCAATAAATAAGAAATTAAACTACATAAACAACGAGCTTGTTTATTTTCAAAAACCACCAACCCTAGAAATAAATCACACAAGACAAAATATTGACAAAAGCTATTTTTACAATGCATCATTATTTTTTAGGGGATTGTGTAATAAGAACGATGACTTGAGGAGTCGACAGATTCTTGTATAAGCGCAATATATTATTTTTAGGGGAAATTAGGGAGCATAAGTTTAGATTTAAATTATAATTAAAGAATAATGATATTAAAGTGGACTTGAATCATTTCATTTCTATTTTCGTTTCCTCGATTTTGAATTATGATTTTTCAACCCCTAAGTTGAAATTTTTTTAACAGGAGCAATGATCAACTCACTCTTTCAGGTCAGTGGTGAATCCTTTTGCTTTAAATAGAGGTAGGTCTGTGTCCATTATCTGAGAAAATAAAGCAGCGTACTTTGCAGCTTCGTATGGCTCATAATTTGCTAGAGGTTGTTCACCCTCAATCATTTGAGGAAGTTTAAGAAAAAATGTGCCAAAGTTTAAAACAAGTAACCCCAAAACAATCAACATGGGCAATATAGAAGAGGTTACCTCATAAAGTATCATGGCAAAGGAGAACACATCAGGAGCCATTCCTGATTCATATGAATTCTGTAATAGCCATTGGCTTTGGTTCAAAATGGCTTCCATTTTGTCCCTGCACATGTAAAAGAAACAAAAACAATTTATTTTTATGAAATATTAATATCACAATAAGAAGTGGTAATCCATTTCCTGTTACTAAAGTCACAAGCAGAAATGGTCGTCCTATTATTTGGGTATGTTTGGTTGCCTAGAAACCCCCGGCCCAATCATATCTAAATCAATCAACTTGCTTATAGAAAGCAAATTAAACTTGCATTTTAGGACAGAAAAAACAAACCAAATCAAAACAAAACATGATGTTGGGTAATATAAGGCATGATATGCACTAATCCATGAAATTGGATAGTGATAAAAGATGCACTTGGTAAGGAGACCCTATACAGTCATCACTCTCACTTCCAATTCAAATTGCACACAAGTTCAAAAAGCAGCAGAAACTTCAAATCGAAAAACACCCCTTATGTAAAAACCCTAAATACCATCTTCCTAGCCACAACGGTGTTCTTCTTCGAGTAGCAGCTCCGACTGACTTGGTGACCTTCTTCGAGCAGCAGCGTTCTTCTTCTCCTTCGTTCTCTCTTGGCAATCGCTTATGTTCTCCGTTCTTTCTTTCTTTCTTTTTTTGGAAAGCTAACGGAGCATCCACCACATCCGTTAGATTTAACAAGAAAGGGCGCGAGGCGAAAGGATTGAAAACCTCAGGGGCACCACGCGAAATATGCAAAAGAGTTGTATACCTTGTGAAAATTGCAATACCCCAGGGGTACCTCGCAAAATTTCCGTTTTTTTAATCAGATGTCTCCAAATAGAACTATGATGACTGTGAAATGAATACGGTTGCAAATTAAATTGCTCATCTAACTCATTGTATTCCTATCGGTGAGAATATGAAAGAAGACTTGAAACTCAAGGTTATCGGTAAGAATGGACTAGGCTAGGGTTGATCTGTGAAGATTTTTTTTTTAAATTAGGTACTCCCTCGGTCACTTTGTAATTGTCTTTATTATAGAGTCATGTTTTTTAAAATGATAAAAACTATATAAAGTATTTATTTTTTTAATATTTTTTTAAATAGCCTCATACCTTATTAGTAATAAGTATATATTGACTGAATTGATCTTGATGATGATCGAGAGAGAGAGAGAGAGAGAGAGAGAGATAACTGAAAATCTGTTATGAAAAATTGTTCAACTGAAGTTGGTTACAAGGGAGCTTATTTATAAGGTAGGAGTTCTAAGTGTTCTCAAACAAGTTCACAACTCCTAGCTTGCAAATGTTCCTCATGTATTGATCATAGGAAATGGCCTTGGTAAAAACATCAACAGGTTGATCCTTAGTAGCAATGTAACCTAGAACCACTTCCTTTCTCAACACCTTGTCTCTTACAAGATGACAATCACCTTCTATGTGCTTAGTCCTCTCGTGAAACACAGGGTTCTTGGCTATGTACATTGCTTATTGATTATCACAATGCAACTTCACTAGCTCATCATGTTTCACCCCCAGATCCTTCAACAACTTGAGTAACCAAGTAATTTCACAGCAGGCTGTTGCCATGGCCCTATATTCAGACTCTGCAGACGACATGGAAGCATATGATTGCTTCTTTGTCCTCCATGAAATCAGAGAATTCCCTACGAGAACACAAAATCCAGTCAATGACTTACTAGTCATTGGACAACCTTGGTAATCTGCATCACAATATGCATTCAACTTCAGATCTGATTTATCAGAGAGTAGCAAGCCTTGTCCAGGAGCTTGCTTTAGATATATTAGAACATGTTTCATTGCTTGCCAATGATCTTCAGTAGGTTTGTGCATGAACTGACTTAGAATTTGTACAACATAGCACACATCAGACCGAGTAATTGTGAGATAGATGAGTTTCCCAACAATCCTCCTATAAGCTTCTTGGTCAACATTCTCACATTTTCCTTCTGAAGACAATTTGATATTTGGGTCTAGAGGAGTTGCAACAGGCTTTGCATTTAGCATCCCTGCACTTTCAAGCAACTCTAAGGCATATTTCCTCTCATTCAAGTGTATGCCTTCATTTTTCCACTTCTATGCCTAAGAAATACCTCATTCCTCCTAGATCTTTCATCTGAAATTTCTGATTCAGATGTGCCTTTAACTTGGCTATTTCTTCATCACAATTTCCTGTTATCAGCATGTCATCAACATACACCAACAATGTTGTGATTGTGCTTCCTACTATCTTCACAAATAGAGAGTAATCTACTCGAGATTGCTGATAACCTGCACTTTTAACAACTTGAGAGAACTTGGAAAACCATTGTCTTGGTGCTTGCTTTAGGCCATATAATGACTTCTACAATTTACATACTAACTTCTCACACTCTCCCCCTGACTTAGATATCTCCCCCTGAGTGGGAGAAGTGAGATTTTTGAGCTCATGTTATGCAGGAGGAAGTTCCATATATACCTCCTCCTCAAGATCTCCATGCAGGAAAGCATTTGTCACATCTAATTTATGCATACTCCAGTTCTTAGCGGCAACTATGGACAATAAAGTTCTCACAAAAATCATCTTGGCAACAGGAGCAAATGTCATGTAGTTGAGAGAATCATATAGCTACTAACCGAGCCGTATGCCTATCCAATGACCCATCTGCTTTAAACTTCAGTTTGAATAACCACTTGCAACTTACTGGAGATTTCCCAGGTGGTAGAGTTGTTAATATTGACTGAATTGACCTTGATGATGAACGAGAGATTAATGAACAGAGAGAGAGCAAAGAGCGAGAGATAGATGAAGAGCTGAAAATTTGTTATGAAAAATTGTTTAATTGAAATTGGTTACAAGGGAGCTTATTTATAAAGCTACATGACATCACCAGTGATGACAAGAACTACCTCTAATAGTATAATATCATTAAAAAGGATTTAATAAAAAATTAATATTTTATGAAGTTTTTACCTTTCTAAAAAAACGTGTTGATTTGAAAAGTTCAAATATAAAGAAACGAAGGGAGTAATAATTTGGGTGAGGAGGGTACGTCTCACCCAAAAACATCATTTCGGATAAGATAATGAAAATCTGAATTGGAAGTTAAAGAATTTCCCTGGACAGAATGACCAAGGTGTGCAATCTTGTCAGTCACTCTATTCCCCAATCGGGGTATAGAAGAGACGCAAACCTTTTTCATGCGATTCAACGAGAGTTAAAGATTTGATCTTCCTAATTTATTTTCTTGTATTAAAAAAAAAAAAAGCAGCATACAACACTCTTTTCTTCAAAGGAATTAGAAAAATGCTCTCATATACTCCGATACTCGGTACTCCATACTCCATTCGTTAAATGTAAAAAAGATACTCCACATTTTAGAATTTATTTTATCTTCATAAAAAATTCTAATTTTTTATTAAAAAAATCCAATAATAATAATAATAATAATAATAATAATAATAATAATAATAATAATAATAATAGTAATAATAGTAATAATAGTAATAATAATAACAATACGGGAGTGATATTCCCATATTTATTTTACTATATACAATACATATTCAATTTTTTATTTTTATTTTTAAAATAGACTCTGCCTCTCATTAATTACAGACATGTGACTCAAGAGGGGCAGGGGGTGTGGTGTATACTGTTCCATTTATTAATTGGAAAATTTACAGAAAATCACCCATTAATTATATGTTTTTACACTTACCACCCATTAAATATGAAGTTATAGAAAACAACCCACTAAATAATTTTTTTTAACAATCACCACTATACCTGTCAAAACATAACCCGACCAGAAAATCCGACCCGACCCGAAAACTTTGACCCGGAAGATTTTTTCGACCCGAACTCGAAAAACCGGAAATTTTCTGGGTAATCTGGGTTTCGACCCGGTGACCCGATTGACCCGGTAATTTTGACTCGATTTACCCGATTGACCCGGTGTCCGGTGACCCGATTGACCCGGTTGATTTATAATTAAATATAATTAAATTTTTTACATATATAATTAAAATTTATCGCAAAATTATCAAATCATGATTTTTTTTAATTTAAAAAAGAAAAAATATACAAACCCGAAATTGACCTGAAATGACCCGAAACCTGGTCAAACCCGGGTTCTAGTCAACCTGGAAATACCAAGAACCCGTTTTCCTCGGAACCCGTTTTACCCGAGACCCAAAGTGACCCGACCCGAACCCGACCCGAATGGCCCGCAGGTCTAATCACCACCCATCATTAATTTATGCTAGACTTTTATGAAATAATTATGGCATTATATTATTTTAATCTTTACATTTAAAATATAAACTCAAATAGTTTGAAAAATATATTTGACTAATTTTTTTTTAGAAAAATTATAAACTTAATGTATACATGAACAGATTCTTCTATTTTATTTTTGAAAATGGATATAAATTATAAAAATATTTTATAGACTATGTTTTAATCAAAATTAAAATAATTTTATAAATCATTAGTATTTTTTAAATTTAATAATATTTTTATACTAATACTTAATGTCTCGTTTTCTTTCATTCATAAACACTACACTATATGATAAAAAAGGAAAAAAAAATTATCTAGTTATTTTCTGAGCTCTAAAGTTTTTTTTTTAAAAGTTTGCTTAAATTTTCAAATAAAATTCCATAATATTTTTAACATTTAGAACCCTGCCCTCCAAATAAATATAGAATTTAAAAAATTTACACATTTTTTGCCCCGAAAATATTAATGAATTTTTTTTTTATCACTACCATTAATATAATTAAAATATATTCAATTTTAAACATTAAATTTTAACTATAAAATATTAAATATATTAAACGACATTCTAATGGATATATGTGGTGGGTAGGGGTGTGCAGAAAAACCTGACACGATTGATATGACACGAAAACACGACACGAAAAAACACGAAACCGAAAAGACACGACACCAAAATGACATGAACCGCTAAAACACGATATTAAATGGTTCGTTTTCGGATCGGGCATATCCCCTTATCGGATACCCGACACGAACCATTTAATTTTTTTAATTTTTTAACAGCAAAAAGGTAATATTACTAATATGGTTTGTTAAATGAATAAATTGTTCAAATAGCCTAGAATCCTAGATGGTAAATGATCCCTTTTGCAAACGTGGTAGATGGTCAAGGTTTGGAGTTCAAATCTCAACCCTTACGTTTTTTTTGTTTCTTTAATTTTTTTAACTAAACCTTAAAACTCCACCACTCTCCAAGTCTCCAGGCCAATCTTTCATTCAGTTTTTCAACACCTCCACCCCTCCCTCTCTCCTTAACTCAAGATTCAAACTTCTTCAACCCCATCTCAAATTCATCTCTCCATCTCAAATTCAAATCTCAAATTCATTATTAGACAACCTTCTTTTTCAACCTATCTTAAAAACGTCGGGAGAGCCTTGACACATTCTATTAGTAAAGCGCAGCCAAAGAATCAAATTCAGATCTGGCCGGATCTCTCCATCTCCGACGAGATTTCTTTGGCCCTAACGCCCGACGCCCCCAAATCTCTATACTTGTAAAAGATCTTCGCCCTCAACTCCTCTCAAATTCAGATTTGGCTAGATCTCCTCGTCTCTGCCGAGATTTCTTTGGCACAAGCGCCAATCGCCACCAGATGTTTGTTGTCTCCTCCGCCGGATACTCCACCACCGCACAGACCTCCGCGGATTCGACAACTGCTTCTCCCTCCGCCTGCAGCCACGGCCTTCTAGGTTGTCGAGGATATTTTGATCCAATAAATTCAGGAAAAAAAATCAACAACCGGTTCGTGTCGGATTACACGGGTATCCGACATGGAACTATTTCGTATTTCGTGTCGAATACCCGGTAGTAGTCGTATCGTATTCGGATCGATATTTTTGATGTTAACGGTTTCGGGTACCCGACACGGTTAACCGTGTCGTGTCGGGTACCCGGTTATGCACAACCCTAGTGGTGGGTGATACTCTGTTGACGAAATGTAATTATGGGTGATTTTTTGTAATGTCATATTTAAACTGGATTAAGTGAAAAGTCTATATTTAATAAGTATTTTTTTTTGTCAATTTTACTTATTAATTTTCCTTGGAAGTTGTTTCTGCAGCCTCTCAATCTGCTGAGCCCGAGTTTCGGCGTTTGATAATGCATATTTCATATAGGCATTATAGGTGTTTCTTATTGCTATTAGTTATTGGTTTTGCTATGTCTTGAGTCTAGTTCCGTTTATTACTTGTGAAGTATTCGAGTTCGAAATATATGCGTTTTCAGTGTTTATTCTGCAGAATTACATTCCGACCTTGAATGGAGTATGGAAAGAGCTTAAGAAGCATGTTTTGGAGCAAATGGGAGCTAAGGAGGAGCAAGGAGGCACAACATTAGAATTCGTTGAAGGAAATTGAGGAATGTCGAGCACTACAGGAATGGCGCCCGCCGCCCCTTGCACGGCGCCCGCCGTTGCCCTAGATCCCGAATACGCGGTTTTGGATCCGAAGACAATTAATATATATTATTTTCTATTAATTATCCTAGGGTTTTTGGCGGCTCTTGAGGACTCTATTTAAGTTATTTTGAGTTTATTCAGCCGGGTGTGTGGCTATTGTGTGAAATTATGAACACCATTAGAGAGAGAGAATTGGCCTATGAGTTGCTAAACTCATAGTTTCACCTGTGATTCGAAGACATGGTTGTTTGGATTGTGAGGATTTGAGTTTATTTAATTATTCATGTTCTTAGTTATCATCTTGTGCTTAATTTATATTTGTGTTCCTTTCTATGCCTAATCAACATGTTAGGAATTGCATCTCTAGCTATGAATTCGTTGTTGTTTTCTTAATAGCAAACAAAGGTATTGATGATAGTGATGTCTCTTTGTCTTTGTAGTGGATGATTTCAGTTGATCTATGTTGATGATATTTGATTGGGATTGAGTTCGGTATGCTCCTATCTGTCTTGATTGAATAGAGTCAATGTGCCAATTGGTCTTGATTACTTGAGTTCTTAATGCTATTCTTTAGTGATATCGAATAAGATGAGTGAATCTCTGCGGATCTCTCAACTTTAGTCAAGTAGACCTAATAATATGAATAATTAATAAATCAATTCAGGCACCATGAATTCCAACCATTGTCAGAGAATTACTGATACGGGGTTAGCCGCAGGATGGCCCGATCTTCGACAATTAATCAAGAAACTCAAGAACGGAAGCAAGAATTGAACAAGACTCAACAAGAAAGCAAGAAACTTGACCAAGAAGATCAAGAATTGACCAAGAAAGTAAAGAACACAGCAAGAAACAAAAAGACACGACGCAAGAATAAAGAAAGACTCGACAATATGAATAAAGACTCGAAATTGATGCAAAGACACGACCGATAAGAACTGAGTCGATCTATATAGAACAAGATAAAGTTCTCAGGCCTCCTAAGAGGGTAGGAACCAATACCAATGACTATATAACCCGCCTCTACAACCCTACACAACCAAGCGGCCAACTTGGAGGCACAAGGAGGGGGCTTGTGGATACTAGATTCACCAAGTTTTGCGAAGTTGATGAACGGCAAAGCAAACCAAGCTGAGATTACCAATCAATGACCAACGAGCACATCTCTAGTTGAATCAACAAACACTCGATGTGTATACGCTCTATATGAGAGAATTGTATTCATAAAAGTTCCAACTGATTAACAATGTATGTATCGACTTATATAGGCCATGCAGGGCTGTTCATGGGCCGATTTAAGTAGATAGAATAGATAAACTAACAACTTAAATAAAACACTTAAAAACATAAGTAAATAAGGTCTTAAAAATAACGCTTAATAAAAGCCCAATTCGGCCCATATGGTTTCTAGGCAAACTGGTGTCGGCGCCGAGGGCTGAGTGTAGGCACCGAGGCCTTCAGTGCTCAAACATGTGTTTAGACGTTGGCGTCGATACCTATGGTGTCGTCATCGATACCATCAGCAACTCCTATGCACATGTAATTCTTCAATGTAGGCTTGGGGAGTTGAACCTTGCTCGAGAAAAAAGCATGACTCATAAAGTTGAATGAGTCTCTCTGAAGCTTCTTAGCACGAGCTCGAGTCATTAGCCCTTCTCCAAGAATGATGGGTGTGTCTGGAGCTGTAGAAGATGGTCCCCCATCAATTACAGGTGAAATGTTCTTTCTATCTTGATATCAATCTGCATTGTGATCTGTAATTTAGTTACTTTTGTATTTGCTATTTGTCTAAAGGTTATTGCTTTTGCTTTAAAGAGTCTTGTCTAGAGTTATTGAATAGGAAATCGCTTCTCCCTGTGGATTCGACACTAGACATTCTTGCTATACTAGTAGTTATTTGGTTTATCAATTGCTTGATTGCCTAATCTATTGGTTGTGTGTTTAAGTTTGGATTTTTATCACTAGTTTGGGAAGGGCAAAATTGCCAACGATATTCGTCCCGCATCAAACTTCTTGGCACCATTGCTGGGGAGAAGAAAGGAGTTTGCATCACGTCGAGCCAAAGACATGAAACAAATGCGCTTATTGGGAGGCAACCCAAGGTAGTTAGGTAGTATTTCTATTTCTTCTGCATTTGTTTTTCAATTCAATAAAGTAGAATCAATTGTGTCAATGCATTTTGGAAGTCACGGTAAGTGAAACAGATGTTGGGTTTATGTTTTGATTGATTGCAAAGGCGGAGTGCATTCTGTGGACATGACGCCCGCCGCCCCTACCACGACGCCAACCACCTACGTCTCCGCCTGATGAAGTTGAATTTTGGTAAATTTTGGAAAGGGAAGTTCTATTTTTGTTTTAATTATTTTATGAGTTATTTTATTTTTCTTCGGACTAGATTATCTTATTCTATTTTTGGTTTTAGGACTAGATTATTTCCTATTTACTTTAGGTTAGATTTTTTTTTCTATCTTAGGATTAGTATTTTATCTTTTATTTATTTTGTCATTTGTTTTAGGATTAGATATTCTTTTTTAAGATTAGTTTCTTTATTTTCTACGATTAGAGTTTTATCTATTTCTATTCTATTATATCTATATCTAATATTTTCCTTTTTCTTTTGATAGATTTCCTTCCAAATTACCATATAATATCTCTCCTTGTTTGTGGATCATTTAAATTTGCTCAAGCGGAATCTCAAGAATACCAAAAGCCTATTGGAATCCAATCCGATTGCCTAAAGCCTTGTGTTTCAATCGATTCAATCCACCAAACCACTTTTCACTACTACCCTACATCCACAAAATATCGATCTTTTCCATTCCATTCCCTTACCTATCACAAAGGACCCTTTCGAAACCAAGTTGTTTGAGAAATATGAAATTTGGAGTCGTGGACGTCGGTTTTCCAACGTTTTCACTCGGATTCGTGGTTCTGCGTAAACGGCGCACGCCGCCCCTACCACGGCGCCCGCCGCCTCTACTGTGAGCCCATCTTTTGGTTGTTTTTGGTGATTTTTCTCGGTTTTTCCTCGAGTAAATCATGTCGGTCATTGATATGAAGAAGCCCTTTTGCTATTTTGGGAAGAAGAGGATCGTTGGATCAAGCTTGATGAGAGACGATATGAATCCACCATATTCTTTTATCCCCCGACGTTGAAGAAACTGGGAATTTATGAGGATGTCTATCGACTCCTGCGAGAGGGAGGATTAGAAGATTTCTTGGTTGTGTCTGCTTATACTTATCCAGCATTAGTACGAGAGTTCTTGGCCACCCTGGATTATCGCTCTAATATGGAGATTCATTTTCAACTGCGGAATTGGAAGTTTGTGGTGACTAAAGATCTTATTGCACAAGCCTTTGGTGTTACCAAGTGGCCTGTTGATGCTAGATTTGTTTATAAGCTAGCCGCTCGAAATCCTCTTGAAATGTTGAAGGAAGTTACTACAGAGTTCACTGACTATGATTAACCGTACCAGGAATCAATGATTACTCACCCTGCATTGAGGTTGTGTTACTGGGTACTTTGCAACTCTTTCTTTGGTGTTGAATTTCCATCTATTGTCAATATGAGAGCCTGGAACTATATTTGATGTTTGACTCCGGGAGGGGTTCACATCCCTGACTGGGTTCAGCTATTTTTGGGAAACTGCATAGAGGTGATTAGAGCTACTCATGTGAGGCCTGAGCACTTTATTGTTTTCGGAGGTTTGATATTGCTAATTGCTCACCGAGTAGGTGTCTGTCTAGACGATTTGGTGCCTCTCGATAATAGACACGACTACAATCTTTCCAACCTGCAATGGGGGGGATTGATTGAGTGGGCCCAACGACCGGATAACACTTGGTGTTTTAAATGAAAGTCGGGACCAGAAGGGGAGCATCAAATTTGAATCTCTATCACAACAAGTTTTGAATCTGCCTGCAGATATACCACTATGTCTGAGTATGTCAGATTTGAATCTCTATCACAACAAGTTTCCAATCGATCTTGCAGAGAAGAGTTGGTCAAAGCAGTGGTCTATTATCAGTAATGGTGCCATTGATGACGAGGATGTAGATGAAGAGGTTGCAACTGATGATATTATTGATGAAAATACTGGTGTTTTGCCTGCTGAAATTCTAGAAGTTGTAGAAGAGATTAATGTCGTCAAAGTAGAAGAAGGAGTTGATGATGACGACGTCGAGCCTACATATGCTACTTTAATTGATATGGAGCGTCGACTTGCTGATTTTGAGGCAAGCACTGATGATAAGCTTGCCAAACTTATGGATAAGCTCTCTAGTCTTCAGAATGCCATGTTGATAGCCCTTGAGGGCATCAATTAGCGGTCTAGGACCCAGACCCCGCCTTCACAGTAATTGGTCAATCATTTGCTTATTTCAAACCCTTTATTTTTATATTTTCATTTTTCCTTTTTGTGTTTTATGCACTGAGGACAATGCAACATGTAACTGTGTGTGTGTGTGTGGGGGGGGGGGGAGATTGAAGTAAATTAGTTAGGTCGGTGCATGTTTGAATTTCTGTTTGTTTTTGAGTTTTTGTTTTTGAGTCTTTGATTTTTCCTTTATGTTATTTCTTTTATGTTATAAAATGTCAAAAAGAAAAAAATTAGAAAATGTGGAAAATAAGAAAAAAAAAGTGAGTTTTGTTTGTTTTGCATATTGTGTTGTCAAGAATACCCATCTTGATTTGAGTTTGTCCTGACCTGATCTTATAAATTCCATGGAATTCTGGAATGATTTGATCTTATCTTGAAATTTGGTTTTTATGTGAAATATGATTAAGCATATACAATTGAGCATGTATGATCTATGTTTGGGAGTATGCTTGAAAATCAACAAAAATTTGTCCCAGTGAGATATTTTTGGCCTTATAAGGGATACATCTTTATTCCCTTTTGCTTTTCTTGTGTGATATAGTCTTCCTATGCGTTTATCATTGAGTATTGCCATGGTTATTTGTTTTCAAGGCCGATTATATACATGTTTAATGCTTGATAAGTTCAAATGATAAAGGCAAACTATGTTATGTCTTGCTTTGAAGCCAATTTGAGCCTTTAGCATTTTTAGTGTATGCTCCAAAAAATTATTATTCCTAGCCAATGATGAGCCTTACCCTTATTCCCGGGGAAATGAGATTTTAAATGGGTTATGGAATCTATTTTGGAATTGAAGAGAATGAAGCTAAAATGTGTGTTTATGGTTTATGGTTTTGAGAAGATGTAATGTTATATGCTTATTTATTTCCTCATGTTTATGCATTTGATTTTCATGTATTATGGCTCAAAAGAAAAAAGAATATAAAAGAAAAAGAAGAAAAAAAATCTGAAAAAAAAAGAAGAAAAAAAGAAGAGAAAAGAAAGAATAAAGAGCCATTTATCTTATGTTTGCATAATGAGGAAGAATTAAGATTTATGTTGGTTATGAGATACATTGGTTGGGTGTTGAGATTGCACTATATGTGAGATGATGAGATTTGAGATTTTTGAAGTTATTGTGATGATATTGAGAGATGTTGTGCATTTGTGAGCTTGATATGTTTTAGTTGGTTTGTGTTATGTTGGGAGTTTTGGAATCTTATTTTCCCGTAATTTATAGAACCACATGACCAAATACAATTCCATGCCTTATGTTTCTACCAAGCCCCATTACAACCCCGCCAAATGGAATCTTCTATGAAGGTTTCCATTGAGCGAAAGTGCTCTTGATGTTTATATTTTTGCATTGACGTTTCGGTGGAGATTTTGTGATATAAATGTCAATATTCTAGTTGATGCTCGTATATGGAATTGAGGTTAGTGTATGCTAGAGTGAGAGAGGTTGATGCGGGACCATCTTCTATACCTCCGGACACGCCAATCATCTTAGGAGACGGACCAATGACTCGAGCCCGAGCCAAGAAGCTGCAGAGAGACTCATTTATGTTTGTGAGTCACGCCTTATTCTCGAGCACGATTCAACTCCCCGAGCCTGCATTGAAGACATACATGTGCATTGGGATCCTTAATGCCGAACCACCCTAGCCCATGTATAACCGAGTTCCTAAAGTCTTGAACCTTTGTTATATTTCCGTTTTTAGTAACTTTTCTACTTAAGTTATTTTAGGCAACACTTAGGGTTATTTTTAATATTTTCTTAAGTTAATTATTTTATTAATTATAGCTGAAAATCAGCCCTAGACTAGGTTCTATTAATCGACTTCTCTCTTGTAGAACGCTTCACGCCTCTTTGATATAGAAATCAATTCTTGGTGAAACACAACTGTGAGAAAAGTCAATCGATTCAAAGCATTTCTCATCGATTGCAAATTGGTTATAGATCTTGCTTGGTTTGCTTTGAGTTCATCAACCTCGCGAGAGCTTGGTGTTCCTGGTAATCACAAGTCCCCTCCTTGTGCATCCAAGTTGTCCGCTTGGTTGTGTAAGGTTGTAGCGGGCTTTGTAATCGTTGATACTTGGTTCCTACCCTCCTAGGAGGCCTGGGGTCTTTATCTCGTTCTACCTTATTTCGAATCACCCTTCATCGGTCTTTATTTCATTGCTTTGTTTGATCGAGTCAAGTCCCTTTGTTTTGTCGATTTCGAGTCACTTTTGTCGAGTCCAAGTTGCTGTGTTTATTTCCTTTCTTGTCGATATCGAGCATAGTCTTGGTATTCTTGAGTCTTTTCCTTCCGTTCTTGTCTTTAACTCTTGATTGTCGAAGATCGGGCCATCATACGGCTAACCCCGTATCAAATTGGTATCAGAGCTTTGGTTTCCGACATCAAAAGTTGTGTCTTTCATTCTTAAACACAAAACCCTACAAAAAATAAAAATAAATAGAGTCTTTCTTTGTTCTTGGTTTTTTTTACTTCTTGAATTTTTGTATTTGATTATTACTAACTCTTGTTTGTGATTGTTGTGTTGCACCTCGCCCAAACACAACCTAAGCCGAGACCATTGAGGCTGACATCACATTGTGCTCACACCCTTTGCGCTGTAGCATAACCGAAGGCACCCAAGGAGATCCACCTTAGTCGATTTCGGCCTCCCACCTTTCACAAACCCTAGTTTGTTGTTTCTTGATTCTTTGCTTCCGTTCTTGAGTTTGTTGTTGATTGTCGAAGATCGGGCCATCCTACAGCTAACCCTGTATCATTTTAACTGTTTAATATTTATGTAAATCTATAAATAATACAATTATAAATCTATATATAATATAGTTATGATTTTTAATTAAAAATTAAAGTTGTAGTATTGTAAAGATATTCAAGAGTTCTTCGATATGAATATAATATTTGACATATTTAAATTATCATTGGATAAATAATATTTTTAGAAAATGACATTAATCTTTTTTGTATAGATTAATCAAAAGTATAATAAAAAATAAATATCATGTTCCTTAATGTACTAAAGATAGAATCGAGTGACAGAAATGAGATGTGAAAGTTCTAAATTATATTAGTATTTATAGGAAATTTAGCATGCCATAACTGGCCTACGGTGGGAACAATAAAACCGTATAATAGGCCAAAAGAGAATATTTTATAGAATATTCTCTTTTGGTTAGCTATATTCCCTAGCCACTATGGCTTACGGGGGAAGACGCTCTTAGTCTTTCCAAAAAGTAGCACTAGCTAGGAGTAGTGGCGGATCCAGAACCCGAAGAGGGTGAGGGCACACCGATGATAAACAACAATGAATAACACGAACTCGTACAACACATAACGTCTTCAACACTACAAAATAAAGATAAAAATAAAAGAGTTTACTAGTACAAAAAATTCTTCATTGCTAATTAGAGTTTTATAATCAAATAATTCAACTCGACACGGGGTAAATCCATTTTATGGGTTTTCATACCCTAAAAATTTTGAATGATAACCTCATTATCAACGTGCTTGAAAACATCTTTTTCAACTTAGCTGACAAAACTCTCAGAGAGAAAATCTTTTTTTAACTTGTTGCGCAAATATGGCTTGATAGTACACATAGTAGAGAAAGTTTTTTCCACTATACTTTTTGCAACCAGTAACACTAAAACCAACTCGATGAGATGATATACCAAATCAAAAGGTTTGTGAATTTCTACCTCGACCGTCATTTTAATTAGAAACATCACTAATATCTTGCAAAGTAGAAAATCTGACATTTTTCTTCATTTAAACTTTCGTAATTTCTTACCTAATTGTCGAAATGAGTAATATAACCTATCATTTTAAAGATCTCAAGATAAATTATTGTTAGGAATGAGTAATGTCAATCTAAATAAACTATAAAAGCATTGTGGGTTATTTAAATAAGATTTAAAGTGATTAATATACCTTCAATTTTCAAACATTCATAACTTTTTACTCGGATATCGGATTAATGCGTACTATATATCAAAACAAAGTTATCGACGAGGAGAATACATATATGGGGTTCGTCGGATGAGGGTGGGGGCACGTGCCCCCACATGCCCACATTTGGATCCGCCTCTGGCTAAGAGCAGTTTTTCCAAGTTGAAGGTCATGGACCTGAGCTGAATTAAAGCTTCGTTTAGAACAATGACAATCTCCAGCCCATGTGGCTGAAAAATCAGTGAAATTTTGTAATTATTAAAACCTGTAATTTGGGATGGAGTTCCAGTAGTGTTTGGAAAAATCTCTACTGGTAGAGTTGAGATGATCTAAAATCAATGGTTAAAAATCCCCCCTCCTTTCCCCCCCCCCACCATCCCTCAATTTTTTTATTTTATTTTATTTTTTGAGAGAGGAATGAGAAACTTTATTTGGTAGAGTTTTCCTTTAACTCGATCCATCGGAACAAGATCCGTAATCTCTGTAATATTTGCTGAAATATGAAATCTACCATCTGTAATTTGTTGGATCTATATTGAAATGTGATATTTACTAAAATTTGTAAGCGTTACCCTACACTATAATCTGTAATCTGTCATATTTGATGAAATCTGTAACCTATATTAAAATTAGTGCAATATGTATTCTTTGGACTGTCATATTTGATTTGTAATCTATATTAAAATTTGTAAGATGAAATATGTAATATATATTAAAATTAGTGTATTATGTAATCTTTAGACCGTCATATTTGATGACATCTGTAATCTATATTAAAATCAGTGTAATTTGTAATCTTTGGACCGGAGTGAATGTAATATTTGATGATAATTACTATATTATTTAATCTTTATTAAAATGAGTGTAATCTTTGTACTGTATTGTTTCATGTTTGCGAAGTCAGAAAGACTATTTGTTGGTCATATGGATAATGTGATGATATTTTTTTTATAAAAACGTGGGACTTTTTAGCCCGGTTCAAAATTATCTGGGCTAAAAAGCTGGCAACATTTTTTTTTTAATTTCCATTAATAATTTAACGACGGCTAACAGCCGTGGACAATGATCATTTGCTACGGGACTTTTGGTGACGGCTGATTCCCCGTCATTATGCCGTCGCTAATTGACTTTTGTGATGGCAAATCAATTATTGGCGACGGGGATTTGCCGTTGCTAATCTAATTTTTTTTGTAGTGAAGACTCCCATTGGGATGTCTTCGTTTCGATTAGTATATGGAAATGCTTTCCATCTTCATGTCGAGCTCGAACATAAAGCATATTGGGCAGTGAAGCACTGCAACATGCAGATTGATCAAGTTGGGGAGTTCAGAAAGCTACAACTGCAGGAGTTGGAAGAATTGAGATTGGACACCTATGATAACTCTGTCACCTATAAGGAGAAGACAAAGGCATGGTACGCCAAACATATCTTGAGAAAGGACCTCAAAGTTGGGGACAAGGTTCTTCTATTCCAATCGCGCCCGCAACTCTTCCCAGGTAAGATTCATTCTAGATGGACTTGGCCATATGTGATTGCTAATATCTTTTCTCATGGTGCAGTAGAGCTACTAAATGAGAGGAATGTAGACATCTTCAAGGTAAATGGTCATAGAGTTAAACCCTATTATAAAAGCTTTGTCAAACAGGACGGTGATGAGTTGGTTCTCACTGAATCAAGTGATGAGGATTATTAGGGGGTCATAACGTCGAGCCAACGACGTTAACCAAAGGCGCCGCTTGGGAGGCAACCCAAGGTAAGTAATTTAGATTCTATTTTATTTATGCATTTTGCTACTTTTAAGTTTAGTTTTGGTTTTGTTCGGAGAGTTAACATTGCAGGTAGTAAAAGAGAAAAGGACAGGGAATAAATCTCAAGGGAAAACGACGAAAAAGAAGACGGCCGCCCTGTCGCTAGCCTGGGCCTCTTTGCGGCTAAGGCGGAGAGCACTCCTTTTTCTTAACCCTAACCACTCCTTTTTCTTTACCCTCTTTCATCAGGCCGCCTCCACGCCAAACACTCCCTTTCTTCAACCTCCCAATCCTCCATTAAAACTCTTTCTCCAAGCTTTCAACTTTCACTCAAATCTCCCCGAAAACTCTCTTTTCTCGTATTCTTTCCTCACAAAATCCACCATATCCCCTAACCCTCATAGATCTACACACCAATCGCCCATCCCAAGGATTTTCAAGGGATTTCTTTCGGATCCACCATGAAGTGAGGAGGTTAGGGACGTCGGAGAGCATACCCGACGTCGGAGTCCACAGATCCGGTAAATCGCCGGTCGCCCCATCGCCTGACCGGCTGCCCCACGGCCAATGTCGTCGCTAGCCGCCCCGTCGCCCCCACCGACTGCCCCGCGGCCACTACAAAACCTTATACTCCGTGAGTTTTCTGAAATTTTGTTCTTTGTGGGTGATTTTCTTACTTCGAATTAGCAATGTCTAGACCCCAATGAACAAGGAGAAGTCAGAAGGAGAAGTGGAATGCTCTAAACACTCGTAATTTCTTTGTACCCAAATTTTTTCATGAGCCTACACTTCGATTATTAGAGATGGATGTATGTACTAGGCAATTGTTGGAGCATGGGGGCTTAGGAAATTTTATAGGGAAGAATGCTCCTACATATTCGAGCTTAGGTAAGGAATTTTTAGTGACTTTGAGTGTGAGGCATACGTCTATTGATTTTCGATTACTTGGGAGGGATTTCTCGATGACGAAGGAGAGAATGGGACATATTTTTAGGGTTGCTGCTGCACCTACTGCTGGATGGATTGATGTGTGTAAGGGAGAGGGTCCTATGGCTTTTCGGATGGAGTCTACTAGGGTGACTTTTGAGGCAAAAAAGGGCCAGTACAACTCGAGTATTCATCACCCTACACTACGGCTGATCCACAAGGTTCTGGCGAACACAATTTTTGCCCAAGCTGAGGTCAACAAGATCTCACTTAGGGGCATGTCCTTTTTGTGGTGTTTGACGCCAGAGAACCCAGTTATTCCAGGTTGGGTGGATATGTTTTGCGTTAACTACAAAGACATCCTCGACAAGCGCAACAAGGTGACGATTAGCTTTGGGGGTCTTATCCCCCTCATAGCGCGAGAGTGCATCGATCTGCGCGCTGTTCCTGATGTTCTACATGGCTCGTTTCCTTATGATGAAGCCCAGCTGAAGAAAGCTGACCATTTGGAAGGGAAGTCGCTGATGTGGGTCTGGAGGACAGGCCATCTTGGGAAGATTCATTTGAGATTGTCCCGACAGCTCCCTTTTGGCCCTACTGCAACTGATTTCTCCATGGGCGATGAGGTGGAGGAGGATGCTGAGGATGATGATGATGATGTTGATGGGGGTGCTCCTGATGCTTAGCAGGAGGATGATGGTGATGTTCATGGAGTTCAGACGGACATAGAAGGTAGTGGTGCTGGACCTTCTGGCACAACTAGAAGAGGTGCTGGTTTGGACTACTATGTGCTGGAGTAGAGGATGTCAGAGATGCATCTCCGTCAGGATACCATGTAGGAGCATCAGCAGATGATGTGTCGCTGTCAGGACACCATGTGGGAGCACAAGCAACATATGTCTCACCGCCAGGATGTGATGTGGGATCAGTAGAAACAGCTGTATGTGGACGTTGGAGACATTCATCGGGATGTCCGTGGCTTGACTTCTCACCTGGAGGATGTCTATGAGGGCCAGGCAGCGATCAGACGGATGCAGGAGCAGATTTGGCAGAGGCAGGAGGAGTTTTATCGATTTGCCTATTCATAGTGCCCACCTTACCCGCCGCCGCCGCCACCCTATCAGTGAGCATGTTAGTTGTTTCTTTTCTTTTCACTTTTCTTTTTATTTTGACGTTTTTGTTCTCTTTCCTACATTGAGGTCAATGTCAGAATTAAGTGTGGGGGAGAAGACTTGCATGTCATGTTTGTATTTTACTTTTAAGTTTGCACTGCATTATGACTATTCATTTGCATGGTTGTTTTTAGTGGTTATATGCATGTTAGTTTCTACCATTGTTATTGTCTATTTTTTAAAAAAAATGAAAAAAAAGAGTTCAGTTCTTGCATTATTAGGATTAGGTATTATTTCCCCATATGGACGTCGTTTGTCCTCTATTCTATCTATTGAGATTTATGCCCCATGATGTGCTTGGATGGTTGAAACCTTCGATATATGTTTTCTATACCATTTGGTGAACATGATTGGTTAATGATTGAGCAGATAAGATCTTGGAATTTTTGGTGATCTTGAAGTTTTAGACATGACCTGTGAGCTTATTTTTAACCTATTCAGGACTGCACTTTATTTAGTCCTCTTGCTTGTTGAGTGTACTCTCTTCAATTGCTTCCTCTTTGGCTTGCATTTAGATATCTTTTTCAAGGCTGCATATTATGATTTCTGCACATGACATAAACATGATTGAGGCACCTTTATTAGCCCTATTTGACTCTAGTCCCACCTTACAAATTATCCTATGCTTGAAGCCAATTTGAGCCAATTGCCTATTCTTTTGTAGCTCAACAAGATTTTTCCATAGCCAATGATAGCCTGACCCCATCTGGGAATTAGGAATGGTTGGTGCATATTTATATTATGGATGATGGGTTTTAGTGGTGGATTGTATGTTTGAGGTACATTTATGAGATGTTTGATTCTTGCTAGTACATTCATTACTTGGGGCTTAAGGAGGATAAAATTTACTTAGGGATAAAAGTCAAGGAAATTCATTTGATACAGCATGAATGAAAAAAAAAAGAAAAAAAGAGAAAAAGATAAAAAAAGATAAAATAAATAAAATAAAGAAATGAGTTGAGTATGGTTTGTAAAGGTTTATGCTTGAGATTGGTGTTGTATGACATTGTAGAGTTATGGTATGATGAGTTTATGAGTCATTTTATGATTTGGTTGCTTCCTTAGTTCTCGGATTATGAGCACCACATGGCCTAATTTGTTCCATACCATATATTTTCTACCTTGGCCCCCTTACAACCCAATTGAAAGACCTCATGATTTTTGTGGTGTGTAGAGTCACCAGCGGTGGAGAGCTAGAACACTGGTGCAAGACTATTGTAGCTAAGCTTTTGAAGATTGAGTTTTGAGCGTAAACATTTAACCCTAAACACTTGAGTGAGAGTGAAACACATTCCCTATGAGGTCTATAATGGATATGGTTGCCTGATTTAATTGATTATTTCAATTATGTGTTATGTTGTTGTTAATCTATTGTGTTTGCTAGTCTTTCATGTACTTAACGATTATTGAGGTGTGGATACATGAATTGCTATTGTGGGGCTGCAGGGTTGAGTTTTCTATTGCTCGAGGACAAGAAAAGGTTCAAGTGTGGGGGAATTTGATACAACATGATTAGTATTGCATTATAGAGTGCATTTAGCATAATTTAGTTGTGAATACTGCATATATTTAGCCGCATTTACATAATCACTTGTTGAGTTGGAAGAGGCGGAATCTACATGATTTTATGGTTTATTTCAGGTAAAGTAGATTGAAGGTGAAGTGAATTTGAGGAGAGCAAAAGAAGTTTAGGAGAGTGCCATAGCAGCTGGAGAAGCGACATGATGGAGCTCGGAAGAATCACCGGCCGCCCCGCAGTATCCTTGGCCGCCCCGCGGTTCGAAGACTAAACCGAAGGATTTCTCTGATCGCCGGCCACCACGCGGCCCTCGCAGAAACAGACGCGGATTTTAATTAGGTTTCTTTATGTTAGTTTTGGCCGACTTTCTAAAGGCTTTTGAGAGACATTTTAGGTTATTCTTTCATTCACCTTAAGCACTTTAGAGAATTGTTGAGACCGCCGTTGAGCATGAGCAACTAAACTCTCGAGGTTTCGCCTACAGTTTCGATCTTTGATTATTGAATTGTGAGTTTCTTAATCTAGTTCTTATTCCTATTCCAATGTTTTGACTTCTTTGTGCTTAATTCTTTGAATGTGTTTTATTCTCTCTGGCCTGATCAACTAGTTAGAGTAGATTCATTCAATTGCTAGGGTTTTGTAGATTCCTCGTAGCGAACCTTAACCCAAGTGGCAATCATATCCCTTTAGGACTCGTAGGACTAATTGGATATGTAGCAAGTTGAATATATGTTAAATATCGACTCGTAGCTTGATATTACATGTACCTTGGTTAATTCATATTCTTAATGCTATCTCTAGGTTAAATCTTAACCGTGTTAGGGTTATTTAGACATAAGGGCTGCTAGGACTCGTAGGACTAGTAATCTACCTGAGATCTAGACAAGGACATTGATAGGAAAAGACAAGAACTAGAGGCTGAAACAAGGATCGAATTCATCAATCGAAGTGATAAATTGTAGGTGAACCTAATTCTCTCCACTGCATTCTAAACACAATTTACTTTGTTTGCATTGCTTCCGCTTTGATAAAAGGTGGATCTTTTTCTCACAAAAAACCCCCCAATTTCTCTCTTAGCGATTAGACTTGTAATTTAATTGAATAGATTTCCCTGTGGATCGACCTCTTTCGTACCAACTATACTAGTTGTGAGTTCGAGTATTCTTTGGCAGGAATAACGACAGGTTTTCCTTTTTTCAGCAAGCAAGCCTCTAAGGAGAAAATTTAGCAATCGCGGGTCTTTCGAAGACGGATGTGCAAACATGCCTCTTAAGGAGAATAAAATTTATCAATCGCGTATCTTTCGAACACGGATGTGCAAGCAAGCCTCTACGGAGAACAAAATTTAGCAATTGCGTGTCTTTCGAACACGGATATGCAAGCAAGCCTATAAGGAGAATAAAATTTTGCAATCGCGTGTCTTTCGAACACGGATGTGCAAGAAAGCCTTTTAGGAGAATAAAATTTAGCAATCGCGTGTCTTTTAAAACAGAATGTGTGAAAAGGCCTCTAAGAGGAATTGTTAGAGGAGGAAATCGAGTTCAAAATACAGAAATATAAATCAAACCGGATTATGCCCACGCAAATGATTACAAGACTTCCTCCCGATGCAGTAGTGGGAAGTCAGAATCGATATTATGCATTAGCCTGTCTCATTTTTGTCCGGAGGTACAGGTGGGTCTGGTGGTTTCTCCGGTGGTGGGAAGCGTGGGATGTCATCCGGGGGCATCATGTGAAGAAGCTTAAACCTCCCCGAGTGAACACTCCATGGCTTCACGCATTCATCTACATGGGCTCCAGCTGGCATGCATAGAGGTAGATATAAAGAAAATATACATACCTCATCATCATACCTCGTCCGCTTCATTGGTTGATTTGTTTGCACATCTCCACCACAGCAAAACGGTGGAGTGGGAAGAGATATTTCCACCTCATCTTGTGGAGCTTCTTGCCACTTTGCGAGGACCCCATACTTGAATATGATCACCGGTTGCTCAAAATTGTCGGGGATTGCCTTCACCTTTTAAGGCAAAAGTGACTTCTAAACAACATGGGCAACGACGTCCAACTTCTTCTTTTCTGGCTCTTCTTCTTCTTGAGGTTCTTCAAATGGTTTTTCAAAGACAGAGGGCAAAGTTGGAATTGAGATCGCGGAAGGACATACCTGGGTATCGACCAGAGATAGATCGATATCGACTAGGCATTGGTCGAGGTCGACCTCTGGTTCAGATCCTCCTTCTAGCGGGATTGGGGCTTCTGCCGATTATTTTGACGAATCTTGTAGCTTCCTCAATGCGCGTACACCCTCAAGTAATGCCTCTTCATCAATGATGTATAGCTATCTCAAATATTCCAATTCTTTTCCATACCGTCTCTCTCTTTCCCTTTCGGCCGATATTTCAAGGCACATGAAGGTGTCCTGCATCCACCTGTAGAAGAAAACTCAAGGAAAACGTGACATCTAACTACCTAAGGCGCGAATGATTTCTTCCCCGGCAACGGCGCCAATTTGTTGGAGGAGGAAATCGAGTTCAAAATATAGAAATAGAAATCAAACCGGATTATGCCCACACAAATAATTACAAGACTTCCTCCCGATGAAGTAGTGGAAAGTCAGGATCGATCCTCGAGGAAGCGTGTCAGCGGATCTCAGGCAGCGGAAGAATCTCACGGATAGAAATCGACTTCAGGGTGCTCGACCTCGACTAGGTGGTAGTCGACAGGAGCCAGGCAAGTTGAATCGGAGCAACAAGAGTCACTGGTGGTGGTCGACGTCGACTAGGCTTACTCGACGTCGAGTTGGCTGGTCCTAGTCGAGTAACTGGTCGAGTACTGCAGAGACACAAAAGCAACATCGATCTTGCTCTATCGAAAGTCAATGGTCGACGTCGACCAAGGGGTGGTCGAAGTCGAGTAGGCAACAGTAACTAAACGAATGCAAATCTCGAATTTAAACAATGTATGAAAAAGACTTCTAAGATCGGGGTTTGCAACAACGATAACCAAACATGCATAAGACAAGATAAATAACGAAAATCATGGAAATCGCATCGAAGGATCAAGCTTTCGCCTTTTCCAACAATTAGACAACTCTTTCAAGAGACCCTAATTGTATCTACCGATTTTATCTTTATATCCAAGTTGTTAACATAGGTAATAAACACATAAAAGGTAGTAGATACTTAAAACATGATAAAGGTCGGATCTTTACCTCAAACACACGCATGGCTATCGTCGGGCTCGCCCCGACCCTAGAAGTGGGTGGACTACTCGCTCTTCATCGCACTTGTAGACATCATTGATGAAAAAGAAATAACTTGCTTTAATAAACTCAACCAAAGCTTACAACCGATCGAAGCTAACTTGCTCTCGCTCCTTAACTCCTCTCGGCCTCCACTCTCTCTCTCTCTCTTTCTCTCTCCCCCTTTCCTACTTCTCCTTCTAAGATTGAATGAATAAAAACTTGCCACGTGGACTTTATTTATAGGCTTCCAATCCTTGCTAATCAAGGAAGGAAATTATATCTACTTTCTAAAGATAAAACTTAATTAAAAGGGAACATTTATCTAAAAGGAAAACTATCTAAATATCTTCAAGTGGATAAAATCCTTCTCCCCATAGATAGATCTTGATAGAACATGATGAATCCATCCTTGCTTCGTGCCCAAGTTGTCCACATATGCTCGGAATGGCCCAACAGTCTCGCGGCCCAAAACAGTGTAGTCGACCTCGACCAAGTCTAGTCGACGTCGAGTAGGTTGTACTCGACTCCGAGTACTCTTCCCAGCTTCTCGATCCGGTTCTCTTCTTCGAGCTCGGGCATAATTCTTGGTTTGGTCGACTTCGACCAGTTTGGTCGACGTTGAGTAAACGTGTTAGCTCTCAACATTCTGCTCTGTTCTTTAAACGCACTTTCCCGAGTCCTCGTTCGTCCGATTGACACATATGAGCAAGAGTTGGAAATTTCTTTTCGAGGGCTACAACTTTCATGAAGACATAAAAGCTTGATTCAGAATGATTGATGTCGATATATGGCCTTTTCTCCGGCTGCACCATTCTTAGCTTCTACATGAGTTTCATTTAAGCTCCAAAGTGCGTCCGATTTCTGCGAAATTAAACAGAAACTAGTGTAGACTCCATAATTTGACAAATAAGCATAAACTACATAGATTCTGTACTAATCTACCCCAAATGTATGAAATGCCTGCAGAAATCGATATTAAAGTAAGTATAAAATATGGCACAATACATGGACATCAAATCACCCCATACTTAAGCTTGCTTATCCCCAAGCAATAACTTGGATGGTCATTCAGGGGAAGAATTCAAAACTCTCAACATCATAGATTCATTATTATATAACCCTGCAATTAATTACCATCATCGAAAAGGTACTTGTGCCACAAATCCATGCATGTGCAAATAAAAAGCAACATCTACTCATAAAAGGAGGGTTATGCAAAAACAATTCATGTGACAAAGCATTAATAATCAAGAGGACTTTAATTAAGCTCAGTAAGGAGTAGATATGTAAAAGGCTAAAGGTGGACAATTTTTGGCTATGTGGTGCTAATAATCCGGGAAAATGGAGTACTTTCCAAATTGAATTTCCACATTCCTTCTTCATTTGATTTCTCACATTTTTCTCATCGCTCATTGCTTTTTTTCAATATTATGCTTTTACCTCTCTAACCTCAGCACTGCCTTCTCGCGAGTCGCAAACATGGGTGTCATGAATGATCCCGGATACTTAGTGCTTTGGACTCCACACCTGTGTGTCCCATCTCACTGAACTTTTATGTCAGTAAGCAGGGTCGATCTACCTTTATCTCCTGAGGTGATCGGATTTTTTCTCACTCATTAAATTTTTCATAAAATTTGAATTTTTCTTGCCAAACTCCAATAATGACATAACAACACAACAACCATATAACAATCTCCAAAATGTGACATCATTCTCAACATAATCCCCGGATAGGAAATAAGGTAAAGAATGACAATATTTAGAGCAATAATTGAAATAAGGCATAATATGGCCTTGTGTAATGCATAAGCATAGGTAAGGCTATGAATATAACAATGAGCATTATATGGAAATATAAAGTCCTCCATCCTCTTATTATGCAACATGTCAAAAGCAACTTCAAATTTTACCTCCTTTCATGGTTTTCATAAAAGTATGCACTTCATTGTGACTTTCCTTTACTAGGCAATTTCATGCTATATCTCTAATGAATCCAATTTTGCATCGTCGAGTTCTATTAAAGCTTCCATGAAACTATTTTATTAGACAATTTACAAGCATTGGGAGATGTCTCATAGAACTTTGAGTTTAGCAATTATGCACAAAAAATTAAAATTTTACTCAAACTCAAAATTCACCATGTAAATTCACCATGTAATACCAAAAGCAATAATAAAACATAAATAAATAACATTAAGCTCTTCCCCCACCCCATACTTAAAATATACAGTGTCCCCACTGTATAAACTCAATATAAAAAACAAAGGTAAAGGAAGGAACTCACCGAATAATGCACTGTAGAGTAAAAAACAGGGCCGTCGAGTAACTGAGGTAGTCGACGTCGAGTAGGCGTGGTCGACGTCGAGTACAGATCTGCTGTGTCGAGTGAAAGATGAAGTCGAGGATGCTCCTGGTGGTTGACGTCAAGTAGCTAGGTCGACGTCGAGTAGAACTTGGTCGATCTCGACTGGCCTAGTCGATTTTGACTAACTTTCAGGGACTTCTTATTTTCACTCTTTGCGATCCTTTCGTGCTTCTCGACCTAAAAATGTTAGTTCTTCCACAAAGACAAGACCTTCCACATGAAGTATTCAAAACCAAAAACAAAAACAAACAAAACCAAAAGTTTTAAAGTCCCAAAATTCAAAAGTTTTATGTACATGCTCTAGATTTTAGAGTCGCTTAGGCCGACTTCTCCATTAAGCATTAGCCTGTCTCATTTTTGTCCGGAGGTACAGGTGGGTCTGGTGGTTTCTCCGGTGGTGGGAAGCGTGGGATGTCATCCGGGGGCATCATGTGAAGAAGCTTAAACCTCCCCGAGTGAACGCTCCATGGCTTCATGCATTCATCTTCATGGGCTCCAGCTGGAATGCATAGAGGAAGATATAAAGAAAATATACATACCTCATCATCATACCTCTTCCGTTTCATTGGTTGATTTGTTTGCATATCTCCACCACAGCAAAACGGTAGAGTGGGAAGAGATATTTCCACCTCATCTTGTGGAGCTTCTTGCCACTTTGTGAGGACCCCATACTTGAATATGATCACCGGTTGCTCAAAATTGTCGGGGATAGCCTTCACCTTATAAGGCAAAAGTGACTTCTAAACAACATGGGTAACGACGTCCAACTTCTTTTTTTCTGGCTCTTCTTCTTCTTGAGATTCTTCAAATGGTTTTTCAAAGACAAAGGGCAAAGTTGGAATTGAGATCGCGGAAGGACATACCTGGGTATCGACCAGATATAGATCGATATCGACTAGGAATTAGTCGAGGTCAACCTCTGGTTCAGATCCTCCTTCTAGCGGGATTGGGGCTTCTGCCTTTGATTTTGACGAATCTTGTAGCTTCCTCAATGCGCGTACACCCTCAAGTAATGCCTTCTCATCAATGATGTATAGCCATCTCAAATATTCCAATTCTTTTCCATATCGTCTCTCTCTTTCCCTTTCGGCCCATATTTCAAGGCACTTGAAGGTGTCCTGCATCCACCCGTAGAAGAAAACTCAAGGAAAACGTGAGATCTAACTACCTAAGGCGCTAATGATTTCTTCCCCGGCAACGGCGCCAATTTGTTGGAGGAGGAAATTGAGTTCAAAATGTAGAAATAGAAATCAATACCAATAGGGGCTAGGCAACAGGAGTCACTGGTGGTGGTCGACGTCGACTAGGCTTACTCGACGTCGAGTTGGCTGGTCGTAATCGAGTAACTGGTCGAGTACTGCAGCGACACAGAAGCAACAACGATGTTGCTCGATCGAAAGTCAGTGGTCGACGTCGACCAAGGGGTGGTAGAAGTCGAGTAGGCAACAGTAACTAAACGAATGCAAATCTCGAATTTAAACAATGTATGAAAAAGACTTCCAAGATCGGGGCTTGCAACAACGATAACAAAACATGCATAAGGCAAGATAAATAACGAAAATCATGGAAATCGCATCGAAGGATCAAGCTTTCGCCTTTTCCAACAATTAGACAACTCTTTCAAGAAATCCTAATTATATCTACAGATTTTATGTTTTTATCCAAGTTGTTAACATAGGTAATAAACACATAAAAGGTAGTAGATGCTTAAAACATGATAAAGGTCGGATCTTTACCTCATACACGCATGACTATCGTCGGGCTCACTCCGACCCTAGAAGTGGGTGGACTAGTCGCTCTTCATCGCAATTGCAGACATCATTGATGAAAAAGAAATAACTTGCTTTAATAAACTCAACCAAAGCTTACAACCGATCGAAGCCAACTTGCTCTCGCTTCTTAACTCCTCTCGGCCTCCACTCTCTCTCTCTCTCTCTCTCTCTCTCTCTCTCTCTCTTTCTCTCTCCCCCTCTCCTACTTCTCCTTCTAAGATTGAATGAATAAAAACTAGCCCCATGAGCTTTATTTATAGGCTTCCAATCCTTGTTCATCAAGGAGTATATCTACATTCTAAAGATAAAACTTAATTAAATGAGAACATTTATCTAAAAGCAAAACTATCTAAATATCTTCAAGTGGATAAAATCCTTCTCCTCATTGATAGATCTTTATAGAACATGATGAATCCAGCCTTGCTTCGTGCCTAAATTGTCCACATATGATCGGAATGACCCAACAGTCTCGCGGCCCAAAATAGTGTAGTCGACCTCGACCAAGTCTAGTCGACGTCGAGTAGGTTGTACTCGACTCCGATTACTCTTCGCAGCTTCTCGATCCGGTTCTCTTCCTCGAGCTCGGGCAGAATTCTTGGATTGGTCGACTTCGACCAGTTTGGTCGACGTCGAGTAAACATGTTAGCTCTCAGCATTCTGCTCTGTTCTTTATGAAAACTCGTTCGTTCGATTGACACATATGAGCAGGCGTTGGAAAGCTGTTATCGATGGATACAACTTTCATGAAGACTTCAAAGCTTGATTCAGAACGATGAATTTCGAAATATGGCATTTTCTCCAGCTGCACAATTCTTAGCTTCTCCATGAGTTTTCTTTAAGCTCCAAAGTGCGTCCGATTTCTGCGAAATTAAACAGAAAATAGTGTATACTCCATAATTTGACAAATAAGCATAACCTACATAGATTTTGTACTAATCTACCCCAAATGTATTAAATGCATGCAGAAATCGATATTAAAGTAAGTATAAAACATGGAACAAAACATGGACATCAGGATTAAACCCAACAATCAAACTATATTTCCAAACAGAAATAAATAATAACCACACAAACTGATGCGGGACCATACAAGACACCTCCGGACACACTTATACTTGGGGATGGACCTATGGTTCGAGCTTGCTAGAATGATGTCATCCTCAAGAGTAAGAAGAAGGCTCCACCATGGTAGGAGGTGCAAATGACGTTTTTTTAGTTTCGTTCAGAATAATTGACCGCTTTTCGACATCTCAGTAAAATGGGTCGTTCGGAGTCTGTATTTATCGGATTGAGTCATGCCATACCGTTTTGGAACGAGGACGAAGAGATCTACAACTTTGTTGTTGAAGCATTTTCTAGATTCGACTTAGAGCTTGACCGAAAATCAACATCTTTACAGTTGTACTGTTTGGAACGAAAATCAACACCTTTTGTTACTATTTTTAGAGACCTTATTTACTTAAGTTATTTTAGGTAATTTTTAGGGAATTTATTTTAATTACTTTTAATTGTTATTTTCCATCTAAATCAGCCTAGGTTTATTATTTAAGCGGTTGATCTCCTTGTAAACATCAGACGTCTCTCAATGAATGAAAATCTCAGTTTGTGTTGAAACACATGAGTGAAAGTCAATTGATTTGAAGCGTGGCTCATCGATTGCAACTATTGGTATTGTTTTAGCTTGGTTTGCTTTGTGTTAATCAACTTCGCAAGACTTGGTGATCCTGGTATCCACGAGCCCCCTCCTTGTGCATCCAAGTTGTTCGACTGGTTGTGTAGGGTTGTAGAGGCGGGTTATATAGTCATTGGTATTGGTTCCTACCCTTTAAGGAGGTCTGAAGTCTTTATCTTGTTCTTTATAGATCGACTCAGTCCTTATCGGTCGTGTCTTTATATCAATTTCGAGTCTTTATTGAAGGCTCCACCATGGTAGGAGGTGCAAATGACGTTTTTTTAGTTTCGTTCAGAATAATTGACCGCTTTTCGACATCTCAGTAAAATGGGTCGTTCGGAGTCTGTATTTATCGGATTGAGTCATGCCATACCGTTTTGGAACGAGGACGAAGAGATCTACAACTTTGTTGTTGAAGCATTTTCTAGATTCGACTTAGAGCTTGACCGAAAATCAACATCTTTACAGTTGTACTGTTTGGAACGAAAATCAACACCTTTTGTTACTATTTTTAGAGACCTTATTTACTTAAGTTATTTTAGGTAATTTTTAGGGAATTTATTTTAATTACTTTTAATTGTTATTTTCCATCTAAATCAGCCTAGGTTTATTATTTAAGCGGTTGATCTCCTTGTAAACATCAGACGTCTCTCAATGAATGAAAATCTCAGTTTGTGTTGAAACACATGAGTGAAAGTCAATTGATTTGAAGCGTGGCTCATCGATTGCAACTATTGGTATTGTTTTAGCTTGGTTTGCTTTGTGTTAATCAACTTCGCAAGACTTGGTGATCCTGGTATCCACGAGCCCCCTCCTTGTGCATCCAAGTTGTTCGACTGGTTGTGTAGGGTTGTAGAGGCGGGTTATATAGTCATTGGTATTGGTTCCTACCCTTTAAGGAGGTCTGAAGTCTTTATCTTGTTCTTTATAGATCGACTCAGTCCTTATCGGTCGTGTCTTTATATCAATTTCGAGTCTTTATTGAATCTTGCATGGAGTGTTGTTTTCTTTTCTTGTCGACATCGAGTTCTTGCTAGATCTTGATGATCTTTGTCGAGTCTTGCATATTTCTTTGATCTTCTTGGTGCGTTATTGGTCATCTTGTCAAGTTCCTTTAAGTTCTTGTTTCATTCTTTATTGTTCTTGCTTCCGTTCTTGAGTTTCTTGTTTGATAGTCGAAGATCGAGCCATCCTGCGGCTAACCCCGTATCATAAACAAACTGAGGGGAGTCCATAATAAATAAGTAGTTCATTCGCTACAAACGATAGAGCTCATATCAAACTGCTCGCGATAGACTAATAAAACAAAAACCACCACTCTTCGGCCTCGAGAATGATGATTCTAATGTGATGGCCCCCCTTATAGTTGAAAACTATCCTTGATGCACCAGCACGAAGACCATTATCATTGATGCACCAACAACGACTATGGCTATCCCTGGAAACTCTTGCGTGCAGCTCACACCCACTAGGGGATATCAGACAAACGTGGTCCATCCCCACGGAACCATACATATCCCCCAAAAAGCATGGAAGTGGCTGCACCAACATTATGAGCAAATGAAAAGGAATTTGCGGCCAAATATTGATGTAACCATGAAAAAGTATGCTAAGAAGTTACCAATCGATGGAGCCTCTCCTCAGCATCAATGGACCTATAAAAATCTAAAAATTCAAAGATTGACGAAGCCATCCTCTTCACATAAATAAAAAATACCCAACCAAACCTCAGAATGAGTAAGAGAGCGGTCCCTTAGCACCTTTATATATTACATACCGACAATAATACTGATAACCCGGTCAGCTTTAGCATTTATTGTGTGCACTGTACGAGAAAGATAACCTCAATCCAAACTTTCCCAGAGTGCTCTACATGCAACACATGCACCTGGAAAGAATCGGGTCAGCACGCTGCCAACCTATGCGCATATCTCAAATCAAGAAACAGTACCCTGATTCACGGGTAATGCTAGACTTTTCAAAGACCCGTCAAATCTACACCTGACGCCATTGCTCCTCCCTAAGTCCAACAATCGATATCACCAAAGGTGCCAAAACTCACCTTTGAGACCACTATAAGAACCCCCATATCCTTCCTCAAACTATCCCCATCAACAGCAATATGACAACCCCCAACCAAAACATCCCTTATTTTTTCTCGCGATATGAATTTCAAAGAAGAGGTGTTTAGCATGATGTTTCCTTACAGTTTCGGGGAAAAATTTGAAACCCGGATACCGGAGCAAATCCCACTGACCACCCGCACATTGCAAAATTTTTCGGTCCACATCGCAAAAGGCCACAACCATTCTTTGTGGGTAAAGCAAGGATGTAACGACTTTGTTGAGGCCCACGGGCTCACCTTTGGCTCAACCATAAAATTCGTTTACAAAGGAGACACTCGGTTTGAAGTCCACATGCTAGATGATAAATGCTACAATATAGAAGACGATCTAGATGCTGCTCAGTACGATGGTCCACTAAGCAACGGTTTTTAAAATTTATTTTTCTTTTGCAGTATCGATGTTGTCTTCTTTGAGCTAACAAATATCAGCACCCCTAGCATGAAATGTATTCCACTTTCTTATTAAACAAATTTCTAATGTCTCTATCCTTAAGAAGCCTTAAGAAGCGTGTTTCATTAAGCTGGAGATTACCTTCGAATTTGGTAATTCTCCTTCGCGTTTGTTACGTTGGAGATTACCTTCGAATTTGGTAATTCTCCTTCGCTTTTGTTATGCTAGAGATTACATTTGATTTTGGCAATTCTCCATCACGTTTCATTATTCTAGAGATTGCCTTCTTATTTGGCTAATCTCCATCGCATTCATTACGCTGGAGATTACCTTCAAATTTGGTAATTCTCCTTCACGTTCATTATGCTGGAGATTGCCTTCGTATTTGGTAATTCTCCTTCGCGTTTGTTACGCTGGAGATTACCCTCGAATTTGGTAATTCTCCTTCGCGTTTGTTATACTGGAGATTAACTTCGAATTAGATAATTCTCCTTCGCGTTTGTTACGCTAGAGATTACATTTGACTTTGGCTAATCTCCACAGTGTTCATCACGCTGGAGATCACCTTCGGTTTTGGTGAACCTCCAACGCGTTCATTACACTGGAGATTACTTTCGAATTTGATAATTCTCCTTCGCATTTGTTATGCTTGAGATTACCTTCAACTTTGGCTAATCTCCATCGCATTCATCACGCTAGAGATTACTTTCAAGATTGGTGAATCCCATTTGCATTTGTTACGTGGGAGATTACCTTCAATTTTGGTATATCCCTAGTGTTATTCACGCCGAAGATTACCTTCGAATTTGGTAATTCTTTTTCGCGTTTGTCACGCTGGAGATTACCTTCCAGTTTAGCGGATCCCTATCGCATATACTATGATGAAATTTACTAAAAATGATAATCAAGTTCGTACACATATAAAAAAACATAATTACATTCGGATTCATTACAAATTATTCGCCCTGAAGGATGGCATAGCCCTAAAAACAAAACCAACGAAAAAACAAAACAAACTCATCATCAAGCTATCGCTCCAGGCAATTAGCACAGCACATTGAAGTCCACATCACCATTTTGATCAGGCTCCTGGTCAATAACAATAACATTAAAATAGGAGTGTCATTCATACTCGAAAATCAATCGCATACGAACCCGAAGTTCATTAACGATCGTAAACTCTCGCCACCCTTCAGTGAACCAGTAACAGTCCGTGCTAAATTTCTCTACCCTCACCAAAAACGTCTCATCTTCACGCGACCAAAGGCGTACGTGTCCCAAAGCTTCGTTGCCATAATCACCATATACATAAGGAAAAGGCTACAAAACAAATACCACTATCAAAAGCAATTATACTTCACGAGGTAAAAGTTTAAGAAAAATAAGCATACACGCCTATGTAGGTGCCTCTCCACAGGAATGTCCCTTGTAAAACCACGAAGACGAGGAAGTGCAACGCCTTGGTTTGGAAGCGAAGTTTCAGACGATATGATCAAAATAAGTGCTTTAACCTGAAAATAAGCATTTATAGAAACAATCGGGGTAAAAAACTGTCGGCAACGCTATCTTCATCTGTGCCACGAGGTTTCAAAATATCAACATTCATAACAAAATGGTTGGTATAAACTTCATGGCTATACACGCCTCTATCCATATCGCTACCCACAAGGCAACTCATCCCCCGTAAAACGAGAGTCCTACACGCGTCCCGCCACTAATCCAAAGTTATAAACAGTCTACTTATCCCAAACTATGCCCCAACAAAGCTCTAGTATAAATAAATTCACAACGCCATCCAAACATCAACATCCCGTTCAAAACAAAATGCCAAGTTTCGATATGGCTTCGGGAGAAGTCTCCTTATTACCCACCTTCACAACAAAGTCATGACATTCTCAACCCCTAGGTTCATTAGAATGATTCTTCACGAAAGCCACTTAATCAGACTTCCCTTGCCATACATCTTTATAGAATTCGGAGAGGAAGTACTTGACCATATATACTTGTTCTCCCCTCTAAGCCAAGAGTTCATGGTATTAGTTGAAAGAGACGAGGGGGAATGGTTCTGTTTATCAGAAGGATGAAGAGAATTTGCAACGGCCAATAACCTAATAATCGACACTTGGCTCACATTCGAGTACGAAGGAGATTCACACTTCGAAGCAGATAGAACAACCAGGACCCGAATAAAACAGAGACATCTCCTACGATCTTCTCTGTTACAAAGAGGTGTAGAATACCCCGTGAACTTCCAACTAGTAACGAAAAATCCTTGTAAAAGAAAACCAAGCCACTAGCCTTGGTCTATAACGGGATAAATAAAGGACATGTTTTTTCTGTTACAACCGGCATTTTCGTATTAAGTAATACATAGCGAACCCCTGTTTATGTTATATCGCGGTTCAGTATATAAAATGAACAACAACAGGAGACCAATTTTTGCCATCTGAAGGATGAACTCATCGGCCTAAAGAATTTAAGCTCTCAAACCCTTCTTTTTATTAACTCGCGATTAAAATAATTAAATACTCCTCAATAGGAGATTGGTAAGGGTTTGGTCCCAAAACAAAGGAAACATGCGAAGAAAAGACAAGTAAGGTAGAGCAAAATATATCATGATCAGTATTATAAATAACAACCCGCAAGTGGAATAGAGAATGCAACTGAGATCTAAATGTCATAAAAACAACCACACACGAATAAACGCAACAAAATGAGCATTAAAGTTTTCATCCAAACACCGATTCAAACGAAAATAGCTAAAATTCTACATCAACCAGCGAATGTGAGCCATCAAGCTTGATCTCCTAGCCCCCAATCCTGATTCTTCGGGCTTGTCTTGAAAACCTCCATTAATGCCCCAAGCTCGGAGAAGTGGGCCACACTTTGATTAATTCTTGCCTTCATTCCTTGAACCAAGGTAGGCATCAAACGCTCGACCAAGACATCCTCGCCCGCCTTGAACCGAAGCCACTCACTCACCCACTTCCAACCAACGTCGGTTGTAAAATACTTCCCTAGGTTGGCTTTGGTCAATGGCACATTGGCATCAGGATCCCTGAGACTTGCAAGCTCGTTCTCTGCAGTTGATAGCCGACCTTTCAACAGATCCAATTCAATGGACATTTCACGAACCTGATGTCATAAAAACAACCACACACGAATAAAAGCAACAAAATGAGCATTGGAGTTTTCATCCAAACACCGATTCAAAAGAAAATAGCTAAAATTCTATATCAACCAGTGACTGTGAGCCATCAAGCTTGATCTCCTAGCCCCCAATCCTGATTCTTCGGGCTGGGCTTGAAAAACTCTATTAATGCCCCAAGTTGAGAGAAGTGGGCCACACTTTGATTAATACTGGCCTTCATTCCTTGAACTAAGGTAGGCATCAAACGCTCGACCAAGACATCCTCGCCCGCCTTGAACCGAAGCCACTCACTCACCCACTTCCAACCAACGTCGGTTGTAAAATACTCGCCTAGGTTGGCTTAGGTCAATGGCACATTGGCATCAGGATCCCTGAGACTTGCAAGCTCGTTCTCTACAGTTGACAACCGACCTTTCAACAGATCCAATTCAGTGGACAGTTCACGAACCCGGTCCGTGAGTTTGGCCACCTCCTTCACCTTCTCGTCTTAGGTATCCCTCATGGCCGCGAATTCAGCGACATGTGTCTCCTCATCCTTCAGTTTGGCCTTCTCGAGAGCCATATCTTGATTTTTCAGCTTAGTCACCTCCAAAAGGGACTCCTCCCGAGAGCTTCACTCCTCCCCCAAACTCTTCTCCAAGCTCTCGAACTGGCTTAACAAACTCTCGATAATGGCAAAGTTCGATTTAGTGCTCTTTAAATTGGTTAATTCCTCCTCAAACTCAGCAACCCTCTTGTTCAGAAGGACCCTCTCATTGCCACTCAACCTCCTTTTCTCTTTCTCCTCCTTCAACTCACTCACGAACAAATGCAAGCGTTTCTGGATCTCGTCCCAGTGGATTCTCTCCAAAAAAATCCAAAGTAGAAAACCGGAAAAATAAACCCCGATTTTAAATAAGAAGTAGTCGCGGCCCCAATGGGAGTGATGTTAACTACGCGATTGTTCGGACTGATCGTAGATGTGGTAATTAACGCCTCATCCCCTTTTCACTTCTTCTTGAAATCATGTGTTTTGGAAAATGGAGGCTTTGCGGTGGTCACCTGCCGATCCTCCGAATCAGAAAGGACAACCTCGTTTTTAGGTTGCCCGCCCCCGCGATGAGAGCCACTTGATGGAGTGGCCACAGTTTTTCCCCTAGGCGAGCTTTAGGGGATCCCAGAAACCGGCGAGGCTCGTCACAGGGCCGTGTCTGACTCATCCACCTCAGACTCTAGAGCTTTTTGAGAAATCAACGCCAAGTTCAACATGTCTACAAGAAATAAAGGCAAAAACATCAAGAACCTTTCAAAAACATCCGAGAACACGTAATCAATTATCATCGCGATTAAATAAACAACACCCACCGGGGGAGTGTGGAAGGGTCAAGTCCGCCATCTCCAACCGGAGGGGAATGGCAATCTTCTTATAATCTCTAAGACCCTTAGGTCATAAGAAATTTCTCTCCCACTACTTAGAAGAGCGCATCTCGATTTTGGAGAACTTGCTATATATCCCCGAGTTGGTATGGAAATTCATGGAAGATCTGGTACGATCCCTTACTAAGAACCACTTGTTCCTCCAATCTGCACTGCTAGACAACCTATCAGATAGCTTTCCCCTAAGGGCAACTATGAACAAACTGCGAATAACATTTCGCACTGACGCGAAAGTCGACAAGTGTTACAAACTTGGCTCCTGGCGGATCGTTGCATAACTCATCATATACACTGCTATGAACATCCATATTAAGGCTCGAATTTTTGAATCATAACCTTTGGAAAAATGAATTTAAATCAGATATTTTAAGGAAAACTTGTCCTCAATTTAATAAATAGAACTCGAAACTCTTAAAGCGGAAAATAGATTTTATTTTGCTTTTATATGCCGAGATTTGAAAAATAATGTTCGGATTAATTTCATGATTACATTTGGATCAAAAAATTTGAAATTCAGTTTGGCCGAGTCAGGATAAGGTCGAGTGAACGGATTTTGAGATGTATTTCTGGGTATTTTGAAATTTGAATTGGGACCTTGTGCTCCTTTCCCCTCTCTTCTGAAATTGATAAGGATCAGCCATATCTAGCTGTACCCTTCCCCTATTAAGCTCAACAACACCCCTTACTTTCTCTTTTCCCACATCCTTGACTTCTCCATTTCGGGCAATATCTAGCTCCCCACGCCAACTCCTGCAGGCAACTCTTTCCTCCTTCAGATTTCAGTAACATCAGCCCATCTCTCCCCTCTTCATTTTGAACCCAAACCCCAAAATCAGAGCTTTCCTCTCTCTTTTCAAACCCTAAACTCACCCTCACCAAACCCAAACTCAAAGAGCTCCCTCCATCGTTCTCTGTTTGCCCGATTCCTCGCCGCCACCTCCGGACCTCCATCTCTCCTTCATTTTTCCAGTGGGCACACCACCATGTTTCATCACCACCATCATCTTCGCCTCCTCTATTTTAGTCGACGAAAGCCACCACACCATCCGAAGCCGCCGGAAGCTCCACCCAACTATAACATGCCGCCGAAGGGCCTTCGGCGCCACCTTCCAATGCACCAGAGAGTCACCGAGAATCTTCATCCCCCGCTCCACTCAAGAAACGCCGATAAGCTCCCCTTCACCTTTTCTAATCGAAAACAAAGAAAAGATCCACCTTTCTCATCGAAAACCAAATATCTAGGTCGACGAAGTCCCTCGTGCCTCCGACACATCTCCGACGACTCCAATCGAGCTTTGATCGAACCCTTTCGGCGAGTCTAAACCTCGGTGAGCCTTCTCCCTTCCTCCTTCTTCTTCTCGTCCCTGTCTGTGTGTGTGTGTGTGTGTCGGTGTCGGCGTTGCTGCCGGATCCTAGGAGAACCGACGCCGGCAAGCCTCCCCGCTCCTCTCCATTTTCTTCCGTCGGACGCCTCCCTTTGTTTCTCCTTGTTCAACAGCAAATGGGAAGGTAGAAGAAAGGTTGTGGGGCCTTGCCACCTCAGCCACCACATCCTTCTCTGGGCCCCCCATTTCCTTCTTCTGTCCGATTTAAATGAAAGGAAGAAAGGTTGGCTTGGGCCTATTCCACCTGGGCCAGAATTCTTGTTTTAAGATGGGAAAAATGGGCCTGTTTTGCCAAAACAAATGGATCATTCTTCACCATTGTGTTCGGTTTTGAGGAAAATGAAAAAGACTCGGTTTTGGCACTTAAATAAATAAGGAGGGCCGGTTTTGGGGATTTTGCAAATATAAGGGCAATTTTGATAAATTAAAAAGAGGGCCAGATCTTAGAAAATAAAAGTAGTTGGGTTTTGTTGATAAAATACTATATTAAGGGTATTTTACAATATATTATAAGCTTTGGAATAATATACGGAGGATTGAATAAATTATTTTGATTGAATGGGAAAAGGAAATTGGAAAATATTCTTTTAAAAGTCGGAAATTGATTTGATAAATTAAAAAGAGGATTTTGGAAAGATGCTAAACTTGTCGGATTTGTCTTGAAATAATAATAAAATAAGTTGATGAAAGGGTAATGTTTTATAAATGGATTTTTTTTTATGATTAGGGAAAGCGTTTTGAATGGTGATTTAATCTAACTTGAGGTTTTAAAAGAGTTTTGGAAAATCTTGGGAAAATGACTTGCCATGCCTAAATTGTTGAATAAGTTTGATGACTTGTGTATGCTATTATATGCTTTAAGTAACATTAGAAGTAGACTTATTTATATTGCTTATATCTGTGTTAGGTGATCATCTGTGACATGTTGGCTTTCTGTATACCTTGTTGTTGTCTTTTGATGTTCTGCACTTCTAGGTGAGTTCCTATATGTGCTCACTCAGATTCAAAAAGAGATCTCGATGCTTGTAGCCATGTGCATACTAGGTGCTTGCATTCATAATAAAGCGTGCCATGTAGTATCCTGCTAGGATTGCACTCATGATTGAGCATTCGTTTACTCATTGGTTTTGTAAACAAAACGACCGTTATCTGTGAAGTATATAGAGTCTTTGCTAAGACTATAGGACGGCCCACTTCCATCAAGCCCCATCCTAAGTCAATCGAGTCATAAAACTTCCTTTACTTATATTATGAGCTGCCTGCGGGATTTATTTTACTGTGGATACGGGTTGGGCATGCGTGCCGCCCGATTATTATGGAATACATTCACGAGCAGGCCAGTCTCCGTCCTATTGGAAGGGGGTGGAGGTAGGAGAGAGATATACCACCTGGTATTCAGTGCTAAGGCCTTATTATATTTATGCACTTGATCTTATGAGCATGTTAGTGTGTTAATATTCCGCCTTGCGTCTAGAAGCATATTTATTAGGACTAGCGTGTGTGTGTGTATGTGTGTCTGCTTGTTTGGATTATATTGCAAAGGGCTTCGATCTGACACTGCCCTGCATGCATATTTTTTTAGGTTCGTTTCGCAGCATGATTGTTCCTTGCTTCAGTGTTGTGGGAACTGTCTTGGGCGATTGCAAAGAAATAGTCTAACCTCACTAACCTCGTCTGTTAGATTTTGATAAATACGCTTATTGATTTGGTTTTGACGCGGCTCTTTCGTGGCACCTTCTTGTATTACACCTTGATTCCGTTAATTGCATGACTACTGGTTCTTCAGGCTTAGACTTACGACAGGTACATATGACTTCCCTGGGGATTCCAATGATCCCTTCGAATTTTGGGTATGAAATCCCACTTGAAAACGTTAGAGTAGAATTTCAAACCTTCAACCTATACTCGAGGCGCAAGATCCTAACGAGGGATTTCATCCATCGAAACGTAACCCGGGAATCATAATCCCGAGCCGTTACAAATTTGGTACCAGACCGAAGGTTTGCGAACCGAGTATGATAGGTTGAAGTGGTTTTGAAAATTGCCCAAAGTTTTGAAATTGTTTTTTCAAAATGTTTTAGAAAGGGAAAAATGAATTTAATATGGTGAACTCAAATGGACTAAATATGATCTTGACTTAATAAACCCAATAATCAAACAAAGGGAAATGAAGGGGTAGTAACGGCGCTAGATCATCCCTATTGGATGTAGCTGGTAACATGTAGGCAAAAATATAATTTGTTCTTTACAGATGGTCCTAAAAGACTCCAAGGGGTTGTGCCATAGTGGCTGGACTGACAAGTTAGGTAGAGACCGTGAGGTTTTTCCCATCCGGTCAGTCGGCCCTCGAAGGGCGGCCATAGCGTAGCTTGATTGTTGATTGTTCTGTGGTGAGTGATGTATGCTTAAATTGGAGACCTTGTTGATATTTTGACTATGACTCATGTGTGAAATGCCTATGTGAATGGAATAGAGTCAGGATTCCAGTCTTCGTGGGACCGCCTCTGACCTCTTAAGCCTGACTACTTCCTTCTTCGGTCCTCTTTTCCTGACCCCACTAAACGCCTTTATTGAGCTTTTTTTGCGACGTCGGTGTGATATACGGGTAACCACATTTAAGGTTGTATTGGATTACGCTACTACCTGAGCCGTTTTCTACCCTACTCGAGAGTTACATGAATTTTTCACAGGAAACAAGTCACGGGGATTCATAGAGGTGAGTCAGAGTCGCCCTTGTGGATCTCTGTCGGGTTATCTTAGTTGCTTCATCCATGATCGTATGATTCTATATGTACTACCCCCTAGACCTATAGATTAATCTTTAGTGTGAAGTTATACCTACATGTCGGGATTTTCATGTTTAGCCATTGCTTAGGTTCGTGCTACATTTTATGGCTATATCATCCCAACATGATCTACTTAGTATATGCATTGTTTTACTAATGCTTGAATGAATGTGTCATATGTTAGGAAATCGTATGATTGTTGCCCTCTCTACAAATAGGCTCATGATAGTGTGCTCGTTCTATTTTGATATCCTGATTGAGTGAGCTATTTACTTGATGGGTGTCTGTTACACCTTGATGATCAACCTGATTCATATGACACCTAGTTTCCAACATGCTTATCCAACTGTCATGCCATGATGACCTCAATGCTTCTCACATACCTTCAGGAATATATGACCTGACACGCCGCATGAGCACACACCACTATAATTCCTAGTTTTGTATATGCATGACTCGACCTGATGTGTTATTCCCAGCATATATTGTGAGGATGATCCTTAATGTGGATTTGTGGTTGTATGCCATTATGTATCCATTCATGGCCACCTTATTTAGGTCTCATGTCATGCTTCGTTGTATTTCTGTCATACCCCTAGGCATGCGCAACCTGACTTCATGGGTTCCCCGCATCGTCATACTAATGATGGATTGAATGCATATGTTGCAAGTTATGAACTCGCATGATGTTTACACTCTCCCTCCTGGATTAGGATCAACATAGTGTGACTCTCCCCTTCTGCTATTCTCTTAAAAAAAATATTGTATTCATCCTGGTTAGTCCTTGCATACTTACATGATCATCGCTCGGTAGTGTTTCCCTATTACTCTATGATGCTTCCTCATGCTTGCATGAACGTATGACTTGATATTTTGTGCATCTGCCATTTAGATATTTGCATGGAATTGTAATTGTCTACCATCATATCTATGCCTAAGTATCTTACTTTAGACCCATGTTATACTCCTCTATATGCATGTCATGCTTCTAGATCATTACGGTGTGGTTTATTTGGCTCTTTGCAAACTGTTGTGCTAATCGAATGAACGTATATACGAATCACGAGTTAGTATCATGTTTTCGCATGTAAATGACACCTGAATGCTAGGGTGAGTCTAGTCGAAGTACTTTGATTGTATTCATGTTCGGTACATGGTGGTAGTATCCTATATGACTCGCTTAGTGGTAATTTGTCATATTTGCTTCATCATGTGAATATGATTGTCCTATGATGTGATAGTTGTTGTACCATTCCATGTACTAATATGACGGTTCATTCCTATCATGATTATAATATATCGTCCGTGATGTTCTCTTGTTCACCCTGTAAAGATACTCATGTCTTATCATGTATCGCTAGCATCATGTAGGATCACGATGTGACTTGATATATCCTTATGTTAAATAAATGCCCTGGTTGTATACTGCCAATCTATACCTGTGTACTTGCATGCTTTATATTCATGTGAAGTCGTACTATCTTAAGCTCATATTGCCATTTCCGCCATAATTCCCCCTTGTCCTCGTATGGTCACGTTACGATCGGTTCACTCCTTAAATGCATTCGTGCTAGTTGTTAAATGAACATATAACCTATGCTGCATAACTACACCTCTCATCGTGTTAAACTATATCTTATAGGACCCATGAATTATGACTTGTGTGTATTCATGCTCTATATGCTTTATGACCTGTTCTCACGTAGGATAGACTCCGCGAAGTCTTGTGTTCTTCCTAACATATTTGATGTGTGATCCTTTAACTGTTTAGGAATTGATAGACCTAGTTGTAGAGTGAGTGCCTATTTTCGACGCATGTTAAGCATTAGGTGATTATCAATGTGTGCCTATCATCTCATCACTCGATGTTGTTTCTGCATGCCCCTGACATTCTTAAGGCTTCCGCAAATGAATAATCTGGCACCTCGCATGACCACACACACACATCACGATAGCTATAAGGCACTCGCATGATTACCCTTGCATATATAATGTAGCATATCGCCCTTTTAAAGCATGATATCTTAGGAGCATTGTCATGTTTCGCACTATGATATGCGCGTGACTCCTTCATCGCAATCGCTTATATTTCTTTTATATGTGCTAATGTTTGGATGCAATAGTAGTCATGCTTAAACTTCTATGATACATCCCACTATTATGTGGAGTTTGTCGACGCATCTTATTCATATACATATGTGAATGTCATGTAGTACCTTGTAAAATCTATGCCTGCAGAGATATGCCTTGTACGTTCGCATGCTCAAATTGAATCTCTTGCAACCGCTCTTGTCATAGAATTATAACTAGCTAGCATACTAAATATTGCTAGCTAGTTATAATTCTATGCATCCACATGGTTGTATCATGCTAAGTATGATTAGTGGAAAGCTTATGTGTGTTCTCATCCAAGTTGTTCTTATCACATGATGTCCTTCCAATGCTTATGTGGATGAATTCATAATTTTGTGAAATGTGTGTTAATTGGCAGTTGAGTGCCCCGTTGCGTGTTATACCCTATGGCATGGTAGATACATATGTGCATGAAAAATGATTTTGGTGATTTTCTCCTAAATTATTATCTTTGATTGCGCTTATTCCTTGTCTACATATTACTAGCATCATGAAGGACTTACTCTTCCCTATAGCTCCTTGTGTGAGGGCATCCCATGCTTACCCTATCACTGTGAGAAGTCATTGCTATAAGATGTGATTACGGTACAACTTTTATATGACATGTCCATGTGTACTTGTTATGAGTAATTTACCTTACCTGTAATGCTCTAGAATGCTTGTTGGATTCTGGATAAGCTTTATGCTGCACGAATCTATTATTACATTCGTGTATACATGCTTCTTATACATACCAAGCATGTTTGATATATGAGGATTGAAAAGTTGCTCGCTAGTCTCTTATGCCCCATGCATAACTCAATCATGCTTTCGGTTACCCTTATCAGTTAATATTTTTTATCAAGATAAGTACATGTTAGTGTTCAGTGATGTGACTAGTTACTCCACGATTGGTATGTGTTTTACTTGCTGTACTTGTAACCTCGTAGAGTTCCATAAGGGCACCTTACTCCTTCTTGGGTTGGGATCTTGTTTTTTTCGTCGTGTCATCATCTGTTGGTCTGTCTTCGGTTCCGTAGGGAGTCCGAGTTGTCATCCTTGTCTCTCCCCTATCCCCGCTAACTGAGAATTTGCTTGCAATACTTTGACGAACGATGGCGTAGAGAAGAGCACGCTTAGCCAAATAGTACAAGAGCGGCACAACGGAAGCACGGTGGGCCCATAAACCCGAGGTCACAAAACTGACATATTGATTCTTTGAATGACAAAGGGGTTGTGGATGTTACTTGGTTAACTTCTACTTATGAGGATGTATTTCATTTCTTTGGTGTTCCTATGTGAATGACCTTGTGATATGATTGGTGTTCTATGTCGGTAGGCCTAGCATGAATTCTTTTACTCGTGGAATGTGAATTATACATGCTTAAATCCTGACTTGTGTTGGTAATAATGATATTATGTGCCCCGGTAATATGTGACAATATGATATTGTGATGTTCGCATGATATTACCTTTGCTCGAATTATTATTAGCATGAGGTTATCTAGTAACTTGTCTTGCTATGTCGATACCTGATCTTCTGCAATACTTGCTGAGCATGATAGTATCTTAGGATTTATGACATGTGACCATTTGTAACAATGAGAGATAATGATGTATAAACTTAGTGTGAAATTATGTTATATTATACTGACGTGAAATACTTGAAGGCCAAGTGATAGTAGCATGTAGGGTCCATAGTGTAAGGTGCATGTTATCCTGATATAATGGTATGCAATGTCATGTTAAGATAAAAGTTGTTGTGATGCTATTCTGTGTTGTTATGGTGTTAGACTTTGCTACTGCTGAACCATGAGAGCATGACCGATTCTATGTTGCCAACTTGAACTTAAATTGTTGAAACGTGATTGTGTTGACATCGCTATTCATTGCTATTTCAAAAATTGATTTTCAGCTAGGTCCTTGGCTATGAAAATGGTGAGTATCTTGGTTTGCCGAATCTTGTTGAAATGTATTTTGTTGTGCTGACGGGTTGCCCTTCTGTGGATTGACACCCATTTGTGACCAATTTTGTAATATTGGTAGTGCTAAGTAGGAAACCATGTTGATGTGATTAGCTAAGGTTGAGGCTTGATGTGTGTGTGTGCTACCCTTTCAAAAATGACATTCCTGCTTGATGTATTCTTATTTGGTTGACACCTAGAACATGAAATGCTAATGTTGAGTGTTGAGATTCCAATATACTGGTGTGCAGCAATGTTAGTAATGGCTATTCATGTTACGGTTTTGGCGTGGCCGATTTCGGTGGTTGGTTGGTTATGATGTGGCATGTCTTGGTTATATCAATTATGGTAATGGCAAGAGATTCGTAGATTAGAATTGCTTTTGAGATTGGAACCTAGGAAGAGAATATGAGATTAGCCCTTAGAGATGGATGATTCCACCTCTTCAGTTCTGAATTTGCTTGACCAATATGAGATTTAAAGGGTTTTAAAAGAGTTTGGAAACGAGTAACTTGGATTCGGGAAGACCGAACACGATCGAGAATTTCAACGATTTTGAGGCCAATCTTTTTCAGTTGCAGTATCCCCTTTGAAACTTTTCAAAACCGGGCAACTCTATGATACTTCACGAACTGGATACCAGCATTTTACGAGGGTGCTTGTATCGTGCTTGCTATTACCTAGTGATGATATTGTAGAACTTTTAGAGTGGTGGTACTTCCGAAAAGTCGAAGCGAGGATGTGATAGGGGTGCTTATTGCATACTTGTCAAGGCCAATTGGAGATGTCATGACTGTGACTAAGATGTTATGAGAATCCCGGAAGACGCAACCGAGAGGATTACAAGATCCTTGGACATGGTCCTTGGACTCACCAATTTCAAACTTCATCCCCTACTTTGTTTTAGTTTTAGTCTCAGGGACGAAACTTGTTTTTAGAGGTGGATGATGTAAAGCCCCGGATTTTTGAATGATAACCATTGGAAAAATGAATTTAAATCGGATATTTTAAGAAAAACTTGTCCTCAATTTAATAAATAGAACTTGAAACTCTTAAAGCGGATTTCGGCCAAAATTTGAAATTATGCAAAATAGATTTTATTTTGCTTTCATATGCCGATATTTGAACATTAATGTTCTGATTAATTTCATGATTAAATTTGGATCAAAAAAATTTGAAATTTAGTTTGACCGAGTCAGGATAAGATCGAGTGAACGGATTTCGAGATGTATTTCTGGGTATTTTGAAATTAGGATTGTGACCTTGTGCTCCTTTCCCCTCTCTTCCAAAATTGATAAGGACACCCCCTATTAGTTGTACCCTTCCCCTATTAAGCTCAAGAACACCCCCTCCTTTCTCTTTTCCCACATCCCTGACTTCTCAATTTCGGGCAATATCTAGCTCCCCACGCCAACTCCTACATGCAGCTCTTTCCTCCTTCAGATTTCAGTAATAATAGCCCATCTCTCCCCTCTTCTTTATGAACCCAAACCCCAAAATGAGAGCTTTCCCCTCTCTTTTCAAACCCTCAGCTAACCCTCACCAAACCCAAACTCAAAGAGCTCCCTCCATCATTCTCTTTTTGCCCGATTCCTCTCCGGACCTCCATCTCTCCTTTATTTTTCCAGTCGGCACACCACCATGTTTCATCACCACCAACATCTCCGCCTCCTCTGTTTATTCGACGAAAGCGACCACATCCTCCGAAGTCGCCAGAAGCTCCTCACAACCATAACAAGCCGCCTAAGAGACCTCGGGGCCACCTTCCAATGCACCAGCGAGTCACCGAGCATCTTCATCCCCTTCTTCACTCAATAAACGCCGGTAAGCTCCCCTTCACCTTTTCTAATCGAAAACGACGAAAAGCTCCACCTTTCTCATCGAACATCATAGAGCTAGGTCTGAGGAGCAATCTCCGCGTATGACGAAGCCCGTCGAGCCTCCGACATATCTCCGGCGACTCCAATCGAGCTCCGATTGAACTCTTTTGGCGAGTCAAAACCTCGGTGAGCTTTCTCCTTTCCTCCTCCTTCTTTTCGTCCCTGCATGTGTGTGTCGGTATCGGCGTTGTGGCCGGAGCCTGGGAGAACCGCCGCCCGCAAGCCTCCTTTCTCCTCCCCCTTTTCTTTCGTCGGACGCCTCCCTCTGTTTCACCTTGTTCGACAACAAATGGGAAGGTAGAAGAAAGGTTGTGGGGCCCTTGCCTCCTCATCCGCCACATCCTCTCATGGGGCCCCCCATTTCCTTCTTCTGTCCGATTTAAATGAAAAGAAGAAAGGTTGCCTTGGGCCTATTCCACCTAAGCTTGAATTCTTGTTTTGAGATGAAAAAAATGGGCCTGTTTTGTCAAAATAAATGGATCATTATTCACCATTGGGTTCGATTTTTAGGAAAATGAAATAAAGGCTCGATTTTGGCAATTAAATAAATAAGGAGGGTCGGTTTTGGGGATTTTGCACATATAAGGGCGATTTTGATAAATTAAAAAGGGGGCCATATCTTAGAAAATAAAAGTAGGTGGGTTATTTTGATAAAATACTATATTAAGGGTATTTTACAATATATTATAAGCTTTGGAAAAATATATGGAGGATTAAATAAATTATTGGGATTGAATTGGAAAATAAAATTGGAAAATATTCTTTTAAAAGTCGGATATTGATTTGATAAATTAAAAAGAGGATTTTGGAAATATGCTAACCTTATCAGATTTGTCTTGAAATAATAATAAAATAAGTTGATGAAAGGGTAATGTTTTATAAATGGATTTTTTTGGATGATTTGAGAAAGCGTTTTGAATGGTGATTTAATCTAACTTGAGGTTTTAAAAGAGTTTTGGAAAATATTGGGAAAATGACTTACCTTGCCTAACTTGGTGAATAAATTTGTTGACTTGTGTGTGATATTATATGCTTTAAGTAAAATTAGAAGTAGACTTATTTATATTACTTATATATGTGTTAGGTGATCATCTGGGACATGTTGGCTTTCTGTATACCTAGTTGTTGCCTTTTGCTGTTCTGCACTTCCAAGTGAGTTCCTATATGAGCTCACTCAGATTAAAAAAGAGATCTCCCTGCTTGTAGCCATGTGCATACTAGGTGCTTGCATTCATAATAAAGCATGCCATGTAGTATCCTGCTAGGATTGCACTCATGATTGAGCATTCGTTTACTTAATGCTTTTGTAAACAGAACTTCCATTATCTGTGAAGTAACTAGAGTCTTTGCTAAGGTTATAGGACGGCCCAGTCCCATCGGGTCCCGTCCTGAGTCAATCGAGTCATGGAACTTCCTTTACTTATATTATGAGCTGCATGCGGGATTTATTTTATTGTCGATATGGGTTGGGCATGCGTGCCGCTCTATTATTATGGAATGCATTCACGAGCTGGCCCGTCTCCACCCTATCGGAACATGGTGGAGGTATGAGAGGGATATACCACTTGGTATTCGGTGCTAAGGCCTTGTTATATTTATGCACTCGATCTTAGGAGCATGTTAGTGTGTTAATATTCCGCCTTGTATCTAGAAGCATCTTTATTAGGACTAGTGTGTGTGTGTGTGTGTTTGTGTGTGTGTGTGTGTGTGTGTGTGTGTGTGTGTGTGTGTGTGTGTGTGTGTGTGTGTGTGTGCTGGTTTGGGTTTATATTGCCTAGGGCTTCGATCTGACACCGCCCCGCATAAATATTTTTTTAGGTTCGTTTTGCAGCATGATTGTTCCTTGCTTCTGTGACGTGGGAACTCTCTTGGGCGATTGCAAAGAAATAGTCTAACCTCACTAACCTCGTCTATTAGATTTCGATAAATACGCTTATTGATTTGGTTTTGACGTGGCTCTGCCGTGGCACTCTCTTCTATTACACCTTGATTCCGTTAATTGCATGACTACTCGTTCTTCATGCTTAGACTTACGACATATACAAGGGACTTCCCTGGGGATTCCAACGATCCCTTCGAATTTTGGGTATGAAATCCCACTTGAAAATGTTAGAGTAGAATTTCAAACCTTCAACCTGTACTCGGGGCGCAAGATACTAACGAGGGGTTTCATCCCTCGAAACGTAACCCGGGAGTCATAATCCCGGGGCGTTACAATCCAAGTGTTGAAAGACAGTTGATTCGGACACAAATTCACTCTCTCTAAGAATTGGCGATAGAAAGGATGGAGAGGAAGTTCAAACTCTTGCACCACGCTCTCCAAGTGGAGGACCATGTGACCAAGATTGGATTCTAGACACCATCCTTCGCTGATAGCTAAGCCCAACTCAACTCCCACGGGCCAAGGGAAAAGTCTTGACACTATTCTCACATCCTCTAATGTCATCACCAATTGTCCCCCTGCGTCTTTCTTGACACTCTTAATCGGAGGAATTCGTTCTGAAAAACACGCAGGTACTGGTGGGGGAGCCGACAGCTCGTACTCATCACGGAAAATGCATTCTGCGATCTCTTCTAACTTATATGAGGGCACCGAAAAGTCACCCCTCACTACATGAGCTTTTCTCTTCTGATCGGCAATCCCCATGTCTTTTCACCAACACACCCATTTCCTTTTCTTCTCAGGATTGGACACATTACTCCCACGATCTTTCTCATCGGAAAAAGTCGACCATGAACAGTAATCAGGGCTCCCCCTCACCAGGGGTTTTTTCACTTGCCCTGACAAGGGATGGGACTCGAGGTCAACACAAGGATTTCTCACAGCAATTGCGACCCTCATTGGCGCCGCGGACGAAGTAGTATCTTTTGTATCCCCTTCAGCACCGCGCCTAGATATCCCCAAGGACTCATCCTCAGCATCTGCGAGTGTAATATCAATGTTTTGACTATCGCTGATCGAACTCATGACTAGTAATAATCTCAAGGAAAGCCTGAAGTTTTAATTAGTAGGGGGAGGGATGATTACTACCTCTCTTTAAGCCATAAAAAATGGCGCCAAAAATCTTCCATAAAGGGACTTTGCTAATGTGTCACACACCCCAAAGTTAGGAAGATGAAGAGTCACCCCTCATAATATGAGAGAGCGGTGACCTTTCACCTCCCTCTGCACTAACAACACCCCTTCTCGGGCGGCGGGAAGACATTTTCTGCTGGAAACCACCTCTCTCGGAGCCCCTAGCACTTCCCAAAAGCAAAAGAAATACCAATGGGTGGACCCCAACCACCACATCCCACCCTCAAAAGGGAGGGTGATCCCTAGAAACATAACCCAAAGAGAAAAAGAAGGAGAGACTATAACCATCTGAAACCTCATTTCCGTTTTCACCCTAAAACCCCCTTTTAAAAAACACCCCCAAAGGAAATTACAAGCAGAGAAGGACACTAAAAACATAATAAGGCAACCGATTTACCTGAAAGACAATCGAAAAAGCATGAGAAGCAAGGGAGAATAGCCGGAAACGATGGAAACCCTTTAAACTTCTCTCTTCGCTCTCTCAGAAGCTATTTTTTTGTAAAAATACTTGTGAAGATAGGAATGGAGAAATCAGGGCCCCGGAAACCCTTTAATAGTTTGTGTAGGATCACACCCCCCCCCCCCTACCCCCACCCCCCCGACCGAAATCGCCCATTGGGCTAAGTCTCTGGGCTTAGTTCGGGCCCCGAATTATCAGTCCCATAGAGCAAGATAAACCCAATAAAACCATCATTTCTATCGAGACTCACTCGCGATCATTTCATTCTCGCGATCAAGTCCCAAGGTGATATGACGATGTCGTGAAAAATATCCCTCTTGGAAAATACGACTTATGACGTTAGAAATAGGTCACCCACTAATTAAAAAAATGGGCAGAAAGCATAACCAAACCATTCTCTAGATATTCTCAAGACATCGTGATCCAACAATCGCGAATGTACTCATACATCGCGATTGTTATGATAACCACATCATCCAGCAGCTCGCTGGGTATGATTTGCCTCGCTAGCATCCTCTTCAAAGCCTAATTCTAGTCTAACAGGGCATGTGCTACAAGTGTCTTCAAGTAACCCATGAGGTCGTCAACTAGTTGCCCGCTTAATCTCTTCATAAATACCCCCCATACTCCCACAATACAGAGATCTGATTTTCGGTAAAAGAGAAGGAGAGCTCTACTGCCTTCCCTGAGTTAAAGTCCTCAGAATTGAGTTCTTGAAGTCCATAATAGGAGAAGAAAGCTTTGGGTTTAAGTAACGTCATTTATCAAACATCCTCTAAAGACGACGATCGAACAGTAAAAGCCGATACGCGACCAAAGTTCATCGCGAAGAATCCCTCATAAGTAAATTTTTTGGTTGACTTTACAGGTAATCAAGAACATTCGTCGTCACCTTGAGTTAATAAGTATAGGTGAAGTTCCAGAAACGCTTCAGCCGCGGCGAAGGCTTCCCGCGGACGCGTGGACCCCCTTCTCACGGGGTGCTCGCTGAGCAGGTTTCGCCACGACGAAACTATGTTTCGCTGCAGCAAAATTTCCCTATAGTCAACGGCTTATTAGGTTTCGCGGGGTGCTCGCGGACGCGTGTTAGGTGATGTTTATTACGTTTTCTTGATAAGCTACTAGTACAAAAAAGGTCTTAGACAACGCCTTATAGACAACGGCTTCTAAAATAATGTTGTATTTATGTGCAAAAATTAGATTTTTTTTGGGAAGGACATCGGTTATTAGCTATAAACGTTGTCTTTGTAAATGCAAAGACAATGAATATATAAAAAAAAATTTTGTCATACATATAGAAGACGTCAAAAAGAATACGGTTGACAAAACCGTTTTCTATGCCTAATTGAAACCGTTGTCTTTGTAAGTTGTCTTTGTAATTACAAAGACAACGAATATAAAAAGAACCGTTGTCATAGATATAGAGAACATATCAAAGAATACGATTTACACAACCGTTGTCTATGCCTAATTGCAACCGTTGTCTTTGTAATTACAAAGACAACGAATATATAAAAAATTGTTGTGATATATATAGAGGACATCTCAAAGAATATGATTTATAAAACCGTTGTCCATACCCATTCGAAACTGTTGTTTTTGTAATGACGAATAAAACGAATATATAAAGAACAATTGTCATAGATATAGAGGACATTTCAAAGAATACGATTGACAGAACTGTTGTCTATGACCAATTGAAACCATTGTCTTTCTAATTACAAACACAACGAATATATAAAATCATTTTCATAGATGTAGAAAAGACATCTCAAATAATACGATTTATAGAACCATTGTCTTTGCCCAATTGAAACTGTTGTCTTTGTCATTACAAAGACAACAAATATATAAAGAACCATTGTCAGATACAAAGGACATCTCAAAGAATACGTTTGAAAGAACCATTGTCTATGCCCAATTGAAACTGTTATCTTTGTACGTAGGTACAAAGACTTCGAATATATAAAGAACCGTTGTCATATATATATATATATATATATATTTATATTTATATACAGAGGACATCTTAAATAATACAATTGACATAAACGTTGTCTATGTCTAATTAACACCATTGTCTTTGTAATTATTAAGACAACGAATATATAAAGAATCTTTGTAGCCTAGTGGTAAGACATGTATAGAGTAATCAATAACCTTGAAACTTCAGCGCTATAAAAACAAATCTTTATCCTTTGTTATAATTAAAACTAAAATGAATAGGAATTTAAAAGGATTATATATATATATATAGAACGTTTGTAATAATTAATCTAACAGTGGTATGATGAGTAAACCTTGTTGGCTCACTTGTTAATTTGCAAGGGAAGGAAAACACAAAAAGCCATTGGTCATGTGTTCGATCCACCGATGCAAATCCCTAATTCAACCTATTTCTTCATCGTCTCCCCCTGTCAATGGTTCTTTCTCTGCCTAATCGGCATAACTAAAGCTGATTTTTACCTTCTCCTGCCTCCTTCCCGTCCCGTTATGTCGGCGGTTTGTCGTCCGCCTGGGTTGGGCTCTGAGGTAGGTGTTGGCGTCGTCGCCCCCGATGGCTCATATACGCTGTCGACGGAGGCTCTACTTGTACGATTACCTGGGTTGCGGTGGGCCGGTGCATCGCCGATATTGATGAGGCCTGTCAAGCTTTTTGTGAAGAAAGATTTTCATGTGGCGCTTGGTCAGGCCTCGGGGGTGCGGCTCTTCGGCTTGCTGGTGGATTGTGGTTGTTGCTTCTCTTTACTGGCTTCCCTTGCTCGCTCTTTGGGTTCCTGGCTCATGATGGTGTTGTTTTGACTATATTGCATACCATCAGGTTCGTTACTGCTCATACGGCTTTGCTATCTCTTCTCAACTCTATAAAACCCTCAATGAATACTTTATTTCTATCAAATACTCTTGCTAATTTGTTGTGTTTAATTCAACAAACCACCGTTTATCAGTGCCCCAACAAAACTGTGAAGGAGCCATGTGCTTCTTCACCCTCTACCTTCCGAAAGGGCCTTATGAAATTGATGGTTAGACAGGTTCCGGATGGCTCTATAAATCCATCTCACTTTGCTTTGCTCCTCATGGCTTCGACATCAGTCTCCTTGCTGTGTGTGAGACTGATTACCACTACTAAAGTTTGTGACATCTCGCCTTGTAACAGGTTTGCTTCAGTACAATTCACTCTGGCTCCTCCGCAATATTATATAATCCCTTTAGTGAAATTCGTTTTCCTGATATCTGGTCTGGTTAAACTTCTATGTATGATACATAACAACACTCTCTCTTGGGGAGTGAACAAAACAGTGAAAGTGGTGTATGTCCTTTCACCATATACATCCCGAACGGGTTTGCAGAAAAGCTTGGATAAACTGTCTGTTATTGCTCTAGTTTCGTCTTTAGATTCTCCTACAATCTCTGTGTTATCATGGTTCTACATCCATCCCCTGGCTGGGAATATGTGCATTACTAGACTATTGGTTTTCCTCCTTTTCTCCACTTATGATGTAACTGATCTGATTAATCCTGCCCGTGAACCTGTGCTTGACAAACTGAATTTGTTTAAGGTTGTTTTCACACAAATAAAAATCACCTCTTGGTGGTTGGAAAACCCGGTGTTAGAGGTTCTTGCCTCTTCACCCCCTACCCCCCGAATTTATGGGCCTTGGAAAAACTTTGGTTAATGGGGTTGTTATGGTTCCTTTACCTAGTTTGAACGAAGATTTGTTACTCATAAAATTCGGTCTCGAAAGTATATTATTGGCTTTGATTGTGGATTTTCAACTATTATGTTATGTTATCAGCATTTGCCTACCATTTAGATCCTACCCAAGGTGGATTGTTTGGTTCAATTTCATGTTTATACTTTACTTCTTTAACACCTCTTTGAACTGGCTGATGCACTCCTCTTTCCCTTGCTTAAAGTTATCTTCCGGTGTTCAGGTCCTCGGCTACACTCTGTCATTCGGGGCTGTGTTGATGCTCTCAATCATTCAAGATTCCGTAACTGGGGACTGCATTATCCTTTCGTTATGGCCTGTTACTTTGGTTTGTTGGAATTTTGATGGAATGATATTAGTGTTTTCTCTTCTCTGCTACTCAAACCGTGTTCTGCAGCCTTGTCCCATGCTTTCATCTGGGCCCTTGCTGATGCACCTTGTCAAACAATGTAACAACGCCAGGGGTAATGCGCGTCCTGCAAAAATCGATGTTTCTTCGGCTACCCGTTATGATCATCCTTGCATCTTCATGCTTGCTTGCAAGCTGTTGTTATTTCCAACGTTCAGAATGTTATTTCTACCTTTGTTTATGATAAAAACTCCATAGCAGTTTAGTGCTGTATCTTGTTATGATTACCTTTCCCTCCAAATCCATTCTGAAAAGCTTTTTGATATGAGGATTTTTACATCTTCTCCTCATATCTTATTAGGTTGCTCATGAAAATAAGTTATTGGAACTGTAGAGGCATTCGAAAGACAACGTTTTGGACTGAAATTGATGCTTTGTGTAGAAATGAACACGTACAACTGATGGCCCTCGCCGAAACTAAGTCGGAATCTTTGCCTGACGAAAATTTATGGAAACATGTAGGATTCGATATGGCTATCTGGTCTCCTAGCATTGGCCGTTCGGGTGGCCTAGGTGTTTTATGGAAATCCCACCAACTCTCAAATGAAACCTTATCAATTTCGTTTCATTTGCCTAGGATCATTGGACTACGTTATGAAAATATTAGTGACAATCTTGTGATCCTTCTTTTGTTTGTATACGCTCCTCCTGATCCTCGGGATAAGGACCCGTTCTGGACCGAATTGACAATAATTGTAAACGATTCTCCCATACCTTGCATCGTTATGAGGGACTTAAACGAAATCTCGTGTAGAGAGGATAAACTTGGCGGCGCTAATACTCTTCCGGCTAGGTTCACACGTCTCCTTCAATTCAAGAATACCTATTCTCTGTTGGATTTGCCAACCTTCGGAAACACTTTCACATGGAGAAAGTCTCCTAAGGCCACGGATAACATCCATGAAAAATTGGATCGCGTACTTGTGCATCACCAAATTCTTCATAAACTACCCAATCTCATCACTAAAAACGGGGCGTTTTCCTCTTCTTACCATTGCACTATAACAATTACACTGGACTGTAGCGCCACATTTAAAGCACATCCCTTCAAATTTGAGAACACCTGGCTTCAGCGTAAGGACTTCCGTAATATTGTTAAACAATCCTGGCGCGCTTCTTGCCCAGGATCTGCTATGTTTCAATTAATTTTCAAGCAAAAAATCCTTAAGCAAAAAGCTAAAGATTGGAACAAGCACTCATTCGGAAACATCTTTCGTCAACTTCAGGAGGTGGAGAACGACTTGCTAAAAATCCAATCGGTTATTCCTCTTAGTAACCACTCTGGTAACAATAGTAAACAAAGTCGCCTTTTACAGAAATGGGAAAAACTGTTACTTTTTCAAAGAACATTTTGGAATCAAAGAGCTAAAACAAAACATCTTAAGCTTACAGATTCTAACACTTCCTATTTTCATCGTGTTGCATCTGGCCGAAGACACAGGAAACAAATACGTAACATTACTACTACAGAAGGTACCCTGATAATTGGAGAAGAAAACGTTAAGCAAGAAATTAAAAATGATTTTCAAAAACGCTTTAGTAAGGAAACAATTGACGATAGACTTCTTAATGAAATGACTAACATAATTCACCCTTCAATCTCCCATGCTGAAAATGAATTCCTTACACGGGTTCCAACAAATGGTGAAATTAAGTCCGCCGTTTTCAGCCTTGGGAAAAATAAATCACCAGGTCCCGATGGGATGACGGCTGAATTCTACAAGCATTATTGGGACATTCTAGGGAATTCGATTATCAAAGCCATTAAAGGCTTCTTCAACTCAGGGAAAATCCTTAAACAAATAAATCATACATTTATATCTCTACTACCAAAGCAAGATAACCCCTCGACTACTAACCATTACCGGCCTCTAAGCCTGTGTTCCAGCTTATATAAAATCATTTCAAAAATTCTTACAGAAAGACTTAAAGTAGTAATTGGTAAGCTCATTCATCCATTACAGGGGGCGTTTGTGTCAGATAGGTCAATTCAAGATAATGTCCTGATAGCTCACGAAATCTTCCACTCCTTTCGATCGCGTTTGGGTCGTGAAGGGTGGCTGGCAATCAAACTGGACATGGAAAAAGCATATGACAGGGTTGATTGGAACTTCACCAAAAAAATTCTTGAAAAATTTGGGTTCCACCCCACTTTCATTTCCTGGGTTATGGAATGTGTAACAACGGTCTCGTATTCTATACTTGTGAATAACAGCCCTACAGATATGTTCTTTCCTTCGCGGGGCCTTCGTCAAGGGGATCCCCTTTCACCGTTTCTATTCATCCTCGGTGCAGAAATATTGGCACGCCACCTGTCATCTGAGGCAAATAGTGATAGAAGCCCAATTGGTTTCATATTTGGGAGGAATGGACCGAGAATTCCATTTCTATCATTTGCTGACGATATTATCATCTTCTCGAAAGGCAGCATGGATGCCTGTAGTAGAGTCAAAACAATTATCGACTCATATTGTAGAGTATCGGGCCAAAAAGTAAACTACAAAAAATCATGCTTCCAAGCTTCTAAAGGAATCACACAATCCAGACTTATGGAACTCAATAGCTGCCTAACTATTTCCAACGTCAACTCCCTGGAAAAATATCTTGGATGCCCGATTATCAATGGCAGAGTAACCAAAGAAACCTTTGAAGATATTGTCTGTAAATCTAGAGAACAACTAAGCAAATGGCGTGCTAACTCTCTATCTCAACAAGGTCGAGCTATTCTGATAAACTCAAATCTATCAGCCAAACCCCTATATACGATGAAAAGTTTCTTACTGCCATCTTCAATTCATAAAGAACTTGATCAGATTAATAGAACATTTTTCTGGAATAAAGATCTGCAACACCGCCCGTTGATTAGCTGGGATAGGGTTTGTAGATCAAAGAAATGTGGTGGCATGGGGATTAGAAAATCCAAAGAAATGAATGAAGCACTACAAATGAAACTGCTATGGAAAACGCTGGCTGAGCCAGATAATGTCTGGGTCCAAATAATCAGATATAAATATCTTCGAACGGATGATATTCTCCATTACAAGAAAAGTGGTGCCGCTTCTTGGCAATGGGCAAAACTTACAACTCTAATTGACAAGTTCAAAAAGGGGCTTATTTGGTCGATTGGCACCGGGACCGCTATCAAATTCTGGTGTGATAACTGGATTACAACATCTGATATTCAATCCAGGGATGATTGCCCAAGAATTGACAACATTGATAATAAAGTCAGTGACTATATCCTGGGAGGTAAATGGTGGGAGGATAAACTCTCTGCTGTTCTCCCACACAACATTGTGGAGGAAATCCTTGACATTCCGCTCCCAGTTTCAAAATTTGTCGATAGATTATACTGGTGGCCGGACCGAGAAGGCTGGTTCACTACGTCAAGCGCATATAAATTGGCTTCTGCCGAATTCTCAATTCCCTTAGACAACAACTCCTGGATCTGGCGTCTCGACATCCCGCCTAAGATCAAAAATTTCATGTGGAAAATCTGTCAAAATGGCCTTCCCACAGCTGATAGGCTCGCCCATATCCCCCCTACATGCAATTTTTGTAACTGCTCTATGGAAGATGATGTTCATCTTCTATTGGAATGTCAATATTCAAGATCTCTCGTTCAATTCCCGGGGCACATAAACTCCACAATAGGCAGTCAAATCACTCTATCAAGGGACATAAACCCAATCATGTCATTAATTGGAAATAGCTTACCAAAGGCGGCTCTAGGTAAACTTGCTTTCGCTTGGTGGACGATGTGGCATATTCGAAACCAACATGTGTTTAGGCAGGTACCAATCCCTCCTAGGAACGCCGCTTTGAAACTTATTACTAGACACGAGATAAACTGGAGTAACACTCACCAATATGATAGTACATTAGATGATAACAACACCACTCATTCACGAAGCGTCAGGCAACCAGTAAAGAGGAACAAAGCCCGTCATATCAAGTGGCGCAAACCACCGATAGGTACATTCAAACTCAACTTTGACGGATCGACTCTCGCTGATAACCGTAGTACCGCTGGTGTGGTTATCAGGGACTGGAATGGACACCCAATACACATAAGCCATAAACAACTAGGTATTAAAAGTGCGCTTCAAGCTGAAGCCCTAGCACTCAAACTCGGGGTACAATTGGCCCTACAACTACATATTGACAAAATCCATATTGAAGGAGATTCTAGCATAATTATTAACCATCTCAACAACAAGACCAAATGTCCATGGGAAATCGAACTCATCTTGTCTGACGTACAAATTCTTCTGTCGAGTATGAAAGAAATTTCTTTCATTCATGTACCCCGTCTTGGAAATAGAGTGGCTGATAAGGTTGCACACCTTAGCCACTCTGCCAGGGGTATTGATATTTGTCACAATTTCGGTCTTACATACCTCATCCGTAAGGATGCTTTCAGGTAGAGTGTGCTCACCCGAATCTTTTCCTAATCAAAAAATAAAAAAAATAAAAAAAATACTCGTTTTTCTCTTTCTTTTTTAAACTTTTTACACTTGAAGTAGGATTTTTTTTTCAAACCATTTCACGATAACTGTTATATAGTAGGGTTTTTATTCCCCAAACCCAGCCGACATAGTTCACTATTGTACGCCTAATTTGCCATGTTTTACACTTACTTTTATATCGATTTCTGAAAAAATTTCATACATTTGGGTTAGAATAATACAGAATTTGTGTAGTTTATGTTTATTTGCCAAGTATGGAGGTCTACAAAAGTTTTTGTTGTATTTCACAGAAATCGGACGCACTTTGGAGCTTAAAGGAAAGTCATGAAGAAGCTAAGGATGGTGCAGCTGGAGAAAAGCCCACTTTTCACTATTTATCATTCTGAATCAAGTTCTGATGTAGTGATGAAAGTTGTAGCCCTCAAAAATAGTTTTCCAATGCATGCGCATATGCGTGAATCGGACGAACGAGGAATCAGAAAGTGCATTTCAAGAACCGAGCAGAATGCTGAAAGCCGACAGAGTTCGTCGACGTCGACCAATTTACTCGACGTCGACCAGTTTTTACTCGACATTTGCTCCAGAGGACAAGATCAAGCACGAGCTGAGCATAGGACCACTCGAGACAACGAATACTACTCGACGTCGAGGAACATTCCAGAAGCATGTCGAGTCCGAGATCGAGTTGATACGAGAAGATAGAATTGATTGCAAGAGAAGATATGTGGAATTCTATTCATTCACATCAAGATCTATCAAGTCAAGAAGGATTTATCCACAACTAGTCATAGTTTTCTTTTAGATTTAATTATTTTATTTCCAAGTTTTATCTTAATATTTTAGATAGATAGGGTTAGATATATATAGATAGTTCCTTCCTAAAATAGCTAGGATTGGAGCATATAAATAAAGCCCTACGGGGCTGATTTTCAGACAATTCAAGCCAAGACGTCTTCGGGCGCAAGGAGAGAGGATAGAGAGAGGAGGCGAGAGAAGAGAAGGAGGAGCATTGGGAAGGTTTTGTAAGTTTTAGTTTGAATTTAATGATAAAGTTAATTTCTTTTATTATGTTTTATTTCTAATTTTCTTCTTCTAGGGTTGGGGTGATCCCAACATAGATATGTGTGTTTGATTTATGAATCCATGAATTTGTATGTCTTTATTATCATCTACCTATGTGCTTAATCCTTTGCGAGAGTTGAGGTAATTCCTTATTCATGATATTGAAGCGAAAATGATCTTATTATGAATTTAGATAGTAATTAAGGTTTATTTGCGAGAGCCGACTAATCCTAATTAAGAAAAGGTAGTAACATTTAGATTTATGCGAAAGCCTCTATATTCCTATTTGTTAATGACGAAAGTGATTTGATATAAAGCATGCATCTTTATGTGATTTATAATCTACACATATTTTTATTGTTGCGGTGATCCCTAACCTTGGAAGTTTGCACCTTTATTATTCTACTTTCTTTATTTTAAAGTTTTTGCACAGATACCCAACATCAACCACCATTCCCCCTCCATCCCTCGACATCGACCAACCCTTAGGCGACGTCAACAACAACCTCCTCACCTTTTTCCGCTATCCCAGAACCCCGAAACACACTAAACCTATAACCCCTGACTTCTCTCCTGAGGACGAACCTGACTCCACTATCCTATAGCGGGGTCTTGACTATAAATTTATTTGGTCGAGAAACCCTCTCGTCAAATTGGCGCCGTTGCCGGGGAGATATCAATCGCGCCTAGCTTAGTTGATTTTAAAGTTTAGGAATATCCCATCCCCTTTGCTTACTATCACATGCCCTACCACCATCTGCCTCACCGATACCAACTAGGTGCCAAGATTTTGCTACTAATTCGTGCTTTATTTTGATTTCAAAGCATAGGTACAAAGATGGAAGACTTTGTCGAAGGGAATCCCGCATGGGAAGAATGGTTCCAAGAATTGAGACAGCAAAATAGGCTTGCAGTGGAGGAGGCACGATTAAGGGAAATAGCTCGTCTAGGAGACGAAATCCGAAGGCTTGAGGCTTCCGTTCAGTCTAAGGGACCATGCCCTCCTCCCGGTGAGCCAATTGAGCCACTCGATCTCGGCAACCAGGTATGTCCTTCCTCGAATTTCATTCCTACTTTGCTACCTATTGTTGATGAATCATATGAAGGATCCCAAGACGAAATAGCGCTAGAAGAGAAGAAAGCGGACATTGTTGCCCATAGTGTTACAAGGTCGCTTTTACCTTATAAGGTGAAGGCCATCCCCGACAATTTTGAGCAACCGATGTTCATATTTAAGTATGGGGTCCTAGCAAAGTGGCATGAAGCTCCGCGTGATGAGGTGGAAATATCTCTTCCCACTCCACCGTTTTGCTGTGGTGGAGACGCGCAAATAATTCAAAATATGAAGCGGAAGAGGTATGATGATGAGGTATGTATATTTTCTTTATATCTTCCTTTATGCATGCCAGCTGGAGCCCAGGAAGATGAATGGGTGAAGCCATGGAGCGTTCACTCGAGGAGGTTTAAGCTTCTTGAAATGATGCCCCCGGATGACATTTCAGGCTTCCCACCATCGGAGGAACCACCAGATCTACCTATACATTCGGAGAAAGATGAGCCAGGCTAAGACATCAAGGGAAGTAGGTCAAGCTAAAGACTTAAAATTTAGCGCTTACGGGAGGCAATCCGCTATTTCTTATTTCTTAGATTTTAGATACTGTTGGTTTTTGTTTTAAAACATTATTTCTTGAATTTTCTATTGTGGATATTGTCTTGCTAACATGTTTTGCAGGTAAAAGACGGTGCAGAAGTACTCTACGTCGAGTACTCTACTCGACGTGGACTACCCATCACGAGGAAACGAGCATGTGGTCGGCAAGGATCACCCTGGAGGCTTTCACTGTAGTCGATGTCGAGTAAACTAGTCGACGTCAACTACTCTCCTCGAAATCGACCACTTCTACATCAACATTTGCACTCAATTCCTACATCCTGCACATCTGTCTAGTAAGCCTCTTTCTTTAACCTTGTTTTTATACAGTGAGGACATTGTAATGTTTAAGTATGGAGTGGGAGAAGGGCTTATTTTGTGCATATTTGATGTTATTTGACAATACGTGTGCATATTTTTATGATATTTCTTGAATTGCTTATACATGACTACTTTGGATTTCATATTCTATTCATGTGCTCATATGAATGTTTTCCAAAGTTTATTTTTATCACCCCCATTGAAAATTTTTTATTAGTGGCATGGAAGTTATATTGAACTCGATGATGCAAAATTGGATTCATTAGAGATATAGTATGAAATTGCATAGTAAAGGGAAGTCACAATGAGGTGAATATTTTTATAAAAACCATGAATGGAGGTGAAATTTCAAAATGTTTTTGACATGTTGCATGATAAGAGGATGGAGGACTTTATATGTTCCATATAATTCTCATATGTTGATATTCCTAGCCATACTTATGCTTATGCATCACAAAAGCCATATGGAGCCTTATTTCATATTTTGCTCCACATGATCTAAATATTACCCATTTTCTACCTTATTCCATCCGGGGATTATGTTGAGAATGGAAGTTAGATTATGAAGATTACTATATGGTTGTTGTGTTGTTGTTATTATCATTATTGGAGTCTGACAGGAAATTGATATTTTATGGAAAAATTAAGAGTGAAAGAAAATCCGGTCACTTCAGGAGATAAAGGTAGATCGACCCTGCCTGCGTCGAGAGAATAGTTCCGCATGATGGGACACCAATGATACGTTTGGAATCCCCGATCCTTCGCCTGTGGGCTCAAGAAACTGTTGATGGCCCGATCTTTCAATTATTCTCGCTATTCTCGATGTTTACAATTAATTACAATAGAGACTTGAAACTATTGTGAAAGAAAGGAAAACGAACAAATAAAAACTAGGTAAAAGGGCAACAGCGAAACAGCGACAGAAGCAATGTAGCAGCGACAGCGCTGGGATGGCCACGGGGCGGCCAAGGAAGCCGCGGGGCGGCCCGGACAGTGGCGACGATTCTGGGCAGACTCAGCGACAGCTTCTCTGATCCAGCGACGGTTTCTCAGGATGGGTTTCTCTTATGTGCGTGGTTTGGGATTGTGTTTAGATCTTTGTTTGGTATCGGATGAGCAAGAACATAAATTGATTGCGAAGACTTTTGGATTGGGAGATTGAAGAACCTTTTTAATCCTAAAAAGGGTTCCTCAATATAATTTCCAAACTAATTTTTATTGAATGTAAAACATGAGTTTAAATAGACAATATACCAATTTTATCTTGTGCAAAAGATAGCGTTTTGGTAACTAAAGATAAATCAAATAATCTAAAGATAGGTAAATCTTTCTTAAGTTAAGTAAAACTAACTAAGGATAGAAAATTAACAACTTGGTGGAAAAGGAATTACCTAGATGAGATATTTTCCTTCCACCTTATTATTTCTTAATTTCATAAAATAAATATATCTAATTAATTATGTGGAAATTCGTCCATTCTCGAGGTGGATTCTAGAGAAACCTTCAACAACAAAGTTCTAGATCTTTTTGTCCTCGTTCCAACAAGGTATGGTACGTCCTCATCCGATAAATATGGACTCCGAACAACCCATTTTACATAGACGTCGATATGCTGTCAACTCATTAAGAACGAACTCAAACTTGAACATTAGCTCACCTTTCTCCTTTGGACCTTGTTCCATGGTGGAGCCTTCTTCCTCCTTTTGAGGATGACACTCTTCGCCATCAATGGCCCTCGAATCGGTCTTGAGAGCTCGCCTGGGTCAAGATCATTGTTTGACCCACAAAAGGCCATCTTGATCCACACCATCCTCCCCTTCTTAGCTTCGATTCGTCCTCGAATCGAGTCATTGATGATCAAAGGGGAAGGAGAAACCACCCAAAAGTAACTTCCTTGACAATCAACTTGAGATAGCGCCAGCAGAATTTGAGGCAAAGGAACCTCAAAAACAACACCTGTCATAGGGAACATTGAGCAATCAAGAGGAACAATATCAATAGGCTCAATAACCCTATGAACTTCAGAATTCTCAACATTAGGAACATTCTCAAGAGGTACAATAGCTAACTCAAGAGAAGTGTCTCCAACGTCCTCATCGTTGTCGTCAGAAGCAACCACATCATCTGGCGTAGCACTGCAGTCCACTTTCAGAGTGATTTCGTAGGTCTTCCCTGGAGAGTCTTGCAGCTTGTTACCCACCGTTGGAAAGCTCGTCGAGTCAACTTCGCAACAAGACTGAGTTGACTCAATTCCGATCTCGGAGTCAACGGGAATCTGCGAAACAAAATCATCGCGCAGTGTAGTCTCTTGGCCAACGAAAGTATCCGAAACAACCTCCTTTTACCTTCCCGTCGGCCGTATAGTCAAGAAAAATCACGTCCACATCGGGGGCGGATATCTCCAAGATCTCACAGGTAGGTGGCGCGTGAGGCTGACTATTAAGATGTTTCTGAATATAAGCTTTCCTCTAAGCATCATCAAGCCAATTAGCTTGCCGTTGGGCCGCTTCCTCCAACTTTCGTTTTCGTTCCTCCTCAACTTCTCGTTGTTGGAGAAGCCAAATCTGATGGATGCGACGTTGTTGTTGTCGTTTCTCCTCCTCGATTGCGGCTTGACGTTGACGCTCAAGGAGTTGTTATTGTTGTCGACACCTCTCCTCTTCAATTTCCGCTTGCCGTTGAAGCCAAAGGCGGCGCCTTTGAGCCTCTCGTTGTCGCTCTAAAGCTTGTTGTTGTTGCAAAGCTCGTCTCTGCAACTCTCGGCGACGTTGTTGTTGTGCATCCCATGGATCGGGATCATCATCCCAATCTCCCCAGATAACGTCAACCATCAAGAAAAAAAAAAGAACTTGCGAAACCTACGGCTCTGGTACCACTTGATGTATAGCAATTGGCTAGGCCGGCCAATTGCTAAACTAAAAGAACGATCTTGCTTATGCTCTTGTATTTCTATGAATTGAGGCGAATGAATTGCGCCAATTTGAAACGAACCCAAGGATATGTGATGCACTGACGTTGACTTGGATCGATCAACACTTACGCCGAGTTAATTAATTAGCCACGCTAATTAACTAAACCTTTCTTGCATTGCGTAGGGCTCACGTGGTCAACAAAAGTGGCGGCACTCACAACTTCAATTGAACACGTACCGTAGGATGACTTTCAATCTTAGTAAATGAATTGCAAAGTAATTGGATTTGGTACGAATCAAACGAAAGAATACGAACGGAATGTAATCGAAGCGGGTGGATTGATAATCGAGAACTCTTTAATCCTATAAAGAGGTTTCTCAATTCTATTCAATCTAATTTTTATTGAATGTAAAACATGAGTTTAAATAGACAATATACCAATTCTATCTTGTGCAAAAGATAGAGTTTTGGTAACTAAAGATAAATCAAATAATCTCAAGATAGGTAAATCTTTCCTAAGATAAGTAAAACTAACTAAGGATAGAAAATTAACAACTTGGTGGAAAAGGAATTACCTAGATGAGATATTTTCCTTCCACCTTATTATTTCTTAATTGCATAAAATAAATATATCTAATTAATTAAAATTCGAAATTAACTAAATAAATATGTGGAAATTCGTCAAAACAGTGACAGCTGTAAAGATGATGAATTTCGGCCATTCCCGAGGTGGATTCTAGTGAAACCTTCAACAGTAAAGTTGTAGATGTTTTCGTCCTCGTTCCAAGAAGGTATGGTACGTACCATCCGATAAATATGGACTACGAATGACCCATTTTACTGAGACGTCGATATGCTGTCAACTCATTAAGAACGAACTCAAACTTGAACATTAGCTCACCTTGCTCCTTTGGACCTTGTTCCATGGTGGAGCCTTCTTCCTCCTTTTGAGGATGACACTCTTCGCCATCAATGGCCCTTGAATCGGTCTTGAGAGCTCGCCTGGGTCAAGACCATTGTTTGACCCACAGAAGGCCATCTTGATCCACATCAACCAAGGTGAGGAGTCCGAAGCAATAAGTATACGGGGCCATTCATGAAACCCATGTTTGCGACTCGCGAGAAGAAAGTGCTGAGTTTAGAGAGGTAAATGCATAATATTGAAAAAAAAAGGATTGAGTGATGAGAAAAAGGTGAGAAATCTTATGAAGAATGAATGTGGTATTAAAGTTTGGAAAGTACTCCATTTCCCCGGATCATTAGCACCACATTGCCAAAAATTTGCCCACCTTTAGCCTTTTACCAATCTACTCCTTATTGAGCTTAAATTAAAGTCCTCTTGATTATTAATGCTTTGCCACTTATGGATTGGTTTTGCATAACCCTCCTTTTGTGAGTAGATGTTGCTTTTTATTGCACATGCATGGATTTGTGACACTAGTACATTTTCAAGGATGGTAATTGATTAGAGGGGCATATGGCAATGAATCTAAGATGTTGAGAGTTTGAATTCTTCCCATGAATAAACATTAAAAGTATTGCTTTAGGACAAGCAAGCTTAAGTATGGGGTGTTTGTTGTGCGCCTAATTTACCATGTTTTAAACTTACTTTTATAACGATTTCTGTAAACATTTCATACATTTGGGTTAGAATAATACAGAATTTGTGTAGTTTATGTTTATTTTCCAATTATGGAGGTCTACACAAGTTTTTGTTATATTTCACAGAAATCGAACGCACTTTGGAGCTTAAAGGAAAGTCATGAAGAAGCTAAGGATGGTGCAGCTGGAGAAAAGCCCACTTTTCACCATTCATCATTCTGAATCAAGTTCTGATGTCTTCATCAAAGTTGTATCCCTCGAAAAGATTTTTCCAAAGCATTCTCATATGCATCAATCGGACGAACGAGGACTCAGGAAAGTGCATTTCAAGAACGGAGCAGAATGTTGAAAGCCAACAGAGTTCCTCGACGTCGACCAATTTACTCGACGTCGACCAACTTTTACTCGACATTTTCTCCAGAGGACGAGATCGAGCTCGATCTGAGCATAGGACCACTCGAGACAACAAATTCTACTCGTCGTCGAGGAACTTGGTCGAAGTCGAGGAACATTCCAGAAGCATGTCAAGTCCGAGATCGAGTTGATACGAGAAGATATAATTGCTTGCAAGAGAAGATATGTGGAAATCTATCCATCCACATCAAGATCTATCAAGTCAAGAATGATTTATTCACAACTAGTCCTAGTTTCCTTTTATATTTAATTATTTTATTTCCAAGTTTTATCTTAATATTTTAGATAGATAGGATTAGATATAGATAGATAGTTCCTTCCTAAAATAGCTAGGATTGGAGCCTATAAATAAATCCCTAGGGGACTGATTTTCAGACAATTCAAGCCAAGACGTCTTTGTGCGCAAGGAGAGAGGAGAGAGAGAGAGAGAGAGAGAGAGAGGAGGCGAGAGAGGAGAAGGAGAAGTGTTTGGAAGGTTTTGTAAGTTTTAGTTTGAATATAATGATAAAGTTAGTTTCTTTTATTATGTTTTATTTTTAATTTTATTCTTCTAGGTTTGCGGTGATCCCAACATAGATATGTGTGTTTGATTTATGAATCCATGAATTTGTATGTCTTTATTATCATCTACCTATACGCGTAATCCTTTCCGAGAGTTGAGGAAATTCCTTATTCATGATATTGAAGAGAAAGTGATCTTATTATGAATTTGGATAGTAATTAGAGTTTATTTGCGAGAGCCGACTAATCCTAATTAAGAAAAGGTAGTAACACTTAGGATTTATGTGAAAGCCTCTATATTCCTATTTGTTAATGACGAAAGTTATTTGATATAAAACCTACATCTTTATGTGATTTATAATGTACACATACGTTTATTGTTACGGTGATCCCTAACTTTGGAAGTCTGCACCTTTATTATTCTACTTTCTTTATTTTAATGTTTTTGCACAGATACCCAACATCAACCACCATTCCCCCTCCATCCCTCGACATCGACCAACTCTTAGCCGACGTCAACAGCAACCTTCTAACCTTTTCCCGCTATCCCTGAACCCCGAAACACACTAAACCTATAACCGCTGACTTCTCTCTTGAGGACGAACCTGACTCCACTATCCTATAGCGGGGTCTTGACTATAAATTTATTTGATCGAGAAACCCTCTCGTCATTCACAGGCCACAAGGGAGATTGGCAAAGCCGAAGAGAAGGCCCCGTACCGCGCCCGCTCCCATGCTGTTGGCTCCTCTCCGGCGTGGCGGCGATGGCGACCCCTGGTTGCTGCTGTTGGCTCCTCAATCCTCCTCTTCATTGGACGTTGTAGCCTTGAAGACCACAAGGGCGATTTGCGAAGCCGAAGAGAAGGCCCTGCACCGCACTCCACTCAAATGATGTTGGCTCCTCTCCGGCGTGGCGGCGAGGGCGAACCCTGGCGGTTGCTGCTGGCTTCTTAATCCTATCTGCTGGGCGCTGCAGCATTGAAGTGGATTATCAATTATTCTTCCCAAATCCGAATTCGTATTTTAATTAAAAAGTTTAGTTTTTTTTTTGTCCCTTATAGCTTATACTTTGTCAATTTTTGCCCTAAATTTTGATGTGATATTCAATATATATGTAGGGTATGAGAATTTAGTTAGGGTTTTGATCTTTGAAATTGATTTTGTGAAATTTAGGGTTTGCCATTTTGAGAATCAAGTTTGTGAAATTTTGATAATCATGTGGGATTTTGAGAATCAGTTTTCTGAAATTTTGATTAGAGCTCACCGTCCTTGATCTCCTCCATTTTTTACGACCAAAATGCCAAGAGACTCTTATTTCTTTCTTTGACCAACAATTGTAGCGAAGTAAGTGATTCCTAATTTCAGTTGTTTTTGGAAATTTGAGCAACATCAAGCAAAGTAAGTGATTCCTAATTACAGTTGTTTTCTGTAATGAATGTAAGTTTGTAATAGAAGCTCAAAGAGAATACATAGGTTGAATAAGTCTAGTTGAGGAAATTGAGGCTTTCTTTAGGTAAAATAGTATATATATGCACTGTTATGAATGAAAAAATTGAGGTGTTTTCTAGGTAAAAATTGTAATTTCTAAATAATTGATTGAAGAGTAATTTGTTAACCATAGGATTGCCCGATCTTCGACAATCAAACAAGAAACTAAAGAACGGAAGCAAGAAACAAGAAAGACTCAAAGAAACGCAGCAAGACTCAAAGGAATCGATCAAGAACTTCAAGATCGACCAAGAAAACAAGCAAGAACACCAAGAACAAGATGAACTCAATGTCGACTAAGGGTAAAGGACTCGACGCAGCAATGTAGTGTTGTAGGAGGAAATCGAGTTTAAAATATAATAAAATAAATAAACCAGATTCGTGCCCCAACAAATAATTACAAGACCTCCTCCCTATGCAGTAGTGGGAAGTCAGGATCGATCCACGAAGAAGCGTGTCAGCGGATCCTAGGTAGTTGTAAATCTCACAGAAAAGCAAAAAAAAAAGACAGAAACAAAGAAACAAAGACAGAAATAACAAACGAAAGCAGAAATAAAGGCAAAGACAGAAGCTTACTCGATCTCGACTACAACAACTCGAGATCGACTAAAAACAGTGACGACAGAAAATTCAGAATCGTCAACAGAAACTCGATCCAGACAAAGCATACTCGATCTCGACAAATCCTACTTGAGATCGACTAAAGTTTCCTCTAGATCGACAACAAAACAGAAACTGTAAATTTGCAACTTCGAACACAGAATCGCAGATTTCGGAAGAAATAAACTCAATATATAAAGAACTTCCAAAGTCAGGGTATCAACGCCACAACGATAACCATGCAAAGTAATATATAAAGGCATAAAACATCATGCTTTCCATCAAAATAACTTTCGTTATTAACAAATAGGCATATAGAGGCTTTCGCATAAACCCTAATTGATACTAACCCTTTTTCACATAATTAACCCAAGTTGCATTAAGATCACTTTCGCTTCAATAACACAAACAAGGATCACCTTCAACTCTCGCAAAAGAATCATGCTTATAGGGATAGAAGACGAATTGCATAACAAGATTGTACCTTTACCGCATCACCTCACATGGCCACCGTTGGGCTCACCCCAGCCCCAGAAGTCGGTGGACTACACGCTCTTTATCGCAATAGCAGACATTGATGTATGAAAAGAAACTTGAATTAAACTAAATTCAAAGCTTTTACAATCCCGGCACTCCAACTTTCGTTGAACGCCAAAAACCTAAAACCTTCGAACTCCTAAACCGTCTCTGTGGAACTACTTCTCCAACTTGTGAATTGAATTATCCCTAAAATCAGCCCCATGGGCTTTATTTATAGCCTTCAACTCCTTGCTATTCAAGGATAGAATATCTCTATCTATATCTAAATTTATATCTAAAGGCTTAAAGTTAAATAAATGCAATAAAGGAATTAAATCTATAAGGAAAATTATATCTAAAATAGGTAAGTCTTCAATGTGTTGATAGGTCTTCTCTCCATAGATAGATGTTGATTAATCTCGGCAAGACTCGAATTCTTTCGGCTCCAGGGACTCCCAAAACACGTAGGAGAGCAAACCGCGTAACGCGGCTTCAGACACGGTTTCGTCGATCTCGACCAAATCTACTCGAGATCGAGTACTGGTGACGTCGACTTCGGCTCTGCTGGTCTTGGTCGAGGACTCTTCCCTGACTCTAGCTCGGACTGGCGCTGTGGTGGTTGTCGAGGTCGAGTGATCTCCTCGAGATCGAGTAGAGTGGTGCTCGGCGTCTTCAGTCCTCGACTTCTCGACTTGGCACAACTCCTCGACTCTGGACATGGAATCAGGGGTTTGTCGATCTGGACTAGTGTTCTTCAAGATCGAGTAAGGCTTCTAGAGTTGGGTTGCCTCTGACTCTCAGTTTCTCGATCAGCTTTGCTCGACTAGGCTGAGCTCGGACACTATTTGTCGAGATCGAGTACAGTAACTCTAGATCGAGTACATCTGGGCTCCGGCTTGATTCGTCCTGGTTTCGTTGCTTCTTGTCCTTAGAATTCTGTAGTTGATTTCTGAGCTTTTCCATCCTTTCTTAGAACTGTTGTAATTTGCCTCGAATTCTGCGAAATTAAACAGAAACTTGTGTAGATTCCATAATTTGGCAAATAAACATAAACTACATAGATTCTGTACTATCTTATCCCAAATGCATGAAATGTATGCAGAAAACGATATAAAAGTAACTGTAAAACATGGCAGATTCAGCTCACAACAAACACTCCATACTTAATCTTGTATGTCCTCAAGCAATACTTTTAATTGTCATTCAGGGGAAGGAATCAAAACTCTCAACATCTTAGATTCATTGCCATATGTCCCCTGCAATCAATTACCATCCTCGAAAAGGTACTAGTGTCACAAATTCATGCATTTGCAATACAATAGCAACATCTACTCACAAAAGGATGGTTATGCAAAAACAATTCATGTGACAAAACATTAATAATCAAGAGGACTTTAATTTAAGCTCAAAAAGGAATAGATTGGTAAAAGGCTAAAGGTGGGCAATTTTTGGGCAATGTGGTGCTAATAATCCGGGGAAATGGAGTATTCCCAAATTGAATTTCATACCACATTCTTTCATAAGATTCATCACCTTTCATAATGCTTTTTCTCAATAATAATGCTTTTACTTCTCTGACCTCAGCACTGCATTCTCGCGAGTCGCAAACATGGGTGTCATGAATCGCCCCGGATACTTAGTGCTTTGGATTCCTCACCTGTGTGTCCCCTCTCGCCAAACTATTATCTTAGCGAGCAGGGTCAATCTACCTTTATCTCCTGAGGTGATTGGATTTTTTCTCACTACTTAAATTTTCCATATTTTTCAAACAATTTCCTGCCAAACTCCAATTATGATAATAACAACACAACAACCATACAACATCTTCATAATGTAACATCATTCTCAACATAATCCCCGAATGGAAATAAGGAAAAGAATGGGCAATATTTTGGAACATGTGGAACAAAATATGAAATAACGCATAATATGGGTTTTGTGATGCATATAAGCATAGGTAAGGCTTGGAATTTAAACAATGAGCATTATATGGAAATATAAAGTCCTCCATCCTCTTATCATGCAATATGTCAAAAGCAACATCGAATTTTATCTCCTTTCATGGTTTTCAAGAAATAATGCACTTCATTGTGACTTCCCTTTACTAGGCAATTTCATGCTATATCTCTAATGAATCCAATTTTGCATCGTCGAGTTCAATATAAGCTTCCATGACATTTATCAAAATTTTCAATGGGGGTCATTTTTCACAAACTTTGGAAAACATGCCTGTGAGCACATAAATTAATAATGAATTCCAAAATAGCAAAGTGTAAGCAATTCAAGAAATAGAGCTGTAATCCTCCAGAATGGATCTTTTTCAATGGGGGTCATTTTTCATTCTTGTCCATCAGCTGTAATCCTCCAGAATGGATCTTTTTCACCACGAAAGGTCCCATCCTTTTCTTGTTGAATTTGTTAGGGAACCAATGATCCTTTGATTTAGAGACATAGAGCTTGTCTCCAACATCATATTCTTTGGGCTCATCATTGGAAATCCTACATAAGCGCACATACCAAGGCAAACATCTCCCATGTATAGATAAATCTTTAATGGAAATAGGAGAAGAAAGATCCATACCCTGGCTTACCTTCACAGAAACGGATTCGGGGACCACCATGTTTGGTCGATCTCGAGGAACAGTCCTCGATCTCGAGTTGCTTTCAGCTTCTGGTAGTGGACTATTGCTGCACGTGGTTGCTGGAGTCGAGGAAGGTGGGGCTTACTCGATCTCGACCAACTTGGTCGATCTCGACGAGTCTTGTCTGTCTCGTGGAGTCAGCGTCGAGGAAGGCGAAGTCGAGGCAACGTGGTTTTGGTCGATCTCGAGTAGGGTACTCGATCTCGAGGATTTCTGATCTTCAGGTTGGCTGCTCGATGACGCTGGTGCTGGTGGAGGCTTCTGGTTTTGGTCGAGATCGACCACAGTCCTCGATATCGAGGAATTCTGGTCGATTATGACCCCATACTTGCATCCTGTCAAGGCATCTGAAAAATTGTTAGTCCATATCGACGTACCTTGGTCCTTGTCGAGTGGATTCTCTGCTTCTTCGTTCAGGATTGCCATGATCTTCTCCACCTGGGCCTCCATATCCCTCTTTTCCAGCTCTTCGGGAGTCATATTTCTTACCTTAGGCTCCCCACAAGTAATATAACCAGCTGATATAGATTTGACCTCTTCCATTGGACATGTATGCTTTCAGTTTTATTAATGGAATACTCAATTACCTCATCGCTGATGTTGAAAGTGAGCACTCACTTCCGTACGCTTATGTTGGCATCCACCGTCGCCAAGAAGGGCCTTCCTAAAATAATTGGACAAGTACGGTCCTCCGCCATATGAATAACTAAGAAATCAGCAGGGACAAAGAACTTACCTACTTGTACTGGGACATTGTCCACCATGCCTGTTGGAATGACCACCGTGTTGTTGGCCATATACAGCTTAGCATCCACATGCTCTAGGGGACCTAAAGGCATTATACTCACAGTGGCTCCAAGATCACATAAAGCATTAAATTTATATTGACCAAATCCAATGGTTATAGCAAACTTACCTGGATCTGGCCTCTTCTCAAGGATGTCCATATGGCTGCACTCCTCTGTAATCTCAGTCATTGACCTCTTCTTGCTTAGAATCTCTTTCAGGAACTTGACATAGGATGCATCTCATTAAGAGCTTTTGTAAAGGGAATGGTGACGTTGAGTTTCTGAAGAATCTTGATGAAGCGCTGAAATTTCTTCTCTGCTGGGTCCTTTGTCGATTTTGTTGGGAAAGGCACCTTCTTTTTCTGATTCGGAGCCAGAACAGATGTCGGAGGTGTAGCAACCTTCTCGATCTCGATTTGATCTTCCTCGATCTCGACCACTATAGTCGATTTCGAGTTGTTGTGCTGTGCAGACGAAGGATTTCCTAGTTGTTCCTCGAGATCGAGTTGCCCTTGCTCGAGATCGACTAAATTCTTGTCGATATCGACTTGCTATTGGTCGATGTCGAGTTGTTTCTCAACCCCTTGGTTCTTCTGTTTTCCAACCTCTAGCTCTTGTAGTTGATGGCCGCTTCTGAGTTTCACAGCGGCGATGTGACCAGTCTTTCCCTTGGGATTTGGTTATGAAGATCCTGGGAGTGAACCTGACTGTCTGGGGACTCCTGCTGCTAGCTGACCAATCTGTGTATCGACTGATATCCGCCATATATCAATCTCCCCAAGCCTAGAGTTGACCCCTTGAATTTGAGTGTAGACGGAGTTGAAGGACTGCTTAGTTTCTGAATGATTTCTCCGTATTTCCTCTAGGACTGTCTGTAGATCATCCTTTTTCTGGTCCCTTTCCGGATGTCCTAGAGCTCTGTAGGGTGGGGGGTTCCTAGGGGCACCTTGGTTCCATTGTGGTGGCTGAAACCTTTGGTCCCCCATATAGCAACTGGGACCCCCTGCGTAAGCTCCCTCTTCGTGGTGTTCTGCCAGTCTGACTTGCTCTGTGTATGGGCACTCAGTAGTGGTGTGCCACTGTAATCCACATTCAATACAAGGCTGGTTGACAGAGAGATACTTTACTTGCTTAAGGAGCTTCTTGTTCTGATCTCTGTAGTACTGCTCTCTCACATCTTAATCAATCTCTTTAGGGGGCTCATATAGGGGCATGGATGGTGCTGCCCTGGCGTAGGGGTTCTCCTCATAGTTTGGAGTAGACCCATACTTGTTGTCATAGTTAGTGAGCTTGTCGAGCACACCCCATGCGTCAATTGGTGGCATCGTCAGATACTCATAGCGAGTATACTGGTTGATCCTGTCCTTAGTGACTTGGTCAAGAGAGTTGAAGAAGATCTCCTGAATGACGTAGGGTGGATGTCCATGAATAGGGCAAGATCGCAGTAGTTCTTTGTATCTTTCCCATGCTTTTGCTAGCGGCTCCCAGGCTTCTATTTGAAAGTGGTGATCTTCTGGCGGAGGAGTGCTGTCTTGGTATGAGGGAAGAATTTGTTGAGAAACTCTTGCTCTACTTGGGCCCATGTTGGGAGGGATCTTGGTTTCAGCCCTTCAAGCCACTTCAGTGCAGGTCCAGCGAGAGACCAGCGAAAAGCCTTCATCTTGACATATTCCAGAGTTGTACCTTCAGCAAGAGTACGGCACATGTCAGAAAAATTGGTAATATGTTCAAGAGGACACTCATCAAACCTACCAAAAAAGCATTATTTTTAAGCTCTATAAGGAATTGAGTGCGAATTTCAAAAGAGTTTTCAGGGATTAGAATCGCCGATTTAGGCACGACGAGAGTTGGGTGCATATAATCCTCTGCAGTGGTTGGGAATTGGGAAAGCTCAGCTTCTGCTTGTTCCCTTGCTGCTTTCTCAGTGGCGATAGCAGCATCTTTAGGGGCTAGTTCCCTTGTAAGCCTTGCAATTAGTTGTTCCTGTGTTTCTGCGGCCGCCATGGCTCTTTTTAGCTTAGCTTGGATGTGTAAGAGGCGTTCTGGATCGTCTAAGCCCTCAAACTCAGGTGGTTGACCAGAACGGCGCATACACCTGTGAAGTAACTTAAAAGCAAAGTGAGATCTGACTACCTAAGGCGCGAATGATAGCTTCCCCGGCAACGGCGCCAATTTGTTGTAGGAGGAAATCGAGTTTAAAATATAATAAAATAAATCAAACCAGGTTCGTGCCCCAGCAAATAATTACAAGACCTTCTCCCTATGCAGTAGTGAGAAGTCATGATCGATCCACGAGGAAGCGTGTCAGCGGATCCTAGGTAGCTGTAAATCTCACAGAAAAGCAAACAAAAGACAGAAACAAAAAAACAAAGACCGAAATAACAAACGAAAGCAGAAATACAGGGAAAGATAGAAGCTTACTCGATCTCGACTACAACAACTCGAGATCGACTAAAAACAGTGACGACAGAAAATTCAAAATCGACAACAGAACCTCGATCCAGACAAAGCGTACGCGATCTCGACAAACCCTACTCGAGATCGACTAAGGTTTCCTCTAGATCGACAACAAAACAGAAACTGTAAATTTGCAACTTCGAACACAGAATCGCAGATTTTGGAAGAAATAAACTCAATATATAAAGAACTTCTAAAGCCAGGGTATCAACGCCACAACGATAACCATGCAAAGTAATATATAAAGGCATAAAAGATCATGCTTAATTTCCATCAAAATAACTTTCGTTATTAACAAATAGGCATATAGAGGCTTTCGTATAAACTCTAAATGATGTGGTAATATGTACATAAATGATGTGGTAATATTATATGGACATCATTTTAAATTTCTATAAAGATGTTGTTGTTAGCAATATATATCAATTTATATTAACATTCTGATGCAAAAATATATGTTACACATTGAATTAGATTATTTAGACGATGTCTATAATGATACTAACATCCATTTTATATAATGGTTCAGTTTCATAGCTAATAAGGTACACCACTTTTCATCAATAATATGATGTTTTTTCATTAGATACACAACACAGTTTGCTCATAAAATAAGATTTTGCAAATGATGGATACTCTAATGAACATATAAATTAAGATAAACGTGAAATCAACATTTACAAAGGATAGGTACTTAAAAGATACACTTTTTACAAATGATGGGGTACTTTTAAATCAAGAGGCGGAGAAAGCATGTTATTCTGAAGCAACCAACCAGTGTATATACCAAATCTCAGCAAGGCAAATGAGAAAATCTAATGGAACAAAACATCGGTGAATATCTGGTGACGACCATCCCAATCGAGTAGACAGTTAAGATCACGGGGACGATTTCCTTCTCCACTCATTGTAGCCTGCAAGACGTCTAGGACAACTTCGTTTCCCATGGTCAAATTCCACAAGCTGATGAAACCTGGGAAAGGTGCAATGCAACAATCTCTACACAATAAAGATTCATGTATCCTAAATAACTAATAACGAATGATATGTCCAAAGACGAGCAAATGGAGTTCATCTTTAACAAACATAAACACAATATCAATGAACTCATGTACTAGATAAGAACTATAATCCGATACATGTCACAGCAGCTGCCCGGATAAAATTATATGTAAATAAAATCGAAGGGGATAACTCACCAGCGGCAATATCAGATCAAGTACCATTATTAGAGGAATTAAGTACTTGGCTAACTAATTAACAAGCTAAACTATATTATATAATGAATTTTTTTTAGTACACTCTAAACTCATTACTTATACCTTTATAAGTAATGAGCACATAAATGGATAACCAAAAGCTGGAACTCGTCCTTTCAGTACACATATGTCAACTAGAAAATTCATATAATCATGCAGATTTAAGAAAATGACACCTTATGCTAAAGCTTAAAACAGACGAATTACCACAACAATGTCAACCCACGAATACCAAATGGTAATAATATAACAGAATAAATGAGCATAGATGATTGCTTCATAAGGAGAAGACTATATTGCCTTGTTTACCAGGAGATCATCAATTTTATATGAACTTAAAATGGGGATGTAATGAGGATAAAGTAGGCTGTCTTTCTATAGAGATCTGGAATTCAGCAATCAGAAATTCAAGACCGATCCATTGAGAAGGTAATCAACTTGAAGTTGTCAAATGTGCTTCAGCAATCAGGCATTCAGGACCGGTCCATTGAGGCTTCAATCTTTGATGGCTTCAACAATAGAATACAACACAAATCTGCAAAAGAAGCAAACCAACAGATATTTGGTAAAGGGAAGAAATTAGAAAGAAAGAATTAAGAGGAGCAAACAAAGTAGTAGATGACTGCATTCAAGACTATTAATGAGATACAGAAATCTTAAGAAAAAAAATACCCGGAGGCATGGATTCTATCACTGATTCCATTAGCTTCAAGTATTTTTAGTTAATCGGACTTTGCTTTTTGTATTTTACATTTCAATCTTATTAGTAATGGAATCAAAGGGGGACATTAGAATTAACCTCAAATCTTGTGTTGTGGAAAACTAAATTGAGAATAGGAATGTTACCAGTTTACCACCTAGCTGAAAGATACGGAGTACTAATTTAAACTGGTTGTTGGATAAAGAATACAGTTTTAATACCTTACCCATGTCCATGTCTGGAATCGTACCAAGAACACAAGATATAGAGCTCAAGTGTGCAACAATGCGTGTCTGCTTAAGGACGTCATTGAAGTAAAATTTTGCACTCATTATCGTCTATTGTAGATCTTCAGCCTCTTCTTGGAGTGTCTATATAGTCAGAACACAAGTTAGGTACTTAGGTCATTGTCTTTTATCTTAATTGCCAACCAAACTGATTTAGTACACACAACTAGGATCCTAGAAACCTTAATAAAATAATAAATAAAAGGCCTATTTAGTTAGGTGATAACATACATAACGGAACATAATCGAGAAAGATAAAAAAAAAACTAGAGACATTTAACAATAATCAAGAAAGATAAAAAATTGGGAATCTTAGGAGTCTCAAAGGCATCTATGATCATAATATAAGTGATAATAAAGTTATGAAGGATAAAACTGAACATGGAATGAAGGATAAAACTGAACATGCTGTAAGGGATAATACTATTCTTTCCATTTATGAGAATGGCCACAAAATCATATAATGTACTCGTGATTTGAGAATTATGTCTTCAAGTGACATGTAAGTAATACCTCATTAACCGTAAGAGCTGCTCCATAACTAGAATCTCCATCTAACTTTGTCATGATAGCACCAGTAATCCCAATCTCATCATTGAAGGTGGTCGCTAGTGTTTATTGCTCCTCTTTTCCTGCTAGTGCACATAGGGAGGAGAGATAGGTAAGCACGCAAAGGCAATGATACATTAGAAAGCAAATCATAATTCAAAGTACAAGGAATTGACATATAGATCAGATCATTAGTTGGCTGCTGATCCTTATCACATTGAGAAAGGCATGTACATAGCCTGAGGAAAATTAGACTTAGTTTGAGCAGCACAACAAGTGATTAAACAAGCTAAGCATAAAAAGTTAGAAATAAGACTTTGTGATATGATTAGTTTATGTAACACTAAACAAAATCCAGCTTCACACTTTCATCAAGTCATAAAGAGGGAAAGTAATCCCCAGGTTCTAACTTGGACTAAATAGGCAAATTAATGATGCACCAAACCCATGGTTTCCATTTTCTAACAATTTCGTCATCATTCAACATTGTGTCAGCTCTTGATGATTCATTTCTATGGTCCATTGGTCAAAGGCGGAAAGCCAATGTCACTGATTATAGAAATATAGAGGGGAAAACATCAAAGGTTGCAATCCAAGGGTTTGATTGCATCAATTAGATTTAATTCTGAAAAGGCATATCAATATAGTGGCATGATTCAAAATGAGAAAACAAATTTTGTGTTTTGATTCGAAAAACAAAAGACCTGGCCGGCTATATGAACCCCTCGAAAAAGGGAAAACACAACAAATAAACTCAATAAACCAAATAAATAACCAAACAAATCAAATTGACCTGGTAGGTTACTGGAATCCACAAAATCAAACCCTAAACAAAATTCAATGGCCCTCGAAATCAAACCCTAACGAAATGAAAATAGTTTGAAGAGATTACCGGACAATATGGAAACGTAAGAGATATGAGAAAGGTGATTGAGATCCACTTATGTCGATGGTGGTCGAGATCTACTTCTGTTGAAGATGTCGGAGATCTGACCGCAAATGAGCAGCAATTTAGCCTAACGAAGTCACGACGCCAGCGGAGTCATGGTGGAGTCACCTTCTCTATCAGATCTGGTGATGGAGAAGACCTCGACGATGGAGAAGGAGGCGGTGCTCTGACTAGAATGGTGGCGAGGGTTTTGTGGGGATCTCAGATCTGTGACGGTTGAGGAGATCTTAGATCTGTGAGAGGAGGACGAGTAGTTGAAGATTGAAGTAAGGAGGGAGATGAGAGGTGGCGACGGGGGTGGTGGTGGCGGCGACGGGGGCAGAGGCGGACTTCCGGGAGAAATGGTGAGAGAAGAGAGAGGATTTTGAGAAATACTGTAGTTGGGAGAGGAGAGTGAATGTGGACAGAGGGGGGATTTTGTTAAGTGTCAATATCATTTTAACTTTGAAAATTTAAACCCGTGCTCATTTTAATTTTTTTCAGAACCAATAATTTTACATCTGTCAAAATATTTGACCGTTGTGTAAACTTTTTAAAACATCATAAAAAAAATTATTGATGTAATAGATGAATTTAAAATCTGTTGTTTTTTTGACAGACTTAAATCATATGATGTCTAATTACAATATTCTAGTAGTGCCGGCACTCTAACTTTCGTTGAACGCCAAAAACCTAAAACCTTCGAACTCCTAAACCGTCTCTGTGGAACTACTTCTCTAACTTGTGAATTGAACTAACCCTAAAATCAGCCCCATGGGCTTTATTTATAGCCTTCTACTCCTTGCTATTCAAGGATAGAATATCTCTATCTATATCTAAATCTATATCTAAAGGCTTAAAGATAAATAAATGCAATAAAGGAATTAAATCTATAAGGAAAATTATATCTAAAATAGGTAAATCTTCCATGTGTTGATAGGTCTTCTCTCCATAGATAGATGTTGCTAGATCTCGGCAAGACTCGGATTCCTTCGGCTCCAAGGACTCCCAAAGCGCGTAGGACAGCAAACCGCGTAACGCGGCTTCCGACTGGTGTTGTGGTGGTTGTCGAGGTCGAGTAATCTCCTCGAGATCGAGTAGAGTGGTGGTCGGCGTCTTCAGTCCTCGGCTTCTCGACTTGGCATAACTCCTCGACTCCGGACATGGCATCAGAGGTTTGTCGATCTCGACTAGTGTTCTTCGAGATCGAGTAAGGCTTCCGGAGTTGGGTTGCCTCTGACTCTCAGTTTCTCGATCAGCTCTGCTCGACCAGGCTAAGCTCGGACACCCTTTGTCGAGATCGAGTATAGTAACTCTAGATCGAGTACATCTGGGCTCCGGCTTGATTCGTCCTGATTTCGCTGCTTTTTGACCTTAGACTTCTGTAGTTGATTTCCGAGCATTTCCATCCTTTCTTAAAACGGCTGTAATTTGCCTCGAATTCTGAGAAATTAAACAGAAACTGGTGTAGATTCGATAATTTGGCAAATAAACATAAACTACATAGATTCTTACTATCTTATCCCAAATGCATGAAATGTATGTTAAAAACGATATAAAACTAACTGTAAAACATGGCAGATTCAGCTCACAACATGTAGTAAATGAAAGACTCGAAATTTATGACTTAATACGACCGATAAGGACTGAGTCGATCTATATAGAACAAGATAAAGACCCTATGCCTCCTCAGAGGTTAGGAACCAATACCAATGACTATATAACCCACCTCTACAACCCTACACAACCAAGCGGACAAATTGGAGGCACAAGGAGGGGGCTCGTGGATACTAGGATCACCAAGTTTTGCGAAGTTGATGAACACAAAGCAAACCAAACTGAGACAATAGACCAATTAGCAATTGATGAGCTCCGCTTCTAATCGATCGACTTGCACTCAAAGTGTTTCACACAATATGAGAGAATTCTAATTCATTAAGTTCCAACTGATTACAATAGAGGAATCGGCTTTATACAGACCTTAAGGGCTGAGATGGCCGATTCTAGAATAGAAGAAGATAAAAAGATCTACTTAAAGTAATTAATAAAATATCCCTAAAGTTTCCTAAAATAACTTAAGTAAATAAAGTTGCAAAAATAAGAAATAAATATAATGTTCTAAGACATAAGCATTTCGACAATCCTAAGAGAACTATGGTGGCTCGGCCTCTTTGATCCCAATGCACATGTAAGTCTTCAATGTAGGCTCAGGGAGTTGAACCGTGCTCGAGAACAATGCATGACTCACAAACATGAATGAGTCTCTCTGAAGCTTCTTAGCTCGAGCTCGAGTCAGAGGTCCTTCTCCTAAGATGATAGGTGTGGCTGGAGTTGTAGAAGATGGTCCCGCATCAACCTCCCCTTATTGAAAAGGATTCGACCATGAATCCAAGTCTTCATCCACAACGAAGTAAGGGATTAGATCGGCGACGTTGAAAGTTGCGCTCACGCCATAGTCTCCAGGAAGCTCCAATTGGTAGGCATTGTCGCCCACTCTTCTAAGCACTTTGAATGGTCCGTCACCTCGAGGTGATAGCTTGCTCTTCCGTGCTTCTAGAAACCTCTCCTTCCTCAGGTGCACCCACACAAGATTCCCAGGCTGGAATGTGACCAATCGGCGTCCCTTATTGGCCTTATTGGCGTTGTACTTAGCCTTTTGCATAAGCTTCTGACGCGTCCGTTCATGTAGCTCCTTAACGAACTCGGCATGCTTACCTGCTTCAAATGATTCTTTCTCTTTCATAGGATACGGAGTAAGATCAAAAGGGGTTAATGGATTAACACCATAAACACATTCAAATGGAGTGATTTTCATCGCAGAATGCATAGTTCTATTATAAGGAAACTCCACATGAGGTAAAGCTTCTTCCCAAAGTTTCAAGTTCTTTCTAATTATTTCTCTTAGGATGGTTGTAAGAGTTCTAATAGTCACCTCAGTTTGGCCATCAGTTTGGGGGTGGCTAGAAGTAGAGAATAACAATCTAGTTCCCAATTTATACCATAATGTTCGCTAAAAATGACTTAAGAATTTTACATCCCTATCACTAACAATTGTCTTAGGCACGCCATGCAACCTAACTACTTCTCTAAAGAATAGATTAGCAACATTGGTAGCATCATCAGTTTTATGACACGCAATAAAGTGTGCCATATTAGAGAATCTATCAACCACTACAAATATAGAATTCCTCCCCTTCTTAGTTCTGGGCAACCCAACTATAAAATCCATAGAAATGTCTACCCAAGGAGTTGAGGGTGTGGGTAGTGGTGTGTATAAGCCATGAGGCATTAGCTTGGATTTGGCCTTTAAGCAATCAATACATCTTTTTAGGCAATGTTCTACATCCCTAAGCATATGTGGCCAATAAAAGTGTGTTTTTAAAGTATGATAAGTTTTATCCCTTTCAAAATGTCCCATTAATCCACCACTATGGGCTTCACTAATAAGTAATAATCGCATAGAACATCTAGGAATGCACACTTGATCCTTTCGAAATAAGAAACCATCATGTATATAAAAGTTCTCGTTTGGGCCATGTTCGTTTTCATACAATTCCTTAATATAAATAAAGCCTAAGACTCTAGAATCCAAAGTGGTTAAAAGAACATGTCTTCTAGATAAAGCATCAGCAACCACATTGTCTTTGCCTTTCTTATACTTAATCACATAAGGAAATGTTTCAATGAACTCCATCCATCTACCATGCCTCCTATCAAGTTTATCTTGGCTTTTAAAATGTTTCAAGGATTCATGATCAGTCCTAAGAATAAACTCTCTAGGCCATAGGTAATGAAACCAAGTCTTAAGAACTCTATACAATGCATACAACTCTTTATCATATGTAGAGTATTTAAGACAAGCACCTTTAAGTTTCTCAGAAAAGAAGGCTATAGGTTTACCTTCTTGCATAAGGACTCCACCAATTCCAACTCCACTAGCGTCACAGTCAACCTCAAATGGCCGAGAGAAATCCGGGAGAGCGAGTAGTGGTGCGTGTGCTAGCTTGTCCTTATGCGTGTTGAACGCCTCCTCCTGAGCTGCACCCCATTTGAACTTGGTCGAGATCGAGGAAGATCAAGTCCAGATCGAGAAGGCTGCTACACCTCCAACACATGTTCTGGCTCCGAATAAGAAAAAGAAGTTGCCCTTCCCAACAAAATCTCCAAAGGACCCTGCAGAGAAGAAATTTCAGTGCTTCATCAAGATGCTTCAGAAACTCAATGTCACCATTCCCTTCATAGAAGCTCTCAATGAAATGTCATCCTATGTCAAGTTCCTGAAGGAGATTCTGAGCAAAAAGTGATCAATGGCTGAGATTATAGAGGAGTGCAGCCATTTGGACATACTTGAAAAGAGGCCAGATCCAGGTAAGTTTGCTATAACCATTGGATTTGGTCCATATAAAATTAATGCTTTATGTGATCTTGGAGCTAGTGTGAGTATAATGCCTTTAACAATTTGGTCCAAGATTAAGATAGATGCCCTAGAGCCTGTGGATGCTAAGCTATATATGGCCAACAACACTGTGGTCATTCCAACAGGCATGGTGGACAATGTGCCAGTGCAAGTAGGTAAGTTTTTCGTTCCTGCTGATTTCTTAGTTATTGATATGGCGGAAGACCCTTCTTGTCCCATTATTCTAGGAAGGCCCTTCTTGGCGACACTGGATGCCAACATAAGCGTAAGGAAGGGAGTGCTCACTTTCAACATCAGCGATGAGGTAATTGAGTATTCCTTCAATAAAACTAAAAGGCATACAGGTCCCATGTAAGAGGTAAAGTCCTATTCAGCCAGATACATCACTTGCGGGGAGCCTAAGGTAAGAAACATGACCCCCGAAGAGCTAGAAAATAGGGATATGGAGGCCTAGGTGGAGGAGATCATGGCCATCCTGAACGAAGAAACAGACAATCCACTCGACATAGATCCGGGTAAGTCGATATGGACTAACTATTTTTCGGATGCTTTGCTAGGACTTAAGTATGGGGTCAAAATCGACCAGGGAAAATCGAATGAGCCACATGACAGCTCGATATCGACCCACACTAGTCAATATTGACCCACCCATATCGAGTCACCTCCACTAGGAATCGAGCCGGCCAATGATGAACAGGATCACTCGATATCGACCTGAGCATATCGATTCGACTTCCCCACCAGAGCCAAAGCTAGCTGATTTTGAGCGAGATGACTCGATATTGACCACCTCTGGTCGATATCGACCAACCAAAATCGACCCTTCATCGTCAAAATCGAGTGAAAATCCACCAGAGCAGCAGAGCTCGATATCGACTGATACCAATCGATATCAACCAGACCCTCAGAAGAATCCCGAGTCCGATTCTGCGAACGTAAGCCAAGGTATGGATCGTTCTTCTCCTATTTCAGTTAAAGATCTATCTATACATGGAAGAGGTTTGCCTTGGTATGTGCGCTTATACAGGGTTTCCAATGATGAGCCCAAGGAATACAAAGTTGGAGACAAGGTCTATGTTTCCAAGTCAAATGATCATTGGTTCCCTAACAAGTTCAAGAAGAAGAAAATGGGCCCCTTCACGGTGAACAAGATCCATTCCGGAGGACTGCAGTTGATGGACAAAAATGGAGTCCTGTTTGAAGCCCAAGCTACATGGGCCCTGCAGAAACCACCTTGAGCTTAATGGGAAAGTCGGCCTAGCGACTATAAAGTCTAGAGCTTGTAAATAGACATTTATTTTTGGGATTTTTGGACATTGTTGCTTTTCTTTTTGGTTTTGGGACATTAAATTTTCTATTGTGGGTATCTCTCTTCTAATTTTTACAGGAATAAGGAAGGACCAGTACACTCAAAATCGACTAGTTTTGCAGCAATATTGCACTCGATTTCCAACGATCAGCACACCTGTCTAGTGAGTTTCTTTCTTTACCCTTGAATTGCTTATACATGGCTATTTTGGAATTCATTATTGATTTATGTGCTTACATATGCATGTTTTCCAAAGTTTGGAAAAATGTCCCCCGTTGAAAATTTTGTGTCATGGAAGCTTTAATTGAACTCAACGATGCAAAATTGGATTCTTTAGAGATATAACATGAAATTGCCTAGTAAAGGGAAGTCACAATGAAGTGCATATTTTTTGAAAACCATGAAATGAGGTAAAATTTGAAATTGCTTTTGACATGTTGCATGATAAGAGGATGGAGGACTTTATATTTCCATATAATGCTCATTGTTGATATCCTTAGCCTTACCTATGCTTATGCATCACAAACACCATATTATGCCTTATTTCAATTATTGTTCCACATAATCTAAATATTTCCCATTCTTTACCTTATTTCCTATCCGGGGATTATGTTGAGAATAAAAGTACATTATGGAGATTATTATATGGTGTTTGTGTTGTTATTATTATCATTATTGGAGTTTGGTAGGAAAATTGAAAAAAATATGGAAAATTAAATGAGTGAAAAAAAATTCGATCACCTCAGGAGATAAAGGTAGATCGACCCTACACGCTGAGATAATAGTTTGGCGAGATGGGACACACAGGTGAGGAGTCCGAAGCACTAAGTATCCATGACCATTTATGACACCCATGTTTGCGACTCGCGAAAAGGCAGTGCTGAGGTTAGAGAGGTAAAAGCATATAAGTGGAAAAAAAAAGAGCAAAGAGTGATTTATGAGAGGATGAGTGGTGTGGAAATTATGAAGGAGAAAATGCATCAAAGCAGGAAAGCAAGATTGAAGAATTTCTCCCCGGATTTAGCACCACATTGCCCAAAAATAGCCTACCACTTTACCTTTTCTTCACCATGAGCATAAATTAAAGTCCTCTTGATTATTAATGCTTTCTCAATTATGAAATGTTTTGCATAACCCTCATTTTGTTAGTAGATGTTGCTTTTATTGCACATGCATGGATTTGTGACACTAGTACCTTTTTGAGGATGGTAATTGATTGCAGGGTTATATGGCAATGAATCTAAGATGTTGAGTGTTTGATTTCTTCCCCTGTATGATAATTAAAAGTATTGCTTGAGGACAAGCAAGCTTAAGTATGTGGTAATTGTTGTGAGCCTAATTTTCCATATTTTATACTTACTTTTATATCGATTTCTGCATGCATTTCATACATTTGGGCTAGAATAGTTCAGAATCTATATAGTTCAGAATCTATCTAGTTATTTGATGTCTCTAAAGTAGCCATGTATTTATGCATATTTTAGTTCCATATTCTCTACATTTTGCATATTTCGGGTTGGGAATATGTCGAATTTATGTAGTATATGCTTATTTGTCAGAAATGGAGATCTACATAAGTTTCTGTTTAATATTTCAGAATATGGAACCATTTCGGGAGAAAATCAAGAAGCAAGAACCGGAGCTCAAAGTTACTCGACATCGACAAACCATAGTCGATCTCGACAAGCCATGTCTAGGCACACCAGGATCGAGGAGGACCATGCCGAGAAGCTGAAGACGAAGGACCCGACTCCAAGCCTCTACTCGAGATCAAGTAACCAACTCGAGATCGACGAAGCACCACAGCCCATGCCCGGAGTCGAGGACAGCATGACCGAGGATGCCGAGGAAGAGTTACCCGACCTGACCTGGAAGCCGGACACCACAACTCTATATCGAGGAACATCCTCGATGTCGACAAAGGCTGAGAGCACTATGTCCGAAGCATGTCGAGGGGAGTTGCTCGACAACAGCAGGAGGCCAAGACGATGAGCCACCCAACTCGAGATCGAGTAATGTTCCTCGAGATCGACGACACCCAAGAGCCATGTCCGAGCCAGTTCGAGGAAGACCAACCCGAGTCGCCGAGCTAGCCCAGTCGATGACACTTCTACTCGAGATCAAGTAAGTTTGGTCGAGATCGAGGAGCCGTGTCCGAAGCCGCGTTACGCGGTGAGCTGTCCTTGTCAAGCTGGGAATTCTAAGAGCCGAAGGAATCCGATTCTATCCAATTTGGCCGAGATCTATCAACAACTATCCATGAAAGACAAGATCTATCAACAAGAAGATATTTACCTATTTTATATTTAATTTCCCCTTTATAGATTTAATTCCTAAAATTGCATTTATTTATCATTAAGCTTTTTAGATATAGTTTTAGATATAGATAGATATTTCTATCCTTGATTAGCAAGGATTAGAAAGTTATAAATAAAGCCCATGGGGCTGAGATTCAATCATTCAATTTCAGTAGGAGAAGTAGTAGTAGAGAGAGAAAGGGAGGCCGAGTGGAGCAAAGGACCGAGAGCAAGTTGGCTTTGTTCGGTTGTACTTTCTTCAGTTTGATTGAATGCAATTAGTTTCTTTTCATCAATCAATGTATGAGGTTGCAATGAAGCGCGAGTAGTCCACCCATTTCTAGGGTTGGGGCGAGCCCGACGATAGCCCTGTTATGTGTTTATTACCCATCAAATGGAGGTCCATCAAATGGAGGTCCATGCTAACAACTTGGATTTACTACTTGTTATGTGTTTATTGCCCATCAAACGGAGGTCCATGCTAACAACTTGGATTGTAAACATAAAATCAGTAGAGACAATTAGGGTTTCTTGAAAGAGTTGTCTAATTGTTGGAAAAGGCAAAAGTTTGATCCTTTGATGCGATTCACATGATTATCTGTTTATTCTTGCCTTATGCATGCTTGGTTATCGTTGTTGCAAACCCCAATCTTGGAAGTCCTTTTTACATACATTTTAGTTCGAATCCCCAAAGCCTTTGCATTTATTTTCTTTCGTTTTATTCTCTGTCTTCCTCGAGATCGACTAGCACTACTCGATCTCAAGCAATGATCTTCGACCCAAGTCGTTGTAGCTTCTGTGTGCAGGAACTCGACCAAGACAAAGTAACGTCGACGAAGACCCAACTCAATCTCGAGTAAGGCCTTGTCGAGATCGACCACCACCCTGTGCTTGTTGTTGCGTTGTGTTCGACTGTCCGATCTTCTGTCGAGTTGCCGTACTCGAGATCTAGGACCACTGTTGTCGACCACTTATGTGAGATTCTCCGCTACCTAGGATCCGCTGACACGCTTCCTCGTGGATCCATCCTGACTTCCCGCTGCTACATCAGGAGGAGGTCTTGTAATCATTTGCGTGGGCAGAATCTGGTTTGATTTATATTTTATATTTTAAACTCGATTTCCTCCTAACAACATTATTTAATCTTTAAGAATTAGATAGATAGATATAGATAGAGATAGAGTTTCTTTCCTAGATTAGCTTGGAATGAAGCATATAAATAAGGCCTTGGGAGCTGAGTTTTATTCAATTCAATTTCGGAGACAATTAGTTACATAGAGAAAGTAGAGAGAGTTGTGGCCGAGTGGAGCAAGAGAGGCGAGAGTGGAATTGTCTTTGATCGGTTATAAGCTTTCTTTTATTTTATTTAATGCAATTTAGTTCCCTTTTATTATTGATATCTTTCTTTATGATGAAGAGCGAGTAGTCACCCAACTTCTGGGGTCGGGGTGAGCCCAACGGTAGCCATGTGAGGTGATGCGGTAAAGGTACAAGCTTTTGATGCAATTCGTCTTCTATCCCTACGAGCATAAATCTTTTGCGAAAGTTGAAGATGATCCTTGTTTCTATTATTGAAGTGAAAGTGATCTTAATACAAATTGGATTAATTATGTGAAAAAGGGTTAGTAACAATTAGGGTTTATGCGAAAGCCTCTATATTCCTATTTTTTAATAACGAAAGTTATTTGATGAAAAGCATGATCTTTTATGCCTTTATATGTTATTTTACATTGTTATCGTTGTGGTGTTGAAACCCTGATCTTGGAAGTTCTTTATTTTATTGATTTATTTCATAAATTTTGAGTGCTGTGCAATTTTAAAGTTTCTGTCCAATCGATTTCGAGTTACTACAGTCGATTTTACAAGTCGGTATCGAGTAGCTTAGGTCGATATCGACCAAGTTTATGTTTTTATTATGTTTTCTGCTTTTCTCTGTTATTTCTGTTTGTCTGGTTGATTTTCTGCTGAGATTTGGAACTGAAAAGGCGGGCACTGACACGCTTCCTCGTGGATCGATCCTGACTACCTTATACTACAGTGGGAGGAAGTCTTGTAATTAATTTGCGGGGATCAGGGAGTCGAATTTGATATTTATATTTCATACTTGACATTTCCTCAAAACAGTCAACAATATTGTTGAGAAGTGTGTAGATTGATCGTGAGAGCAGTTCAGTCGAGGACTTCAGATTTCTCTTAGAAGGTAAAGATGGGACTGCAGAGGACCCTAGGATGAGGGTGTGCTTTATAGAGAGTCCTGGTAGTCGGTCAAGTTGTTAAGCTTGTCGGAATAAGGGAATTGTGTGATTGGGAACTCTGAGATATTGTTTTAGGTGGTCGAGTTAGAGATTAGGAATTGAGCTTGAGATATTGAAGTCGATTAATCCTGAGTTGGCTTGATGGCGTAAGGGTTGGGATGCCTAGTAATTGGTTTGGGATGTAGGCCTTCAATTGCGTGATAGTTATGAGGCTAGAGAGGTAGTGTGCTAAGCGGAATGCAATGGTAATTAGAATTAGTATCAGATTGAGTTGGTAGACCTAAGTGAAGTTGATCTTGATATGAGGGATGATGGGTAGTGGTCGTGTCTTGTCATGATTGGTAGTTATCAGTAGGTTCTCTTGAGAATGTAATCTAGTATATGCCTTACTTGTGGCCGAATGTTGTGGGAATTCTATGCTATAAACGATCTCGACTCCCTGATGAATTGCCATACATAATAGTGAATTGTTAGTACTAACATAGTTAACCCCTGAACTTGATGATATGCTGGTTTTCGAGGGTACTTGATGCTTGGTAGTTAGTATAAGTATGATGTGCTTATCTAATTGATATGATGTGATGAATCCTACTCCGTATGATACTATGCTAGATATGTTATGGTATGTGACTATTTCTGACATGATTACGACCTTATTATGAATGTGTGATATGATTGCTATGTTGAACGATTGCTATGATATATGATGTCTTCAATTGGAATTGCTAGTATAATAGAACCGAATTGATGAATTTGATTCAGACTTGGAACCTAGGAAGGAAATATGGGATTAATTACCCTTCGAGGGGGATGATTCCACCTCCTGAGATTGAAACTTGCTTGACAAACATCGGGATAAAGGATTTTGAATGATGTTTAAAAAGGAATAACTTGGATGTTGAAAAATCGAATGCAACCGATAAGTTCAATGATTTTGAGACCAGACCTTTTCGAAGTGGATACATGCATTTTATAGGGGCATGTATATAGACTGCTTGCTACGATCTAGTGGAGATGTTATTGTGCTTTCCGAGTTATAATATAACCGAGAAGTCGGGGTAAGGATGCGGTAAGGGCCCGTATCACACTCTCGCTACCATCTATTGGGGATATAATGATCATGACAAAGATACAGTGAGAATTTCATAGGGGCACTTATGAGACACTTACGGTATTAATGGAATGGTCCTTGGACTCACCAATTTCTTAGAATGATTTTAGTCTCAGGGATGAGACTTGCTTTCAGAAGTGGATGCTGTAAAGGCTCGGATTTTGAAATCACAATTTCTCGGAAAAAGAAAATCAAAATGAATTTTAAAATTGAGTTTAACGAAAAACTCGCTAACTCGGATTTTATTTCCGATTTTAGATTTCTGAGATTTGAAAATATAAATTGGGATACATTATTTATTTCGGATTCGAGATTCGATTTGAAAATTTGATTAATTGGAGATAAGATCGAAAGAGCGGGTATTTTCGAGCCTCCTCACTCGGCGAGTAGATCAGGATGTCATTGATGAAGATTACGACAAACTTATCCAAATACTGGTAAAAACAACGGTTCATCAGATCAATAAAGACTGTCGGGGCATTTGTTAAGCCGAAAGGCATCACCACGAACTGAAAGTGCCCATAACGTGTCCTAAAAGCAGTCTTTGGAATATCCTCGTCGAAAACTCGGAGCTGATGGTAACCAAATTGAAGGTCAATCTTAGAGAATAGCTTTGCTCCTTGAAACTGATCTAATAAATCATCGATGCGTGGTAGTGGATACTTGTTCCTGATCGTCAACTTGTTCAGCTCCCGATAATCAATACACAAACGGAAAGAGCCATCTTTCTTCTTCATAAAGAGCACGGGATCACCCCAAGGTGAAGCACTGGGTCGTATATAACCCTTCTCTAACAGCTCTTCAAGTTGACTATTCAATTCTTGCATCTCCACTGGAGCCATGCAATATGGCGCTTTCGAAATAGGAGCGGTTCCTGACTCTAAGTCAATGGTGAACTCAATTAACCGCTTCAGAGGTAAACCAGGAATCTCATCGGGAAAAACATTAGGGAATTCCCAAACTACAGGAATATCGGAGATAGGGACCGGGTTGGATGGTTGATCCATTAGATAGCATAAGAATCCAACATAACCTTGACGTAAAAATTTGGCTGCCCGCATTACATTAATAACACGGCCATCCTCCTTGGGGATGCGCCCACGAATTCTGCACACAATCCTACCGTCCGGTGAAATGGTCACGATTCTCCGTCCACAATCAATGATTGCACCATGGCGAGTAAGTCAATCCATGCCGAAAACATGCAAAGATCGGCAAGGTAATCATTGCCGCCTATCGCGATGGGGAAGCGAAATAATATTTTCCTACCTCACACTCTATCCCTATTAGGGAATTTCATAATAAAGGAACCATCTAGAGTCACATATTCTAATCTGAGTCTTTCAACATGTTGCTCGACTATAAAAGAATGAGAAGCACCTGAATCAATATGAATATTACTTGGCTCAGCTCGGAGATAGATAATACCTTGATCCATAGGAGGAGTAGTGTCGTCGAGCCTACACATCTAATATAGTCGCGAGCCCTGCTAAGATGGCCCGGCGACATTCTTCCCTTTGTTCACAGTCGACTGTTGTTGTAAGCCTAATTTGCCATATTTTACATTTACTTTTATATCGATTTCTGCATACATTTCATGCATTTGGGCTAAGATAGTACAGAATCTATGTGGTTTATGGTTATTTGCCAAATTATGGAATCTACACAAGTTTCTGTTTAAATCGCAGAATTCGAGGCGTTTTACAGCAATTCTAAGGAAGGTCGGAAAAGCTCGGAAATCCACTACAGAAGTCCAAGGTCAAAGCAGAAGCGGAACCAGTCGAATCGAGCTAAGAACCCAAGCTACTCGATCTCGAGTAGCCCTTACTCGATCTCGACGAGTATGTCTGAGCACAGCATTGTCGACCAGGAGCAACGTCGAGAGCCAGACCAACCAAGCTCCGGAACCCAACTCGATCTCGACAAGACCTGGTCGAGATCGACGAAGCCTAGTGCCACACCCGGAGTCGACGAGGAGAAGAGCTGATCGAGAAGCCGAGGACGAAGACGCCGAGCACAATCCTACTCGATCTCGACAAAGCCCTAGTCGAGATCGACGAGCCACCCAGTGCCAGTCCATGTCCATGCCGAGGGACAGCTGCTCGACCAGGAGTCCACACTTCTACTCGATGTCGACTAGGGTTAGTCGAGATCGACTAAGCCCAGAGACCAGATCCACGCCTGTCGAGTAGAGCCGCCGAGGAAACCTAGTCGGGAAGGCCAGTCTACTCGAGATCGACTAGGTGTACTCGAGGTCGACGAGCGCCAGGAACCCATGTCCGAGCAACATCGAGCAGAGCCACCCGAGAAGTCCAGTCGACGATGAGTCCTAGTCGATGTCGACAAGCCTTTGTCGATGTCGAGTAGCCCAGTTTCCGCAAACGAGTCGACTTGAGCAGTCCGAGTAGACCTGGAATCCTTGGGCACGAAGAAATCCGAGAATGGCCGAGATCTATCCAAATTTGATCAAGTTCTATCCATGGAAGGAAATCTATCAACATGAAGACATATTACCTAGTTTAGATATAGTTTTCCTTTAAAGATTTATTTCCTTTAAGCAATTTATTTATCTTTAAGCTTTAAGTAGATATAGATAGAAGATTCTATCCTTGATTAGCAAGGATTAGAAGGCTATAAATAAAGCCCTAGAGGGCTGATTTTCATTCATTCAAGCAAAGTCGTCTTAGGGCGTAAGGAGGAAGCAGAGGAGATGGAGAGGGGGAGGAGAGAGGAAGAGAGAGAGAGAGAGAGAGAGAGAGAGAGAGAGAGAGAGAGGAGGCGAGAGAGGAGGAACGTTTGGAAGGTTTTGTAAGTTTTAGTTTATTTTATGTTAAAGTTAATTTCTTTTATGATGGTTTGTTTCTAATTTCCTTCTTCTAGGGTTGGGGTGATCCCAACATAGATATGTGTGTGTGATTTATAAATCCATGAATCTATATGTCTTTATCATCATCTACCTATGTGCTTAATCCTTTGCGAGAGTTGAGGAAATTCCTTATTCATGATATTGAAGTGAAAGTGATCTTATTATGAATTGGATAGTAATTAGGGTTTATTTGCGAGAGTCGACTAATCCTGATTAAGAAAAGGTAGAAACAAATTAGGTTTTTATGCGAGAGTCTCTATCACCTAAATTGTTGGAATTTGCGAAAGTCGATTCTTTGATATAAAGCATGCATCTTTATGTGATTTATGATCTACACATATGTTTATTGTTGTGGTGATCCCTAACCTTGGAAGTTTGCATCTTCATTTGTTTTATTTTATTATTTTTATTCGGCACATATTCTACCCGACACCAACTACCATTCCCTCTCCATCCATCGACATGGACCCCTCTATTCTTTGTCGACAACAAACTCCCCACCTTTTCCCGCTATCCCTGAACCCCAAAACACACTAAACCTAGAACCGCTGACTTCTCTCCTAAGGACGAACCTGACTCCACTATCCTATAGCGGGGTCTTGACGACAAATTTATTTGGTCGAGAAATCCTCCTCACAACAAATTGGCGCCGCTGCCGGGGAAGCAATCATTCGCGCCTTAGGTAGTCAGTTCTCACTTTTCTCTTGAGTGAATTCACAGGTGTATGCGCCGTTCTGGTATCCCACCTGAGTTTGACGCCTTAGACGAACCGGAACGCCTCCTACACATCAGAGCTAGACTGCAAAGAGCCATGGCAGCCGCTGAAACACAGGAGCAGGTCATACAAAGGCTTACCAGGGAACTAGCCGCAAAGGATACTACTATCGCCAATGAGAGGACAGCGAGGGAACAAGCAAATGAGCGCGCCAGGCAAGCAGAAGCTCAGCTTGCCCAATATCCAACCACTGCAGAGGATTATATGCATCCCACTCTTGTCGTGCCTGAATCGGCGATTCTAATCCCTGATAACACTTTTGAAATTCGCACTCAATTTCTTATAGGGCTTAAAAATAATGCCTTTTATGGCAGATTTAATGAGTGTCCTCTTGAACATATTACAAACTTTTCTGACATGTGCCGTACTCTTGCTGAAGGTACAACCTTGGAATATGTCAAGATGAAAGCTTTTCGCTGGTCTCTCGCTGGGTCTGCACTGAAATGGCTGGAAGGGTTGAAAGCAAGATCACTCACAACTTGGGCCCAAGTAGAGCAAGAGTTTTTGAACAAATTCTTCCCACCCGCCAAAACAGCACATCTCCGCCAGAAAATCACCGCCTTCAAACAGAAGCAAGGGGAACCACTGGCAAAGGCATGAGAACGCTACAAGGAACTACTGCGATCTTGCCCTACTCATGGACAGCCACCCTACGTCATTCAGGAGATCTTCTTCAACTCTCTCGATCAGGTCACTAAGGACAGAATCAACCATTATACTCGCTATGAGTATCTGACAATGCCGCCAAGTGATGCATGGGGTGTGCTAGAGAAGCTCACCAACTATGACAACAAGTATGGGTCTACTGCAACCTATGAAGAGAACCCATACGCCAGGCCAGCACCATCCATGCCCCTATATGATCCCCCTAAGGAGATCGATCCAGATGTTAGGGAGCAGTACTACAGAGATAAAAATAAGAAACTCCTCAAGCAAGTAAAGTATCTCTCTGTCAACCAGCCTTGTATTGAATGCGGATCGCAAAGGCACACCACTCCTGAGTGCCCACACACAGAGCAAGTCAAGCTCGCAGAGCACCACGAGGAGGTAGCTTACGCATGGGGTCCCAATCGCTACACGGGGGACCAAAGGTTTCAGCAACCACAATGGAACCAAGGTGTCCCTAGGAACCCCCCGCCCTACAGAGCTCCAGGACATCCGGAAAGGGACCAGAAAAGGATGATATACAGACAGTCCTGGAGGAAATAAGGTGGAATCACTCGGAAACCAAGCAATCCTTCAACTCCGTCTATACTCAGATTAAGGGCGTCAACAATAGGCTTGGAGAGATTGATATATGGAGGAAAACAGTTGATACATAGATTGGTCAGGTAGGAGCAGGAATCCCCAGACAGTCAGGTTCGCTCCCTGGATTTTCAGAACCAAATCCTAAAGGAAAGACTGGACATATCGCTGCTGTAAAACTCAGAAGCGGCCATCAATTGCAAGAGCCAGAGGTCGGAAAGCAGCAGAACAACGGAGAACCGCTGGTCGACTAGAGCCTAGTCGATCTCGAGGACGGCCAACTCGCCCTCGAGGAGAAGCTTCAGAAACCTTCGTCTACGCCGAACAGCAACTCGACTGCACCCAACCTGGTCGAGATCGACAAGGGCATAGCCGATGTCGAGGAGCCCTTAGTCGACATAGAGCAGCCTGCAGCATCTCCGACATCTGTTCTGGCTCCGAATCAGAAAAAAAAGCTGCATTTCCCCGCAAAATCTCCAAATGACCCGGCGGAAAAGAAATTTCGGCGCTTCATCAAGATGCTTCAGAAGCTCAACGTCACCATCCCCTTCACAGAAGCTCTCAATGAAATGCCATCTTATGTCAAGTTCCTAAAGGAGATTCTGAGCAAAAAGCGATCGATGGCTGAAATCACAGAGGAGTGCATCCATCTGGACATACTGGAAAAAAGGCCGGATCCAGGTAAGTTTGTTATAACCATTGGATTTGGTCCATACAAAATTAATGCTTTATGTGATCTTGGGGCTAGTGTAAGTATAATGCCTTTAACAATTTGGTCCAAGATTAAGATAGGTGCCTTGGAGCCGGTGGATGCTAGACTCTATATGGCCAACAACACGGTGGTCATTCCAACAGGCATGGTGGACAATGTGCCAGTACAAGTAGGTAAATTCTTTGTCCCTGCTGATTTCTTAGTTGTTGATATGCAAGAAGATACTACTTGCCCAATTATTCTAGGAAGACCCTTCTTGGTGACGGTGGATGCCAATGTAAGCGTAAGGAAAGGAGTGCTCACCTTCAACATCAGCGATCAAATCTATCTCAGCTGGCTACATCACCTGCGGGGAACCTAAGGTCAGAAATATGACCCCTGAGGAGCTGGAAAAGAGGGACATGGAGGCCCAGGTGGAGGAGATCATGGCAATCCTCGAAGAAAACACAGAGAATCCGATCGACACAAACCAAGATAAGTCGTTATGGATTAATTATTTTTCGGATGCCTTGACAGGAACCAAGTATGGGGTCAAGATCGACCAAAGCTCCTCGACAACGAGTACCATAGTCGATCTCGACCAAACCAAGGAGCCTCCACCAGCACCAGCCTCATCGAGCAGCCAGACGAAAGTAGAACCCTTGTCGATCTCGAGTACGCTACTCGATGTCGACCAACTTCAGCATCCTCGGGCACCGTCTTCCTCGACACAAACTCCACCAGACGGACCAAGCTCGTCGATCTCGACTAAGCTTGTCGAGATCGACCACCATCCGGCTCCACTAGTTTCTTCCTCCTCGACGCTGGAGCCACCAGGAGCGGAGCCCTACTCGATATCGAGTAGCCTACTCGATATCGACAAGACCTGTCCTTCGTCGACTTCCGCATCCTCGAGCAGGCCACCACCAGGACGTGAAACCTCATCGAGATCGACTAACCCTAGTCGAGATCGACCAAATACCGTGGTTCCCGATTCCGTCTCTCCAAAGGTAAGCCAAGGTATGGATCTTTCTTCTCCTATTTCCATTAAAGATTTATCTATACATGGGAGAGGTTTGCCTTGGTATGTGCGATTGTGCAGGATTTCCAATGATGAGCCTAAGGAGTTTGAAGTTAGAGACAAGCTCTATGTCTCTAAATCAAAGGATCATTGGTTTCCCAACAAATTCAATAAGAAGCGGATGAGATCTTTCGTGGTGAACAAGATCCATTCTGGAGGATTACAGCTGATGGACAAGAACGGAGTCCTATTTGAGGCCCAAGCTACATGGGCCCTGCAAATGCCACCTTCAGCTAAATGGAAAAGTCGGCCTAGCGACTATAAAATCTAGAGCATGTACATAGACTTTTTAGGACTTTTGAGACTTTGTTGCTTTTGTTTTTTTGTTTTGAAACACTTTTAGTTTGCTATTATGGGTATATGTCTTCCATACTTTTCAGGTCCATGGATAGAAGCAAGCTATATTCATACTCAGCCCAGGAGGTGCTTCCATTCGACATTTTGAGGCCCTGCACACCTGTCTTGTGAGTTTCTTTCTTTACCCTTGTTTTTATACAGTGAGGACACTGTAATGTTTAAGTATGGGGTGGGGTAAGGGCTTACTTTATGCATATTTGATTTATTTGACATTACTTGTGCATTATTTCTTACAATTGCTACATGGCTATTTTGGAAGGCATTATTTATTTATGTGCTTATATGCATGTTTTCCAATGTTTTGAAAAATGACCCCCATTGAAAATTTTGAAATAATGTCATGAAAGCTTATATTGAACTCGACGATGCAAAATTGGATTCATTAGAGATATAGCATGAAATTGCCTAGTAAAGGAAAGTCACAATGAAGTGCATTATTTGATAAAAACCATGAAAAGAGGTAAATTTGAAGTTGCTTTTGACATGTTTCATGATAAGATGATGGAGGACTTTATATTTCCATATAATGCTCATATTGTTTATAACCTAGCCTTACCTATGCTTATGCATTACACAAAAGCCATATTATGCCTTATTTCAATTATTGTTCCACATTATCTAAATATTGCCATTCTTTACCTTATCCGGGGATTATGTTGAGAATGATGTTACATTATGGAGATGTTATATGGTGTTTGTGTTGTTAATTATCATTATTGGATTTTGGAGGGAAATTGTTTGAAATATATGGAAAATTTAATGAGTGAAAGAAAATCCAATCACCTCAGAAGATAAAGGTAGATTGACCCTGCTCTCTGAGATAATAGTTTTGAGAGATGGGACACATTGTGAGGAGTCCAAAGCACTAAGTATCCGGGGTCATTCATGACACCCATGATTGCGACTCGCGAGAAGGCAGTGCTGAGGTTAGAGAGGTAAAAGCATCATTTTTGAAAAAAGCATTATGAAAGGTGATGAATCTCAAGGAGAAAGAATGTGGTACGAAATTCAGTTTGGAAATACTCCATTTCCCCAGATCAAAAGCACCACATTGCCAAAAATTGCCCACCTTTAGCCTTTTACCATTCTACTCCTTATTGAGCTTAAATTAAAGTCTTCTTGATTATCAATGCTTTGTCACGAATGAATGTTTTGCATAACCCTCCTTTTGTGAGTAGATGTTGCTTTTGTATAATTACACATGCATGGATCTGTGACACTAGTACCTTTTCGAGGATGGTAATTGATTGCAGGGTTATATGGCAATGAATCTAAGATGGTGAGAGTTTGAATTCTTCTCCTGAATGACAAATAAAAGTATTGCTAGAAGACAAGCAAGCTTAAGTATAGGGTGTTTGTTGTAAGCCTAATTTGCCATATTTGACATTTACTTTTATATCGATTTCTGCATACATTTCATGCATTTGGGCTAAGATAGTACAAAATCTACGTGGTTTATGGTTATTTGCCAAATTATGGAATCTACACCAAATTCTGTTTAAATCGCAGAATTCGAGGCGTTTTCCAGCAATTCTAAGGAAGGTCGGAAAAGCTCGGAAATCCACTACAGAAGTCCAAGGTCAAAGCAGCAGCGAAACCAGTCGAATCGAGGTAATAACCCAAGCTAATCGATCTCGAGTAGCCCTTACTCGATCTCGACGAGTATGTCCGAGCACAACCTTATCGACCAGGAGCAACGTTGAGAGCCAGACCAACCAAGCTCCGAAACCCAACTCGATCTCGACAAGACCTGGTCGAGATCGACGAAGCCCAGTGCCACACCCGGAGTCGACGAGGAGAAGAGCTGATCGAGAAGCCGAGGACGAAGACGCCGAGCACAATCCTACTCGCTCTCGACAAAGCCCTAGTCGAGATCAACGAGCCACCCAGTGCCAGTCCAAGTCCATGCCGAGGGACAGCTGCTCGACCAGGAGTCCACACTTCTACTCGATGTCGACTAGGGTTAGTCGAGATCGACTAAGCCCAGAGACCAGATCCATGCCTGTCGAGTAGAGCCGCCGAGGAAACCTAGCCGGGAAGGCCAGTCTACTCGAGATCGACTAGGTGTACTCGACGTCGACGAGTGCCAGGAACCCATGTCCGAGCCACATCGAGCAGAGCCACCCGAGAAGTCCAGTCGACGATGAGTCCTAGTCGATGTCGACTAGCCTTTGTCGATGTCGAGTAGCCCAGTTTCCGCAGACGAGTCGACTTGAGCAGTCCGAGTAGACTTGGAATCCTTGGGCACGAAGAAATCCGAGAATGGCCGAGATCTATCCAAATTTGATCAAGTTCTATCCATGGAAGGAAATCTATCAACATGAAGACATATTACCTAGTTTAGATATAGTTTTCCTTTAAAGATTTATTTCCTTTAGGCAATTTATTTATCTTTAAGCTTTAAGTAGATATAGATAGAAGATTCTATCCTTGATTAGGAAGGATTAGAAGGCTATAAAAAAAGCCCTAGGGGGCTAATTTTCATTCATTCAAGCAAAGTCGTCTTAGGGCGTAAGGAGGAAGCAGAGGAGAGGGAGAGGGGGAGGAGAGAGGAAGAGAGAGAGAGAGAGAGAGAGAGAGAGAGAGAGAGAGAGAGAGAGAGAGGAGGCGAGAGAGGAGGAACGTTTGGAAGGTTTTGTAAGTTTTAGTTTATTTTATGTTAAAGTTAGTTTCTTTTATGATGGTTTGTTTCTAATTTCCTTCTTCTAGGGTTGGGGTGATCCCAACATAGATATGTGTGTTTGATTTATAAATCCATGAATCTATATGTCTTTATCATCATCTACCTATGTGCTTAATCCTTTGCGAGAGTTGAGGAAATTCCTTATTCATGATATTGAAGAGAAAGTGATCTTATTATGAATTGGATAGTAATTAGGGTTTATTTGCGAGAGCCGGCTAATCCTGATTAAGAAAAGGTAAAAACAAATTAGGTTTTTATGCGAGAGTCTCTATCACCTAAATTGTTGGAATTTGCGAAAGTCGATTCTTTGATGTAAATCATGCATCTTTATGTGATTTATGATCTACACATATGTTTATTGTTGTGGTGATCCCTAACCTTGGAAGTTTGCATCTTCATTTGTTTTATTTTATTATTTTTATTCAGCACATATTCTACCCGACACCAATTACCATTCTCTCTCCATCCATCGACATCGAACCCTCTATTTTTTGTCGACAACAACCTTCCCACCTTTTCCCGCTATCCCTGAACCCTAAAACACACTAAACCTAGAACCGCTAGCTTCTCTCCTGAGGACGAACCTGACTCCACTATCCTATAGCGGGGTCTTGAATACAAATTTATTTGGTCGAGAAACCCTCTCGTCAACTGTGAACCTGCAGGAATCTTGGTATTCTGTTGGTACTACTGCAGCATGCGCTGCTGCTGATGAGATCTTATTCCTCTTCGTCTTTTGCAAAGACAGACAACTCGACGAATTTGTCCAATTCGGATCTATGCTTTTGTGATGATGCACCTTTCTCCGACTCACCGTGCTCACACATCTCTTTCATCTCATCCCTAGCACGATCATATAGTTTTCTCCAGTTCATCCACAATCCACTCCTTATTCTTATATATTTCTTCTGCCTCACTCATGCAAAGTCGTTGCGTCGCTCTTCTTGCCTGTAAATCCCGGTATGCTTTTCCATCAACTAGGATTTCCAAAAAGGATCACTTCTTCGCCTTCTCCTCACTGAGGTTTTGGGATGGTTCCAAGTGGTACACTCGGACGAGGTCTCGGAGGTACTTTCTCCTATTTTCGTCCAGAAGAGTTAACATGGCTTTCTTTTCCCTTACTACGTTTTCCTCGCTATAGAACCAAGGAGTTCCCAAGTTATGTCCCTCCTACCACTCGCGGATGAGCTTCTTGCCATATTCCGTGGCTGCAGCTCCTTCAGGAGGGTCGACCAGGACACTCTTCCCCTTGGATAGGTCCACTGTCGCCTTATCCACGACCTCCATCTTTGTGCTTGAGTCATACCCAATGTCAGAATTGTCGGTGCGGTCAATCCATTGGGGTAACCCATGGCGTGCAATTCCAAGGTCTTGCGAACATTAGACATCTCACGAGGATGGCGAAGAGTCATCAGTACTTGAGCGAGATAATCCTCATAAAGCGAGATTTAGAGGAAACAAGAATAAAGAATCTAAGATTAGTCTATGACAGGTGCAAGAGCTTGATCAGGACTATCATACAAGTGTTTTGAAATTATTTCCAAAACTGCTTACTTTTGTAAGTATAAACTTAGTTTTGATAAATAACGCACTTTAGAAATCATTTTAAAATCCAAATGAAAACGTTTTAAAACCTACAACTCTGATACCATCTGTAAAACTCGTGGTCTTAAGAAGCGCCAGCCCATGCCACATAGCCCTCTCAAGTCTGTTGTCCTCACTTGGAGCCTGAAAATGAAGAGCTCTTGTGACATAGGTAGGGATTGAATCACTTATAAATCAATCCCAACACCCTTATGATATCTGATGTGGGCCGGAGGTGTTACATATGCTTCATCATTTTATTCTTGCACAATATCATTTTATTTATGTACTTTATAATTTTAATTGTGCACTTCATAATCTTATTCATGCACTTCATGGTTTTATTCTTGCACTTTATCATTTTATTTATGCACTTTATAATCTTAATTGTGCACTATTGATATGTGTTGTGAGCTGAATCTGCCATGTTTTACAGTTGCTTTTATATCGTTTTCTGCATACATTTCATGCATTTGGGCTAAGATAATACATAATCTATGTAGTTTATGTTTATTTGTCAAATTATGGAATCTACACCAGTTTCTGTTTAATTTCACAGAATTCGAGGCAATTTACAACAGTTCTAAGAAAGGTTGGAAATGCTCAGAAATTAACTACAGAAGTCCAAAGTCAAGAAGCAGCGGAACTAGACGAATCAAGTTGGAAACCCAGAAGTACTCGATCTCGAGTTCCTATACTCGATCTCGACAAAGGTTGTCCTAGCAAGCATTGGTCGAGCAGAGCATGATCGAGGAAACTGAAGACGAAGCATAGTCAACTCCGGAGCCTTACTCGATCTCGAGTAAACTGGTCGAGATCGACAAACCCTGATGCCATGTCCGAAGTCGAGGAGCTGTGCCAAGTCGAGAAGCTGAGGATTGAAGACGCCGAGCACCAATCTACTCGATCTCGAGGAAGTTACCCGATCTCGAGGACCCCAGCAGCGCCTGACCGAGCTTGATCGAGCACCAGCTACCCGAGACACCCAGCCAAGCCGAAGTCGATGTCACTCTTACCCGATCTCGAGTAGAGTTGGTCGATATCGAGGAGCCGTGTCCTGGAGCCGCGTTACACGGTTTGCTGTCCTACGCGGTTTGGGAGTCCTTGGAGCCAAAGGAATCCGAGTTTGGCCGAGATCTATCAACATCTATCTATGGAGAGAAGACCTTATCAACACATGGAAGATTTACCTACTATAGATATAATTTCCCTTTTAGATTTAATTCCTTTATTGCATTTATTTATCTTTAAGTCTTTAGATAATTAGATTTAGATTTAGATAGACTTTCTTACCTAGAATAGCTAGGGAATGAAAGCTATAAATAAAGCCTTAGGGGCTGAGCATTATGCATCTTATTCCAATTCAATTCCAGAGAGAACAAGTAAGTAGGAGAGAGAGAGAGAGAGTTTGTGGCGAGCAAGGTAGAAAGGCGAAAGCGGATTTGGCTTGTTCGGTTGTAAGCTTTCTTTTATTTAATTCAATGCAAGTTAGTTCCTTTTGTTATTTAATGTCTTTCTTGATAATGAAGAGTGAGTAGTCCACCCACTTCTGGGGCTGGGGTGAGCCTGACGGTGGCCATGTGAGGTGACGCGGTAATGGTTTGATCTTGTTATGCAATTCGTCTTCTATCCCTATAAGCATGATTCTTTTGCGAAAGTTGAAGGTGATCCTTGTTTGTATTATTAAAGCGAAAGTGATCATAATGCAACTTGGATTAATTATGTGAAAAGGGTTAGTAACAATTAGGGTTTATGTGAAAGTCTTTATATGCATATTTGTTAATAACGAAAGTTATTTGATGGAAAGTATGATCTTTTATGCCTTTATGTGTTACTTTGCATGGTTATCGTTGTGGCGTTGATACCCTGGCTTTGGAAGTTCTCTAATATATTGATTTATTTCTTCCAAAATCTGCGATTCTATGTTCGAAGTTGCAATTTACAGCTTCTGTTTTTTAGTCGATCTCGATAAGTTGTTGTCGATCTCGAGTTAGGTTAGTCGAGATCGAGTACGTATTTGTCTAGATCGAGTTGTGTGTCTGATTTTCTGCTTCTGTGATCGATTCTGAAGTTTCTGTCGTCACTGTCTTTAGTCGATCTCGAGTAGGTGATAGTCGAGATCGACAAGCTTTTGTCTTTGCTTTTATTTCTGCTTTCGTTTGTTATTTCTGTCTTTGTTTCTTTGTTTCTGTCTTTTTATTTGCTTTTCTGTGAGATTTACAACTACCTAGGATCCGCTGACACGCTTCCTCGTGGATCGATCCTGACTTCCCACTACTGCATAGGGAGGGAGTCTTGTAATTATTTGCTTGGGCACGAATCTGGTTTGAATTATATTTTATATTTTGAACTTGATTCCTCCTTACAACAAATTGGCGCTGTTGCCGGGGAAGCAATCATTCGCTCCTTAGGTAGTTAAAATCTCACGTTTTCTTTGAGTTACTTCACAGGTGTATGCGCCGTTCTAGTCAACCACTTGAGTTTGACGGCTTAGACGAACCGGAACGCCTCCTACACATCCGAGCTAAATTACAAAGAGCCATGGCGGCCGCTGAGACACAAGAACAGCTAATTGCGAGCCTAACCAGGGAACTAGCCGCTAAGGATGCTACTATCACCGCTGAGAAAGCAGGAAGGGAACAAGCAGAAGCTGAGCTTGCCCAATACCCAACCACGGCAGAGGACTACATGCACCCGACACTCGTCGTGCCTGAATCGTCTATTCTAATCCCTCAATATAACTATGAAATTCGCACTCCTTTCTTAATAGAAATTAAACAAAATGTTTTTCATGGTAGATTTAATCAATGTCCTCTTCAGCACATTACCAATTTTACTGACATGTGTCGTACTCTTGATGAAGGTACTATCTTGGAGTACATCCTGATGAAGACTTTCCGCTGGTCTCTCGCTGGTCCTGCATTGAAATGGCTGGAAGGGTTGAAACCACGATCTCTCACGACATGGGCTCAAGTGAAGCAGGAATTTCTGAATAAGTTCTTTCCTCTTGCCAAGACTGCGCTCCTTCGCCAAAAGATCACATCTTTCAAACAGCAGCCTGAAGAGACGCTAGCAAAGGCATGGGAACGCTATAAGGATCTACTGCGATCCTGCCCTACACATGGACAGCAACCCTGCATAGTTCAAGAGATTTTCTTCAATTCTCTGGACTTGGCTGCAAAGGACAGAATCAACACATACACCCACTATGAGTATCTGGCAATGCCGCCTGCTGACGCATGGGCTGCTCTCGACAAGATGACCAACTATGACAAAAAGTATGGGACTCCAGTCAACTATGAGGAGAACCCATATGCCAGGCCAGCACCATCCATGCCCCTATATGAGCCCCCTAAGGAGATTGATCCAGATCTTAGGGAGCAGTACTACAGAGATCAGAATAAGAAGCTCCTCAAACAAGTAAAGTATCTTTCTGTCAACCAGCCTTGTATAGAATGCGGATCATAGAGGCACACCACTACTGAGTGCCCACACAAAGAGCAAGTCAGGCTGGCAGAATACCATGAAGAAGCAGCTTACGCAGGGGGTCCCAATCGCTACATGGGCGATCAAAGGCTTCAACAACCACAATGGAACCAAGGTGCCCCTAGGAACCCCCCACCTTATAAAGCTCCAGGACATCCGGAAAGGGATAAGAAAAAGGATGATCTATAGACAGTCCTAGAGGAAATACGGAGGAATCATACAGAAACTAGGCAATCCTTCAACTCAATCTACACTCAGATTCAAGGAGTCAACTCTAGGCTTGGGGAGATTGATATATGGCGGAAATCAGTTGATACACATATTGGCCAGCTAGCAGCAGGAGTCCCCAGGTAGACAGGTTCACTCCCAGGATCTTCAAAACCAAATCCCAAGGGGAAGACTGGTCACATCGCTGCTGTAAAACTCAAAAGCGGCCATCAACTGCAAGAGCCAGATATCGGAAAGCAGCAGGGCGGAGAAGCTGAGAAACAACTCGACATCGACCAGCAGCAAGTCGATATCGACCAGCACTTAGTCGATCTCGAGCAAGGACAAGTCGATATCGAGGAACAACTGGGAAATCCTTCGTCTACACTACACAGCAACTCAAAATCGACTACGGTGGTCGAGATCGAGAAGAACTTGGTCGAGATCGAGGAAGATCAAGTCCAGATCGAGAAGGCTGCTACACCTCCAACACATGTTCTGGCTCCGAATAAGAAAAAGAAGTTGCCCTTCCCAACAAAATCTCCAAAGGACCCTGCAGAGAAGAAATTTCAGTGCTTCATCAAGATGCTTCAGAAACTCAATGTCACCATTCCCTTCATAGAAGCTCTCAATGAAATGTCATCCTATGTCAAGTTCCTGAAGGAGATTCTGAGCAAAAAGTGATCAATGGCTGAGATTATAGAGGAGTGCAGCCATTTGGACATACTTGAAAAGAGGCCAGATCCAGGTAAGTTTGCTATAACCATTGGATTTGGTCCATATAAAATTAATGCTTTATGTGATCTTGGAGCTAGTGTGAGTATAATGCCTTTAACAATTTGGTCCAAGATTAAGATAGATGCCCTAGAGCCTGTGGATGCTAAGCTATATATGGCCAACAACACTGTGGTCATTCCAACAGGCATGGTGGACAATGTGCCAGTGCAAGTAGGTAAGTTTTTCGTTCCTGCTGATTTCTTAGTTATTGATATGGCAGAAGACCCTTCTTGTCCCATTATTCTAGGAAGGCCCTTCTTGGCGACACTGGATGCCAACATAAGCGTAAGGAAGGGAGTGCTCACTTTCAACATCAGCGATGAGGTAATTGAGTATTCCTTTAATAAAAGTGAAAGGCACACAGGTCCAATGGAAGAGGTCAAATCTATATCAGCTGGTTACATAACTTGTGGGGAACCTAAAGTAAGGAATATGACTCCTGAAGAGCTGGAAAAGAGGGATATGGAGGCCTAGGTGGAGAAGATCATGGCCATCCTGAACGAGGAGACAAGGAATCCACTCGACACAGACCAAAGTACGTCGATTTGGACTAACTATTTTTCGGATGCCTTGACAGGATGCAAGTATGGGGTAGTAGTCGACCAGAATTCCTCGATATCGAGAACTGTGGTCGATGTCGACCAAAACAAGAAGCCTCCACCAGCACCAGCATCCACCATCACCAAAACCAGAAGCCAACCTGAAGCGCAGCACTCCTCGAGATCGAGTAGGCTACTCGAGATCGACCAACCCTCGGCTACATCGACTTCACCTTCCTCGACGCTGATTCCACCAGACGGGCCAGACTCCTCGAGATCGACTAAACTTGTCGAGATCGACCAAGCCTCACCCTCCTCAGCTCCTGCATCCTCGAGCAGTCCACCATCAGAAGCTGAAAACTCGTCGAGATCGAGTACAGTTACTCGAGATTGACCAAACACCGTGGTCCCCGATTCCGTTTCTGCGAAGGTAGCCAAAGTATGGATCTTTGTTCTCCTATTTCCATTAAAGATTTATCTATACATGGGAGAGGTTTGCCTTGGTATGTGCGCTTATGTAGGATATCACCTAAGGAGTATGAAGTTGGAGACAAGCTCTATGTCTCTAAATCAAAAGATCATTGGTTCCCTAACAAATTCAACAAGAAGAGGATGAGACCTTTCGTGGTGAACAAGATCCATTCTGGAGGATTACAGCTGATGGACAAGAATCGAGTCTTATTTGAAGCCCAAGCTACATGGGCCCTGCAAATGCAACCTTGAGCTTAATGGAGAAAGTCGGCCTAGCAACTATAAAATCTAGAGCTTGTAAATAGACATTTATTTTTGGACTTTTGAGACTTTGTTGCTTTTGTTTGTTTTTGGTTTTGAACCTTTTAGTCTTTCTATTGTGTGTATATGTCTTCTATACTTTTCAAGTCCAAGCAAGCTATATTCAGACTCGGCCCAGGCATTCTTTCATTCGATATTAAGAGGCCCTGCACACACCTGTCTAGTGAGTTTCTTTCTTTACCCTTGTTTTTAAACAGTGAGGACACTGTAATGTTTAAGTATGGGGTGGGGGAAGGGCTTACTTTGTGCATATTTGACATATTTGACATTATGTGTGCATATTTAGAATTTATTTCTCGAATTGCTTATACATGGCTATTTTGGAATTCATTATTAATTTATGTGCTTATATGCATGATTTCCAAATGTTTGAAAAATCACCCCCATTTAATTTTTTTGATTAATGTCATGGAAGTTTTATTGAACTCGACGATGCAAAATTGGATTCATTAGAGATATAGCATGAAATTTTCTAGTAAAGAGAAGTCACAATGAAGTGCATATTTTCTTGAAAACCATGAAATGAGGTAAACTTTGAAGTTGCTTTTGATATATTGCATGATAAGATGCTGGAGGACTTTATATTTCCATATAATGCTCATATGTTTATATTCCAAGCCTTACCTATGCTTATGCATCACAAAGCCATGTTGTGCCTTATTTCATATATTGCTCCACATGATCTGAATATTTGCCCATTCTTTACCCTATCCGGAGATTATGTTGAGAATGATGTTACATTATGGAGATTATTATATGGTTGGTGTGTTATGGTTATCATTATTGAAGTTTTGCAGGAAAGTGTTTGAAAAATATGGAAAATTTAATGAGTGAGAAAAAATCCAATCACCTCAGGAGATAAAGGTAGATTGACCCTGCTCGCTGAGATAATAGTTTGGCGATATGGGACACACAGGCGAGGAGTCCAAAGCACTAAGTATCCGGGGCCATTCATGACACCCATGTTTGCGACTCGTGAGAAGGCAGTGCTGAGGTTAGAGAGGTAAAAGCATTATTATGGATAAAAGCATTCTGAAAGGTGATGAATCAAATGGAGAAGGAATGTGGAAATTCAATTTGGAAAGTACTCCATTTCCCCGGATCATTAGCACCACATTGCCAGAAATTACCCACCTTTTTGCCTTTTACCAATCTACTCCTTATGGAGCTTAAATTAAAGTCTTCTTGATTATCAATGCTTTGTCACTTATGATTGTTTATGCATAACCCTCCTTTTGTGAGTAGATGTTGCTTTTACATATTTGCACATGCATGAATCTGTGACACTAGTACTTTTTCGAGGATGGTAATTGATTGCAGGGTTATATGAGAATGAATCTAAGATGTTGAGAGTTTGAATTCTTCCCCTGAATGACAAATAAAAGTATTGCTTGAGGACAAGCAAGCTTAAGTATGGGGTGTTTGTTTTGAGCTGAATCTGCCATGTTTTACAGTAACTTTTATATCGATTTGTGTATACATTGCATTCATTTGGGTTTAGATAATACAGAATCTATGTAGTTTATGTTTATTTGCCAAATTATGGAATCTACACCAGTTTCTGTTTAATTCGCAGAAATCGAGGCATTTTACAGTAATTCTACAGAAGGTCGGAAAAGCTCGGAAAACCACTACAGAAGTCCAAGGTCAAAGCAGCGGAACCAGTCTGAGAGTCAAGGCTACTCGATCTCGAGTAGGCCTTACTCGACATAGACGAGCCTGTCCGAGCAACCTTGGTCGAGCAGAGCCTGATCGAGCAAACCAGACCAACCCGGCTCCGGACCCTACTCGATCTCGACAAGCCCTAGTCGAGATCGACGAAGCCCAGACAACACCCCCAAGTGTCGACAAGGAGAGAAGCCGAGGATGACCAGGCAGGACTCGCTGCGAGCGACTCGACTCGCTGCAGCGGATCGCTCGCTGCCGCGGAAAAACTCGCTGCCAGCGGAAGAAGCAACTCGCGGAAGCGGAAAGGAAGAACACCGCTCTAGTCGATCTCGAGGACCCTTTGTCGAGGTCGACGAGCGCCTGAGTCCAGATCTGGAGTCCATCGAGTAGAGCAACTCGAGAAGACCTAGTCGGCAAGCTAGTCCACTCGGGGTCGACTAAGGATTGTCGAGATCGACGAGCACCTGAGGAGCCTTGTCCGAGCCTTGTCGAGTAAAGCCACCCGAGGAAACCTAGTCGATGATCAGTCCTACTCGACATAGAGAAGGGCTACTCGAGGTCGACGAGAGCCCAGTGAGCCAAGTCCGAGCACATCGAGCAGATCTAGCCGAGGAATCTAGTCGACGAACCACCCTACTCGAGGTCGACGAGCCGTGGTCGAGGTCGAGTAGTGCCGTTTCCAGAAACTTCTCGACGAGACCTGTCCGAGTAGAATTAAGATTCCTTGGGCGCGAAGTAGTCGATTTGGCCGAGATTCTATCCGATTCCATCAAGTTCTATCCAAGGAGACAAGATCTATCAACATCATGAAGACTTATCTATTTAGTTTTATCTTTTCCTTTTAGATTTATTTCCCTAAAACAATTTATTTATCCTTTCAAGTATTAGATATAATTTTAGATAGAGATAGATATCTTCTTTCCTAAAATAGCTAGGGAATGAAGGCTATAAATAAGGCCCTAGGGGGCTCAGTTTGATTCATTCAGAACACGATTCAATTTCAGAGACAATTAGTTAGTTACATAAAGAGAGGTTGTAAGTTGGAGTTTATTTTATGCAAGTTAGGTCTTTTCATCAATCAATGTCTGTTATTGCGATGAGGCGTGAGTAGTCCACCCACTTCTGGGGCTGGGGTGAGCCCGACGGTGGCCATGTGACATGCGATAAAGGTCAGATCTTTTTGTGCAATTCATCTTCTATCCCTATGAGCATGATTCTTTTGCGAGAGTTGAAGGGGATCCTTGTTTTTGTTATTAAAGCGAAAGTGATCTTAATGCAACTTGGATTAATTATGTGAAAAGGGTTAGTAACAATTAGGGTTTATGCGAAAGCCTCTATTTGCCTATTTGTTAATGACGAAAGTTATTTGATGGAAAGCATGATCTTTTAATGACGAAAGGTATTGAATTTATTTCTGTCAAAATCTGAGTTTTGGTTCGAAATCTGCATTTTAAAGTTTCTGTTTCTTGTCGACATAGAGTAGACCTTTATCGAGATCGAGTTCTGCCCTTGTCGATCTCGAGTAGGACTTGTCTTAGTCGAGTAGAGTGTTCTTCTGTCTTTGTCGATTTTCTGCTTTCAAGTTTCTGTTTTTGCTTCTCTTGTCGAGATCGAGTTGGTGGTAGTCGAGGTCGAGTACACCTTTGTTCGTCGAGTTGTTTGTTTTCTATTTCTGAATTTCTGCTGTCGACCACCTTAGTCGATCTAGAGGACAGTTACTCGACTTCGAGTAGCTTCTGTGTCCTCGTTTTATTTGCTGTTTCGCTTTGTCATTTCCTGTTTTGCTTGTTCTTTGCTTTTGTTTTAGTTGCCCTTGCCGGGTTTATTTGTTTCTTTCCTTTCTGCTGCTTCTGTGAGAATTTACAGCTACCTAAGAACTGCTGACGTGCTTCCTCGTGGATTCGATCCTGACTATTCTCTTACTACAACGGGAGGAAGTCTTGTATTTATTTGCTGAGACAGGGAAGTCATTCTGATCTTTATTTTATATTTATTTCATACTTGACCATCCTCATGCAACAACACCCAGAAGTACTCGATCTCGAGTTCCTTTACTCGATCTCGACAAAGGTTGTCCGAGCAAGCGTTGGTCGAGCAGAGCATGATCGAGGAAACTGAGGATGAAGCATAGTCGACTCCGGAGCCTTACTCGATCTCGATTAAACTGGTCGAGATCGACAAACCCTGATGCCATGTTCGGAGTCGAGGAGTTGTGCCAAGTCGAGAAGCCGAGAACTGAAGACGCCGAGCACCAATCTACTCGATCTCGAGGAAGTTACCCGATCTCGAGGACCCCAGCAGCGCCTGACCGAGCCTTATCGAGCACGAGCTGCCCGAGAAACCCAGCCAAGCCGAAGTCGACGTCACTCTTACTCGATCTTGAGTAGAGTTGGTCGAGATCGACGAGCCGTGTCCCGGAGCCGCGTTACGCGGTTTGCTGTCCTACGCGGTTTGCGAGTCCTTGGAGCCGAAGGAATCCGAGTTTGGCCGAAATCTATCAACATCTATCTATGGAGAGAAGACCTATCAACACATGGAAGATTTACCTACTATAGATATAATTTCCCTTTTAGATTTAATTCCTTTATTGCATTTATTTATCTTTAAGTCTTTAGATAATTAGATTTAGATTTAGATAGACTTTCTTACCTAGAATAGCTAGGGAATGAAAGCTATAAATAAAGCCTTAGGGGCTAAGGATTAGGCATCTTATTCCAATTCAATTTCAGAGAGAACAAGTGAGTAGAAGAGAGAGTTTGTTTGTGGCGAGCAAGGTAGGCGAAAGCAGATTTGGCTTGTTCGGTTTTAAGCTTTCTTTTATTTAATTCAATGCAAGTTAGTTTCTTTTGTTATTTAATGTCTTTCTTGATAATGAAGAGCGAGTAGTCCACCCACTTCTGGGGCTGGGGTGAGCCCGACGGTGGCCATGTGAGGTGACGCGGTAAAGGTTTGATCTTGTTATGCAATTCATCTTCTATCCCTATAAGCATGATTCTTTTGCGAAAGTTGAAGGTGATCCTTGTTTGTATTAATAAATTGAAAGTTATCTTAATGCAACTTGGATTAATTATGTGAAAAGGGTTAGTAACAATTAGGGTTTTGCGAAAGCCTCTATATGCCTATTTGTTAATAATGAAAGTTATTTGATGGAAAGTATAATCTTTTATGCCTTTATGTGTTACTTTGCATGGTTATCGTTGTGGCGTTGATACCCTGGCTTTGGAAGTTCTCTAATATATTGATTTATTTCTTCCGAAATCTGCGATTCTGTGTTCGAAGTTGCAATTTACAGTTTCTGTTTTTTAGTCGATCTCGATAAGTTGTTGTCGATCTCGAGTTAGATTAGTCGAGATCGAGTACGTGTTTGTCTAGATCGAGTTGTGTGTCTGAGTTTCTGCTTCTGTGATCGATTCTGTAGTTTCTATCGTCACTATCTTTAGTCGATCTCGAGTAGGTGTTAGTCGAGATCGACAAGCTTCTGTCTTTTCTTTTATTTCTGCTTCCGTTTGTTATTTCTGTCTTTGTTTCTTTGTTTCTGTCTTTTTGTTTGCTTTTCTGTGAGATTTACAGCTACCTAGGATCCGCTGACACGCTTCCTTGTGGATCGATCCTGACTTACCACTACTGCATAGGGAGGGAGTCTTGTAGTTATTTGCTGGGGCACGAATCTGGTTTGAAATATATTTTGTATTTTGAACTTGATTCCTCCTTACAACAATATGCTTTGTCTTTTTGGTCGTATTCGTATTCTTTTTGCATATTTTGGCATTGTTGTGGAGCTTTTGGTAAATATTTTCTCATTTTGTTTTAGGGAGATATCTTGCTCTTACATATAAGTAAGGATCACATCTGTGCGGGTGAGATTGTCGTGTTTAATGTTGATGTAACTTTTTTACTTTTAATATCTATTGCAAGAAATGAGTTCTCCGCAATCAAGTGCAAAAGTGTAGTATGATACATTACTTTGAACAGGTTTCCGTCAAAATATGCATCAAATATGCATCAGATACAAAACATCAGTAGGACATTTCAAAGAGACCTCAATCTAAACAAGGAACTCGCAAACCACTTACATAACCATCTAGAGGTAACTAGCACCAAAGGTGCTCAAATCAGCCCTTCAAAATCATCGGATGTCTACGAATCAAGCTCTAACAACCCCACAATCTGAAGCAGTAGTTGCACCATCGAAGGGCAAATCTGTCGCAACAGCTAAAACGTTCTCACAACTATGAAATAGATGAAACGTGGCTTGAATTCAGGGATTACATCTTCGATCAAAAGAGGATAGCATCATCGAACAACAACAGAAACGTTAAAAGACAGCCCCAAAAAGCTCCTTATTCTCAGCCACTATAGATAGGAGAAAACAACCCCAAAGTTGATCAAACCACTTCTAAATCTCAAAAGTGCGTCCTAGCAATACAACCCCGAATTAGCACATCCATCTCGTGGAGGTGCCATAGCAGCATCCCCATAAAAACAGCCCTTGACGGGCCTCCGAAAAAGCTTCAATTCCCATAAACACAAGAGCACAACATATATATGTGCCAAAAATACAACATCAAGAGAGATCAACATTATCATTACTTATCCAATAGAACAACATTATAGAATTAAATTAGCTTAAAATTTCAAGCAAATTTGCATAACAACATTAATTCTATCATAGAATTAAATTAGCTTAAAAATTCTCTCCTTGGCATTTTATCAAACACCTTGAAGGCATGAATTTACCCCATCTTAATCTCAATTTCAAATCCACCAATCTCAATCCAATCAAGAAACCAGGACTTACTACTAGTTCGATCAATTCAAGCTCAAAACTACAAGAAATTTTCAATTTACTAAAAACATAAAATCCACGCACAAACACGGATTTGTTTTGACTTAGGGCACTTACCTCAGGAGAGACGAGAAAAAATATGAGAAAGAGAACATGTGCACAAGAAACAATGTTAGATAGACAGACACCTCCCCATCGTTGTCTTGGTTGTCGGTGTCGCTTGCCAAGGAGAAAGCATCGAAGGATCAGAACACCATCGACTGGGGAGGGGCTTGAAGTGAGTTGGGCAAGGAATCACGGAAAGAGAATCGGAAGTGAGAAAGCTCGTAAGGTATTGCATGATTTGGTAACGACAGATATTGGTGAGCAATTGAAGCGATGAAGTGAAGAGGACTAGAGACTTGGCTTGGGAAGCGGAAAAAGACGATGAACGAGAGGAATGCGATTAACAGGGAGTTTTTATTTTATTTTATGTTGGGCTAGTTCGACCCGCGTTTTTAGTTAAATTAGGCCCGTGTGCCCATTTTTACTTTAAGCATATTTTTATTTTAAGCCTCATTTTCATTTGAACCTTTACACACACACACACACACACACACACACACACACATACACACACACACACACACACACACACAAAATTAATAAAAACATCTAAGAATATATTTATCCAAGAATTTAAAATAATAATAAAAGATTAAAAACATATAACAAATAAGAATGTTAATAAAACCTACCAACACCACTACCGCATATATATTACTTAGGGTAAACTACAGAAAAGCACCCTTCAAATGTGCTACATTGCTCAAACCCACCCCTTAAAATACTAATTACCGAAAACTACCCTTTATAATATAACTGTTAGCAATGAACCACCACTATGAGAATTCCATCCACAAGTTGTTAAATCCGTAAAATTACTATTTTACCCCCATAATTTTGGTTTTAATGAAATTGGCAATTGGAGTCTTTGAAGAAGAGCGAACCATGAATAGTGGGGGTTCATGCCCAGTATGTCTTGCCTCTCACCCTTCAAATTCCAACAACAATCCATCATAACCACCCAATCTAACACCAAATCGATTCAATTCTACTTGATTTTAAGATTTCACGGTTATAATTTCTTAAGAAGGGATATGATTTTGAGGTATAAAATTCAAGAGTTATAATTTATTAAGAATCAGATTTTAGGTTTAAACTGTCAATCTGTCATTGTGTTTTGCAGCAAGTGCTTTTTAGCATTGTGAGAGAGGAGGGGATGTGTTTTGATTCCCGAATGGGGACCGGTGTGGCACAATCACAATCGAGGCGGTCATTGAGGGAGAAGCAGCGCTCGGAGCTGTCGACGACAGAGAACAAAGTCAGAGCTACTGCAACACACCGATATACCAGGCCGGGGAGACTGTCGAGGTGGTCCTCTACCTTCCAAAGAAGTAATACAATGCTCGGATATGGGTTCAAATTGCGGCACAATGAGCTCAACGAGTCGAATCTATTGGTTCTCGACTTTGTCAAGCAAGTGATTTATGATTTTTGGGACAAATTCATATGGTGTCGTTCCTTTTTTTTCGAACTGAAAAGAATTTGGCAGAAGGGAAACCCTACATGCAAGTGCATCCTTGCGGACGAGATTGAGAAGCACAGAGTCATCTGGTGCTAGATTACTGGTGAAAGCAAAGTCCAAGTGCGAGAGGTGATCGACAACCCGATTTGCTTCTATGTAAGCATGTCGAATCTCAGTAGATTGAAAGAAACTTAGGGAGACTAGACTGTCCGAGACAATCATTTCCGAGTCACCAGTAGGTTTCCCAAAGCCTTTGAGGCTATTTATGACAGTGAGGTTATCACCTTCAATTACAAGGTGAGGGATCTGTAGGTCAATGGATGCTCTGATACCCTTCCACAAGGCGAAAGCCTCAGAGCCAGCAACCGAGGGGAAAGGCAAAGGCCCCGCGCTCATTAAGATCGGGGAGCCAGTATGGTCCCGGATAATGAAGCCATATGTTCCTTTGGACGACGCCGAAAGTGCACCGTCGAAGTTGAGTTTGTACATACCGAGTTTTGGTGGTTTCCATTATGTTTTTTTCCTTGCATTCTTCTTTGGTTGCGATCTGTGTTTGTCTTGAAGTTGGTTGTCTTGTGGATTATCGCACTCTGTTGAATTCTTCCACGTGTATTGTTGGTCCTTTGCGAAAGTTATTATGTTTGAGTTGTTTGGTTTGATGTTATCGAATAATGCTTTGTTCCGGAAGTACCACAAGCTCCACCAAGCAAAGCCTAAATAGCAAAACTGCGAAAGACCTAATGTTTCTTTACGTTCATGGATTATATCATTAATTACATTATCTTCAGCAAACAGACGGTTTAGAAGCGTTAGAATTGATGGGTCTAGTGATGATATTACTGTTTTTGATATTGGACAGAGCCATAGTAGGTGTTGCAAGTCTTCGAAATTGGAGTGACAATATGGGTATGTAGTTGGAACTCCAACCCCACGAGAGCCATGTCTGACTGAAGTAGGAATCCCATTTTTGGTAATCTTCCAAATAAAGGTTTTCACCTTTGGAGGGGCATCAAGGTCCCAAATGCATTTAAAGTGTGTCTTTTGATGCTGCTTTTGTGAAGAAATCATTGCTCCAGCCGAGCTAGTGGAGAACCATCCGTTCTTAATCCACTTCCAGTATAGTCTGTCCATGTGTATATTTTTCGCGATCGGAGTTTTTAGTAATGAGTCAATCACATTTATGGTCAGTAGACCTCGTAACATGTTATGTACTTTTGTTGTATCCCATGTCTTATCTTGCAATAGAAATTCAGATATCTTTGCTTACGGGTCCAAAGGCAAAGCGTTGCTTAGCTTTTGAATAAGTGGAGACTCACCAAACCAATGGTCAAGCCAGAAATGGATATTGCCACCATTCCCAATAGACCAGCAGATACCTTCTTTGAAGAGCGGTAAGAGTTTAACCAGTTGTGCCCATTGCCAGGATGTGGTTGTCTTTTTTTTTGGTATTTGAGTAAATTTTGGTTCTTTAGGTATTTTTTCGTAATCAAGATAACCCAGGGGTTACGAGGTTATGCTAATATTTTCCACAGTAGTTTCAGTTGTAGTGCTTTGTTCATGTCCTCAGAGCTGCGAATCCCCAACCCACCATGGGATTTAGATTTGCATACTTCAAACCAGCTGATGAGCGGTTTATGCTTCGGGCCCTTGTTCCATATGAAGTGTGCACTGATTTTGGTAGTTGAAAGCATTGCATGATGTGCATGGGTTTGCTTGATGGTGTAGATTTTATTAATGTTGATCTGCCTACCTAAGAAAGGCAGTTAGCTTTGCATTTGTGTAATTGCGACTTGGTGTTGTGGATTAGGTCAGAAAAGTCAGTTTTAGTAGTGCGCCCATTTATGATGGGGCATCCCAGGTAGTTCCCAAAGTTGTTAGTTGCAGGGATTTGCAATTCCCCCTGAATGGCTTGTTTTTGAGTTGTTGATATATTGCTTGTTGTTTGGAAGTGGGACTTATGCCTATTGACTCTTTGCACTGACAATGACGAGAATTAAGCAATTATTCTATTTATTTGGTTACATGCCGGTTTGTTTGCCTAGGTAAAGATGACAATGTCATCCGCGAAAGCAAGGAACGGAATCCTGGTTCCGTTTCGTACAATTGAGAGCCCTATAGTGCTATGTGGTAAGTTCGATTCATGAAGAAGTCCCCTAGCAAGGTGATACGTTTGGGATACCCGATCCTTCGCATGTGGGCTTAAGATCAAGAACCACGCCGTATATTTTCCCGATCTTGCAATGCTCTTCTGATATCTCCAGATTAACCAATTAAGTAAACCAATTATTAAACTAATTAAGTAAACAGAATTAAACTTTAACCAAATTCAAAACAAAGTAAAGTGACGGACAGAACTTAGTTAAATTGAAACTTAAACAAATTCAAACTAATTAAACTCAAGCTAAAGTGATTAAGGAAGGAAATGAAAAGAAGCGATAAAGAGAGAGCACACGAGCGCGGGACAGGGTATTCGAGTACTCGGCGTACTTGCTGGAGGCGGAGCTGAGCACACAAGAGCGGGACTCCTGAGGGTGTGCGGGAGCGAAGTTTCAGCAACGATCGCTGGTAGCGATGGCGCACGCGATCGAGAGCGAGAAAAGTGAGAGCAAGCGTGCGCGAGATCGAGAGCGCGTAGCCGCAGAGCAAGGCACTGGGGTGCGGGAGAGACGACTAGCGAGCGAGAGCCAAGGGCGCTCCTGGCGCCAAGCGCCGAAATCGGGGACGCCTGTGTCCAGGGACCAAGCGCCAGATTCATCTCCTTGGTTGTGTCGAAGCTCTCTAGGTTATGGTGATTATTGTGAAGTGCCGAAGTGCCGAAGTAACAATAACATAAGAACCAGATACCTTTTTGGGATTGAAATCGAAGAACCCTTTAATCCATAAAGGGGTTCCTCAATTCTATTCAATCTGATTTAATTCAAAGGAACTACATCATTTAAATAGAAAACTAACAACCAATTCTAATCGTGCAAGATAGAATTTAGGTTGATAAAGATAGATTAAAATAACCTAAAGATAAAAGTAAACCTAAAAAGACATAATTCTAAAACTTATCGGACAAGATATATCTAGAGGAGATATAATCTTGTACGTTATTAATCTAATTGTATAAAATAACAATTAATCAATTAAAGACATAAACTAATTTGAAGACTAGAACCTGCCCACGCATTTGAAGTGCTCGACATGGGACTATGGCATTCGACATGAAGCTTGCATCTTCTTCCATGGTGGTGCCTTCTTCTTCCTATTGAGGACAAGACTCTTTGACATCAATGGCCCTCGAATCGGTCTTGAGAGATCGCCTGGATCAAGAACATTGTTGGGCCCACAGAAGGTCATCTTGATCCGCATCATTCTCCCCTTCTTATCTTCGATTCATCCTCGAATCGAGTCATTGAAGAGTAGTAGGGATGGAGCAACCATCAAAAAGTAACATCCTTCACAATCAACTAGAGATGGTGCCAGCAGAATTTCAGGCAAAGGAACCTCAAAAACAACACCTGTCATAGGGATCATCGAGCAATCAAAAGGAACAAAATCAAAAGGCTCCAGAATTCTCAACATTAAGAACATTCTCACGAGGTACAATAGCTAACTCAAGAGAAGTGTCCCCAACGTCCACATCGTTGTCATGAGAAGCACCCAACACATCATGGGCAGCACTCCATTCCAATTGCTTAGCAGTTTCAGGTACCTTAACAGAAGAGTCCTGCAGCATGTGACCCACCGTTGGAAGGATCCTCGAGTCAGCTTCGCAATAAGATTGAGTTAACTCAATTCCGAGGTCGGAGTCAATGGAAATCTGTGAAACAAGTTCGACGCGATGTGCAGAATCTAGGCCCACGATTTTCATCTCATCTTGGGCTGCGGGCGCGACTGAATCAGGGGTGCTGGATGGTATGGCCGCGGGTGCAGCATGATTAGTGTATGTGTCGCAGTGCGCTTCCTGTCTTGCAGCAGCCTTCTTCTCGGCTTTGTATTGGCGATGCCGTGCCTGTTGCTTCAAAATAGCTTGAGGCGAAAGGGGTAGGAGAGTAACTCTCCTCCCATCAAAGGTGAAGGCATATGTATTCGCACGACCACCGTGAATAACAGAACGATCATATAACCAAGGACGACCTAGCAAGATATGACTACAATCCATTCGAGCAACATCACATAACACTTTATCATGATATGATCCAATAGAAAATGAAACTAAACATTTTTTGGTGACCTTTATATTAGATACATCATTATTTATGCCATTTAACCCATAGTGAGTAGCTCTAGGAGTAGAAGTTAAATGGAGAAAATCCACTACCTTTTCATTGATGAGATTGCAGCAACTTCCACCGTCGATGATGACGCTTAAGGAAGCCTCGCGAACCACACACTTGGTGTGGAAGATGTTCTCCCTTTGATCAGTCATGCGAGACTCCTGAATGTGTAGTACTCGTCGATTGACAGGGCTTAGAACGTCGTCGAACTCTGTGGTGTTGATCTCTCAAGCGTGTGGCGCAAGAGGGGTAGGGGAAGGGTTAGGGTTATTGTCGTTCGACATGTTCCCACAATATCAGAATTGACATAAGTAAACGAGGCAAATACCAGAAACCAAGTAATGCAAGCCCTAGTGAGTCCTAAGAGTGATTTAGTTTTAGAAATCAAAGAGGCGAGAAAAACAAGGCACTCAATTCAAGCAATTCTCCTGGACATAGAATTTTGCAATATTGAAGACAGCAAGTAAATATCAAAATTGCAAATTAAATTAGCCACAAGTCGGATATCAAGGATACCAAGTATAAACAAGATGCTAATGTGTATAGAATAAAATATACAATGTGATGCTCGAAATATACGACTATGTAGCAATCGACACAAAGCAATCACAAGGGTAGGCAAATGCACACACTCTGTCGACTATTATCTGACGGTTGCAACACGGTTCAGAAAAAAAGGGGTGTGACCAAGGCTCATGTGTCGGCACAACACAAAATAACACAAAGGGGGTTCTTTTGTAATGCTTGAAACCAAATAGATCATCAAACAAGTAGCAAAGAAAAGAAACTACAAGATGTATTGAGTTGCTAGATCAAACAATGCAAGGTTTGCTATTCTTTTTTCTTTTTCTTTTTCTTTTTTTTATTTTTTTTTTTGAATGTTGCTCTCAGCTTTTTTTTTAGGCTATGAAAAAGCTACTATAGAAGTCACAAGAATGAGAGAACAAAAGAAAATAAAAAAGAACATAAGAAAAATAAGGGAAATAGGCTAGATTGGAAAAAATTAGGGTTCTTTAGTGGTGCAAGTTCATATAATGCTTTAATCCAAGAATCACAGTCATAGGCATGATATGTAGCAACAAGGAATAAAAGATCAAAACTAGCCATCAAGAACTCAATATCTTCCAAATTAAAGATCCAAACAAGAAAGAACTAAAATAAAGTGCCAATTTTTTTAGGGTGAATGATAAAGAACTAAAATTTATGCAGCGGGAATGGTGAAAAATAAGGCACGAAAATAAAATCACCCAATTAAAGAATCAAAAGAGTAAAGATCTTGCATACACCTGAACTCGGATACCACTTGATACAAACTTTAACCAAATTCAAAACAAACTAAAGTGAGGGACATAACTTAATTAAATTGAAACTTAAACAAATTCAAACTAATTAAATTCAAGCTAAAGCGACTAAGGAAGGAAATCAAAAGAAGCGATGAAGAGAGAGAGCGCGAGCGCGGGACAGGGTGTTCGAGGACTGGGCGCACTCGCTAGAGGCGGAGCCGAGCACACAGGAGAAGGACTCCTCTTGGTGTGCAGGAGCAAAGCTACAACCACGATCGCTAGTGGCGATGGCGGACGCGATCGAGAGCGAGAATAGCGAGAGCAAGCGTGTGCGAGATCGAGAGCGCGAAGCCGCAGAGCAAGGTGTTGGGGTGCAGTAGTGACGACTAGCGAGCGAGAGCCGATGGCGCTCCTGGCGCCAAGCACCAAAGCCGGGGACGTCTGTGTGTGTCGAGGGACCAAGCGTCGGATTCCTCCCCTTGGTTGTATCGGAGCTCTCTGGGTTATGGTGTGTCTAGTTGCCGAATGTAAAGGTTGAAGATGGTGATAATTGTGTGTGAAAGTAATAATAACATAAGAACCGATAGCTTTTGGGATTGAAATCGAAGAACCCTTTAATCTATAAAGGGGTTCCTCAATTCTATTTAATCTAATTTAATTCAAAGGAACTACATCATTGAAATAGAAAACTAACAACAAATTCTAATCGTGCAAGATAGAATTTAGGTTGATAAAGATAGATTAAAATAACCTAAAAATAAAAGTAAACCTAAGATGATATAATTCTAAAACTTAGGGGACAAGATATATCTAGAGGAGATATAATCTTGTACATTATTAATCTAATTGTATAAAATAAAAAATAATCAATTAAAGACATAAACTAATTTGGAGACTGGAACCAGCCCACACATTTGAAGTGCTCGACATGGGACTATGGCACTCGACATGAAGCTTGAATCTTCTTCCATGGTGGCGCCTACTTCTTCCTCTTGAGGACAAGACTCCTTGCCATAAATGGCCCTCGAATCGGTCTTGAGAGCTCGCCATGATCAACAACATTGTTGGACCCACAGAAGGTCATCTTGATCTGCATCATTCTCCCCTTCTTATCTTCGATTCATCCTCGAATCGAGTCATTGAAGAGCAGTAGGGAAGGAGCAACCACCAAAAAAGTAACTTCCTTCACAATAAACTTGAGATGGTGCCAACAGAATTTGAGGCAAAGGAACCTCAAAAACAACACTTGTCATAGGGATCATCGAGCAATCAAAAGGAACAAAATCAAAAGGCTCAATAACCCTATGAACTCCAGAATTCTCAACATTAGGATCATTCTCACGAGGTACAATAGCTAACTCAAGAGAAGTGTCCCCAACGTCCTCATCGTTGTCATCAGAAGCACCCAACACATCATGCGCAGCACTTTAGTCCATTTGCAGAGCAGTTTCGGGTGCTTTAACGGAGGATTCATACAGTGTGTGACCAACCGTTGGAAGGCTCGTCGAGTCAGATTCGCAACAAGATTGAGTTGACTCAACTCCGAGGTCGGAAACAACGGGAATCTGCGAAACATGTTCGACGCGCTGTGCTGAATCTAGGCCCACGATTTTGATCCCATCCTGGGCTGCGGGCGCGACTGAATCAGGGGTGCAAGATGGTATGGCCGCGGGTGCAGCATGATTTGTGTCTGTTCCGCAGTGCGCTTCCCGTCTTGCAACAGCCTCCTTCTCGGCTTTGTATTGGCGCTGTCGTGCTTGTTCCTTCAAAACAACTTGAGACGAAAGGGGTAGGAGAGTAACTCTCCTCCTATCAAAGGTGAAGGCATATGTATTCACATGACCATCATGAATAACAGAACGATCATATAACCAAGGACAGCCTAGCAAGATATGACTACAATCCATTCGAGCAACATCACATAACACTTTATCATGATATGATCCAATAGAAAATGAAACTAAACATTGTTTGGTGACCATTATATCAGATCCATCATTAGTTATGCCATTTAACCCATAGTGAGTAGCTCTAGGAGTAGTAGTTAAATGGAGGAAACACACCACCTTTTCATTGATGAGATTGCAGCAACTTCTACCGTCGATGATGACGCTTAAGGTAGCCTCGCGAACCACACACTTGGTGTGGAAGATGTTCTCCTTTTGATCAGTCATGGGAGACTCCTGAATGTGTAGTACCCGTCGAATGACAAGGAAGAGAACGTCGTCGAACTCTGTGGTGTCGATCTCTCCAACGTGTGGCACAAGAGGGGTAGGGGAAGGGTTGGGGTTATTGTCGTTCGACATGTTCCTACAATATCAGAAGAGATATAAGTAAACGGAGCAAATACCAGAAACCAAGTAATGCAAGCCCTAGTGATTCCTAAGAGTGATTCAGTTTTAAAAATCAAAGAGGCGAGAAAAACAATGCACTAAATTCAAGCAATTCCCCTGGACACAGAATTTTGCAATATTGAAGAAGACAAGTAAAAATCAAAATTGCAAATTAAATCAGCCACAAGTCGCATATCAAGGATACCAAGTATAAAGAAGCGGCTAATGTGTATAGAATAAAATATACAATGTGATGCTCAAAATATATGAATATGTAGCAATCAACAAAAAGCAAACACAAGGGTAGGCAAGTGCACACACTCCGTCAACTATTATCCGACGGTTGCAACACGGTTCAGAAAAAGAGGGGTGTGACCAAGGCTCCTGTGTCGGCACATTCCAAAATCACACAAAGGGGGTTCTTTTGTAATGATTGAAACCAAATAGATCATCTAAAAAGTAGCGAAGAAAAGAAATAACAAGATGTAATGAGTTACTAGCTCAAACAATGCAAGGTATGCTATTCTTTTCTTTTTCTTTTTCTTTTTCTTTTTTTTTAATGTTGCTCTGGGCTTTTTTTTTTGGCTACGAAATAGCTACTGTAGAAGTGACAGGAATGAGAGAACAAGAAAATAAAAAAAAATATTTAAGCTACAATGATCTAAAAGTAGGGTTCTTTAGTGGTGCAAGTTCATATAATGCTTTAATCCAAGAATCACAGTCATAGGCACGATATGTATCGACAAGGAATAAAAGATCAAAACATGCCATCAAGAACTCAATATCTTCCAAATTAATGATCCAAACAAGAAAGAACTAAAATAAAGTGCCAATTTTTTTAGGTTGAATGATAAAGAACTAAAATTTATGCAGCGGGAATGGTGAAAAATAAGGCACGAAAATAAAATCACTCAATTAAAGAATCGAAAGAGTAAAGAGCTTGCATACACCTGAAATTGGATACCACTTGATACGTTTGGGATACCCGATCCTTCATTTGTGGGCTCAAGATCAAGAACCACGCCGTACATTTGCCCGATCTTGCAATGCTCTTCCGATATCTCCTGACTAACCAATTAAGAAAACCAATTATTAAACTAATTAAGTAAACAGAATTAAACTTTAACCAAATTAAAGATCCTACCAATTAAGTAAACCAATCCCTTGTTGTGACTAACCCTACTATGATTATCACGGTGTTGATATGCGATAGTGAGATATCTCTTATGACTTTTAGTGTGATGTCGAGACGTGTGATGATTTTGGCATATTGTTGAGATGCATATTATGACCTTTAGTATGATGTAGAGATATTGATGTCACTAGTATAAAACTAAGATTTTATTACATAATTATTTATTCTGGATGTTCAATTTGCGCAATAAAAACATTAAAAGGGTTTTATTTTATTTTCCTAAATAATGGAAAATAAATATATGCCAGATATTACAATTTATGCCTGGCGTAAATGACAACGAAATATTAAGAGACCATAGTTATTTATGCCGGGCGTGTTAAATTTTTGTATCCGGCATATATATTATGGGAATCCGGCATAAAAAAAAAGCGAATACAATTACCTACACATTTTTCATACCAAATATAAGTATCCGGCATAAATAAGTGTTTTACTACTGGCATAAAAAATATTATTATTTGGTAAAAAGAACAAGCGTGTTGTAATCTTTCTCTCCCAATTCGATCTGTGAAATGAACAAACCAGTCGGGGACCCTCCACTCCCCATCAGCGTCAAACTCTCAGACGAACAAACCAGTCGGCGGCCCTCCACTACTCCTCATCATCAGGGATCATCAACGACAGCGCTCTTCTGGAAGGCTAATCGTCGGGGCTCTTGTTGGCCGCTTCTCTTCGGCAACCCTAATCGAGAATATTGCTTCTGCTGCTCTTCGTTAAAGCGCCGATGACCTAGGCCCTCGTCCGCTAATCCCAAGCCATCATCCTCGTTGAAGTGCTGACGACCCTAATTGACCCTTGTTTCTCTTCGTTGAAGCGCCAATTCGGACCCTAATCAACCCTTTGCTCCTATTGCTGCTGTTCGTTGAAGCGTCGCCGTCGGCTGCCATGAGTTGAGTCGAGGCTAGGTTAGTTCTTATTACCTTTACTTGCATTGGATAGATGTTGGATTGTTCTTCTGTTTAAGAGAGTATTAGGTCAGTTCAGATTTGGGATTGGTAGAGGCTATTAGGTTAGTTCATATTTGGGATTTTTCTCCTATTCAAGAGAGTAATGTTCTTTATTTGAATTGGATAGTTGAGTCCAAGGCTAGGTTTGTTCTCTATAGCTTTACTTTTCCCTTAGTCTGAGTTGATGTTCTTTATTTGCATTGGATAGTTATGTACCGAATTCCTTCAGATTTGGGATTGTTCTCCTATTCAAGAGAGTAATTCACTAATTAGTTAGATGCTTTATTTGTTTGTCTCCGTGAGGGCTGATGGATGACTGTTAGGTTTTGTGAATTCTCTAATGTGATATGCAAACACCTACAACCATGAGAACCTCTAAAGCCTCAATTACAAGAACTGCATTGTATATAGAGAGAACCAGGAACTAGAGTTAGACATCGAAGAATTGTAGAGAGATTAATCAGCTTCCGAATATCAAATATCGATTTTCAGACTTAATGTTCAGTGTCGATAGTCAGAAACACCAAATTACAACTGAGATTTGCATTGGAGCAGTTCAGAGCTTATTGATTCTCAAGAAATCAATTAAAATCTAATAAGAAGATACTGGATTTCTGTTGTGTAATTCCTTAAATTAAGGATTTATTTCCTTGGTGAGTTAGTGTAGCTTCAAAGTTTTACTATTGATTTTCATCGTCATTTGGAGAAGTTGTTGCAATGTAAGTATTCAATATGTTTTTTAGAAATGTGAAATGTGCTTTCTTTGTGATATCACGTTCTTGACTTTCTAGGAACTATAGGCTAAAGTAGTCCTCTTTGTGATATTTGGAAACGGGACAAATCTAGTTAATAATTAAGCATGGTTTTCACTGTGAGTTAATTCTTATGTCAAAATTGCTGCACCAATGACCTATGGTAGGACTCAAAGTTTGTTAATGATGGTTTAGTGATGTAATAACTAACAGGCGTATAAATGTATCTGAAATGCGTACTGAGTGTGTAATCATATTGATGCATGCAATATTTATTTTGTCTTACTTCTTAGATTTTAAAACTCATATATCTAATGACTTGATAGGAAGCTTAAGGACAGTGAAGCATCTACACAATATTGTGCTGAGTTTGGACGGCCAGATGCTTATATGCAGTTAGTATCAATTATCTTGTCCAACTTTCCTGCAATAAGTTTTAGCTATAACATTTTTGTATTTATATTGTGGCATTGGTGAATCGGGTTACTTGACATGTATTCTGATCCCAAAATGGAAAGGAACCTATGTTAAAGGCTATAGTAAGGCTTCTGCAATCTGCACAATCATGGGGAAACATTAGACCCTCTCCAAGTGTGGGAGGTACTTGCATAATTTCTTGCCCCTTCAGTTCCAGGTCCCCACCTTGCTATATTGATCCTCCCTTGGCATGGGGACCCCAAATAAAGGAAATGAAAGAAATTTGATGTATTGTTCTTTGCTAACGTGGCTTAATCAAAGATATAGTTTGTGGACTATTTGTAACAACCCAGGATTATGATTCTCGAGTTACGTTTCGAGGGATGAGACCCATCATTCGGATCTTGCGCCCCGAGTATAGGTTGAAGGTTTGAAACTGGAGATGTGTAGTTTTAAGTGGGATTTCGTACCCAAATCCGGAAGGTCCGTTGGAGACCCCGGGGTGAACCCTTGTACCTGTCCTGAGTCTATAACCCGGAAACCTTTTCTCATGCAAAGGACATATGTTTTGAAAATGATACAACCAGTGTCACGACAGAGCCGGGTCAAAACAAAGTATAAGTAGGGAGAAATTCCAAAACTATGAATCTGGTGAAGTCAGGGTTCAAACACTCACTCCCCGCCATATGAATGGACCCTGTCACAATAACACAA